>CAMQGK010000299.1:17980000-18660000 GCA_947000775.1 Pterois miles | reverse complement strand
ATCTGAAGCAGCAGCACATATCAGCAGTATGTTTTACTTTCTATAAGAAGCTGTTAAACAGCAGCAGGTCCTCTCAGGTTTCTCTGCCTTTGTTCCCTCTCGGTCTACAGTACGTATGAACACCAATCCTTATTTTCAAGGGTCTTTTAATTAACTAGAGATTAACACCATGGCTCCCATTTGATGTACTCTGTAAATGAAACGCCTTCGTCAAACATACAGACATACATCTAAATAATTAGCCAGTTATTCTCAGTGTATGAAACCATGGTCGCACACAGACGGTGACGTCACATGAAGTAACTGCTGTTTCTGTTTTTTTCAGGACTGTCTCTTCAGTTGTGGCATTTGCTTCCTGCTGCCATCTCAGGTACATTGCAGCACATTCTTCGCCACTAATGGCGTCCTTAGCACAAAACCTGTCCGCCTGACATTTATGCATAACAGCAGCCCTGGTGACTATGCGTGATAATTAGAACGTGCCTTTTCACATCTCCTTGAGTCTCTCAGCGCGGCGCCCGCTGGGGGAGTTTTATTTTTAGCTCTTTGGTCTTTGATTAAAATATGACTCTCTTGTTGACCTTCACACCTGCTGCAGCTCTGCCAGGACCACAACAACACGACTACTTGATAAATAAGAAGAAGAAGAAGAAGAAGAAGATCTACCTTTATTAGTCCCACAATGGGGAAATTCAATTTACACTCTGTTAAACTCATACATGGTACATGCAGACCTGAAACACACATACATGCATTAATGGAGAGACGTCAGAGTGATGGGGCTGCTCCTGACAAGCGCCCCGAGCAGTTGGGGGTTTGGTGCCTTGCTCAGGGGCACCTCGGCAGTGCCCAAGAGGTAAACTGGCACCTCTCCAGCTACCAGTTCACACTCAGTTTTTGGTCCATGTTGGGACTTGAACCGGTGACCCTCCGGTTCCCAAGCCAACTCCCTACAGACTGAGCTACTGCCGCCCCCCCAAATAAAGAGCCGCCGCTAGAACCGCCGACGACACTTCATCAGTTCTCCGCCAACTGGGCTCGGACCATCATGGTCTCTGCGATGCTGCTAATGTTTCCCATGTTGCACAACTTTTATGCACAATTTGGTGTCACGCAGAGGCCGAATCATACTGACCTTGGTGATCCTCTGACTTTTCCTCTAGCGCCACCAGCAGTTTCACTAATTCTGTGAAACATCTCAACATCTGCTGGATGGATTGGCACACAATGTGGTTCAGACATTCATGATCCCCAGCTGATGTATCCTAATGACTTTGGTGATCCCTTTATGTTTCTTGCAGCAGCACCATGAGATTGACATTTTCAGCTTTTTCGTGACATATCTTGGCGTCTGGAAGGATTGCCATGAGATTTCATAACCTTGGTGATCTCCTAACTTCTGTCGCCACCATCAGACCAAACATTCATTTTACATTGGTTTATAAATGTCAACTAAGATACGTAAGTAAAGGAACAGAAACATGGAAATCTTGTCACTTCAGATGGGGTTTACTGTGTTTACTAGTTGGGTCCATATGAACTCATATCGTCCTCGTGTCGTATTCACGACCTCGTCAGTAGAAAGTTTCTGAAAGCTCCGAGTTCACGACTTGTGACGTGTTTGTTGACGGTGAGAGAAATGATGGAGGTGATGGAAGTTCATTTATTGGTGCATAATAAGGTTAATATTGTACAGTATATTGTAATTTTAGTCGTATATTGTTTTTAATTGGTAATTTTATAATATGTCTGAGAAAAATGTTGATTTCTCAAGAACCTCATCTTTCTCCTCTGTCATTATGTCTTTGCATTTCCTTCATTATATTTCCTGCTTGTTAAACTGTAGACTCGAACAGCAACGTTAATATTGCCGTTTCTTAGCAGCGGTGTTCTTCACAGTTGTTCATTTGAACGCAACATGTGTTCACGAGTTCCATTTGAAGGCACAACGCGACACTTTGGCATCGGCCTCCTCATTGAAAGTCAAGTGTTTGTTCACTTTGTTTCATAGCTAAAAATCTGTAAAAGTAATGACATTTATTCTCAGCTGTACTTGTGTTTAAGATAAGATAAGATTATATTTTATTGATGCTTTATTGAATTTGGGTGTTACAGCAGTAGCACAAGGACAAAATCTCTTTAATCAGTCCGAAAAAAACAAGCAAACCAAGAAGGGATAGGTTAAAAACGGGCCGGATATCAGGTAGCCAGTATTAAATAGGCTGAGGAACGCTGGCGTGAAACTGTAGACAAGCTGGCAGAGGGTCAGAGTGAATCTGGGCCGGTGTGAGAAAGGGTGGCTGATGACGACAATGATGCCAGGTGTGGATGGAGGAGGGGAGCTCAGGTGAGCAGAATGAAGTGATTGCTAGAAGAGAGTTACGGGATCTGTAATGAGGAGAGTTAATGATCACGAAGGGGAACACAGGGCTAAAAGCATGAAATATACTGTGTTCTATACTATCTAGTACGGCAGAGACAGATCTATGTATCAGTACATAGTGCGCCACATACAGTATGCCAGAAATATCAGGATGTCCTACTACATCTGTTCACATTTTGCAGTAAGGCAGCATGCTTCTCTGGCTATTCTTACCCACAATCCTCTGCACAGCAGACATATGAGCAAGGGGGTCAAAGGTCAAAACACAGTAGGCTTCAAGATGAGCCAGGCCGGCACAGAATTGATCACATGCCGGTTAGATTTGAATTGATCCAGACTCGCTCTGACATGATGCACACATGGGCAGTTCACGAGATTTTTAGAGCCAGGAGATTTTTAGAGCCAGGCGCCACAGAGATGCTCTCCACCGATTCAAAGACACAGGGCATGATGGGAAACGCCTTGCTGGCGCCTGAACAAAGAGCTGATTGGCTCTCAGCTTTAACAACAAACACCACGTGTCGTAGAAAGTCTGAACTCTGGTTTATTGTAATATTTAACACTAGATTGTAGGTTATTAGTCTCCTGTTGTGGCATGAAGGTTTGTTAACAATGTGTGGCATGGCCATTATCAAAGGTGTCCCTTAACCTTTGACCTTTAACTATGTGAATGAAAATGAAAGAAAAAGCAATATAGTGCACGACATTCACCCTGATCTGAGTGTGTAAATCTATCTACCTTGTAGTGCCAAAGCCATAAAGAAGTCCACATTTCATGTTGTTGTGTGACTACAAAATGCAAAAAAAAGGAGGAAAAAGCAAACTGATGCTGGTCGTGTGTCCACAGTCTCACAGAGATGCTCACTGAACTACTGAGCACATCTGCAGGGAGGGAACAAGGACACGAGTTTAATCTTGTTTTCTAACTTGAAAAGCAGCAAAGAGACAGGCGGTGGATGGATGAACAGATAGAGTATTGATCGGTACAGATAGACAGAGTAATTGACAGATGATAGATGGATGAAAAATGAAGCAGATCTGTGAGAAAAGGTTCAAGGAGACTGACCTGCTGCACCTCGTCTGAGGCTTCATTACTGTAATGGATGAATGTTTGACAGAAGCACTCTTTGGGTGTCCACATAAATTAAGGCCAGAGTCACTTCAATTCCCTCAGGGCACATTTGTCTTTCTGTGAGGATGCATTTTCTACTGTTTATTTATTTGTGTGCAGATATACTTGTACTGTGTAGTACTTGAAAAGGTATTCATATCTTATTGTCTGACAACATCGAATCAAAACAGATTTAATGTGGATTTTTTTACACTGATCAACAGAAAAGGATCCAATGCCAAAACAGACAAACAAACAATATTTATTTTTGTAACATTTGTACTTTAAAACAATCTCATTTAAAATTTGTATTTCATTGGTATTTTTGTTTGTTTATTTGTACCTTTTATTAATATTTATTAATTTAGTTAATTGAAATTTTTATTTGTTTATAATTTTAAAAATGTTCATTTATATCTATTTTTATTCTTATCTTTTATTTACCTTTATCCCTATTTTAATTTTATTTTATCTTGTTGATATTTGGATTTGCATTGTACTTTGTCCACTGTGTTTGTATTCTTTTAATTAATTGGTACGTTTTGTAAATTAAGTTCAATTTAATATAATTTATTTGATTTCCTATTCACATCTGTATTTGTGTTTTTATTTGATTTAATTTGATTATTAGAATTTTATTTCTTCTTCTTCTTACTAGTAGAAGTAATAATTATGATTGTTATGATCATGATTCTTATTATCTGCATGATTATGATTATTAGTATATTTATTTCTTTTAACTTGTATTTGTAAGCTATTTGGTTACTCCTCCTGTTACGCCGCTCCAAATGCACATCATTTTTACCGTTACATGGACAGTTATCTGTATTTGTATTTTAAGTCACTGATATTTTTGTTAATTTGTTAAGTCAATTAAATTTAATATGGTTTATTTTTATTTCTCATTCATATCTGTATTTGTTTTTAATTTAATTATTATCATTCTATTATTTAACTTGTGTAATATATATATATATAAAACAATATTATATATTTATATAAACTTGTATTTGTAGGCGGTTTGTTTCCTCCCTGTTACGCAGCTCCAAATGCACATAATTTCACTGTTACGTGGACGTTTACAGTCACAATAACAGCTATTCCAGCACACAGATTGCTGTTTCATCTGTATTGTTATCGTCTTACACAACCGCCACCTCCGTCTCCGTTAAATGTCAGCAGTGTGAAATGATGTCACGAAAATTGTACAACCCAAATGTCCCTTTTTGCCCCTCCAGATATGATTGTCGGGACGTAATCCGCTAAAGTGTCGGAAATGAACCTCTGTGCCGAGGACTACTACACTTTGTTTAATGTGATCCGGTAACAACAATCCGCCGCTCTCTTACAGTGCAGAGCTAAATGTCACGGCTGCTCTGCATGAGGGTGAGAAATGCTAACAAATGTCTTTATAAATGAGCCCACTTGTGATTTCGAAGGTTAGCGGAGCGTTAAAGCACAAAGGCCGTCTTTGTCAGGCGACCTTATTAGCATGCACAGAGTTGTGTCGTGTTGTAAAGGTGCTACTGCATCCAGCCGTGTCATAAAATCAATACACCATCTTCCATCTTCGCCAATAACTCATATTGGCTTTGTCACAAACCCGGTTCAAGGACTGGATCTGGAGATTGTTTACCAGGTGTGAGAGGAGAGGAGAACATGATAAATATACAGTACGTTCTCCCTCGGTACGTAAGCAGAACCGGTGTTCCTTGTTCTCTGCAGCACGCCGTCTGTGCTTCCTGCTCACACACACACACACACACACACACACACACACACACACACACACACACACACACACACAGTGTGTTTTAGGCCGCCTTGTGTTTGTTATCGTTGGAAGAAATCTTCAAGTGTTGCCGTGGATGTGCCGGTACGACACAGTGCACAGATGTGGCAAAAACTCAAAACAAGAAGCAGCATGAGTGCACACGCCTCACTCACACACACACACACACACACACACACACACACACACACTGTTTCTAGGTCACCATCTCGCTGACTGACTTGACAAGTTTTCCTATCTCAGAAAACCGTTTGAAGTTCACTACAGTGATTGGATGAAATAATTTAGGATTACGCAACTTTGCCTGTTGACAATTGATGTATTTAACAAACTGCTTTTAAAAATCCTGACGAAACTCCAGTTACACTTACTCACTTATTTTCAAGCTTTTGGCCATATCACATGGTCTTCTTCAGTAGATTGAGTCTGCTCGGTTCTTATGAATATATAGATGTTCAAACTACCTCTTGGACTTTCTCTAACTTTCTGTGATCTGATCTTTATCATCTTAAAAGACAGCAGCTGATGAAATCGTTTCAACTCAAGGTCCACTTACTCTTCTGGTGCTTTCACCTGTATCAGGCTTCATCAGCAGGTTAGGTTTGCTCTGTTATTGTGGAAATATAGATTTTCCCTCTGGACTTTGCATCCATGTTGGTTTAAAGTTCTTGAGGTAGTTGATGAAACACTCTTAGCTCAAGGTCCCCTCACTTATTCTGGGGCTTTCGACCAAATCACATAGTCTTCATAAGAAATTTGAGTTTTCTCAGGTCTCATGGAAATGTAGACGTTCAAACTTTTCATTAATGTGAGCACCTCAAGGATTTCTGGTTTAAAAGTTGAGCGTGAAAGTTCATTCATGACCTTAGAAACAGTTGGCAAAACAATCTCATATCTACGGCCATTTATTCACTTGTTCTGGAGCTTTCGACTGTATCTAACAGTCTTCATCAGCAAATTAATTTTGTTCAGTTGTGATGGAAATGTTTGTTCAAACTTTCAAAAAATTTTAAGCTTTAAAAGTTGAGCTTGCCAGTTCCTCTTGACCTTGGTAAGAGTAGCGGCAAAACAATCTCAGCCTCTGCTTTCAGCTGTCTTCCTCAGCAGTTTGCTCACTTGTCATAAAAATGTAGACGTTCAAACTGTCTGTGGTTGTGAGAATCTCAACGATTTCTCATCCAGCGTAAATATTCTTGACTTTGGAAACAGCAGTTGAGAAAACAGACTCACCTCAAGGTCTATTTACTCGCTTGTTCTGGAGCTTTTGACCATATGCCGCCATCTTCTTCAGCAAATTCAAGGCACAGTCGCACAAAGTGACAAATCACTTAATGACACATAAAAATGATGTTTGAAATAAAAGTGTGGAAATATTTCAACCAACTGAGCAAATTCAACCTGCTGCTGAAGACGGTACGATGCGGTGAACAGCTGCAGAAATGGATCAGAGCTAATTCAAGCAGAGCACTCGGGGTCACGCCTGCATTAGCTGATTGGCGTCAGCTGTTTCATTCATGCTTCACAATCACTTGCTCACTCATCAGCTGTAGCCACCAGCTGACCTGTAGCATAAAATCTTCATCATGCAGATGTACAAAACGTACATTATAAACTGACACTTCTCAACTACTCTGCGGCTCCCGCTGCCACCCGACAATCCTCCTCAACGTGATTTGTGTTTGGTTTCACAACTTAAGACCTACATGTTCATGTATGTGTTTCTTTAGGGGGGGATTATTTCTCGTTGCTCTGAGAGCTCCGTCAAAGAGCTTAGCCTCCTCCACCCATCTACGTATGTTGATGGAAGTGCATCGGTTGACATTGGTTAATGAACTTCATGTTTTAAAATGTTTAAAGGAACAGTGTGTGACATTTATGGGATCTGCAGTATGTTTTCATTGCGTATAATGACTGATAAGAAATATCAGAATCATTGTGTTTTCATTACCTTAGATGACTTATATCTACATACAGAGGTCCTCCTCACGGAGTCTGCCATGTTTCTACAGTAGTCCAGAACGGAGAAACCGAACACTGAGTCTAGAGAGGGAGTTCTCCTACATACTTGGCAAGTTTCAGTTGGCTGCAATCTGCAACCTCACCACTAGATGGCAGCAAATCCTGCAAGCTTCTGCTTTAAGGATAATTTGTCATTGTTGATTATGCTGCCTTCAAATGAAACTTGTGTGCTTGGTTTACAACGTGGGGAGTTGTGTAGATAATATGCATGACGTTCAAGTGGTTAAGTCATGAGAACTCTGTCGCTAAGCAACGCAATATTAACATTACTGTTGGCGTCTAGAAGCCACAGAGGCTAATGATTTAGCAAGCTAGCAAGTGGGTAACATAATGCAGGAAATATGAAGACATGATGACAGAGGAGAAAGAAGAGGCTGTTGAGAATATCAACATTTTGCTCAGACATATTATATTACCAAGAAAAATAAGATAAGATAAGATAAGTTAAGATAAGATAATCCTTCATTAGTCCCATAGTAGGGAAATTTGCAGTGTTACAGCAGCAAAGAGGACAGTGCAAAAAAACAAGTGAAAACAAAAAGCAAGATGCAACACAGTAGAGAAAGGTAAACAAAAATAGACACATATAAAATAGGAACAATTTAAATGGAAATCTAAAGCGCAGTGGTTGCCTGCTGCCTCCCAGCAAGAGGGTCGCAGGTTCAAATCCGGCCTCTGTGTGGAGTCTGCATGTTCTGTTAGTGTGGATTTTCTCCAGCTTCATCCCACAGTCTTCCACTCTAAATGTCCCGTAGGTGTGAATGTGAGTGTGAATGGTGTCAGACCTGCGATGGACTGGCGACCTGTCCAGGATGAATCCCGCTTCGCCCAGTGCCAGCTGGGATCTGCTCTAGTCCCCCGCGACCCCTAATACGATAAGCAGTCGACGATGGATAGATGACTGAAATTAATCATTTACTGAAATAATTTCAGATTAAATTCCTGTCAGTTGATTGATTTATTGACTGATTGTTCCAGTTTGTCAAACGCAGAACAAGAAAACCTCTTTCTGTCCTTCCATCCAAGCATGTGAACTCATCTTGCAGGGAGTCTGCTGGTTGCACATTTTCATCACCGAATGCACTCATGTACATAGAACAGCACGTTTATCTGAACCTTTATGGGGTCCGAGTGTGCGTTCATCACTTAAATGTGAGACACCACAGTGCGCCTCCTCTGTCATCGACCATGCATCTGGAATGACCCTCAGCACTAACAGCCAGCGCTCGATGCCACGGAGAGCCGGGATGTGTCATGTCGAGATTGAAGATAAATTGTGTTCCAGATAAGATGGAGGAAGGGGGGGGGGGTCAACCACAGTCTGCTTCATGGTGAACTCTGCTTGCCAGCTGCAGAAAAAAGGGATTAGACAGACCGTCTTACATGAGCCCAGGTGGCTTCTCAGATAATCCACATCAAGACCAAAACAAATTCCTCTAATGCATGCATGACACCGGTCAGGTTGATTAAAATGATCACAGCACCTGAATGCTAGTCTCACAGACAGGTGTGCACAGTAGTTTAGGTACACTGTGTCCTACAAGCACAATACTAATAATGTGAATCCTAACCACATAACCCCGTTTGCCATGGTCTCCTTGTTGCCACTACTGACACTTCATGAGATGGCACACTCAGGGGAGGGCGCTGTCACCTTGGATTAAAGCATCTTCTGAATAATGCCTCTTTGCACGTCACTGGGTCTAAAGAAAGCTTTAGCGCAGTGTGCATAAAGCATTTTGTGCACTCAAGGCCTCGGTGGTGTGGATATTAGACGCCGGCCATCCCTCCTCCTGTTTGGGTGCAGAATGTCACGTCTGATAATATGATGCGTTGTGTAAAATATAAATTTGGATTATAATGAGCAGGAAGAGGAGGAAGAGCTCCAGTGGGGTGGAACCAGTGACGGCTATAAAGTGCTGGACAATAACTTCCCTGAGTCCAAGGCGACATCTTCCAACTCATTTTGTCCGACCAACAGTCTACAACTCAAATATATAGATATGAAACAGAGCAAATCTGAAAATCGTCATACTTGAGAAGCTGGAAGCAGAGAACATCTGCTGTCTAAACCTGTTTGCAACCTTTCCCCTTAAAATGAAGCAACGTGAGTGAGCATGAGAACGAGCAATTCAGATCTGCGGGGCCTTGGTTGCTATAATCAATATTTTTTTAAATCAATAGATCAATAATCAGCCGTGGAAGGTGTTGAACCAGACTCCGTCCCCCATCTCTACAGAGCTTTTTTAGTATCTTTGAGCTCTTTGTTTTGATTTTACAACCCACAATTTTACTGTTTTGATCCACTTTTGTGGCTCTCATGTGGTTGTTTTCAGCTGCAGCTGATTTCTGAGAAATAGCTCTGAAAAGTCATTGAACACAACCTGCTCAGCACCGAGCGGCAGACACACACAGTTAGAGACCAGCTGATGAACATAGTGGAGCATTTAGCAGCTGAAGAGACAGATATTTCCCTCAGGAGTTAGTGGAGGCCAGAAACAGAGCTAAAGAAACGCCAGGTGAATGCTAATGTTGCTCTGTATCTGCTTCATGTGCCATAGTTTGATAACCTGACTCTGACAAACAAAAATTCTCTCAGTCCAAAGAGACCCGCGGAGTGATCCTGACCGACTTTACTGTCTTTCAGAGGCTCGAACGGGTTCAATTTTAGAGCCAGAATGAAGTTACAGATATCATATATGATATGAGGAGGTTGAATAATGCTCCAGTGTTGGGCTAAATTTTAATAGAGGAAAAACTGTCCATTTTCAAAGGGGTCCCTTGACCTCTGACCTCCAGATGTGTGAATGTAAATGGGTTCTCTGGGTCCCCACCAGTCTCCCCTTTACAGACATGCCCACTTTATGATAATCACATGCAGTATAAATGTGTTATTTTCTCCTAATCTAAAATGATGTATTTGAATATTTGTATTATTTATACTGGGGTCCCTAAGCAGGCTTAAATTGTGTATCGCAGTACAGCTGAGACTTGTGGATCCAATGAGCGTAACTGTATTCATATGTAATGATGTTAGTCCCCATATGAGCCATTTTATTGTAGTGAGACCATTTTTTTTTAAACTTGACCTGACTGTATAAAATGAGCTGTGGTGACCTCTAGGATAATCACAGCCTCATGAAACTTTACAGCCACAAACTAGAAGCCTGGAGCATTCAGATGATGGGTGGCTTTACTAGATAGACTGAGAGTAAGGGGCTTTCTGAGCTCTATACACAACAGAAGTGCTCGCCATCTAATCGCCGATAAATGCAATTCTTACAAAAGTTTTTGTTCCCAGATCACAACATGACTTTTTCTGTGGTGTTCCTCAAGGTCTTGGTGTCTTCATGTGGTAGCTTAGAGGGATTGTTGATGAGTGGTAAAAATTGTTAAATCTAGCACCAAATCTGTGTAAAAGATGGTATCAACCCAGAAATTGCTCCAACAACTTATGAGATATAATAGAACGTGAGGATGGACATCATATACTTCTAACATAATGTACTAGACTCTTATACACTTTCACTATCAAAGTTAATTAATCAATTAATTCATGTTTATTTCAGATTCATGACTACAGCATCTTGACACACGGTGCTGAGCTGCATCTCACATTAATCTCCAGGTTCTCAGCTTTCAGATGACTTACACCACTTCTATGTGACGTCTACTGTTGACCTGCTGTCCCCCTAAAGACCCCCTGGACCCCCCTAAAGGAGACTAAAACAGGTCTATTATGGGTCTCAAGTGGGCTGGTAAGCTTATCAGTATCCCTTCTACATCGGTTCTTTACTCCTCACAGCTGCAGCATAAAGGCCTTTACACACTGAGGGGTTTCCTTTGTGATTAATTTGCACGTCAATATATTTTGTCAAACTGTTGTTTTGTTATGAATACATTCACACAGAAAGTGTGGTGAAAAAGCAATGTAAGTTTTTTTTGAAACCAGGTCAACTTTCACGTTATGCAGAAGATGTTGAGCTGCAGGCATCGTAGTCCAGACCATGGATGTACAGAGACCTGGATCCAGCATTGGAGGCTTGCGTTCCTATGAGAGTTGCTCAGTGGTGCATGAAGTCAAAATGGCTCAACTGCCGAGTGGAAAAATACCTGGATCTTCTTTCGGGTTAATTACATTAATGCCTATTTCTCGGCTCCAGTGTTTTCAGATCAGAGCATCTCCTTTAACTCCACCTCCCAGCCCTCGGTCCAGCCTCGTTCTGGGTCTCACTCATATGAACAGATTCAGCTATTAGAGTGTTTTATAACTGTTAGGACCTAATGAATTAAATAAAGGTATTAGAGTGTTCGTACTGGGGAGTTGAGCCACCTCAAAAAAAATGATCTGCTGAGTTACAGACATCTCTTTCTCAATGTAAGTCTATGAGAAAAAGTCTTTTTGGGCCCCATGCCATCTCGTGACAAAGACAGACGTTGTAGTACCACCGCTTGGCCTTTGCCATTTGCTTCACAGTCTGGTACTCTTCCTGGAGGCTCGAGTCCAAACCGGAAGTCGTTGATCTCAACATGGCTGTAGTGGCCAAACGGTGGTACTGCAACTTCTGTGTCCGTCACGTGACGTCACAGGTCCCAAAAGACTTTTTCTCATAGACTTCAGTTGAGAAAGAGACGCAGTATAAACACTCTAACAGTCCTTATTTAAATCATTTGGTCCTGAAAGTTGTGAAACACTCTGAGAGCTGAATCCACAGTTATTTCCTTCCTCTGTTTATGTCTATTGAGACCCAGACCGTGACGACAGTGCAAGCCGTGACGTTGGGACCCCGTGGCCGAGTCATGTGACCGAGCAGACGCTACTGTGCATATCGGACATGTGCAGCAGGGCCCAGTAAGACTCGGAGGATCCGGGTACCTTTCCAGACCCAGAAGTCTACTCGTTGACTTCATGCACCACTGAGCAACTTTCATAGGAATGAACGGGGCCCTGCCTCCAATGCTGGATCCAGATCTCTTTAGACATTCATGCTTTCAACCTTGACAGCGCAGACCCGATCCACTCCTTCCAATCTTACCTTTCACAACAAAAGCCCTTGACATATAATATTCGCAGGTGAGTATTTTGTATTTCAGTGTCATTTATCCTGTCAGTTCATGGCCCCGAGGTGGAGAACAAAACAACACAGGAATACTTGTGTACTTGCAGTTATTGCACTACTAAACAAAGCTACCCACACATTGTACTTTAAGAGTTTAAAACATACACTATTTTAATACTACGATGATGTCAGTGAAGTCAATGGATTAGAAACGCTGCCGGGTCTTTGTGGTAATCACTTACAGGTGCTCTTTGGATCCTTCAGGTGTACTGGGTTCATTCATTGCATGGGTGGAGAGCCAGCTCAGAAAAATACTAAATGCAAAACTCCCTCAGAAACAATCCAATGTGTGAGCTGCTGCTGCATGCTGGTAGTGATCCTGATGTTGGTTGCAACGCGTTGGCCATTTTAAGCATTTGAAATTTGTTCAAACACTACAGAGTGCCTTGGATTATTTTTGAGGGAGTCTTGCATTTTGTACTTTTTTGAGATGGCATTCGGCCCATGCAATAAGCCCTTCACAAGATGATGTTTCTTTAAATGTGTGTTTGTGCTGAGTGGGTAGATTGCTTTAACTCAGGAGTGCTGAATATTCTGTCTGCACATCAGATTTACCCTTATTATTAAAGAAACCTATTGTATAACCTTGAGGTATGCTAACAAATTCACTATATCATCTTTAAAATGTGATGATATGTCAATATTGTGCTTACAGCTTGTTGCTACAGCTGCTGCCCCCCTGTGGCTAAAAAAAAAAGTCATTGAAATTCTAAAGGGTCCAAAATTAGAGAAAAGTCAATAACAATAAACTTAATTTTGTGCAGCAGTAAAATGCATTGTGTTCTTTCTTATAACTTTAATGATTTAATGACCCAGCAGATTTAATTAGGATTGATCCTGACTGCCTATTGATTGATTGGTTGTTTCAGCACATTGAAACGTGGAGTCTATTTTTAAAGAGCGTGTTTTTTAGGAACTCATTTGCATTGGATTTTATTTACAGAGATCCCTGCGGGCAGATGCTTAACTTTATTGCCACAGTGGGACCATCTGTCCTTCTTCGCTCGCAGCCAAATCTGTCAACTCCGAGCTTTGGCACTAATTCAACTGAAAACGGGGACACGTGTTAAAAGGGTTTCCTTCCCTGGATGAGCGCCTCTTCTCCTCGGTAATGCGCACGGATTCTTTCCTCTCTCCAAACCCAGTTTACCCCGGGCCTCTGCTTTTAACTTTCTCACAGCGGTGACGTCTAGATTGCGGAGGGATTAGAGATTAGGATCTGGAGCGGCGGGGACCGAGAGCTGTTGCATAATTAACTCCACGACGAGGAATTGAGTTATTCCTCCGGTTTAAGTGGCACAACGTGGGCGGCGCGTCGAGGAGACGACGTGAACCACCAGCGCTGCTCCGCTCAGGGCGCAGAAACTGGATGAGGAGCAGAGGAGGGGGACATGACGGCGTCATCTGCGGACTGAGAGGAGTTTCTGGTCCGGGGCCAACCGTGAAGGGTACGATAGTGTCCGTGTGATGGTGCGCGTCTCTCCCAGGTGGATTCGGTTTCCAGTCCGGTAACACAAACTGACGGAGCGACTTCTTTATCAGGAGAAACCGACCCGAACGGACAGTTTATCACCTGAACGGATCCTCCTTATTAAACCTTCTTCATGGAGCATAATTTGGAGATCTTTCTGACCACGCGCCTTTCTCTGTTTCCAACAGCATATTTTCTGCGCAAATTGTGCCACTTTTCTTTGCGCAATTAAACTAAAAAAAGGTGTGGAGTCTCGGTGGATAAAAACATTGCCAAGAAGACATTTACAGACGCACATGAACATGTGAAAATAAAAATGCGTCGCAAATGCTTCTGTCTGCTTGAGGTAAGTTCTGCGCTTTGGCTTCATTCTGGTTTGGACATTTAATTAAAATAGCTTAATAAAATCTGTCCTATTCTCAGACTAATCTTGATGCGAGGGGATTTAACACCAGCACCCATCCAGATGTCACTCTGGGATATTGTCTCCATCTCACAGCTATTTCAAACACATAATATCCATTAAATTAAAACCTTTCTCTGAACTAAGAGCTCTGAACCAGGACAGTAATCCCGACTGAGACTTGGAGAGGTGATTTTTTTGCCCTCTTTCCGACTATCAATATAATTAACCACAATCTGCATCGCATTAGTTAAAATAAAGGCTGGAGCTGCGTGTTTCACTTGTAAACAGTGAAACACGAAGCGGGACTCTGGGTTAAGATGGCATGAGAAAAACGATCCCAAGTGACATGATTCCTCCCTCTTTATGGGACTGGAGCTCAAACGCTGATGGTGAAACAACCCGGATTTGGGACACTGGAGATTAGAAGTGTTAATGCAGCAAGTGCACAGCTCTCACTTCCTGTTCTCATGGATCCCATAAAGAAAAGTCCAATGATCATATTTTTTAAAGTCTTGAGAAAAAACTGCCTCCCTGAGATGAGTCATCTGATGTGATGTGGTGGACATTAAGGACTTGTGTGTGTGTGTGATGTTACAGATGCCTGACACCTCCTGCCCACTATGTGAGAGTGTGAGAGGAGCTGCTGCTCTAAGAATAGTCCTGAATCCCCTGGACCCGGTTTTAAAACCCCTCCTGCTCTCTATTTGTGTCCTCCATTGTTGTGGTTTAAGAGCAGGCAGGGCCCCTCACATGTCAGCTGTAAGGTCACTTCACTTCGGAGGTACTTGTCCTGTGTTTGAGTGTCTCTGTTTATCACTAGTGAAGATCTTTCCCTCTTAGATTAGCTGACTAATCGGATTTAATCACGATTGTCCACAGTTAATCACAAATTAATCCCAGGTTTTTATAATCTGCTCAAAATGTACCTTAAAGGGAGATTTTTCAAGTATGTAATACTCTCATCAACATGGGAGTAGGGCTGTGCATTGGCAAGATATGATGCGTATCATGAGGGGAATATACTGCGGTATGTTGCGATACCGCAAGCAAGGCGATAAATTGCAATTTCTTACATGTAACTGAGTTTAAAAAAATTTTGTATTTCTATTTACCACAGCAGCTGTAAAATCGCAGCACTACTTTGAGAGGAACCAAACACCGAGATGCATCTAAAATAAAGTACTGACTGAGTTCATCTTTGCATGTGAACTAGTAATGAAAAACCAATACAGTATCACAAAACATAAGATCACGATGCTCAATATTTTTGATGTTTTCTTACACCCCAACATGGGAGAGGACAAATATGTTGCTTTAGTCAAATTTGTGTATTTATCTATTATTGTAAATCAATTAACAACACTAATCAATGCCAGATATTGTCCAGAAACCCTCCCAGGTTCTGACTTTAGCATCAACAATCTGCTCCAATCAGAACAAACTGCAGCCCAACAGGCAGCAGCAGCTGTCAGTGTGTCAGAGTGCTGACTTGTTGATTTGGACAAAATGTAATATGTGGTATGCGAACAAAAACAAAATCTGCAGTATGTCAAAAATACCCGGATGTCGTACTGATTCAGAGAAAATCTCCAGTCTGCATCAGACCAGCCTACCTCGCCTACTGTATCCCACAATGCAAAGCGCTGGAGTGGTCACGTTCGTGCTGTTTACTTTCATTTTGGAAACCCAGAAAACTCACATACTACAAAATAAATCAATTTAGGTTCCATACTACACAGCAGTGGGCTGCAGGTGGTGCAGGTGGTGCAGTTCCAACCCGGCTCTTCTCTGTGGCGTTTACATGATCTTCATCAATGCAGTTTAATTGATCATGATGATTAATTGATGACTGATTAATGTGAATGCATGTTAATGGTTGTCTGCCTCTATGTGCCCTGCGGTTTCAAGAACAGCCTATGACTAGTGCCAAACTGCATGTGATTATCATGAAGTGGGCATGTCTGTAAAGGGGAGACTGGTGGGGACCCAGAGACCCATTTACATTCACACATCTGGAGGTCAGAGAGCCAAAGTTTAAATTAAGCCTCCTTCATGACAAGCTAGTATGTCGTGGTTGGATTCTGTTGGTTTTCTAGTTTGCGTTAACTTTGAAAGCCCTAATAAATACTCATGTATATAGTAAAAGTACCTCTAAATTGTACTTAAGTAATGCTACTTCATATGTCTACTCTACTAAGTTTCAGAGGGAATTATTGTACTTTTTACTTCACTACATTTATCAGCTGTAGTTCCAACTTGTTTTGCATATTTTACAGGATATTTTACATACAAAAACATAAACATAATCATAAAAATGAAAGAGACTAAGTGCTCAGAAATTGGCCATATCAACTGAAAAGGTGACGATATGCCGGTGTTGTGCCTGCAGCTTGTTTCTGGTGCCCCCCAATGGCCAAAAAAAAACATCCGTTAATGATGGATGGATGGATGTACTTTATTGATCCCAAATTAGGAAATTATTGTGTTACAGCAGGAGGTTATCCAGGCAATGCACCAAAACAATAAATAAAATGTACACATCAGCACTCGAGAAACATATCCATCAATTATAGTAGAATACACCATAAACTACAACTAGCATAAAAAACTAAAATATAAACATGGAATAACACAATGTACATGAGCAACGTGTGCAATAACACACTACTGTATATACACAGTGTTAATTCACAATTAAAGAGAAAGGTTTATAATAATAAACACTCTAGTTTATACTTTTTGTGCAGAATATTTTTCATGTAAAACACATAATATGATGCATTGTTTTGTGAAAAATTTAAAATCTTATCAAGTCATTTTAGTGTGAAATAAAGTCCTTAAATCAGCCAGTTTACTGTGAATATTTCAACCTGCTTTCAGTGCAAATCAGCTCGCTTCAGGAGAAGATCAGGTGTTTCATTATTTAAGAGGCGACACCACAGACTAACAGATGTCACTGTGATGTTTTTTGTATTACATGGTTCTGAAATTTCATGTTTAAATATTGAATATCTAATGCTAGTTTTTGTGAATTTATGAGAAGTCTGCAGACACAAACAAAGTAGTAGAATAATAATAATAATTTTAAAATAAATGTGTATTTTTTATGGTTTCTTTCCACTAGTCTGAAAGAATTATGGGAGCAAAATAGTCCAAAATCTCACAGTAGCACAGTCCATGTAAAACAGTGTTTCTGCCCGTAGTGTCTCGTAGTGCTGTAATATTCAGTTTGAGTGTTTCTTGTTTCAGAGCTTTTTTTGTGTGTTTATTTTGGTGACATTTTGCTAGTAAACCACACCTCAGGGCTGCTGCTGGTTGGCACCAACATGTGCACACTGACAATCTATGAGAGAAAATACCATAATAAACTCAACATTATGGGGATATTCAGCTGCAAGCATATATGAACCGCTTCACTGAATTTAAAATGTGCTCAGTATGTTGTATAATGAGTCAAAAACTAGATACAGACATAAAGCATGATCAGGACAGCTAACCGAGTCTCTTATTGACATTCAGCTAAGAAGTGACTGATCAATGTGGAGGCATCAAAGATAATATTTTAATCATTTTAGGGCTGCAACTAATAATTATTTTCATTGTTGATTTATCTTGTTATTATTTTTTTGATTAATCGATTAGTTTTTTGGGCTATAAAATGGTGAAAAATGTCAATCAGTGTTTCCCAAAGTCCAAGGCGACGTCCTTAAATGTCTCGTTTTGTCCACAACTCAAAGATATTCAATTTACTGTCATAGAGGAGGAAGGAAGCCAGAAAATAAATTAGAAAAATAAAAAAAGAAAAGAAAATTTAAGAAAATGGAGAATTTAGACTTTCTTAAAAAAATATCCAAAAAGTTGGCGATTAATTTAATAGCTGATGACTCATCACACAGCAATATCAATCAATAACCAGGTTATGTTATCTCGTCCTGACAATGATATAAACCAGGTTAAGTCATAAATGGGACTAAAGATGTGAGGCTAGATGAATAAGATGAATCTGAAATAATAAACATATCGTTAAAATCTAATTATGAAGAAAAGATGAAAGGATCAGTCCCACAGGGAGCCGGTGGACTCAGAGGGCACCAACATTTTAATATTATTAATATATATACATATATATATATAATTAATATATTAATATAATATAGCATTTAGACTTTCACTGATCATGTTTTA
Source organism: Pterois miles (assembly GCA_947000775.1). Lineage (NCBI taxonomy): Eukaryota > Metazoa > Chordata > Actinopteri > Perciformes > Scorpaenidae > Pterois > Pterois miles. Next base: position 18,641,513 of record CAMQGK010000299.1, on the reverse strand, counting down.
GGATCCAGTTTTTAGGTTTTGTCTCTTTTTTTCTTCATTATGCATCTTACAGCACGTTTTAAAATCAGTGAAACAGTTTAGATGCTTGCAGCGGAGTAATGTTTCCTACATTAATATAATTTGTTTAGTGTCCTACAGCATTTCCTTTAATATCCGTAGATTGTCTGTTTAAACACCCTGATGTAAATTAAAAGGCTGATTATAACATACGAGGGCTGTCAGTCGATTCAGATACTTACTTGTGATTAATTGCAAGTTTAAAGGGAGATTTGTCAGGTATTTAATACTCTTATCAACATGGGAGAGGACAAATATGCTGCTTTATGCAAATGTATGTATATACTTATTATTGGAAATCAATTATCAACAAAAAACAGTGACAGATATTGTCCAGAAACCCTCACAGGTTCTGACTTTAACATTAAAAAAATATGCTGAAATCATAACCTGACAACAGCTGTCAGCTGTGAGCCCCAAACTGACTGAGATTACCATAAAGTGGGCATGTCTGTAAAGGGGAGACTGGTGGGGACCCAGAGACCCATTTACATTCACACATCTGGAGGTCAGAGGTCAACGGACCCCTTTGATAATGGACAGTTTTTCCCTGCCAAAACTTTGTGTACGTTTGGAGCGTCATTTAACCTCCTTCTCTACAAGCTAGTCTGACCTGGTTGGTACTGATGGATTCTTTAGGTTTTCTATATACTGTGTGTATATATATATATATATATATATATATATATATATATATATATATATATATATATATATATATATATATATATATATATATATACACACTACACTGTAGAATAAGCTTTCATAATGTTTTCAGGACCTTTCTTAGCTTCACCTCAACCAACCACAACAAAAACCCATCAGTGACAATAATCCTCTAATACATACATATTGTAACACTACCTGTACTCTTACTGAAGTACCATTTTGAAGGCGTGACTTCTACTTCTACTAGGATGTGAGCACTAACGCCCCGCTGATTTAACACAGGCGTGTGTGATCCCGTCGCTGACATCGTGGCCGTCTGTGCTGTTGAGCTTTAACGACCTGGACGGCCTGCAGCGCTACAGTCGGTCAGTGTGCGCTGATACCTGGACTCACCGAGCGTGAAACAGACGCGGCGAGCCATCAGCAGCGCTTCTTTAAATCTGGGGCGGTCTAGCAGTTTACATGATGTGACTACACACTGCTGCTATTTCACATTTCACGCCGCTGTGACCATCAGGTATGAGTGTGCTTTTACACTCAGCAGTGGCACATTTAATAGGACGGGCAAATATCACCATCAGACTTCTCCTGTACATTACTTACTTTAAGACAGTATATTGCAAGCTTTCTGATATTTTTTTATCACCTCCATAGAGAGGAGTGAAACTGTAAAGATTTCTGACCCAGAGTCTGAGAGACAAACTCATTTAGAGAAAACAGCCCTTAAAGACCTGGATTGTAAAGTTCATTATATTTTGAAGACACAACAGGTGAACAGGGAAAAACATTTTAACTAACAAATATCAATATGAAACTGACATTAAGACAAACATTTTTGTATTAAAAGTTTTCTGAAATGTTCTGTTTAAACTAGAGCTGTCAAAGGTAACATGACGACATAAATTTGTTTTAATGGCACTAATTTTTTTTTAGCACATTAACACAACTTGTGATTTTTAGGTCACAGCGGAATCAAAGATACTGGTGATATGAAACTAGAAAACCTAATAAATCCACTGGTACCAAACACGCCATACTAGAGGAAGGAGGCTAAATTAAAAATTATGGGTGGGAAAAAACTGTCATGTCCAGTTTCAAAGGGGTCCGTTGACCTCTGACCTCCAGATGTGTGGATGTAAATGGGGTCTCTGGGTCCCACCAGTCTGCCCTTTACAGACATGCCCACTTTATGATAGTCCCAGTCAGTCTGGATCAAGTCATAGGCTGTTTTCAAAACCACCTACTACATACTACTGAGGATCGCAGTATGCAGTATGTACTGTATACTGCGATCTTCAGTAGTATGTATTATGGAACATAAACTGATTTATTTTGTAGTACATGAGGCAGAGTTTTCCCGCTTTTGGAAAACAGAAGTAAACAGCATGAACGTGACCATTCCAGCGCTTTGCATTGTGGGATGCAGTAGGCAATGTAGAGATTTTCTCTGAATCAGTACGACATTCGGGTATTAATTGACATACTGCAGTTAGTGCTTTTGCCCACGTACCACATACTACATTTTGTCCAAATCAGTACGTACTACCATCGTATCGTATGAAGCTAAACATCAAATCAGCTCACTGTTGTTGCCTGTTGGCTGCAGTTTGTTCTGATTGGAGCAGATTTTTGATGCTAAAGTCAGAACCTGGGAGGGTTTCTGGACAATATCTGTCATTGATTGTGCTGATAATTGATTTCCTATAAGAAATATATACATTCATTTGCATAAAACAGCATATTTGTCCACTCCATGTTGACAAGTCTCAAAAATGACCAGTTCATGAAAATAATGTGTTGGCACGAACAGGGAGGCTAGAAATCTGGGATTTTAATTATTTAAAGCAACTTTTTCTTTATGTTCTGCCTGGAGAAAAAAATGTTTACTGTGTTTCAGATGCATTATTGAGAGGGATGATTTATTTAAGGAGGAAATGAAAGGTTGGCTGTATTGGTAACAGTAGCCTCGCTCTGGCGTCCACAGGGAACCGGTCTGTACTCAAGGACAGCGGCATGGGGGTCAACCAGAGAGGCCAAACAGAGAACAAACTGACGATGTGTTAAAGGCTTTCCTGCCTCACAAAACGCCGCTGACAGGTGCTGCCAGCAGCAATCGCTGGTTTCTACCTGTCACCAGTGCAGCACGCCACAGTTTTCACAGCAGTCACAAGACATAAAACCACTGTGCTGTCATCTCTCTAAACATTAAAACAGGAGGGGACACTTATTGATCCTGGGGGCCACATGAGAAACCCAGATTACTGCCAGGGGCCACACAAATACTGTCAGACGTAACCTCTATTTTATCACTATAGGAAACATACTGTTATTCTTTTTCAGCACCTCTTATACTGAAAATCACCCCAAACAGCAGATTATTAAGAAAATGACATTATATACAGGAGTCTATGAACCATACAGGACTGACTGTTTAGGGCAGGAATGTTTCCCTTAACAAAACTTAACATTTAACTAAACAACAAGCTTTTAAAACAAGTTTCAGTTGCGCCGCCACCACCATGACTCAGATAGAACTAAAGCTACATAAATAAACACTAGTATCTCCTTATAGTTGACTGTATTTGGATATTTTCAGCGGTGTAACTGTGAAACTGGACATGAGAGCAGCAGCTCTGGGCTGTCGTTGTTTCCTGCTTCCTGTCTGAAGCGAAGTAATCCTCAGTGTTGATTGGCTATTGCTGATGAAATGTTAACCAATCAGATAGTGCTGTGGGCGGGACTTTGAGCCAGTGGAGACTGAATGGAGCCCTCTGACAGAGAGAGGAGGCTTATCAATAGCACATTTTTAAAATTAATTTATCTGATCCACAAAATATCGCGATGCAGTTTTTCTCTCGACGATGCATATCGTCACGTTTTCACATTGCGAAATATCGCAGCACGATATATTGTCACACCCTTACTCATGATACACAAGCATTTCAAAATAAAAGCTGTACTGCTTTTTAACTTCACAAGTAAAATTGTGATGCCCAGGTCTGCGCTAAACACAGGTTCTCACCTTTTCCCTCCCTGCATGTTGCGTAAATGGAGCAGATGTCATCTCAACATTGTTGTGGTAAAAACAAGCTTCTGTCACATGAGACGCAGCAGATTCATGCACGTAACTCCTCAATTATGTGTATCATTTAATGCATTATTACACGTAAAGTAGGCTTGCTGCAACCATGCACGCGATGCTCAAACAGAAATATTGAGAACTGCAGCCCTCCAAGAAGGCAGACCTTTATATTTTATTGAGTCCTTGCATGTGTAAACATGAAAGCGAGTTGACGGCGGAGGAAAACCATTACAGACTACAAAGTGCTCCAGATTAGGCGAGGGGCGTTGTTAATGCATGCGTTGTCTGCTCAAGGGCACCAAGAGTCTTTCAACTGGATTCATCCACTGTACGTGAGGGAATTAAAGGAGTATTACACGATGTTATGTTCATGTTTGATTCAGTGATTTGCTCTGTTTTGCAGGTGTGTGCCATCATGAGCCTCCTGCCCTCCAACTCTGTAGCAGATCTGACGTGTGAAGCTCTGCTCATGCTGTCAGCAAACGTCTCACGTAAGTCCACGTTTACAACAGCAGCAACTGTTACGTCAAATGTTACTACGCTTGTGATTGAATTGATTTTCCATCTAACGTCCATGCCCAATCACAACTCTGTCCTTGTGTGTATTAGCTAAATGTCTTTTCTTATCAATCCGTCTCCACAAGTACAATAGTTGGTTATTTAACAAACCGCAGCACACACCCAGACAACACACAACCATCCACAGGAATGATCTTCATGGTATTCGCCTCCAGGTTTAACACTCGTTCAGACGTCCCAGGTAGCTCTATAGTAACAATGAGCTGTGTTGTTATCACAATGCTCTGTGATGACTCGGCTGAGTGAACTTTAGTATGTAAAAAGTCTCAGTGAGTGTTTAGGGCTGCAAGTAATGACTAATCAGTTAGTCATTTAGTCTATGAAATGTCAAAGATGACGTAAAAAAAAACTGCACATCACAGTTTTGTAGAGCCTAAGGTGCCGAGTTCATGTTCCAGTTTTTGTCCGACCGACAGCTCAAAACCCCAAAATATTGATTTTACAATCATTGAATCTCCAGCTGTGTGATTAAAGGACGACTTTTAATCTTGAGTCACAGCAGCTACGTTGTACTTCCATAAATGTGGGATACATATTAAAATAAGATTTAATAATAAAGGAAAAGATAAGATAAGTGGCTGCTGGTGTGGGTCAAACTCCAAACACAAGACATTTTTATTAGACTGTCCTAAAGGCCCACACACACACATATATATATATATATATATATATATATATATATATATATATATATATATATATACTGTAGATATATGTTGTTTTAGGCGTTTGCTCAAACAACCATTGTTGTCATTTCCAAAACTACTCTGTTCTGGTTTTATCTTTTTCATTCATTCAGTCATTTTCTCACCACAAACCGATTGAAAGCATTGAACGCGTTGGATCGAAGCGTGAACTTTGCCCCTGCAGAACATCCTTATTTCTGGATCTTTTTTATGTAAATCGTCTTGAGTTATTGCAGAAATAATAGCTTGACCCTCGGGGCACGTCTACATTCATTTTAGCTGCCACCGTCCCGTTATTGCTCGGGGAAAGGTCTGTCACCAGTGTTTACCGTTGCCCTCTGATGCTCCCCCTCTGTAGCTGTTAAGCTGAATGTAATGAGATTTTCATAGCCCTCCTCTACGTGTGTGCAAACACAGATTGAGGTTATTGATGAGACTCTCCCTCTGGATTGCAGTACAGTCGCTGGCCTCCACCTGGAACCAAACGACGAGCAACGCCACGGGTCAGTGGAGCGGTGAGTCGTTCATCTTCTCAGTGTGTGTGAAACTGATTCCCCACGTCGCCGCTACTACAAAGCAGAGTTGTTGTGGAGTACCCTGCGAGGGAAACAATATTTGATCTGATCACAGATTATAACATCAAAGACTAGAACAATGCTGGAAATAGATTTGGCGACGCACCACAGGAGACGACGCTCAGGAGTAATCATTAAACACAAACAGCTTGTTTAGCCCCTCTATTTACTGCCAAGATCACTGGAGCATTGTCAGAATTTCACCGCAGCTATATGTGGTGCTGAGCCCTGCCAGGAATGTACATCCTGACATTTCTGTCCTGGCGTTTCAGGCTCGGGGCTCTCCTGCGACACCTCCATCGATGGCATCGGCACCTGCTGGCCCAGGAGCGGCGCCGGCCAGATGGTGTCACGACCCTGTCCGGAGATGTTCTACGGCGTCAGATACAACACCACCAGTAAGTCCTCGCTGTCAGCAACACAAGAAACAATAGATTAAAAGCCAGATTTAATTTGATTTCACCCCTCCTCCCTCCCTCGTCTTCCCCCTGGGCACATCCTCTTTACGTAATTGTGTACACAGAAATTAGCATGAGCATACAAATCAGCAAGAGACAAGTGTAAAAACAACATGTAGGACTGCTGCAGATAATAGGGCACGACGTGCAGGAAGAAAGGAGCGTGATACGCCGGAGACACGACAAGTGGAGCACCCGCTGTGAGAAATGTTTGTGTCGGGGCTTAAACAGGAAAAGAAAGATGGGATAATGTCGCAAAATAACCACCTGTTAAAACGATCGAGATAGGAGATAAATAAACTGGTTTATTGTTGATATTTCCCTACTTCTGGGTCACAGAAAGAAATAATCGGTGCCATTTCAAGCCGTAGATGTTTTAGAAATCACATTTATAGGCTTGTGAAGTGAAGTGGTTCAGATTTCTGGTTCCTGAACTCCTCTGCAACACAATCTGGTCTAAGGTCAAACTCTAAGAGCACAACTGAAATTAAAGGGAAGACCCAGGACTAGGTGGAGAGATTATAGCTCCATACAGCAGATCACCGTAATCCAATAAAGGTAAAAACGTTGCTGAAATAGCTCTCGATCTACCGGTCGATCACCATGAGCTCAGCCATCCGTGAGGGACTCGGAGTAGAGCTGCTGCTCCTTTGTGTTGAAAGGAGCCAGTTGAGGTGGTTCGGTCATCTGGTGATGATGCCCCCCTGGGAGCCTCCCTAGGGAGGTGTTACAGCCACGACCAGCTGGGAGGAGGCCCTGAGGAAGACCCAGGACTAGGAGGAGAGATTATATCTCCACACTACCTGGGTACGCCTCGGGATCCCCCAGTCAGAGCTGGTTCATGTGGCCCAGAAAGGGAAGTTTGGGGTCCCTGCTGGAGCTGCTGCCCTGCGACCCGACCCGGATAAGAGGTTGACGATGAGTGATGAGATGAGTAATGTTATGCACCAACACACCACAAGCATGTGTTGGTGCTCGTACATGAAAACCTACCTGGCAGTAAATCTGAGTCTGATTCTGATAATTATGAGATCTGGTTACTTATCCTGTGATCATCCTGTCGCAGATGTTTCTGATGCGTAAAACATCCTGCAGAGCGACTTTAAAAGCACAGTAATACCATCCACAGTATTCAGTGACATTAATACCTCAGGAGGAAATAAAAGCAAATTAATTCAGGTAGCATTGTCATCTCTCCGTCTTCTCAAATACCAGTGATTGATGGCCAACTTAACCTTTTCCTGATCTCATTAGTATGAGATGGAAAGTCAGATTTATCGCTCACAGAAGTCGATATGGTTTTCTGTCTATTCAGTTCTGCATCAAATCATATTTTTGAAGCTGTAGCCTGTTTTTAGAGGGTATTTTTCCCTTTAAAAATGAGTGAATTAATAAATTATGGCAAAGCAGCTGCAGATCAATTCTGTGTAGATTCACAAATTGATTAACAAATCTGAAAAGATTGCATCCTTGAAACAACCCACAGGCTGTTGAAAAACGTAAAATAAACTTATGTCATATTATCAAACAACAACTTAACGAGACAAAAACATCTGTGTTCTGTCTTTTTGTGATATATGAATATTTAAAACCAGATTATTGATAAATATAACTGAGAGTTTGAGCACATGATTTAAAATTTAATGTTGCGGCGGTGAGTAAACTGTTGTCCTCTGCTGAAAAAGAATTCAACTTCATTGGATTCATGATTAATTAATGTTTTTAATGTAAAACAATGAGTCCTATAACTAAAAACAACTATAATCTCCATAAATACAAAATAAAGAAGTTTAAAATGGATGTGATTCTAATCAAATATGGATCTGTGACTTATATTGATTTCTGAATGTAATTCAAGCTCAGCACAGTCAACACAGTAAATGTGTTTCTCGCTAATTTAAAGTGAAAAACCCCCCAAAGGAGCCTGAGGAGCGAGTGAGCTGGGTTATAATTCAGTTCACCAGCAATTTGACACTGCAAGGTTCATTTCACCTTCAGGATTAACATGATCTCCATTCAAGTGCAGCCGAAAAGCCTAAAAAAAGACCTCCCATCAGCTGACTTTACTGCCGAAGGTCAATAGTGGGAAAAAAGTTTCACGATGCAAAATGATGACTTCAGGAGGATTTAGAGCAGATTCACTTAAGACCTGTTTCCACTGCAGGAACTAAGTAGTTTTAGAGGAACTCACTGCGTTTCGACTGACATTTTACGGGGTCTTTTTACCCTCAAATCGTTCCTGGTCTGGGGTAGTATTTAGTAAAAGTACAGGAACTTTCAGGGTGGAGTTTGCAGGGATGGCACACAGCGCCACGGCTACTCGTGTACCACTTCATACATATACAAGGAAGTACTCTAGTATTGATTTAGGACCAGATTACAGGGTGGGGTGTGCAGGGATGACTGGCGCTGATTGGCGAAGCTGTACCCCTTCATTCATAAAATAAGAAAATAATCTAATATTGATTTAGGACCAGTTTAGGACGAGAAGAGCATTTTCCAAATAAAGTTAGGCTCTGCTGTCGGCTTCCTGACTCGTTTTATAAAGAGAGAGAGATGGAGGGAGGTGATGCTGTGAACGAGAAAGAAAAGTTCATTTCTGATCATTTCATAGCGTTTATGTTCCACAGCACAAATAAATAACCATCAATTACTCAACAGATGATTTACTGTGGAGACAGATGCTCTTAGTTTATCGGTTTTTACAGAGGAGATTTTACACATCTCTTTTTATCACTCCATAAATCAGAAAATACTGTCACGTAAATGAGAATAAAATGTTGTATAAATGAGGCTATGAATGATATATGAACAAACTCCTCTGTAAAAACCCTTCAGAGTAAAGAGAGGAATGAAATTGGAAAGTTTGGTGGCTGTAAGAGCTAATCCCGTTAGGGGACCTGGAGCTGATCCCAGCTGACACTGGGTGAAGGCGGGGTTCATCCAGGACTGGTCGCCGGTCCATCATCGGGTACACAGAGACAACCATTCACGCTCACATTCACACCTATTTAGAGCCATCAGTTAACCTGCATGTCTTTGGACTGTGGGAGGAAACTGGAGAACCCGGAGAAAACCCACACTGACAGGGGGGACATGTAAACCTACAGCAGAGAATACTGCCTGTTTTTCCATAATTTGGAAAGCTAATTTTCTATATTTTTTTGTTTGGCTGGGTGGTTGGTAACATTGTTTTCTGTGGTGTGAAAAACCCAGAATGCATATTTATTTTAGTTTTTGTCTTTAAAGACATGTAATTTAAACCACTGTATGAAAAACGTGCAGCGTCGCACCTTAAAATCTTCCATGATCATTCGTGAAGTCATGGATTACAAATGAAGCTTTAACTTTAAGGTGTATTTTTGGCATGGATTCATTATTAATTATTATTAAATATTTGATATTTTTCACCGGTGAGGTCAGAGGAGGAAACAAGGAGGACGTTTAATGGAGCTGTTTGCTGTCGCTTCATTATATAAATGCTTCATTATTCTGCACAAAGTGCTGCTTATGACAAAGGTAGAAAAACACTGCGACCTTCCTGAATCCTCTTCAGGGTTTTCTATTCATCACTTTGAGCTGAAAGCATCAGTTTGTTTGCATGCTGTTGCATTAAGGACACCTAATGTGAACACAAGTGATTTCTTTCACAGTAATGTTATTCAGCAAACATTAAACAGCAGCAAAGGGTCTGACGGAGCTCAGTGAGCAGCAGTGGAGGCGCTGATGGGAGGCCAGATTTTAGCATCACTTTGCATGTTCAGCCACGCTAACGCCGCAGATCAGAGGGTCGGCCCACCACTTTGGTCCAGTCTGCAGGATGGATTGCTCAATGGTGACTGAATTATAGACTAAAATGCCTTTTACATGGAACAAAAGCATCGTAATTGATCATGTTTTATTGTAAAAGTTCAATCCGCTGAGTAACTACAGCTGTCAAGTACCTCAAAATTATACATAAAGGTCACCTGAGCAGAGAGTGAAATCTCTCTCCCTCTGTCTGGTGAGGATGCCCCCTAGGGGCCTCCCTAGGGAGGTGTTCCAGGTACGACCAGCTGGGAGGAGGCCCCGGGGAAGACCCAGGACTAGGTGGAGAGATTATTTCTCCACACCGGTCTGGGAACGCCTCGGGATCCCCCAGTCAGAGCTGGTTGATGTGGCCCAGGAAAGGGAAGTTTGGGGTCCCTGCTGGAGCTTGTTGGCCAGATAAGCAGTTGACAGTAAGTGATGAGTGAGAGAATACTCCCATGATGCTTTGCCTCACGGACCGTCTGCTTTCTGGGCTGGATATCTGAGGCTGCGTATGCGTTAAAATCGTGACGAGAAATGGAAAGTCATTTTCTCTGAATAATAAAATGACTGCGCATGAGGAAAGGGTCTGTGGTCGAAGCCGCCCTCATCAAATGGATTGATAATTCCTCGTCACGTAAAGCCCCCAAAGTGAAACACGGACGATCCTAGGGCCGTCCCGAATACCGATTTTGGGCTTTGAAACTTCGGTGAGTAATATTCGAACATATTCAGACTGTACTGTATTCATACACCTCTACACACTACAAACAGTGATTTCCATCTAAAAATAACTAATAATGGTTAATGTTGAATTACGCTTGGTCCTTATTTCTTGGGCTATTTTGTGATTTATACATTATTATACTTATAAAAAACAAAAGTTTGATTACCATGACAACAATCAAAGCTTCGAAGCATTCAGGTAAGTCCTTAACCAGCTGTGCAGCACACATGCAGTCTTGTTCCAGGTTCGAATCCAGCCTGGAGCCCTCATCTGTCTCCCCTTTCAACACTGAAAAACTCCCTCTCCAACAAATAATTTTAAAAATGCGTAAATGACAGAAAATGCGTACATGCCGTTCATCTGCATGCATCCGCCCTTGGTGAGGGGAAAAAGGAAGAAGAATCGGCAGCGAGCCAGCACACAGCGAAACGATCCGTCATGATGTTGCCTTCATGCAATAAATACACAAGTGTCGATTAGATGTAATCTGCATGAGAAATGAAGCACATCAACAAATACTCAGTGATAATAATCATCTGCTAATATGATCCATTTGACCCGGACAGATGTGATCATGATCAGTGGTTTCCACTGTAGCGCAGTCCGGCCTGACTCCGGACCTCCGGTTAACCGGTTAGTTTCCATGTTTCCATGTTTTCATGTTGGTTTGGATTTCAGTCTGCAGAGCAAATTACCTCTACAACTGTCAAATAAATGTAATAAATGTCCCTCTGTAGTGGAGTAGAAGTATAAAGTAACAGAAAATGGAAAATACTCCAGTAAAGTACATCAACATCATACTCAAGTACAGTACTTGAGTGTATGTTCCACTAGTATCTGCTTCTCTGCTCATTTCAACACATCCCAGCAAATGAAGCATTTTAACCACAAGCACATGTTCGATATTATCCATTTTTTTTTTTAATAGGAAACATTTCAGTTTTTATTGTTGTTTAGAGGTTGGATGTTTTGTGGAGCTGCTGAAAAGCTTGTAAAATTTTGAATTGCTTGACGGGGCATCACAAGCCAAAATAGTGTAACCAAAGATGGTGGGGAGATACAGACTGAAGACGCTGCGACCAAATTATCTTCCACTCCGTGTTGTTGGTGACAGATTCACTGCCACCAGGAGACAAGAACGCCATCAGCTCCTCTATTTCTACGTACTAAACCCGGTTTCATAAGATGTCACAGCTCTAGAAACGCATTCATGAGAAAATGGCTTTAAATAGATAAATAACGGTGAAATGTCACATGTGCTTTTTGTATAACAGTAATTAGACGAATAACATTCAATACATAAAAGCAAAGGGAAGTACAGTAATGGTAATGAAGAACGATGAGAAACAAGGTTAATCTCTGAGAAGACGGAGGAAGCAGTAGCACTAGTAGTGTAAGTGGTATTAGGACGATAGTAAGTGGCTTTAGAGGAAGGTTAGCGGTGCGGCTGGAGTGGGCACTTAAAGCCTGAGTGGATGTAGCTGCTGTCCTCAGATCCAGAGGGAGATTACTGCAGAGTTCAAGTCGCTGGTACAGAAAGAGGCTGAAGATCTGGGACGTATTTCAGCCGCAGATCAGCTCCAAGGCCAAAGACAAATCCATGAAAAGATTTATAGACAAGTAAAATGATCTCAGATTGGATTCGGAGAAGAAGAAGAAGATGAGGAGGAGGAGGAAGAGTCATGCAAATTTTTGTCTCTGCTCCAGTTACAGAAAGCATGAGTCACAAACTGGACTCAAAACTCGACGTATTAAGCTTCGACGTATGAAGCCCTCATCTTGACCCGTAGACCAGCAGATTATTCGTGGATTATTAAAGGAGAGACAGTGGTGGAAATATTCAGTTATCAGATCCTTAGTGCTAATACCACACTGTGTGTTAGTATAATCAGTCTAATGTGACTGCTCTACTATTATTACTGCTATAGATTATTATTACTTGTTCATTAATGTAAAAGCAAGGATTTATTAACTAATGATTATTGTCATTATGGATTAATCTGCTGATTTTTTTCTCCAATAATAAATTAATTTTTATTTTGGTGCCCCTGTTGCCCCTGAGACTTGACCCTGGATAAGAGGTGGACGATGATTACTACTACATTAATATAAATTAATATCATTAGATGGAAATCAGCAAATCTGGAACCACATGTTTTTGCATGACACATGATTATTTATTTATTGAGCACAAATTAAGACTACACAAACATAACAAAAATACATAAACTGTGCATGAAGAGTCAAAAACCTTATTTGACTTATTTAATATAAAGAAATAATATGGTGACATAATAGTGATGACGATCAGAACAAGATATAATAACAATAACAAATATATGAAAATTCATTTTCTCTGTTGACTAATTTATTAATGGATTAATCCTTTCATCTGTATAAACTGTCAGGTAGTTTGATTTATAATAAATCATCTGATTTTATAAACGCTTCGTGTGTTTTGTGTGTAAAAATCTTAATTTGTAAAGTAATTAAAGCTGTCAGATAAGAGAAGAAAGCGCCATGAAAAGAAGTAAAGTACAAGTACCTCGAAGGAGTAAAAGTGCTTGGTTATCACTGCAGCTACAAGCCTTAATGTCTGTGATAAAGTTCCAGCCAACATCTAAAAATAAACGCTGCTACTAAAAATGCTAAACCGAAGTAAAGCCGACATGCTCTGTGTCGGTGGTTTGAACGTGTCCCTGCCTTGAATAGCAGTACTATGAAAAGGAAATACTATGAAACAGCTCTTCCATGAATCAGGTTAGTAGGTAAACTACCAGAATTAGATTGTCACAAATCCTACACTTAAGTTTCTGAGCCGTAGAAGTGTGTTGGCTTAGTTTCACTGTTTTTGAATCAGAACAAGTCAAAGTGATCATATCAGGACAGATACAGTCAACCATTTTAACCCCTTTTGGTCACAAATTAGTGAATAATAACACAGTAATACTAACAGAAAGAATACAGCCTGAAGTATTGGAAAACAAACAATATGATCATCAAACACGGGAGATTAAAAAGTTAAAAACGAGAGAGAATATAAATTTAGGCTACAAGGATGGAAAAGTAAAACCACAAGAAACTAATAAAAGCTGTCCTAATAAAGAAAGGGATTTGAAGATAGATGTTCCAGTCATTTGTTTTTGGCCATAAAATATTCAGTCCTCCAATAAAATATCTGCTTATAGTGACCACTGCATTATTAAAGTTTTTATTATATGTTATATACCGTAGGCACTGACAGCACTTGTAACTGTGCAACAATCCCTTTAAATGGCCTTTAAAGTATGAAATAGGGGAATGAAATAGCTATTTTTGTTATTTTAAGTAAAAACACAACTCAGAGAAATGTTGGCATTTCATACGTCTCTGCAAACCATGAGATACGTTGAATGACGATGTTTCTGAAAAGAAAGTTTCATCACACACAAAAACACACAATGACGTGTGGTTAATGTGAAACGATTAGTTAGATTTAAGGCAACAATATTACTTGGTTTAGGGTAAAAGATCATGTTTGTGTTCAACCTAACAACGTAACCTAACAACGTAACCTAACAACGTAACCTAACAACGTAACATAACAACGTAACATAACAACATAACCTAACAACGTAACATAACAACGAAACCTAACAACATCTAACAACGTAACCTAACAACATCTAACAACGTAACCTAACAACGTAACATAACAACGTAACCTAACAACATCTAACAACGTAACATAACAACGTAACATAACAACGTAACATAACAACGTAACCTAACAACGTAACCTAACAACATCTAACAACGTAACACAACAACGTAACCTCACAATGTAACCTAACAATGTAACCTAACAATGTAACCTAACAACGTAATGCAACAGTGTAGCGCAACAATGTAAGGCAACAATGTAATGTAACAATGTAAGGCAACAATATAATGTAACAATGTAATGCAACAACCATAACAACCTAACCTAACAATGTAACAACCTAACCTAACAATGTAACAACCTAACCTAACAATGTAACAACCTAACCTAACAATGCATGTTAGGAAATAGTGTTTCCATGAAGACACCAGTAAGGTTTTGTTGAAAGCTGGAGACGAGGGGCCTCGTAATTCTCTCTGCAGGGAAAACTCAGTTTTATCGGTGAACAAAAAAAGACTCTGAATTAGCATCCCTACATTCAGCGTATCTGTGGTTTATAGAAATATTCAAAGCCAACATTTTTTCTTGGGGACTGGGTTGTAGAAAGAACAGAGTAGTAACCCTACTGTTGTCTGTACTGAACACATCCATGGTTAATCCAACCAACGTGGCTATCACCAAAATATTCAGGATATGGCACACTGTCTCTCATGTTGACATGATATAATATAATGAACGCATGAGCTGACATAATAAATACGCCTCAAAAAAGGCAAAATAAAATCTAATGAGTGGAAAAAAAATCAGGTCTAAAGATCAAAACCAGTCCAAAAAGCACTTTAGGTTAAAGTTGCTGAGACTCGCTGAGTCTGGAAAGAAGCCTAATTGGAGCGATCAGGACATGCGAGTCATGCTGATCAGCTCAAGCTCCTCGATAGGACCGATGCTCTCTGAGATGATTACAGCATGTTGTCAAACATATGCTCGGAGGGGATGACGGGCGTCCAGGGGGCGTTGTCCAGACCGCTCAGCCGCCGATTCGTGACAGGCGCCCGTGGTGATGCACGCCCTCCTCTGGGCTCGTGACTCAGCCTGGCGTATAGCTCGCTGTTATTGCACGTCTCTTGCCCTCTTCACCATTAGTTGCCAAGCTTGACTTTCCCTTAATGGCCCCCAGAGGGAGGCCAGCAGATTCTCATATATACGTTTGTGTGTTTACATGGATGCCACTGGCTGGCTGTGAGTTGTCTGGTGTTGCGCCAGTCAAAGTGGATCGAGGATGAAGAGGAGGATGAGGAGGGTGTAGTTTTATTTTGAGTAGTGCTCGCGGTCAGCAGGGTGGCGAAACCCTCACCCCGGCTTACCCTCCTGCTCATTCACAAGGAACGCAACGCCTTTTTTTGTTGTTGAATGAGCTGGAGCGCAGCGGGCGCAGCACTCATTGAATATTAATTCATGGATGCATGTGGGCTCGTAGACGGGAACATCAAAGACCGAAGAGACAAAAGGGAAAGATGTAAAAGTGATGTGAGGAGCTGTTTTTGTTCCTGCAGTAAGTTGGACATGGAAAGTAGATTATTGTTCTGTCTTCAGACCTCGTTCCAAACAGCGGTCCTCTGTAAACCCTCGAGGTGTCTCACTCTGCAGAACCAAACAGAAGCGAGCCAGAACACACACACCCAGCGTGAAAACTGGCATCCGCTGCTCCTCGGTGTGTCGACGGCCCGCAACGTCTCAGAAGTTGCTCCAGTTTACAGTTTTGATGACTTTAACAAGTTTAAACAAGTTATTTTCAATTATAATGAGGTGACAGAAAACTTTGCCATGTTTTCAGAACACAGGTACAACTGCTCACCTGAATACTCCCGATTATGAAGGTGGGCGGGAGTGTTGGGGATGTGGAAAGTTGTGGTAATCTGCCAGTTGTCTGGTTCATCTCAGAAACACTCAGGATTTATGAGTCGTTAGTGAATAGATTTGTTTGTGGAAGAGACTGAGTTAACGCCAGAATTAATTCGCCTTTCATACAGTATTACTGTGTGCTGCTCACAGTACTGCAAGAAGAGGACAAAGTATTCAGCTCATTTATTGAAGTAACAGTATTAATATCACACTGTAGAAATACTCTGATACAAGTAGAAGCACTGAAAGTGAGAAATCGTAAGTATAATCAGTTATCAGTACCTATAATAATAATAATAAGTATAAATGACTCTACTATTATTTATTACCTGGCTTTGGTGTATACTCGATTCTGATTGGTCAATCATTGCGTTATTAGAGGATTAGATTATTTCAACAGGCCATTGCTACAGTTCTGATGTCGGACTCTGGAGGACCATTTTTGTGACGAATTATTGATTTCTTTAGTAAGTAGCTGTGTAATAAGCAGGATAATGTCCAGCTAGCAGGTCACTGCTGTGAAATAAACCTCGTCAGAGTGATGTGACCCCGATGTGAAACGTCCTGTCAGGGTTTAGTTTGCATTAATGACTAATTATCCCTTACTATTATCCCTTATCCCTTATTATCCCCCTACTGTAAGTTGATTTTTTTTGCATGATTGTCCATAGTTAATCATGATTAATCACAAATGAATTACACAATTTTTATCTGTTCAAAATGAACCTTAAAGGGAGATTTGTCAAGTATTTTGCACTCTTATCCACATGGAGTGGATAAATATGCTGCTTTATGCAAATGTGTGTATAAAATTATTATTGTAAATCAATGAACAATGCAAAACAATAACAGATATTGTCCAGAAACCCTCACAGGTTCTGACTTTAACATAAAAATCTGCTCCAATCAGAACATGGCAAACTGTCAGTGTGTCAGAGTGTTGACTTGACTATGACTTGATCCAGACTGACTGGGACTATCATAAAGTGGGCATGTCTGTAAAGGGGAGACTGGTGGGGATATAAGATGAATATCTCGTCCTGTTTTCAATGCAAATCAACTTCTTTCAAGATTTTTCTCAGATCAGCTTTTTCATTATTTAAGTGCTGCAAAATCCTGCTTTATTCTGTCTTGTTTCAGAGCGTTCTGTTCTGTTTCAGTGACGTGTTGCAGGCGAACCACAGCGCTGGTTTTAAAAAACATCTATATCCTGCAAAATATGCACACTGACGCTGAGAGAAAACACTGTGATCCTACAAACAAACTAAATATTATAGGCAACAATATTCAGCTGAAAAACATCTAAACTACTTTAAACACAGTCCTATGCATGTTGCATTCACGCCAAGGACCAAGCGATGGCATGAACCAAAAATAAACTGCTTTGATTAAATTGCAGCAAACAGATCAAAATGATGGCGAAATAACTACATAACAATGCAGATTTGTAAAAAAAAAATGAATCCATGCTTTGTCAGGTCTGTCAACAAGCAAACAACTTATAAAATGCCTGTTTTCTGAATGGAGTTTGGTTTGACTAGCGCCAGGCTATGCTAATGTAGCTGCTCCATCAACACTCAAGATAACGTCATCAAAGTGGAGGCAATGTTGTTGTTTATAACGTAGACAGGTTTATACAGATATGATGTACCATCGTAGCTTTGGGTGACCACAGACGGCTGCACTACTTTTTTCCTCCATTTCTGATTCAATGTTAAGACATCAGTGACGACAGCAGGAGAATCTCGACCAACGCAAATTTCTCGCTAGATTTGAAATATTTCAGCCATTTGCCTCTTTGCATTGACTTTGTCTGTAATCACGGCACTTAAACAGTTTGCTCTCCACTAGGCGTGGACGTAAGTTTATAAAGAAGGAAAAACAAGTATGGGATCAAATGTGTTACATCTCACTGCAGAACTTTTTACAGTGCAGAGTCTCTGAGCTCTGAAGAATGGCTGACCTCCATCAGCAGCTACACGCATCATGTTACAGCTGAGTTTTACAATCTGTTTTGCTCTGCAGTTGTGCAAGAAAAACCCGACCAATTTAGTGCAAATCTATGTTGTTGTGTTCCCTGCTGATGCTGGTTTTAATGAGACCTCTGCTCAGAATGCACAGAGGAGGAAGATGCTTCTTAGCTGCAGCCATTGATCTGATGTGTTCAAGCGCTAAGTCACTGTGACTAAATCTGGGTCAGCATATTTAGTCACGTACGACCTAAAATTACAGCAGCGTTTCTGCTCTGTTCGCTATTTTTTCACCTCCGAGAGAAGAGGACCTTATCTTCGTTACTAAGCGGTGTGTTTGCGTGTTCCTGTAGTGTTTGGAAATAAAATTAAAAGAGGATCATTTAGCAGCGACTTGGAGGGCTGCCGCTGTTCCATCCACATGTACCTAGAGCTCCTGTTTCCACAGGGAGGATTTAACACCTGGCACAGGCCAGTCGCTGTTTTTAACACCTACTCAGAAACAACAATGACGGTCACCGAGCAGAGATTAGGTCTGATACGTGCTATGTACAACAATGACATCCACTGTCAGCCTTCTTCAGATGCTCACAGACGGCTAGTACAACTCCTGGCAAGTCACCAGTTTGGCAGCAGCCATGAAATCAGCAGATATATTTTAGGGACCTTGAGATTGTGACCGATGCAAATAACGTTTTATGACGCTGTCAGTGACTCGTTCCCTGCAAACTGCAACACGACTGCAGGAGAATGTAAAGTGCCGCAGTCTGAGTGAGCAGATGTGAATCTCACGTTATCTGTGCATGTTATGTATGAATGTTCACAGGACATGCACTGCTGGAAGTGAACCCTGTAACTTTTAATAAAGTGAGAGAGAAAGACATTTTTCCAAGAAACACTCAGGAATTGGCCTCCATCCCAACTTAACCACATTAACTGGCCTGAACACGTCTGCTTCACCGACTGAAAGTCACGTTGTTCTGTCAACTCACGTCCATCATTAAAGGAATGTTTAGTTAAATATGACTAATCGCTTTCTTTCCCAGAATGAGATGAGAAGACTGATATCAGAGCGGAGCTGGAGTCAGGGGGTGATTAGCCTAGCTTAGCATAAAGACTGTAAGCAGAGGGAAATAGCTAGCCTGGCTTTCTCTAAGTGAACCAGTACACCTGGCAGCACTAACGCACACTAAAGCTCACTAATTAACATGTTGTATCTCATTAGTTTAACTTTTACATAAAAAATAATGTGTAATGACATTATTTTAATTTTTTGTACTTAAAAACACTGAAACTTCAATCAAAAAAAAGTCTAAATAATGTAAAGAATGTGACTATTACACTTACTCTAAAATAGTGCATATATTTTTTAAGCACATCTAAATAACATGTAGTTCTTTTTTTATGCAGTTTAACAGAGCCAGGCTAAGTAACTCTCCTGATGGTGAACTGTGGACAGTGAACGCAGCACCGTGGCTGCTACAGTAACTCTCCTGACGGTGAACTGCGGACAGTGAACGCAGCACCGTGGCTGCTACAGTAACTCTCCTGACAGTGAACTGGGGACTGTGAACGCAGCACCATGGCTGCTACAGTAACTCTCCTGACGGTGAACTGGACACATGAACGCAGCACCATGGCTGCTACAGTAACTCTCCTGATGGTGAACTGGAGACAGTGAACGCAGCACCGTGGCTGCTACAGTAGCTCTCCTGACGGTGAACTGGAGACAGTGAACGCAGCTCCGTGGCTGCTGCAGTAACTCTCCTGACGGTGAACTGGAGACAGTGAACGCGGCACCGTGGCTGCTACAGTAACTCTCCTGACGGTGAACTGGAGACAGTGAACGCAGCACCGTGGCTGCTACAGTAACTCTCCTGACAGTGAACTGGGGACTGTGAACGCAGCACCATGGCTGCTACAGTAACTCTCCTGACGGTGAACTGGACACATGAACGCAGCACCATGGCTGCTACAGTAACTCTCCTGATGGTGAACTGGAGACAGTGAACGCAGCACCATGGCTGCTACAGTAGCTCTCCTGACGGTGAACTGGAGACAGTGAACGCAGCTCCGTGGCTGCTGCAGTAACTCTCCTGACGGTGAACTGGAGACAGTGAACGCGGCACCGTGGCTGCTACAGTAACTCTCCTGACGGGGAACTGGAGACAGTGAACGCAGCACCGTGGCTGCTACAGTAGCTCTCCTGACGGTGAACTGGAGACAGTGAACGCAGCACCGTGGCTGCTACAGTAACTCTCCTGACGGTGAACTGTGGACAGTGAACGCAGCACCGCGGCTGCTACAGTAACTCTCCTGAAGGTGAACTGTGGACAGTGAACGCAGCAACGTGGCTGCTGCAGTAACTCTCCTGAAGGTGAACCGGAGACAGTGAACGCAGCACCGTGGCTGCTGCAGTAACTCTCCTGACGGTGAACCGGAGACAGTGAACGCAGCACCGTGGCTGCTGCAGTAGCTCTCCTGACGGTGAACTGGAGACAGTGAACACAACACCGTGGCTGCTACAGTAGCTCTCCTGACGGTGAACTGGAGACAGTGAACGCAGCACCGTGGCTGCTACAGTAGCTCTCCTGACGGTGAACTAGAGACAGTGAACGCAGCACCGTGGCTGCTACAGTAACTCTCCTGACGGTGAACTGGACACATGAACGCAGCACCGTGGCTGCTGCAGTAACTCTCCTGACGGTGAACTGGAGACAGTGAACGCAGCAACGTGGCTGCTGCAGTAACTCTCCTGACGGTGAACTGGAGACAGTGAACGCAGCACCGTGGCTGCTGCAGTAACTCTCCTGACGGTGAACTGTTGACAGCGAACACTAGTGAACTGCTGACTTGTCTGTTGTGTTCATCTCAAACCAGAGTTGGTGATAGTTAGATTAGTGGAAAGACTAACAAAGATGGTTCTGATGAGTTTTAGTTTGTTTCTATAGTTTCTATCTGAATGAAGTGCCTTTTACAACAATCATTGAGGGATTACTGTATTTCAACCAAACCAGAGGTGGTGATTATTGGACAAAGACTAACAGATGGTTTTGATGAGTTTTATTTTGTTTTGTGTGTTTTGATTCAAGTTTGAATGAAGTTTGTTTTTACAGCGATCAACGAGGTAAAATTACTGTTTCTGTCAATGCAGTCCGGTGGCTTTGAAGAGCACATATAACAGCTGTTTCTTTTCACTTTTAACTCTGTGAATTAAGGTTTTATTTTGACCAAACCAGAGTTAGTGATTGTTGGAACAGTGGAAAGACAAACAAAAATGGTTCTGATGAGTTTTAGTGTGTTTCTGTCAAGTTTTAATGAAGTGTGTTTCAAGACGTTCAGCGAGGTAAAATGACTGTTTTCTGACTGGAGTCTGGTGGCTTTGAGGAGAGCATATTAATTGTATGATTGTACGTTAATAGATTATAATAACTGTTTAAATCTCTGTTGATTTTATTCATTATATATTCACTTCAACATGCACCAGAAATGGGATAAAAATCAGCATGTCGACCCAGGTGTCGTGTTTCCCTCACTGCCGATCGGAGCCGGAGCCGATAAATACCAGCGGCTACTGCGGAGTCATTTGTCCTGGAATGAACACCGATTGTGAATTTTCCCACTGAAGACAAAAAGCCAGATGTTAGTGGGTGTTAGTGGGTTTTTATCCAGCGGGAACTGGGCTGTACTGTAAACACAGAACATCAGATCAGTGTGGGGCGATGAGGAGACTGGAGCCTTCCTCACATTAATACACAAAATAAAACAGAAAGGTCATATTTACATCAAGTTTTCCACATGGTGTTCATTCATTTGAGGTCTGACTGGAGCTCTTTAAACGACGGCATCTCATTGCGCCCTCTTCTTCTGCAGTGATTTAATGGCACCTGTGGTACAGTCGTGGAAGGAAGCGCACATTAATAATCATTTTCTGTAGCCGTTTTCCTGGAAATTCGTCCTCAATTTGGATGAAAACTTGGGTGGATTTCGTCTCTGTACAAGACTTCACAAAGCTGCGTACAGTAGTTGTTCAGTTGTTTGCCAAGAAATAGTTCCAGCACGTAACGCCCCGTAAAACCACAATTTATTACCAGCCGAGACAGCGAGTGGCTGGTATTGTTTGTTTTCGCCTTATGAGTCTGTGTGTGTGTCATCATGGTAAAACGTGGTCCTGAATACACCTACTGTACTGTAGCGTACTCAGCCAGGTGTTTCTATTTCTGCCTGTCGACAGATTTTGTCATTGCGGTAGCATCACAACCGTTTAACATGCAGTCATGAAACTTTACAGGAGTGTAGCTGAAGGTCGAGTATGAAGATGGGTGAAGCGGGGAAGGGTTCCCCCTCTTTACACTGGGGCCTGATTTGGCATCACAGCTGGTGTGATGCCATCACAAGATAGTCTCTAGTTGTTTTTACATTTCCGTTTAAGTTGTAGCATGTTAATAATAGGGCATGCAATTTTTAATAGCATGATTGTCCAGAGTTAGTAGCAATGAATTGCAAATTAATCGCATTTTTTTGTCCGTTCATAATATACCTTAAAGGCAGATTTGTAAAGTATTTAATACTGTTATCTTCATTCAGCCTGTTATTTATTTATTTATTTATTTATTTATTTATTTATTTATTTGCAGACCTTTGCTGAGGGCACAGTTCTGATGTCACACTCGGCGGACCATTTTTGTGTCAAATTATTGATTTCTAAAGTAAGTAGTCGTGTAATAAGCAGGATAATGTACAGCTGGTGGGTCATTGTTTGGAAATAAATCCCTTCAGGGTGATGTGGCCCCGATGTGAAATGACTAGCTCGCTGTACATTATCCCTTACTAGGGCTGCCAATCCATTCAGCTTTTTAATCTCAAATTACAAATGACAAATGACAGATATTGTCCAGAAACCCTCACAAGTACTGCATATACCATGAAAATATGCTCAAATCAGAACATGATTGTGCTGACTTGACTATGACTTGATCCAGACTGACTGGGACTATCATAAAGTGGGCATGTCTGTAAAGGGGAGACTGGTTGGGACCCAGAGAACCCATTTACATTCACACATCTGGAGGTCAGAGGTCAAGGGACCCCTTTGAAAATGGACATGACAGTTTAGGTTTGGAGCTTTATTTCGCCTCCTTCCAGTGGATTCCTTATTTTGTTGAGTCCACTACAGCATCTGCATTATTATCTTATTAACTTTGACAGCCCTCGTCAATAACTAATGAGCTTTAGAGATTTTCATCGTGGTGCTCTTGCTCGGATCACTCCTTCATTTTGATCTCAACCTGCCCTGTGGTAGATCCTGCTATAGTGGGTGTCATTTCACCATGATGACTCACATGGTGAATACAATACCAGCATCACTGTCGCAGCTGGTGAATATTTTCCTCTCATGTATTTTAACCTCAAAGTAAACAGGCTTTGCATTTTGCATGTTCTGGAAACAACTGACAGCTATAGTACCACAGCCGCTGTGTTGACTGGGAATTAAATCCACTTTAATTTCCCTCATGCATACTGACAGCAAACAATATCAGAGGAAATGAGACATTCTTGGCATTTATCTTCTGTCATACAAGTGCATGAGTCTATTTTTATAAGGTAGTTTAGCAGTATATCGTATGTCTCTGTCCTCCTGTCACACGCAGCGGCAGGTCGGCGTAATTCTGTCAAAATCAAACATGTCATACGACAAGAATTTGCTTTTTCATCCTGGATGAACAACAATGTAATGTTTGATTTTATTCATATTTTCAGAATCAGGTTGCAAACTAAGCACACAGCTTTACCACCAACCCCCATGAAAAAATACTTATCAGTCCATGACTTATTATAGACGTGCCGCCTCAGCAGGTGACGCTACTTCAAACATTACTCTCATCAATTTACATCAACATCAAGTGTGACAGGAAGAAGTAAACTAACAATACACGAGCATTTCAAAACAAAAGCTGTTTTCTTTACTGTTTTTTTTGGGGCTACGTAACTAAAATTGTGTGGTTTGTCTGAGACCTCCCGGGCCGGGCAGAACCATCATGAGGGCCGGTTCTGGCAATGTCCAGGTCTGGTTAGGCTGAGGATGGATGCATAAAGAGACCTGGATCCAGCGTTGGAGACTCCAGTTCATTCCTGTGACAGTTGATCAGTGGCACATGAAGCCAAAATGGCTCGACTGCCGAGTGATGAAATATCCAGAACATGTTCTGCATCCACTGGGCCCTTAGAGCGGGCACAGTGGCGCCCATGTCCTGAATTCGAAATGCTTCGTCGTTAAAGTTAAAGTGAAGAAAACACAGCACCGTCTCGCTCAATTCATCCAAAACTGACCCAGGAATTAAAAACAAAATTCAGTTAAGCTGCAGATTTAAAAAAAAAAAAAAAAATTCTCAAACAATTCGATCTGTACAAGTATAAAAAAAAGAAATCGATTCAGTGATTTTGTGTTGAAACTAAACAATAATCAAATCAAACAGTTGTTCATCAAAAGCTCACAAAATTCTAGTGAAATTATGTGTGAATGTGTCCAAGGGAGGGAAACAGTGTGTATGTCCTTTATCATTAAGCTAATAATTATAATAATTAAGCTGCTCTCATTCCTCGGTGTCTGATTTATCTCCTCAGCTTCACTTTGTGTTGAGGTCGGAAATGGCTTCGCTTTCTTTCTCTCTGCTGCAGGTCAAACAAACGTAATAATTACTGGACATCAGAGGAAGCTATAATATCCTCCCAGCCCAGCTGTGTCCTCCTGCTTCCACTATTCCATATATACAGACGTAAACCTTTACACTGTTGTTGCTGTATATCAGCGGGAGGTCACAAGCTACCCATATATATATATATATATATATATATATATATATATATATATATATATATATATATATATATATATATAACAAACTGAGATGCACTGGATGTTCTGACTCCTTTCTATCAGAACCAGCATTAACTTGTTTAATTTACTTTACTTAATTGTGAATTTCCCCACTGTGGGACCAATAAAGGAATATCTTATCTAACTTCTTCAGCTATTCAGCTTTCTCAGTTTGAACTACTGTAGCTCTTCTATTGATTAGACAACACGGCCAGCCTTCGGTCCCCATGTGCATCAATGACCCTGTCGCCGGTTCACCGTTTTTCCTTCCTTGGACCACTACAGACCGGGAACATCCCACCAGAGCTGCAGTTCTGGAGATGCTCTGACCCAGTCGTCAAGCCATCACAGTTTGGTCCTTGTCAAAGTCGCTCACATCCTTATACTGCCCATTTTTTCTGCTTCTGAGATCATTTTCAAAAATAAAATGCTCACTTGCTGGCTAACATACCCCCCCACTGCCATGTGGGCAGGGGGGATGGAGCTGGAGTCGACCCCAGCTGTCATGGGGTGAAGGCGGGGTTCACCCTGGACAGGTCGCCAGAGACAGACAACCATTCATGCTCACAGTCACACCTACGGAGAGTCAGTGATGAACCTGCATGTCTTTGAAACTGTGGGAGGAAACCGGAGCACCCGGAGAAAACCCACGCTAACACAGCAGTACCAGATTTGAACCTGTGACCCTCTTGTGAGGCGACGGTGCTAACCGCTGCACCACCGTGCTGCAGAAGTCTGAAGTCTCTGCTGTTAAGAGGTTTGAGCACTTCTTCCACCTCTGCAAATCATCTCATCTTACTCGCACTAACAAAGTCAAATGAGCACATTTCCCGTCGCGATGAACCGTTCCTCCAGTTTCAGTCATCACACATTTTCCACATATTTCAAGGTTTGCATACTGCAGCGCTGTAGCAAATGGAAACAGCTCTAATCCTAACAGCAATACGAACCACTGCTATATCTAATGAGTAATGAAACAATGCCTGGGCGTTAAATCCTCCTTAATTTGCTTCAGCTGTAAAAGTCCTTTCACCTCGTCTCAGAGCAGCAAACAATGCAAATAATAATAATGATTATAAATGAAAACACAGAGGATTATCACCAGGCTGTTCGATTTGCTTGTAACATAAAGAAATATCTTCAATGACATTCAGTCTTTGTTATTAAATGTTTGATATATAAGGTCTATATTCGTATAAAGAGGTTTAGCAGCCATAAATCACTTTGTGGACTAGAGCCAGAAAGAATTTATTTCAAGGTCATGCTGCTTCATGTGACGGCGATACCATTTATACCATTAAGCTTTTGGCTCTGCATAAAAACCTCTCTGCTGTGATGTTTCACTCTGCCAGTTTTTTAGCGGTCTCACATTTTGTCAGAAATTTGCACTGCATTTTGTTTTGGTTTTTTTTTTTTTTAAGCGTGTTCTCTAAACAAAGTGATTTTTATTGCTTATGACTGTGAACCCAGAGGAAAGTTGTCCATTCATGCAGTGTTGTGTAAATTCGACTGGAATATAAGGAGGATATTATGGGAGTTCTGTGAAAATATGTGAGATTTTTGCCAGTTAAATTCAGTCACGCACAAGTCTGATAGTAGAAATTGGATTTTGTGGAGAGAAATAAAGCAGTTTAATGCTGATAGTGAGCTGCCATCTTTCATTGGGCTGAAATTGAAAACTGTGCTCTTAAATCTTCTCCATTAAGAATCCAAGTACTTCGTCCTGTGCACACTGTACGGTCTAGTCCTTTACACAACTTTTGACTTTGACGTAATTCTCCGCAGACAGATTTTAAGGCTCACTAGGATGCTGCGTTTGGGATTCAGGGAATATCAGGAGCGAGGTAATCCTGATTGGGGGTGACAGTCCCCTTACACTGTCAACATGCTATTTTTACCCAGCTCATTGCACATTACTGCCCTCAGGCTACCAATCCCATTTCATTTCCTCCAAAATGTCTCATTATTAAAACATGTATGTAAAGTTATCAGCCTCCATCTCAGGCCATCTACGAACTGATGTGAATACGCTTCATTCATGTCTCTCGTTTTAGTTAAAGCAGAGTTTATCACCAAGGTGGAGAACTTTGAAAATGTTGTGTTTTAATCAGTGAACCAGAAAAACGGACTCATTAATGATAATGATAAGTTGACTTTTGAGATGCTTTACCCGCTTCAAGACTCAATCACCTGCTGGGTTTCGTATGATCACTGTAAGAAGAATTACAGTATGTGATGTGTCTTTATGTCATCAAGTATTGTAAAATAAGATGTAGTAGTGATTTTAATAATAAACCGTTAAGAATTCCTATACAAAACCAAGTAATTGTTATTATTATTAACAACCAAATAACGCTCGGTTAAACGGTTAAAAGAATTATTAATAATTAATTAAAAAGTTGAGAAAAACTCAGAGGAGCGGCTCGTCACTTTAAGGAGGAAAGCTGGTCCACCTTAAGAGAGAGCCGGCGCAGATACAGGAAGTTGGCTCTGGACTTCCAGCTGAGGAGTTGTAGCTTGTAGCCTCGTAGCATTTATTCACAGACAGATTAACTGTACACACACTGTCTGCTACAGCTACAACGCCACCATCAAACCCACACCCACCTCCACCACACACACACGGTCTGTCGGAAACTCGCTGGAGTTAAGCTACAGCGGGCACGAAGCCACCGGCAACGCTAATGTAGCACAAACAGACACACTGTTTGTCAGACAATCTTGATTGTTAATCCGGGCAGACACACAGCTGACAATGTGCTAAACTAAAGTAAATGTGTGGTAATGCTACCGGACGATGAAATAAGGAGAATGAGCGCAGCACCATGGCCGCTAACGCTCCCGGACAGTGAACTGGAGACAGTGAATGCAGCACTGTGGCTGCTACAGTAACTCTCCTGACGGTGAACTGGAGACAGTGAACACAGCACCATGGCCGCTAACGCTCCCGGACAGTGAACTGGAGACAGTGAATGCAGCACCATGGCTGCTACAGTAACTCTCCTGATGGTGAACTGGAGACAGTGAATGCAGCACCGTGGCTGCTACAGTAACTCTCCTGACGGTGAACTGGAGACAGTGAATGCAGCACCGTGGCTGCTACAGTAACTCTCCTGACGGTGAACTGGAGACAGTGAATGCAGCACCGTAACGCAACTTGGGTTTTAGGTTGTAATAAGGCTCCAAACTTAAGCTAAATTTTGCTGAGGAAAAACTGTGATGTCCATTTTCAAAGGGGTCCCTTGACCTCTGACCTCCAGATGTGTGGATGTAAATGGTTCTCTGGGTCCCCACCAGTCTCCCCTTTACAGACATGCCCACTTTATGATAGTCCCAGTCAGTCTGGATCAAGTCATAGTCAAGTCAGTACACTTAAGCCATAGTTAAAATAAAGATATTGGTTGTTTGGTGGCTGAAGCAGCTGTTAATGAGCACTTAGATGTGGACTCAGTCTGGAACCAGCTTCCCTTCAGTGTAGACAGTGTAGAGTTTTACTATGTGGCTAACCTGAGTCTGTCTCCTAAAATAAACACAAACAAGCACTTGCAACTCATTATTTTTGGATGTTGACAGCTTTCCTCTCACAGAGACGCAGTGACTGCTCAGCAAAACTTTACTTTACTCTCCAGCCAGTTCTGAAAGCTGTCGCCAGAAAAGGTTTCTAATGGCCCGAATCGACCCGCCTTGAGATCAGGGTCACATCTGTCCATATATCTTGGTGAAAAATGTATTGTTATGGGACGAGCGATTAACTGTCTGACGCTTTCGTACGTGCTCTCACTGCTGATGGCAGAAAGCTTCTTCTGATGATGCGACAGTCCTCCAAACCTGCTCTGAATCTGCACCATAACTATCGTAATTTCATTTAAATTAACCGAACTTCAAGCTCTCAGGCTGTGAGATCCAGCAGCCTCACCTGCAGACGGCTGCTGATGTAAAATAAATATCATCTTTAAAATATTTCTCTCCTTTCAACTTTAAATTGCCTGGTTCGCAGTATTTCATCTCCACCGTGTCCCCTTTGACGATTTCATTTCCTTCATCTTAAGAAATAGTAAATGCGAAATGACAAATGTGAAATTTGTTACAGATTATTTCATTTCTGTCCCGTGAATGCGGCAAGAAATGTGTGCTGTGATAGAGCGAGCCTGCATGGAAAAATTTAATTTTACTCATCATTTGTCAGAGCCTTCATGCCGACCCCCCGCTACTGTGGTTGCATTATCCCGCCATGTGCGGAAATGGTGTTTATTAAATAGAAAATAAGCACTGGTTCAATCTGTCTCGGCTCCGGTCTGTCTTTCTTTTGATTTAAACGAGGCGATAGAGATTGAAATTTTGAAAAGATGCCTGTAATTGTGTCACAGCTTGCAGTAAAATTGACAATAATTTCCCATTAATGTGAAAAACTCCCAGACCTCCCTTATCTTTCCTACACTCTTAGAAATAGAGACAGACAACCTTTCACGCTCACATTCACACTTATAGAACATTTCGAGTCATTAACTTACCTGTGGACTTTGGGAGGAAGCCGGAGAACCCGGAGAAAACCCACACTAACACGGGGAACATGCAAACTGCACAGGGCCCCAATCCGGATTCAAACCTGCAACCCTCTTGCTCACTGCACCATCATGCGGCAGAGGGTAATAGTCTAACCCTTAAATAAAGGGTTCTTCAGAAGTAAATGGTTCTGACCCACATTGTCCTGGCGTCAGGCTGTTGACATGAGGACAACGTGGGTCAACATGTTTGTGTAAAATGTTAGAAAGTGCAGGTTGACCGCAGGTCGTTGGTGGGTCTGAATGTAAAGAATGGTAACAGTGCTTAGTCAGAGGGTGGTAGACTGTCCTGACAGCAAACGTGTGAAAACTCACAGCTTGTAAGACTACCTCTAATGATATCTCTTCCTATTAGTCTCAACAACCAAAAAGGTCACAGCGCCGCTACGAATGCAGCACAAATTCACATCTTGTACATTTCCAAAAAAAACAAGAATTATTCTCTTAAACAATATGAGAAGTGATTTTTTTAAACCACTTTGTCCTTTTTCTGTGCAGATAACGTTTATAGGAAATGTCTTGCAAATGGGACGTGGGCGCTGAAGGGGAACTACTCCATGTGCAAGGCCATACTTCACGAGGAGGTAAGACGTTACGGCGTGTGGTGTTTGTGCGCATGTATCCTGGTTAATGAGGCTTTTCACGAAGAGCCTCGAAGCATGGGGCATAATCAAAAACCAACAACGGAAGGCGAGGTTGGCAGTGGAAGATGAGTGTGGCAAGTTTGCTCCAAGTTTATTTATAGTAAATATGGATTCAGGGTTTGGTGGCTCAGAGCCTGCAGCCTTAAACTGACACTACGGTCACAAGAAAACACTATGAATGTGCTATGAAATGCCTGAGAGCATCACTAGAAGGCCACAAAAGCACAATGAATGTTTTACAATAAACAGTCGCTGCAGCTTTAATGTCATCCTGATGTGTATTTAATACACGGCTTTGTTGAACACTCATACTGATGGTCATACACGACAGTCTACAGTCTGTTATTTCTTTATAGTTGTTGTTATGTTTAATCATCATCGATTATGTTCATTTAATTATTCATATTTCAGTAATTGTGCATCCTAATATGACACCATTAATAGGTGAC
Source organism: Pterois miles (assembly GCA_947000775.1). Taxonomy (NCBI): domain Eukaryota; kingdom Metazoa; phylum Chordata; class Actinopteri; order Perciformes; family Scorpaenidae; genus Pterois; species Pterois miles. The sequence continues at coordinate 18,610,841 of CAMQGK010000299.1, read as the reverse complement.
CAACTGAAATGGACCTTGATTAAAATTACAGATTTTTGCAGGGTTTCAAAACTGTTGTATACATCTGGGATAATAACGCTGTGTAATAAGCAGGATAATAATACAGCTAGCGGGTCACTGTTGAGAAATAAACCCCTTCAGGTCGATTCAAGACCCCGACTGGCTCACTGTGCATTATCCCTTACATAGCATTTAACTTAAAGTCCCCATGAAATGTAAAATATTGTGTCTCCAGTTAACCCTGCGTCCCTGTGTGAATTGTTCATTTACCTCTTATATGCAACTAGCTGGCCAATCGTTTGTCAGTCTAATCAATATACGTTCTTTGATTTATAGCTGTCAGATCAATATTGAGAAAGACGGGAGATGTGTTTTTGGATATCAGTGAGTAAAAACACTGTTTTTCCAAAACAATGTGCCTGAGGTCTAGGGCTGCATGATTATGGCCAAATTGATAATCACAATCATTCTGCTATTGATTGTTCATTGATTTTAGGGACAAAATATTCTTATCGCAGTTTCACATTTCAATAAAAAGAGCTCTGCTTTCACTTCCATGTTGTGCTACATTCAAATGGTTAACTTTATCCTTTTACTTCATTATTGTCATCTTTAGTGGTTATCTGCATAACAACAAACAATTCAGATGATTAATAAATTAATGTATTTTTATTTAAATATTTGCTTTCATTAAAAAAAACCTGCTAACGTTATAATATGCCAACGCCCAAAACTCATTTTTACTGACTAGAGTTTGCCTGCACCACAATGTGCTCCATTAATGTGATTAGTCTGATTACGTTAATTGTTCCAGATGTTTTAAGGTTGTTGCTTTTGGACGTACAGTTGTGACGTATTTCAGCTTTAAGTCGTCTTCACTCCGGCTGAAGAGCTTCCACACCAATGACATGTTGTTTGTGTGTGAAACGTTACCAACTGCGCTGCTGTGCGCCGACGTTAAACCATCATGTGGCAGCTGCACACGGTTTGTGTGTGAATGGCAGAAAACTTGGATATATGAATATGTGACTGCTGAAAACCGTCCAGCTTCAGTCGGCTGCTGATTAATGGTGCATCTCCAGCTGTTAGCTTAGGAAGCGCTCGATTTATGCAGCAGCGTTTCCTATGAGTGGAGCATTTTAAACGTCAATATCACAGTCGATCAGTTTCACTATGAAAATGCCTGAAAGCATCACTAGAAGGCTTCAAAAGCACAATGAATGTTTTGCATTAAATCGGCGCTGCAGCTTTAATGTGATCTTGGCAGGTTTTATGTGTAGGCGGGAGCCTGAAATCTGACAATCAACCTGCAGCTATTTCTTCTTTGAATGCACAAAAACAAAGAGTTTGATTTCATGAACTCCTCAAAAGAAACCGTGACAGTGTTTTCTCTAAACAGCATTGTCCTCTGGCGATGAGAGCAAGAAAACACAGCCGGTTGCTGCCGTTTAGGTCCTGCTGTGCTCCAGTTTTTTATCCCTTCACATGTTGCTGTTTTGTTGTTGTTGGTTTTTTTGTGCGTGCTCTTAGCCACCACCTGGATGGTGCATTGTGATGTGCAGATGTGATGGTGATGAGCGCTCATTTTAATTAGGATTGAACCCAGGACAAAGCTTCCAGACAGAACACGCTGACCTAAATCAGACTAGTCGACATTTGAAGTATTGTATGTGAAATGTAAAATTACATGAGGGAAAGATGTGACACAGTACGTCTGTTTTGCCTGAGCTGACCATCCGCTGAAACTGGACTGAATATTAAACACCTGAGTTTCCATCAACATTGTCAGCGTGTCCTGGTTATGTTTTCTATCTATATCCTTGACCTGCATTTAGAGGATGAAGCCGGTGTTTCCTTATTGTCAACAAATCCCATGAAAAACAACCAAAACTAGCAATGTGTTGGTTTGTCTTTTCCTTCTGTGACTCTCACCACGACTCAATAAATAAATACCTCATTAAATTAAAAATAAATGCAGCAGCAGTAATTAATTGATAAAATGTGACATGAATTGATATTTCTGTTGTAATTTGCTGTTTAAGTTTTCCTTTTATTTATTTATTGTATATTATTTTAATACATACATTTAAAAATTAACAAAAAATAACGCATAAGTAACTAAAAGGGAAAATTAATGAAAGGGAATAAATACAAAGATTATTTGAAAAGATTAAAATTGTGTGATTAACTTGCATTTAACCATAATTAACTGTTCACAATTATTCTATTAATCATGACAGAATATTTTACTCAATTAACAGCCACTTCTTATTAATTATTATTCATTCGGGAGTTAGACCCCCCCAATCCCCTCTGCAATTTGAACCCTGATTTCATAGTTTTATCAGGCTTTGGATACATATATGTGTTTGTGGGATCAATTCAGTGTTAATTTGTTCTTTTTCGTGGGTTTGTTAACAATAAGAGGAATATAATTATTCTTTAAAGGGTTTTATCTGACTTGTGACGGCATGTCAACGGGCCTGTTAGGTCGCCAGATGCAGTTCAGTTGGACTTTATAGATCTGTGAGCATGTCGTGAATGAGACCCTTCATTTAGTGTTTTCCGAGGGACTCTGAGGCTGATGTCCAATCGATCCCTGCAGAAGATGGATATAGACCGTCTGACCTTTTACAAATGTGTTTGATTTTTTTTTTTTTTTTTTTTTCTTTTATAAATAAATCACCAGGTGGCAGCGGCGGGGTGATTGACATCAGGGAGAAAGGGAGCGGGGGCTGAAGGGGCTTCTCTTTAAAGTTCAGCCTGTATTGAACCAGATATTCGGTGGTCCCGCTGGGAAGAGAGACTGTGTGGATCAAAGGCTTATTGGAAAGTTTGTTTGAGGAAAAGGATAAATCCTTTTTTCCTTTTGGGAGTACGCTGAGTTTACTTTCTCAAATATATACGATAAGAGAGCGGAGAGTGAGTCAGGTTTGGGTTTGACTCTTGTGGCCCACACATTCTCCCAGAGACCTGAGGCTAGTGGTGGGTGGGTCTTTTATTATCCTGTTGTCGTCCACCCCCTCCTCTCTGAGCTCTACCATCTTCCTTAAAACCTCTGATTTACTTGATTTATGCCCTGATGTGTTAGCCAGTCTGTTAAACCATTCCTCCCTGTTTTTCAGAGGCGAAGGGGCGGAGGGGATGTTTAGGAGTTAAAAAAGTCAACACAGAAGAGATCTTTAAACTGGGAACCTGAAGATTCATTTGAGATGCAGCTCAGCACTGCGTACCATCTTGTTCTTGCCATTAATAAGAAATAAAGCTTTAAAGCCAGAGTGAGGATACTGGTATCACATGAAACTAGAAAACCTGATGAATCCATCGGTACCAACCAGGTCAGACTGGCTGGTTGTGAATAAAAAACAGTGGCATTGTGTAAACAAACTCTCACCCTGATTCATCATTGACAATCCTGTGAGTGTATAAGGGTTTATAGCATTATGATAGAAGTCTATGATGTCCATCCTCATGCTCTATTATGTCTCATAACTTATTGCATCAACTTTTGGGTTGATACCATTTGTTACACAAATGTGGTGTTAATTATAACCATTTTTATCACTCAAGATTTAATAAAAATTATCAATAATTCCTCCAAAATACCACATTAACCACCCAGACCTTGAGGAACACCATAGAAAAAGCCGTGTAAACCCTCAGAAATCCCCTTATTAAGATAAGATATTCCTTTATTAGTCCCACAGTGGAGAAATTCACAGTATTGCTAGTCTAGCTAGTAAAGCCACCCATCCTCTGGATGCTCCAGGTCTCTAGTTTGTGGCTGTGAAGTTTCATGAGGCTGTGATTATCGTCGAGGTCACCACAGCTCATTTCATACAGGGAGGTCAATGAAATGGCTCCTATGGGGACTAACATCATCACACATCAATACAGTTGGACTCATTGCATCCACAAGAGTCTCAGCTCAGCCCAGTTTATGCAGTTCAAGACTTTTCAGGGGCCCCAGTATGCAGAAATATTAAAATATACCATTTTAGTATAGGCGAAAATAACACATTCATACTGCATGCAAATAAATTCATGGTTTTTGCCCCAAACTGACTGGGACTATCAGAAAGTGGGCATGTCTGTAAAGGGGAGACTGGTGGGGACCCAGAGAACCCATTTACATTCACACATCTGGAGGTCAGAGGTCAAGGTACCCTTTTGAAATTCAGTTGGTGCTAATAGATTCCTCTGGTTTTCTAGTTTAATATGATATTTTCACTCCGTCTTGAAAACTGATCCCAGCAGGCCATCAGTGTTAAAGGAGGACTGGTCTGTATTACTGCACTCATACAGTACAGACATACTGTACATAGAAAGAGTGTTCGTTCAGTGTGGAGTCACTAATCATTGTAATACTCCCTCCTGTCACACCACCCTTGAAAGGATCCTTTTATAGCTTAACTCCGCTGTAAATGTGAAGTGAAGAAATGCATTATACTGCCGCAGTGGGAAATGTCCTAGTAGGTTTATTTGGGGGGGGCAAAAATACTCACATGATTTGTCTAAATCAGACTGCTGAAGTCTCGTATTAACATTAACTGTGGTTCGGTACGCTTCAAACAAACCACTTTGTCTTGGTTTGATTTGATTTCCTCTGTCAGGGTTCTCTGAAATTTGCCTTACATCACATTGTTTCACATCCATAATAAAACACATTCGCCAGACAACAAAACAAAACTACTCACACAGACAGTATTTTACATCCAGCGGTGGAGGAAATATTCAGGTCCTTTACTTAAAGGTGCTATAGATTAACATTTATCTGTTGTTTTTTCACAATAAGAGACGACCCAGAGACACCACGTGATACCAACGGTGTTATACTCTGTTATACATAGCAACGGTCTGTTATACATAGCAACGGTCTGTTATACATAGCAACGGTCTGTTATACATAGCAACAGAGTATTATACATAGCAACGGTCTGTTATACATAGCAACGGTCTGTTATACATAGCAACAGAGTATTATACATAGCAACGGTCTGTTATACATAGCAACGGTCTGTTATACATAGCAACAGAGTATTATACATAGCAACGGTCTGTTATACTTAGCAACGGTCTTTAATTCATAGCAACAGTGTATTATACATAGCAATGGTCTGTTATACATAGCAACGGTCTGTTATACATAGCAACAGAGTATTATACATAGCAACGGTCTGTTATACTTAGTAACGGTCTTTAATACATAGCAACAGTGTATTATACATAGCAACGGTCTGTTATACTTAGCAACGGTCTGTTATACTTAGCAACGGTCTTTAATTCATAGCAACAGTGTATTATACATAGCAATGGTCTGTTATACATAGCAATGGTCTGTTATACATAGCAACGATCTGTTATACATAGCAATGGTCTGTATATACTTAGTAACGGTCTTTAATACATAGCAACAGTGTATTATACATCACAATGGTCTGTTATACATAGCAATAGTCTGTTATACATAGCAATGGTCTGTTATACTTAGCAACGGTCTTTAATTCATAGCAACAGTGTATTATACATAGCAATGGTCTGTTATACATAGCAATGGTCTGTTATACATAGCAACGATCTGTTATACATAGCAATGGTCTGTATATACTTAGTAACGGTCTTTAATTCATAGCAACAGTGTATTATACATAGCAATGGTCTGTTATACATAGCAATGGTCTGTTATACATAGCAACGATCTGTTATACATAGCAATGGTCTGTATATACTTAGTAACGGTCTTTAATACATAGCAACAGTGTATTATACATAGCAATGGTCTGTTATACATAGCAATGGTCTGTTATACATAGCAACGATCTGTTATACATAGCAATGGTCTGTATATACTTAGTAACGGTCTTTAATACATAGCAACAGTGTATTATACATAGCAATGGTCTGTTATACTTAGCAACAGTCTTTAATACACAGCAACAGTCTTTTATACGTAGCAACGGTCTGTTATAGATAGCAATGGTCTGTTATACATAGTAATGGTCTGTTATACTTAGCAACGGTCTGTTATACTTAGCAACGGTCTGTTATACATAGCAACAGTGTATTATACATAGCAACGGTCTGTTATACATAGCAACGGTCTGTTATACATAGCAACGGTCTGTTATACTCAGCAACGGTCTTTAATACATAGCAACGGTCTTTAATACATAGCAAGAGTATATTATACATAGCAACGGTCTGTTATACATAGCAACGGTCTTTTATAAAGAAACAACAGATCGCCGTGATTGACCAATCAGAATCAAGTATTCATCACCGCCGACACATAACTTTGGGGTTTTGGTGCTTCCGTGTAGTTTGTGTTGGAGGGAAGTTTCCATAAAGTATTAAATAGGATATAATAGTAGTAAATGTCCTCATCTTTGCATTAACAGTTGCTTAAACAAGGAATCAAAAGGTTTGATAATTGGCTAATCAACTAATCATTTAAGATCATTAATATATACTGTTTGGTTGTTTCTTTTTTTACAGTGCAACATCATTTAAAAGTTATTTGTATATTTTGTAAGTAATATCTTAAAGTAAAAGTAGAGTAAAATGTACAGTATTACTCTGAAGTAAAGCACTGATACTTCAAATTTGTGCTTATGAAGAATACTTGAGTACGTAAGTTACATTCCAGATATTTCTCACCTCCTCGCACCTTGCAAATTTCTTGTTGAAGTTTGAAGTCCTGAAATTTCACCTCTCCGTCCTGATAATTTTAACCATTATCTCTCCCACACCAACCAGTTTAGCTGCATGAAAGTCAAATTTAACCACAGAACAAAACTCTCATATGGTCTATTTTGCAGTCATCACATTGTCCTGACTCATTTTTGGTTATGTGAGTCTTTTTGGATCTTCAGACAACGAACCTATTTTCTCGTTTAGGTATGTGAGCTTGTTTTTCATTGAACCAGTCCTAGAAATATTTGTTCCTGTTACATCAACAGTCACACAGACATCGATGGACAAGCATCAGAAGGGAAAGACTTTGTGCTGTTTGTCTGCTACAGTACAGACTTTAAAAGAGTTAAAGATCTGAGCTGTTGCAGCAAAATAAAGTGAATGGGATGACGTGTTTCTGGGTGGGAGAAGCAGGGATTGAACGTGGCCACATTTAATCTCGACGTAGACACCAGTAAATTACACAAATCCACTTACAGCGCAGATTACTGCTGGTAGCGTGGGGGGAATCCGATCACAGCGGATATCTGAGTCACAGACTGGTTTCAGAGGAACAAGTCTGTGTTTCATGTAAATCTGCAGCTACAGCAGCAGTACAAAGCCTCATGGTTAGTTTATATGTGTGTGCATGTTCACCAGCCTCCCCTATTCGTGTTTCATCGACAGGTAGAGTGACAGTAGATGGCTTATTAGTTTAATGGACCGATTACTGAACAGGCCTGTACAGGACCAGGACCCAGGACCAGAACCTCTGTATGACGGTTAATATTCATTGTATTCATAAAACAACCATAAATGGACAAATGTAATTTTTTTATTTCTTAGGGACAAAAAATGATCACAAAGACAAAAAAATAACCACAGAGATGCGAAGCGACCACAAATAGATGAGCATGAAGAGATGTAAGATTCTGGTATCATTTGATCGGTATCAACCATGATCCCATGACCTCTGACCTCCAGATGTGTGAATGTAAATGGGTCCCCACCAGTCCCCCCTTTACAGACATGCCCACTTTATGATAGTCCCAGTCAGTCTGGATCAAGTCATAGTCAAGTCAGCACTCTGACACACTGACAGCTGTTGTTGCCTGTTGGGCTGCAGTTTGTTCTGATTGGAGCAGATTGTTGATGCTAAAGTCAGAACCTGTGAGGGTTTCTGGACAATATCTGTCATTGATTAGCGTTGTTCATTGATTTACAATAACAAATATATACGTACATTTACATAAAGCAGCATATTTGTCCACTCCCATGTTGATAAGAGTGTTAAATACTTGAGAAATCTCCCTTTAAGGTTCATTTTGAACATGTAAAAAAATATGTGATTAATTTGTGTTTAATTGCAATCAACTATTTCAATTGACAGCTCTAAGTTATAGAGCGCGATGTTTATCTCTAGGAAGATAGAATAACTGCCAATGTTGTGGTCGTCCGCCAGTCATAAATCGACTTTTAAGCTACGTTTTCATGACACAGGTTTTAGTTCGTTGTGGTTTTCAACTCTATATTTTAAGAGGATGAAGGATTTTAATCATTAGATGTGTGGATCTGAAGTTAACTTTAAGGTACATTTTGATTTTTGACTAATCGTGATTAACTATGGACAACCATGCAATCAATCATGATTAAATATTTTAATCAACTGACAGCCTTAGTCTTAATATTTTTACTCAAAGTTCTCTGTCTGTTCTGAAGAAAAAGGTAAAATAGACCAAAGAGCTTCTAGTTTCATCCTGAGAATATTGTTTCTTTAAATCTGAAATACCCCCAAAGACTCATCCTGTGTTTCTTTCTCTCCCTGCAGAAAAAAGGCAAGATGCACTACCAAATAGCCGTGATCATAAACTTCCTTGGTCACTGCATCTCCATGGTGGCTCTGCTCGTCGCCTTCTTCCTCTTCTTGTGTTTGAGGTAAGCGTTGGTGCCGCTGATAATCCTCAAGACATCCTTGATGTGACAGAAACGTCTGAAGATCCCTCGTTTTCAAAGCGCCTCTCCTTCTTATTCAAAAACCGTTTGGTCATGGGATGAAACCTTGCCTATCTCCATCCGGCAGATGTGAAGGGGGTTTAGACGCCCACAAAAACTAGGGCACATTTCCCCACAAATGGAAATAATAGACCCATCGCAGAAGGAAAACAGTGTGGCTGAGGCCTGCTGGGACAACCGGTAGAGGTTGAATGGTTTTCTCTCAGTAAACCAAGCGTTAACGACAGAAAGGTCTTAGCACCCTCAACAGCCGGGACTGCTATCGATCCCAGAGACACCCCCGGGGGGTGAGAAAAGCATGACAGGCCACAGAGAGACATAATAAATACATCTACAGGGCAGCATTTATGCACAACCCGTGTTTGTGTGGCTCGGACCAGGAAGGGGGGAGGGGCAGCTAAAAATGGCATCAGGGTAGTGGAGGAGGTTGGCATTTATTACTCACCTTCCTCACTTTTTAGTGAAATTGAGAAGCATTTAAGGGAAGGCTGCTGCTGGCGGTGTGATGGAGAGGACGGCCGACACTCGGGTTCAGTGTTGTGGAACTGGAGCGAGAGTGGAAGGGATTACAGCAGAGACAAGAGGGCGATTTCAGAAAACACTGAAATGATTGTTGGAGCACTTTCAGCTTCAGTAAGGTGACGCTGAAACAGAATATAAATCACACTGGCAGTCCCAGTTTCACGGATTAGAAACACTGGACTGTCCTGGATAATTTAACAGTACTGTCGGTTTATGTTTTGGCCATTAGGTTTGGAAAAAAATGAGTTCACATGGAAATTCACATTTCTATCTGCTTTTATCCAACATGCATCAGAATCGGCTTTATTACCATTGTTGTAGCTTGTAGCCTCGTAGTATTTATTCACCGACAAATAAACTGTACACACACTGTCTGCTACGTTCACAGCTATAACACCACCAACAAGTCAGTTTTGTCTTAAATTTTGTAGTGTCTCTGTATATTGCATATTCTTTTAATTGTTAATACTGTGAACCTTTGTACATCCCCTCTGCTTGATACAGAACCGTGGTTACGAAACGTTATGACAGGAGAGAGGGAAGTTCATCCCAAATTTTACTGCTGGAGTTGGGACGCTACACCCATCTGCCCATTTAATCTCACAATACTTGGATGCCGATTCGATGTGTTTTGTGATTTTTAAGTATTGTGATTCAATATTATGGTTTATTGCAATTTTTGTTAACTTTTTTAACGCTAGACCATGGGGAAAAAGTTGAATCAAACACTTCTAGGGACTTTTACTTTGGAAAATCTCTCAATTGCTCCAGTTAAAATGTTTGATTTTCAGCATGCATGTAGTCAGAGATGTCCTGAAGTCAAATATATCAGGATCTTTATCAGGCATTTATTCATACATTTTTTTCTCACCAATTAATGGTATTTTCTAAATTTATAAGGGACATGTAATGTTTTATACTTCTGGTGAATATAATCCATCAATCTGATATCTATATATGTATTTTGTATACTGTATACAGTTCTCCTTGTTTACACTTTGTTTTGAAAACCAGATGTAGTCCCAGGTGTCTACTTGCTCTAACTTCTCCAAGGTGGTCTCTAGCTCTCCGTCAGCTCTGTTCTCTTATTTAACATAAATGTCAGTATGTGGCGCTCTACAGTCATAGCGCCGGTCCATTGGACCACGGAGACGAGAGCGCCGGCCGGCCGGCCGGACCGCACGTTACCGCCGTACAATAACGTTTCCCATCCGTGACAGAGTTAGCGTGCAGCTTTAGCCGTGATGTCTAGCTCTGCTTTTCCTGCAGTGTGTGAAACCCAAAGTGTTTCCCTCCTTTACTGGATGTGTAGTGTTTACCACGCTGGCTTTAACATGGAGGGTGGAGGTCGGATCCACGCTGACCCTCCAACGATTTCTACTTTCTTGTTGCGGCTCACTGTGATTTGTTTTGGTTGATGGATACAGAACAGATATGACGTCACATACCTCGACTACAACAATAAAAGCAGTAACTTCCTTCTACCTCCACATAGACTCAAATTAAGCAAATATATTGATTCTGGCATTAAAAAATCGTAAAATAACACCATGAGACTTAGATTTTTTTGCCATCCGTGGTACACTTAATGAAGGAGCTTCATTCATCTGTGAGTGTGACTACAAACAGAGTTCACTCCGTCACAGAGTGAGGAGGGTCTGGTTTGGTCTAAGTTTCTTCTCTTTAGGGCTTCCCGCCCACCTTCGGCTCCCCGTCCCTTGTGAACTTTTCTTTTTTTCCCATTACAACCAGAATGTGACGCCGTATTTACACAAGACGGATCCTTTCTAGCCATAATAAAACCTCTGAAAGGTCACAAAAGCCACAGAAATGTTCATGTTGCAGTAATGTGGTTATAGATGAGCTGTTATTAGAAAGCTCTAAACAGTGATTATATGGGGATCTTGCAGTTTGAACAGCAGACTGAACCTACTGAACCGAACAAGTCTGAATTATGTGACGGCTTTACCGACGATACGATCGCTTAGCTTCAGAAAAACAAGCGCTGCCAGCAGCTAACCAGATATTCTCTAACACAGCTACTCTTGTTCTGACGAGTCGACCAGAAGAGTTTGTGTCCATCCAGCTATCAGTCAGCTCACACTTAATATGCATGGAAATAAATGAGTCTTTACTCTGCTGGAAGCTGGAATTACCTCCTCTCTCTCTAGAGCAGCTCCATCTGCAGTCAGAGGCTAACTTCAAATGGAAATGACTGTTCATGGATCTGATTCAGCGAGCAGCAGGGCGAGCTGTTCACCTTCACCCTCACCTTCCTCGCTGTGCTGTTAGACCAGGAAGAGGAAGCCATTAATAAATTAGACCTCTTTTAGAAACGTAAACAAGGTTTTTTTTCCAGCATATATTCAAACGCACACCTCTGACCCGTGATATCGCTGCAGCAGCAGCAGCCGTCGCCACGCTCATCCTGACGAAGAATGAGTCATCACCGTGTTTCACAGGGAGAAAACAACCTACAGTCAGCAGGTCACTGACGAAAGATAAAACTTTATTCACCCCTGAGGGGAAAATTCACACAATGCAGCAAAAAAAGCAATAAAATAACAGTTAAACAAAATTAATAAGATTAAAATAAGACATTATACTATAGCTATATACAATATATGCATTACAGTACTACAGACTGTATACTGTAGGTGAGTTATTCTTCCAGCCGTGATATACAATAATTGTTCTGATTATTTGGTATCTATATTCACCAACAATGCCTGTTATACAGGAGGAAAAGCTTTCATTTCTCCTCCTTCTTGAAAGGCCACTGTGGCTGCAGGGCATTGGCTGGTTTTTAGGGGCAGAGGGCCAAACTGAAGGGGCTCGGCGGCCACGGCCCTCATGGCCTCTGTGAAATCCCTGCCCGGTATGGTATATAACCTTTTTTTCAACGTCACATCTCTTTAATATCTTGAATCTCTTATTTTATGTTTTATTCATTACATTTAAATTGTTCTTTATGTGCTTTCTTACCTTTTAGCCACTCACTCGCTGAGTGTTTCACCTCGGGGATCAATGAAGTCTCATCTTATCTCATCATATAATAAAAGCAACTTACATAATAACGTGTTAAAGTATAAAATGTAGACAGAAATAGTCGCACACTCGTAGCTACGATGCAAAGAACGATTGAATGACCAACCTGACGGTCTTCTTCAGGTTATTGAAAGATAACAAACAGACATGAACAGACATGAACTGTGTTCAGTCACATCGACAGGTTATAGGAGGAGCACTGATTCACGAAGGCATTTAAATCAGTTTCATACAGTCATTAAAATGTGTAAATACCAGCAAGTATCTCCAGTTCAGCTTTTAGAGCCCGACAGGTCCTGTTTCAGAAAAGGAAACTGATCTCCTCCGACTCCAGCTGGGTTACTGAGGAGGGATGAACATGATGTCTCCACTAAATAAACATATTAGAAATATATTAGAAAAATGCCTCAGAAAAAAATATACTGAAAAAAAATCTGTTTATATATACAGTATACTGTATATTAACATGTTTTGATTTATATTTATATATATATATGTATATACTGTATTTAAACATGTTTCAATGTTTTTACTAATTTACTCAGAAATATATACATATATGTATATATACATATATATGTATGTATAAATATATACATATATATGTATGTATAAATATATACATATATATGTATATGTATATATACATATATATGTATGTATAAATATATACATATATATGTATATGTATATATACATATATATGTATATATACATATACATATTTATGTAGCTGTAACGTAACATAAAAATACTGCTATATATATGTAGATTTTTTATATTTTTACTAATTTTACTCATACATGTTTTACATGCACATGTATTTTTCATTATTTTATATATATATATATATATATAATATATAATGTGATGTTACAGCTGGTGAAGGTAGAGCATGTTTTAACTACTTTATAGTATACTGTAATTTAATCTACAGCACAGTATCGTATTTTATAAATTCATCATGTTTTGTTTGTAAAATCTGTAAAGTAGTAGCCAGTAATGGAAGAAGTACACATATCTTTTCCAACAGGTACAAGTAGTAATACTACAGTGTAAAAGTCTAACAAGTCCTGCAAACGTCCTGCATTCAAACTCTTACTTCAGTACAAAAGTACTAGCAAAATATATTTAAAGTAACATACAAAATGGTCCTTTTCAGAATAATGTATTTTATATTTACATTATATTTTATTATCTGTGAGGGTTTCTGGACAATATTTATTTGATAAGAGAATTAAATACTTAACAAATCTCCCTTTAATGTACATTTTGAGCAGATAAAAATGTGATTAATTTGCAGTTAATCATGATTAAATATTGTAATCTATTGACAGCCCTAATTATTATGTAGTGATAAACCAGAACAAGAAACAGCAGAACAATTAAAGCAGGACAAGAACTAATGTTGTTGTTTTTTATTTATTTCTCTCTTTGACAACGACTTGAGGACTGTTTCCTCTTAATTAATAGCCATCAGGCCGAGCTGACCCCACCGGCGGGATGCCAGAGGAAGTGAGGTCACACGGCGTAATGAATGTGACTGTTTGAAGCAAAAAGAGCTTCTGGCTCGGCGGTCTTTGTGATACTAACAGCAGCTGCAGTAGCGTTGTGATATAGTGGGGGGAAATTAGCTGCTTATTTGTGAGACAAGATTTATAATACATAACTTTATACATTTTTGAACCCTCAAGGCTGCTTTTTACTCTTGTGAAATAATATTATAATTATTCAGCACTGCAGCAGCAGTTCTCTGCATGTTATTGCGTTAATTAGGCTAATTTCTATAGAAAATCTCCATGGTTAATAAAAACAATACAACGCCACTGGAATAATCTTCCTCGTCCACGTCTGCTCTGTCAGCACGTCAGTGCAAGTGACACCTATTAACAATTGATGCATGCTAAAAAATTAACCATGTGATTCACGGCTGGCCTTCGTGGGCTGATGGTCCCGTCGACTGGTGACGGCGAACCAGGCTGTCACCATACCGCGACCGAGGTTGGTTTGTTCTGTCCGCTCGCTCGTGCGCGCTTCTATTTTCGAGCGCTTAATTGTATCCCGGGGTCGGTTTATTTACAGCATTAAAAAAAGACATCAGCCGTTCGGGGCATGACACAAACAAGAGTGGGAATGAAATGTTACTTCATGTTATATCAGGGGTGAGGGTGAACTGGGGAGTGATGGGAAATGGTACTTTGAGGCTACATCTCTTCATTATTCATATTCATCATCATCGTTTGCTGTTTTCCGAGAAAAAGGGTTATACTCTCATGGAAGAATAGTTAAATACTCTGAGCTTGTTTAAAATAGACTCAAACTAAGTAGGAAGACATATTTAATTCAGGTGTTTCCCGCCAGTTTGGTCTCTCATGTCTGTGAGTGTGATGGTAGAGCAGTGGGCGACCGGCTGAAGTGACTTAAACCTTGTGATTGACAGGATGTTACCACGGCGTTGTCCAGTCTGGGTGTTGTCTGTGTTTTCGTCTTACAACTTAAACCAGTTCACACTTCATCAGAGTTAATTATAACACTTTGGTTGCCTAAAAATGTCTTATTCAGCGTTTGATTGGACTTATGGTTCCTTCAAATGGGGTTGTGTTTACTGTGTTCACAAAAAACAACAATGGGAAGTCTGAGCAACGGCAATTTTAACATTACTGTGTGAGTCTAGAAGCCACAGAGGCGAACAAGTTAGCAAACGAGCTGGTGGGTAACATGATACAGGAAAACATAATGACAGAGGAGAAAGATGAGGTCGTTGAGAACATTTTCCTCAGACGTCAAAATTAACAAGAAAAACAATATATGACTAAATTACAATATATTCACTTATTATGCACCGGTAAATGAACTTCTATGGCCTCAGACATTTCTGACAACGTCCACAAACACATCACAAGTCGTGAACTCTGAGCTTTCAGAAACTTTCCACTTACGAGGTCGTGAGTACGACATGAGGGAGGCGTTCATATGGATCCAGCTCATAAACTTGGTAAACACCACCCCGCTTCATGGAAGCATCAGCTCCACCTTCTTCTGTCACTTCTGGTTGCAAACAGCCAAGATGGCGACTTGAGGCTTTAATATAACAGTTTACAAACCAATGAGTGACGTCTCTGTTCATCTCACAGGAGCATCCGCTGCCTGAGAAACATCATCCACTGGAACCTCATCACCGCCTTCATCCTGAGGAACGCCACCTGGTTCATCGTCCAAATGACCATGAGTCCTGAGGTGCACGAAAGTAACGTGGTAAGTATGGCTTCGTCTGTTGACCTTTGATGCAAGAAGCACTGTCAAAAACTTTAGTTGTAAGTCATATGATTAAAATAAAACACGTAAAAGAGGTGTTCAATGACCTCAGAGTCACGAGGAAAATAATCCAGACTGGGCCCTCTTAAAGGTGCTAAATTCAATATCCAGAGCATTAATATAGCATCAAACAACTATTGTCTATTGTTGTGTATTGTCTCGATGAAGCGGAGTAATGTCTACCTGAGCAGAGAATGAAGACTCCCTCTGTGTGTGCTGTCAAAGGTTCACACCTGCTATTAACGTGCGTCCTGAGTGATCAGATCACAAGTGGACAGCTCTAAGTGTGTCTGTTCACACCTGGCATTAGAATGCATCTCCATGTGCATCTTGAGTGACCACGTGGGATCTGATCTCACTTCCCTGCTCTATATGTAAATAAACATGTAGTTAATACATGGCTAATACAGCAGACATTGTGGCGTAATATAACATGACTGTCAGCAGTAATATCCTAAATATTCATGAATTAACTTTAACTAACTTTAATAATTAGATGGTGCTGCTGCTGCAGTGCCACCTATTGGATAAATTGCACCAAATTTGCCATGGTCACTCAAATATCGTATCTACACGTCTAACAGATGTGGTCCCAATAGCACAAAGGGATCAGAGAGACACGACTTTTTTTGTGAGTCTGTGAAGGTTCTCATTCATCCAGGTCATATTCATTCTGGCAAAAGTTGAATCGAAGGCAACTGGACTTAGATTTGTCCCTGAAGACGTTTCGCCCCTTATCCAAGTGGCTTCATCAGTTCGAACGCTGCAGTCTGACTAGTCCCCACTAGTCTGACAAACAGTGGAGTAATACCCAGGTTTTTAACCTCTGTGGAAGTGTCCGCCCCTTATTCTCCTAAGACAATAGTTTGTTAGTGGAGTTTCAGTGTGAGTCCCACTAGTGAACGACAGTCGTTAAGGATTCCAAGAAGGATTCCAAGGATTCCAGTGTAATCCGGTACCAAGAACATTCAACATCAAAGACAGTCCGAAACTAACCTCAAGTGTCCCTAACGAACACAACGACTGTCGTCCACTGGCAACACACATGATGCCTAACGACTGTTGTCGTTGGCCCCATTGAATCCTTAACGACTGTCGTTCACTAGTGGGACTCACACTGAAACTCCACTAACGAACTATTGTCTTAGGAGAATAAGGGGCGGACACTTCCACAGAGGTTAAAAACCTGGGTATTACTCCACTGTTTGTCAGACTAGTGGGGACTAGTCAGACTGCAGCGTTCGAACTGATGAAGACTTTTTTTGTGATATAAATCCTGCCCACAGCTTTTGAGTAAACTTTTAGTTCCATTAAACTAGAAATGCTAATTTTGAAAACTGTTCTTAATCAATAACAGAAACTTGTTAATCGATTATTAACAAGATTAGTGCCTCGCATGTAGTGGTGCGCCAGCTGTAGCATATGAGCACAACAGACTATTGAGTCTCCAGTTCACCGTCAGGAGAGTTGCTGTAGCAGCCACGGTGCTGCGTTCACTGTCCCCAGTTCACCGTCAGGAGAGTTACTGTAGCAGCCACGGTGCTGCGTTCACTGTCCCCAGTTCACCATCAGGAGAGTTACTGTAGCAGCCGAGGTGCTGCGTTCACTGTCCCCAGTTCACTGTCAGGAGAGCTACTGTAGCAGCCGAGGTGCTGCATTCACTGTCCCCAGTTCACCGTCAGGAGAGTTACTGTAGCAGCCACGTTGCTGCATTCACTATTTCCAGTTCACCGTCAGGAGAGTTACTGTAGCAGCCACGTTGCTGCGTTCACTGTCTCCAGTTCACCGTCAGGAGAGTTACTGTAGCAGCCACGGTGCTGCGTTGACTGTCTCCAGTTCACCGTCAGGAGAGTTACTGTAGCAGCCACGTTGCTGCGTTCACTATCTCCAGTTCACCGTCAGGAGAGTTACTGTAGCAGCCACGTTGCTGCGTTCACTATCTCCAGTTCACCGTCAGGAGAGTTACTGTAGCAGCCACGTTGCTGCGTTCACTATCTCCAGTTCACCGTCAGGAGAGTTACTGTAGCAGCCACGGTGTTGCGTTCACTGTCTCCAGTTGGCTTCAAATATTTTAGTGCCCTAACATTTGGCTTTTAGGCAAAGACTAAATACTGGATGTCTTCCACATACTGTAGCTGGGGTCTTGGACAGCCAAAATATAGTGAAGCACCTTGCATAGCTGGTCTGCACACACTTTAAGACCGCATGGAAGAATCCCAGGTGCTTTATTAGCATTAAGCCTTCTTAGTTGAGTGCAGACCTCATCAACTGTAATGGTTATAGGGGGCCAGGAGAAGGAATAGCACCCAACCCCCTCAAGGAGAGGAAGAATGTGCTGACTGCTGGGAGGTCATTGGTTCTGGTATAAAATCAGGCAAAGACCTGATTAGCCTCATCAGAACTAAAAGCACCTTCCTGCAGGATAACGCTGGCAGTGCCTTAGCCACTTATCGACTTAAAGCCCTTAGTGGCATCACTCCTGTAGTTTGCTTTCTACCCTCCCTTTATCATTCCTCTTCTGTTGCCTTAGAGCCTGTTTCATCTCTGTTTGTGCAGATCTTATTGTTAATAGCAGTCTTTCTCTCTTTTGTGACTCAGGACATAATATTAGAAGTGTGATGGTTTGACATGGGATGAACATAACACAGATTACATAATCAATAATCTCTATAAACAGAGTCTGCATTCACATGTGGAATCTGTAGGGAAGGTTTTGGTATACATCAGATCAGCAGTACGTCATCCAGAAAGGCTCTCATCACCACGTACCTTTTAGGGGAAACCAATCCTGTGTCTCACAGACGGTAACAGAGTAAACAGAAGCAGCTGAAACACGTCTCCAAACTTCTCCTTTAAATAGTAATGATGCTAAGCTGAAGAGTTGCTGTGTAGTTGTTTGCACCAACAATAAATCCCAAAATGCTGATCTCTGATTTGTTCCCCTGCCGTGTCCTAAAAAAAGATCTAATAGAGGGGCTTCATGACTCCAAGCTATAGACCAGACCAGTATGGCTTTATGGCTCAAAGCTCTGAACCAGTCCAGCATGGCTTTATGACTCTAAGCTATACCCCAGACCAGCATGGCTTCATGGCTCCAGGCTATAGACCAGACCAGTATGGCTTTATGGCTCCAGGCTATACCCCAGACCAGCATGGCATCATGACCCCATGCTATGGACCAGACCAGCATGGCTTCATGGCTCCAGGCTATAGACCAGACCAGTATGGCTTCATGGTTCCAGGCTATAGACCAGACCAGTATGGCTTTATGGCTCCAGGCTATAGACCAGACCAGTATGGCCTTATGGCTCCAGGCTATAGTCCAGACCGGGACAGCAGGTCAGCAGTAGATGTCACACAGAAGTGGTGAACATCATCTGAAAGCTGGAACCTGGAGATTAATTTGAGATGCAGCACTGTATGTGAGAAATAAGCATTAATTGATTAATGGCTAAATTAAAATACATTGTGAAAATGAATAAGGTCTCAGGACATTATGATGGAAGTATATGATGGTCATCCCCATGCTCTGTTATGACTCATAAGTTGTATAATTTTTTGGTTGATACGATTTATTACACAGATTTGGTGCTAAATTTAACCACTTTCTAACTATCAAGTATTGCTAGACATGATGAATAATCCAAAATACCACCAAAATACCACATTTAGACACCAGGAGGAACACCATAGAAAAAGTCATGCTGTGATTTGGTATCAAAAACTTTTGACATTTGGAGATTTCTGCTAGAATTGCATTTTTGGCGATTATCTGGCGAGCGCTTGTGCTCAGAAACCCTATTATTTTCAGTGTAGGTAGGAAAGCCACCCATCCTCTGAATGCTCCAGGTCTCTAGTTTGTGGCTGTAAAGTTTCATGAGGCTGTGATTATCCTCGAGGTCACCACAGGTCATTTTATACAGTGAGCTCAAGTTAAAAAAATGGTCTCACTACAATGAAATGGCTCCTATGGGGACTAACATCATCACGCATCAATACAGTTGGACTCATTGGATCCACCAGAGTCTGAGCTTTACACTGATACCCAATTTATGTAATTCAAGACTGTTTATGGACCCCAGTATGCAGAAATATTCAAGTACACCATATTAGAGTTGGAGAAAATAACATACTGCATGAAAACACTGCATGTGATTATCATAAAGTGGGCATGTCTGACTGGTGGGGACCCACAGAACCCATTTACATTCACAGGGACCCCTTTGAAAATGGACATGTTGGTTTTTCCTCACCAAAATTTATATTAAAATGAAACTGAAACACATTGTTAGTTGTGATATTTTCATGAGATTTATTGGCAATAAGTAAAATATAGAGTATCTCCAGCCTTTTCCTTTCAATAGTTCATGACATCCTGCATATAAATTGTACCTCAGACTTTGTGTTAACTGGCTCAAAAGGATAATCCTTTAACTGTTCCTCTTTCCACAAAATGTATTTGAATTCAACTAGTTTAGTTTGGAGAATTCTCGCTTGTTGGTGTCTTCAAGGATAATAAGATAATAAGGTGTCAAATTAAAGCACAACAAAGTGACATAATGCTTTTTAGTGAAGTGTTGCCATGAGCCATCACAAGAGTTTGAATACGCCTCGTCCTTGATTGTCCAAGTCTGTTAACTCTGTTGGACGGATCCTAGGGATGCTAATTTTGAAAAAAATTAACCAAACCTGACAAAACTGACAAGATTAGCGCCTGAATGCAGCAGTGCACCAACTGCAGTGCTTGTCTGCTGAGTCCCCAGTTCACCATTCGGGAGTGTTAGCAGCCACGGTGCTGCGTTCACTGTCTCCAGTTCACCATCAGGAGAGTTACTGTAGCAGCCACGGTGCCGCGTTCACTGTCTCCAGTTCACCATCAGGAGAGTTACTGTAGCAGCCACGGTGCTGCGTTCACTGTCTCCAGTTCACCATCAGGAGAGTTACTGTAGCAGCCACGGTGCCACGTTCACTGTCCCCAGTTCACCATCAGGAGAGTTACTGTAGCAGCCACGGTGCTGCATGTCGTGTCGCAGACGTGCAGCCACTTTCCCAGTAACTCTCCACCGCACATGTAGTTTAGTTTAGCAGGTTGTTGTGTACCTGTTTGGTGTAACAATACTCTGTTGCCTGGCGTAACAATAGCGAGTGTCTGATAACCCGTCTAGCTGGAACAACTTTCTGATGAAATGATGATAATGCAGCTTAAAGAACATGTGGTATGCTTTAAAATATGTTAGCCTATTTTTGAGAAACTCTTAACTGTTTAACAGAAGACTTAATTTTTTAGGTTTGGTGTCGTCTCGTCACCGCCTCCTTCAACTATTTCCACTCCACCAACTTCTTTTGGATGTTTGGCGAGGGCTGCTACCTCCACACTGCGATCGTCCTCACCTACTCCACCGACAAGCTACGCAAGTGGATGTTCATCTGCATCGGCTGGTGTACGTACACTTCCTGATATACAATTAACATCTCAACAGCTGTATGAAAACGTTTAAAGAATAGTAAAACATTTTGGGAAATTCACTTATTTACTGAGAGTTAAACTAGAGTATTTATCCCACTCTCATGTCTGTTTGTTAAGAGCCAGGATGTGGTTAGCTTAGCTTAGCATAAAGACTGGAAGCATCAGCAAAATGGCTAATTTTTCTCTCTTGAACATTAAAAAATTAACCTATTAACACTTGTAAAAAAGACAAAACGTGATGTTATGGAAAGTTACGTGTTAGGCTGGCTGTTTGCCCCTGCTTCCTGTTTAATGCTATCTAAACTTATCGCCTATTTCTTAAAATGTCAACATTTAATTACTATTAAATGAAGGTCTGATACAAATTTAGTTTACATTTGGAGCATTTGAATTGATGAGAATATTGATACCACTCTCATGTCTGTGAGTATGAAGCTAGAGCCAGGAGGCAGTTAGCTTAGCTTAGCATAAAGACTGGAAACAGGTGGCAAAAATTAGCGCTTTAATTAATATGCTATATCTTGTTTGGTTTAATCTGTACAAATTCAGAAATTTAAAGGAGCAAAATGTTGATTTTATGAGGGAGTTACAGTATATGCCAGTCTAGCTGTTTCTCCCAGCTTCCAGTCTTTATGCTAAGCTAAGCTAACTGATTCTTGGCTCCAGCACTGTTCATGAGGTACAGACATGAGAGTGGTATCAATTTTCTCAATTTCACTTGATGAGAATATCAATACCAGTCTTATGTTTGTGAGAATGAAGTGAAAGCAAGGAGGCGGTTAGCTTAGCTTAGCATAAAGACTGGAAGCAGGGGGAAACAGCTAGCCTGGCTGTGTCCAAAGTTCAAAGACACATCCACCAACACCTCTAAAGCTCAATAATTAACATGCTATGTGTTGTTTGTTTCATCTGCACACTAACAGAAATGTAAAAGTGACAAAAGGTTTTGGGGGGATTTATGTGCCGGGCTAGCTGTTTCCCCCTGCTTCCAGTCTTTATGCTAAGCTAAGCTAAGCTAACCTCCTGGTTCTTCTCCTTGTCTGAGTGGCATGAATTTTCTCAATAAGCTCTCAGCAGGAAAGCAAGTATTGTATTTCCTAAAATGTTGAAGTACTTGTTTAACTCCAGTCAGTTTGGGTGCATTTCACTTCAGCAGAAGAAACTGAAGGTCAGACACACATTTACCCAACAATGGGAGTAGTTGACTTGATGGAGATAGCAGGATTTGGTGTGGCAGCTGGGAAACGTATTGGTGTGGCGCTCACTAACACCCCGTTTCACAATGTCAAACTAAACTATGTGCTGCTGAGATTAGGTGCATTGTGCCATCTGGATTACATTTCCCCCGGGGCAGCGTGAAGCCTCCGTGTGAAGGGGGATGATGGCAGCACATTTCAGGAAGGCCGTGAAAACATAAATAAGATCAAATTTTATTTGCTTCGCTTCACTTTAACTCAGGCTCAAGGAGCAGACATATTATTAAAGCAGAGGGTTACGGACAAGAGATGAAAACAATAAAACAAATCACGTTTTTTTCAAGTAATCTGGGGCTTGTGAGAGTAGATTTTCCTGAACATGACACTGATGACAGTATATCGCTAATGAAGCGGAAAGTTTCCAGAGACGTGAGATGTGTGACGTGGTGGCTGGCGAGGTCTTCGTGGTCAAGTAATGGTTGCTTATCTGCTCTATTATACCCCTATAAGTCAGTAAATCAGACAATCACTCTGCATTATCATCAACCAGAGTCCAGCTTTTCATTCACTCACAAAGACACATTCAGATGGCGACATGTCTTGGCATGCATCTGTGGATCACAGCACACAAGCAACAATAGGTTTTGACAGAGCTTGGCAGGCGCTGGTAAAAAAAAAAAAAAAAAAAAAAAAAAACAGGGATTTCATGTCGCAGCGTGAAATCCCTGGAGGGATATTATGTGATCTGAATAGCAGAGAAAGATGAAAGAATAATCTGTCATTTGTCTTTTTTTTTGCCCCACAGGTATACCATTCCCTATAATTGTGGCATGGGCAATCGGGAAGCTGTACTACGACAATGAGAAGTAAGCCTTTTGTTGTGATCCCCCTTTAGATATTCAGAGAAAGTGAACCTGCTGACAGAAAGGACAAGAAAGGGCAGCATTGCATTAAGGGAGATGAATGTCTATTAATAACCTGCCATAATCACATTTGCATTGCACAGTTTTCTTAATTACACGTTACCCCTGTGGCCATTTTCACTTTGATAGAGACTACTTAGTGCTTGATTGATATAAATGGTCTCTTTGCACACAGGTGAAAATGGATTAAAGTTTGTACAAAATATGCACAGAAAAACATCTAATTTAACTCCTTAAAGGGACAGTTTTGAAGTGGATGGATCCTGGATCCATGGATCTTATGTCAACGTTACCACCGTATTGGATAAGTCAGGACTGGCCTGTAAACACATACAGGTGAACAGGGGAGCTGCCGTTTTTTTGGATAAAAAGCACTATAACATCTACATTTCTCAACCGGTTTCAATGAGTCGTTCATATATTCATATGATCTACATGGAGTGCTGTAGGTTAGATTGCCCCCCCAACAGTTCAATAACGTTACCACCACGCAAGGATTTCAGTTCACGTAATGTTTAGCTTAGCTAACCCTGATACACACTTTTTTGAGCGTCTAGTTAGAGCAGGCAAAAAATGGCTTCACCTGTGTATCGTGTTTTTAATTTTTTATAATTTTAAAATAGATTTTTTTAATGTCAGAATCCATATATTTGCTTCATTTGAGTCTATGTGGAGGTAGAAGGAAGCTACCGCTGAGTAACGTGATGTCGTATCCGTTCTGTATCCGCATCCGTATCCGTATCCGTACCGTATCCCTATCTGTACCGTATCCGTATCGTATCCGTACTGTATCCGTATCCGTACCGTATCCGTCAGCCAAAACAAACTGACGAAGCAGAAAATGGCGTAAAGTCAGCGTGGATCCGATCTGCATCCTCCCATGTTAAATCCAGCGTGGTAAACACTACACATCCAGTAAAGGAGGGAAACACTTCGGGTTTCACACATTACAGGAAAAGCAGAGCTAGACATCACGGCTAAAGCTGCTCGCTAACACACAGACAGGAAACGTTATCGTACGGCGGTAACATGCGGTCCGGCCGGCCGTCGCTCTCGTCTCCGTGGTCAAACGGGCCGACGCTACAACTGTAGAGCGCCATATACTGACATTTATGTTAAATGCATTCAAACGGCCCCGATGGAGCTGACCATGGATGGATAAAAAGAACGGAGCTGACGGAGAGCTAGAGACCACCTTGGAGAAGGTAGAGGAAGTAGACACCTGGGACTACATCTGGTTTTCAAAATAAGGTGTAACCAAAGAGAACTGGAGCTACAGAATACAGCTGTGGAATTAAGATTAATTGTATTATATTCACCAGAAGTATAAAACATTTTATGTTAAGAAGAAAATACCACTAATTTGTGAGGGAAATGTATTAATAATAATGCCCGATAATGATTCTTATATATTTGACTTTGGACATTTCTGAATACACACATGCTGACAATCAAACATTTTTATGATATTAATTTAGATATTTTCCAAACTAAAAGTCCCTAGAAGTCATTGATTCAACTTTTATACAATATATTCAATATATATTGAATTGGCCTCCAAGTATCGTGATAGTATTGACTCAGGAGATGGGCGTATCATCCCGTACCAGCCCTACCGTCTAGCAGCTATTATAGCCTGGAATCAAGATTTTAAGTAACTGGAGACACAACTTTCTTTTTCTATTCCTCATAGATCCTAAATCCATGAATATAAATAGAAATTAGTTGATAAATGTAGACGTTATAGTGCTTTTTATCCAGAAAGACAGCAGCTCCCTCATTCACCTGTATGTGTTCACAAGCCAGTCCTGACCTCCCCAACATGGCGGTGACGTTGCCACTTCACAGCAACAGGCTGGAGCAGCCAATGCTCTATCTACGTATCTACGCTCTCCTCAAAGTCACCGGACTCTATTGACACACAGACATTGCTGCTCTACCGCTGCCTCGATCAGTTGGTTTGCTTGGTGACTCTGGTGTATTAAAGGGATAGTTCAGATTTATCAGCATCACACAATGACACAAACCAACTAGCCGATTGAGGCAGCGGTAGATCAGCAACTTCTGTGTTCTGAGAGGTAAAATTACAGTTTTTGTCAAAGGAGTTTGGCTTTGGAGACAGCATAGAGCGCCAAATGTGGATTATGAAAACTGTCCCTAACAAAAGCACAATTTACTCCTGTTTGTTTGATAAAAAACTACAGTGATCATCTGTTTTTAGGAAATTGAAATGAATGAAACTTTATAATTATGACCTATTTTTTGAAGATTTATGCCTCAGTCTGAACCCGTGTGCTCAGTCACAGACAGGGAGGGACGTCAGAAAGTGTTGACAGATGGCTTTTGGTCTTTTCTTAGAAGTAGTTGAACGACGCTCAGACTAATCCTCTTATTTCCTTTCATGTGAACAAATCAAGCAGTGCAGTAAAACATTTCAACTATTTTATTTTCTACTACTTTATTGTGTATTTCAACAAGTATTATCTAAAATAAACATTCTTTTTCTCTTGGTTTATTCTTCTTGTTTCCAGAAAATCGAACCAAGATCATGTCTGTGTGAAATAGCCTCTCAACACTGACATGTTTCCATTTGTTTTAGGAAAATAAGGGTTTTAGGACTTCATTTTGATCAGAATCATCCTCTATAGTTCATATTTTAGGTAAATTATTGACTGTTTGAGCACAAACTTTTATAATGCAGTTTAATTCCAACACATGCTGAGTTCAGAGGTGCCAATATAAATACCGTGCCTCTGCCTCTAAGCTTCTGTTTTAATTTCAGGTGCTGGTTTGGGAAGCGAGCCGGTGTTTACACAGACTACATCTACCAAGGTCCCATGATTCTTGTCTTAGTGGTAAGAGTCTTTTTTTCTTTTTATCCCGCAGTTGCAGTATTTTCATATAACTCGCTGAAACAATTAGTCTTTATCGTGTCTCTAAAATGCCTGACAGGCATGAAATGTTGGAGGCCAAACCACATTCCTTATGTTAGAAATGATGAATGTGAAGTTCTGTCACTCTACCTGTCAAGCATAGCGCTTAAATCTCTGCAGCATATGGGAATCCTCTTGGAAAACAAAAATGATACCCAAGGATTTGCTCAGTCCTGTTTATTAGGAATTATCTCTAACACTGGGTTATTTCCATACCCCGAGGGAACGTTTTCCATGCTTTTATTTCATTATTTTATTAGTTATTGTGGATCTGTGTTGTCACTCTTCTCTGCTCCACATTCAGCAGCTAAGCTTTAAATTAGAGAAATATAACATCTTAACACTGTTTTGTCTGCATGGTGTATTAAAGACTTATTATAGGAGCTGAGGTTGAATTCTCACACCCTTACCAAAAGGTACGCAAAATGCATTAACACAGCTAAAATGGTTGAACGATGAAAACTGTCCATAGTGATATTTGAGGGTTGAAGTGGTCCTGCAGGTGCTCCATGCACCTGCAGGACCGGTAATCCGGCATTCAGAGCCGTTCTGTTACTGCGACTCGTCCTCACTCTGCTAACAGTCTGCGTGAAGCCAGACAGACGCTCGGCCCTCCGGATGAAATGTTGAATGATCCTGCAGATTTCTCAGATTGTCTCTCGGGACTCAGCCCGGCTCCTTGTACAAGCTTTAGTCATCCATCGTCTGGACTACAGTTACTTCCTCCAGGCTGCGCTTCCAAAACACTCTCCACAGTCCCATGGTAGAAACCATGTTTGGTTCTGTACTTAAATACAGTTTTGAGGTACTTGTACTACTACTCCACTACATTTCAGAGCAAAACATTATCATTTGTACTCCACTGCATTTATTTCAAAGCTTTAGATGCTTTTTAGATTGATTCAAAATATAATAAAAAATAATTCATAGATTAAGTGAAAAAGAAGTGTATAAAGTAGGGTACCGCTGCTGTGTATAACCAACCGTCACTATGTATAACAGACCGTTACTATATATAACTGACCGTTGTTATGTATAACAGAGCGTTGCTATGTACAACAGACTGTTGCTATGCATAACAGACCGTTGCTCTGTATAACAGACCGTTACTATATATAACTGACCGTTGTTATGTATAACAGAGCGTTGCTATGTACAACAGACTGTTGCTATACATAACAGACTGTTGCTATGCATAACAGACCGTTGCTCTTTATAACAGACCGTTACTATGTACAACAGACCGTTGCTATGTATAACATATCGTTACTGACCGTTATGTATAACAGAGTATTGCTATGTACAACAGACTGTTGCTATGCATAACAGACCGTTGCAATGTATAACAGAGTGTTAGTATGTACAACAGACCGTTGCTATGTATAACAGAGCGTTGCTATGTATAACAGACAGTTGCTATGTATAGCAGACCCTTGCTATGTATAACAAACCACTGCTATGTATAACTGACTGATGCTATGTACAACTGACCGTTGCTATGCATAACAGACCGTTGCTATGTATAACAGACTGTTGCTATGTATAACAGACGATTGCTATGTATAATAGACTGTTGCTATGCATAACAGACCGTTGCTCTTTATAACAGACCGTTACTATGTACAACAGACCGTTGCTATGTATAACATATCGTTACTGACCGTTATGTATAACAGAGTATTGCTATGTACAACAGACTGTTGCTATGCATAACAGACCGTTGCAATGTATAACAGAGTGTTAGTATGTACAACAGACCGTTGCTATGTATAACAGAGCGTTGCTATGTATAACAGACAGTTGCTATGTATAGCAGACCCTTGCTATGTATAACAAACCACTGCTATGTACAACTGACCGTTGCTATGCATAACAGACCGTTGCTATGTATAACAGACTGTTGCTATGTATAACAGACGATTGCTATGTATAACAGACGATTGCTATGTATAATAGACCGTTGCTATGTATAACAGACTGTTGCTATGTATAATAGACCATTGCTATGTATAACAAACCGTTGCTATGTATAACAGACCGTTGCTATGTATAACAGACTGTTGCTATGTATAACAGACGATTGCTATGTATAGCAGACGATTGCTATGTATAGCAGACCGTTGCTATAGGTACAGTTCTGATGTCCGTTTTCGTGTCACATTATTGATTAAGAGTAAGTAGCTGTGTAATAAGCAGGATAATATACAGCTAGCAGGTCGTTGTTGTGAAATAAACCCCTTCAAGTCGATTCCACCCTGTCAGGGTTTAATTGACAATAATGACCAGCTTGCTGTATATTATCCCGCATATATCTTATGACAATACTCAGCATATTTTGCAAAATGCTTAAAATCACAATAAGACCATATAGTTACTGAAGTGTGGTGATGCGCCGCCTCAGTCCTGATCCACATGCGTGTCCTCCCTGTCTGACCACCTCCTCTCGTCACCGTGGTGATTTCAGCGTTTCTCCGCTCAGTTTGGGCTGTTTTCCTCCCTGCTGGGTCTCCGGTGGTGGACTGACCTTCCCGTCTTCGTCAGAAACGGCACATTTTCTTATCGTCTCTCTGCTTAGTTGAAAAAGTCGTTACTCCAAGAGGCGCTTTATGTTTCTGTGTCTCCCGCCTCATACTCTCCCCCAAAGCACACATCTGCCTCCTCCAATTTCTCTCTGCTGCTTTCACCGAAAACATCTTGCTTACAATAGCAGCTTCTCTCAGGCCTTCATCTCTCTGCCTGTTTGCACTTGATCCTGCAGGATCACTGCCAGGTCACCAGAATATTTGTGGTGTCTCCTGTCAGGCCACTGCCGTAGTGAACTTTCCATTCCTTTCCCCGCCAATAGCGGTTAATGTCAGCAATAAAGTGATGTACGGCTATGAAGGATAAATACAGGATGTTATTAAACATGTTGAGCACTAATGCATGGGGCTAGTGAGGACCGGCGGGGTGCATGGTGGTTGAAAGGCTGCCATGCATCTGTTCAGGCCAAGGTCAGGTCAGCGGCCCTGGAAAGTATTCCTGCAGCTATTTTTGCTCTGATGTTACATCATTCACACCTACTGCACAAGGTATTGATTTTGTCATTTATCATGTGAGAAAAATAGTCTCAATGAGCACTTAAAATAACAGAGAAATAGGTTTTTACATTATTAAAGGATAAGGCGTTATTCTCATTTTGTATCTCCCCAAAAAAAGACGAAACAGTGAAGCAGCACAGCGTCCTGCGGCTGTAACAGTCGGTAGTTAGTTACAGTACTTGAGTGAACGTATGAGTTATTTCTACCACTGCATACAGCATATATGACAATGTAAAAACAGTTTTGGAAACATGAAGATGAGCCACATACAGATCTAAACAGTAATTTTACAGGTTTCTAGCAGACATGTTTTATTTCTAAATATTCGAGCTGTCAAAGTTAATGCGATAACGCGACAAAGCAAATTTGTTTTAACACCACTAATTTAACACATTAACACAACTCGCAATTTTGTCACAGGCTCAGTTTCAAAGCTAGAGTGAAGATACTGGTGTCATGAATGAAACTAGAAAACCTAAAGAATCCATCAGTAACAACCATGTTATACTAGCTTGTTGTGAAGGAGGTTAAATTACACCCAAAAGTTACACTAAGTTTTGACGATAAAAAACTGCCAAGGGGTCCCTTGACCTCTGACCTCCAGATGTGTGGATGTAAATGGGTTCTCTGGGTCCCCACCAGTCTCCCCTTTACAGACATGCCCACTTTATGATAGTCCCAGTCAGTCTGGATCAAGTCATAGTCAAGTCAGCCCATTGACGTTATGATTTGAATATGTTTTTTTTGCTAAATGCAGTATCTGTGAGTTTCTGGACAATATCTGTCATTATTTTGTGTTGTTAAAAGATTTCCAATAATGAATATATACATATATTTACATAGAGCAGCATAGTTGTCCACTGCGATGTCGATAAGAGTATTAAAGACTTGACAAATCTCCCTTTAGGTTCATTTTGAACAGAAAAAAAAATGTGATTAATCCAGATTTATCATGGACAATCATGCCAATAGTTTAATTGATTGACAGCCCTGATTTATAATAAAAATATTTGCTATTGCACCTTTTATGGGGCGTTGAACTCATCATTTGGGACACTCGTACTGGCACGTTATCAATAAAATGAGGAGAGGCATTTTCAGTTGGTTTGGGGCCCTGAAGAGCTGCTGCAGTCCGACTGCTGTGTGTTCGCTGCATTGACGGATTAGATAAAAAATAATCACTATTAAGTAATTTAATCAAATGGCAGCCCTACTAAATACTGAAAATAAATGTCCATATATAAACTATGACCCTCCCTGCTGCCGGGCATGTATCCTCCATTGTTTGCTTTAAACCCGTCAGGAACAGCGACCTCTGACATTAATAGCCACTATAAGCAGTGACCTTTATAAACAGTCCTATATTCATCACTGTGTCTGATCTTCCCAACAGATCAATTTCATTTTCCTCTTCAACATTGTGAGAATCCTGATGACCAAACTGCGAGCCTCCACCACATCGGAGACAATCCAGTACAGGTACATTTAAAGTACTCGGCTGCATTCAGATACTCTTCTCTGTGCACACACCTTGAATAATTGATGCTTTATACTTCAGTGGATTGTGGTGTAAAACTCTTTTTGTCATGGTTGTGTGATGCTCTGCAGGAAAGCTGTGAAGGCTACACTGGTTCTTCTTCCTCTCCTGGGAATCACCTACATGCTGTTCTTTGTCAACCCGGGGGAGGACGAGATCTCTCAAATCGTCTTCATATATTTCAACTCTTTTTTGGAGTCCTTCCAGGTACGATTTATCCCGCACACAAAGGTTAGCACATCCTAAATGCTTTCAGGGACGAGCGCAGTGTAATATCTTTTGTGTGGGCGTATTTTTGTGCACAAAGACACAGTAATTGTGATGAGCGGACAGCTAAATTGTTCCTCTCCGGAGATGATTGAATGAATGTAACGTGTTTGATAAGCTGCTGTGCATGCGATTAAAACCGGATCAGGGCGTTGATGTTTTGAATGCCCTCCTTTTATTTATTTTGTTTATTTTTTGGATGATGTTTTGTCGATCTGTTTATCTCCCTCCTCCTCTCCACACAGGGCTTCTTTGTGTCCGTCTTTTACTGCTTCCTAAACAGCGAGGTAAGCACATTCACGTCCACTTATTGATCAAACATGTTATATTTCTTCTGCTACTGACAATTATTTATGTTCAGGCTCATCCACTCCCTTTTAGTGGCTGCTGCTGTGTGTTATTACAGTGAGTGGCAAATCTAAAAGCACTTATATTTAGGGCACAATTAAGACTTGTCATGTATAAGTGACATCACTTTCTACCCACTATGACAGTGTCAGCCTTAATTTGGTCTCATGGGGAAATCGGGGGTGAAACCTCAGAATAGCAGAAATATGAATATGCATGCATGCAGACATGCTGCCCTTAATGTGTGTTGTTATTGATATTACTTGTAGTATTTTCGTTAGAAAAGGAAATAAAAAGACATACATGCACGCACATACGTCAGTCATTTTTCCATCTTCCAACACTCACAACCTTCCCTCATCTTCATCTGTAAGTAAATCTCCTCGTCTCTTTCCTCACGCTAACAAGAACCAACACAAACAATTATTTCATAGTTTAGTTTTTTAGCTCATAAAACATATACAGGCTTATAGATTGGATGTAAAGACTATAGCAGACCTGTGAGGCTGAACATTGGCAGCTTTTCTTTATGCTAATGTGTCTCCTTGATTCCTCCTCCTCCTCGAGGCGAGGATGCAAGGAGAGAGGGAAGAGAGGGCAACAGGCGTTTAATAAATGAGACATCCTGACCTCGGAGCTGTCATTTTAAAGCGCCGCCAGTTAAATACGACGTGTAGCACAGCTGCATCAGCTTGTTCTGCGACACCGCAGTATTTTATGATCTCTGTCAGATGAGCAGCACAGCATTCATGACAACTTATATATTTATTTTCACAACGTGGTATAATGTGACAACAATGTCATGTATGCATCAGTGTGCATATAATCTGTCAAAGTTAACCTGTTAATAACGTGTTAATGCAAATTTGCCACTAACGTATTAACATAACTTGTGATTTTTGGGTTGTAGCAGCTCAGTTTTGAAGTTAGAGTGAAGATATTGGTATAACATGAAACTAGAAAACCTAAATAATCCTTCACAGTGGACATTGTTGTCTTCATTTTTCAACCATTTTAGCTGTTAATGTGTAGGGATTACATGTTGGTAAGGTGCGAGGTTTTTACTTCTAGCCTCTCTAATAAACCATGCAGACAAAAATCATGCAAGTAAAAAAATGATAATCTAAGACACAAAATAGTGCAGAAGTTAAAATATAGGAATAAAACTTAACATATATGAAATATAACATAAAATATGATCTTTATATTTGTAGGAGACAGTTGCAAAATGAACTAGAAGGCCACTCAGTGCACCAGGACCAAATGCCCCACCTTTATTTTACCACAACGTTTGGTTCATAAACCAAAAGCATCTCTGAGAGGTCGTCTGGTGCACGGCCATGCAGCGCATTATAAACTAACAAAAGAATTTTAAAATGAGTACAAAAACAGGTCCCCAGTGTAAAGACGTGAAAACAGGCATAATGTGTGTCCTCCTTTGGAGGGAGAAACATAATGCGTAGTTGTAGTAATGGGTTCTCCCTCGCCCCTTGCTGCATCCGTCCACCAAGTTTCATGACAACCAAGCCAGTAGTTTTCCCATAATCCTGCTGACAAACAGACAAACCCAACCAAAAACATAACCTCGTAATGTAGACAGGAACGTAAATCAGGGTCCCTGCAGGGCCATGAAAAGTCTAAAACGTTCATCAATGTTACTTTCATTTCGAAAGAAATGCATTATCTTGCTTTTAAATGCTTTGTTTTTTGTGCATGCTGTAACAAAACTATATCCAGACAGCGTTTAGAGCTCCACCTCCACTAAAACCTGAGCTGATCTGGACTTTACACTCCGTAACGAAGCATCAGTCACAAAGCAGCAACGATCATACTGATGTTCCAGTTTTCTTTCATATCCTTAGTACTTTCTTGCTAGTACGGACATGAAGTAGCCCTTAAATTGTATTCATAATGTGTTTTTAGGTCTTAAAAAGTCTTAAATCTGACTTGAAACCTGCAGATATCATGTAAATGTATATGCTGAGATGTAATAAACACATATACTGTATATACAGAGATGTAAACTGGTAGTAAAACAGAAAATAAATGTATTTAGCTGCTGATTTAAAATTTTATTGAAAGTGCTGCTACAGATACAAACAGCCCAATAGCTGTTGTCACATTTATAATCAATATATTACTTAATTGGCAGTGCAGTGGTTAATGTTGTCGCCTCACAACAGGGGTTGACTCTGGCGTGGGGTCCTTCTGTGAGGAGTTTACTTGTTCTCCCTGTGTTAGCGTGGGTTTACTCCAGGTTCTCCAGTTTCCTCCCAAAGACATGCAGGTTAACTGAAGACTCTCAATGTCCCGAAGGTGTGAATGTGAGCGCGATGGTCGTCTGTCTCTGTGATAGTCTAACCTGTCCAAGGTGAACCCCACCTTCACCTAAAGTCAGCTGGGATCATCTGGAAGTGGTTACAGACAATGGATGGATGGATGGATGGATGGTTGGATGGATGGTTAGATGGATGGATGGATGGATGGATGGATGGTTAGATGGATGGATGGATGGATGGATGGATGGATGGATGGATGGATGGATGGATGGTTGGATGGATGGATGGATGGATGGATGGATGGTTGGATGGATGGATGGATGGATGGATGGTTGGATGGATGGATGGATGGATGGATGGTTAGATGGATGGATGGATGGATGGATGGATGGATGGATGGATGGATGGATGGATGGATGGTTGGATGGATGGATGGATGGATGGTTGGATGGTTGGATGGATGGATGGATGGATGGATGGATGGTTGGATGGATGGATGGATGGATGGATGGATGGTTGGATGGATGGATGGATGGATGGATGGATGGATGGTTGGATGGATGGATGGATGGATGGATGGTTGGATGGATGGATGGATGGATGGATGGATGGTTGGATGGATGGATGGATGGATGGTTGGATGGATGGATGGATGGATGGATGGATGGATGGATGGATATTTCTAAATTTTTCCAAATGAGCCCTGGTCACTTCAAACCCACAAGAACAAAAAGTACAGCAAATCTCTCAAAAACACAAAACTGTTTGAACTTGAGGAAAACTTCAAGTTTGTGTTGGATCTCATCAGTTAAAGAAGGAAACTAGATTTTTAGAAAGGACAACTTTGCACTTAAAAGTGTAAATGAACTACCACATCGTGCTCGCCAGAGTTTCAGTCAATACCCTTTTGGCTTTGACTGCAACCGGCCTGATGTCGCTGAATAAACCCCGATATGAAGGTGAAGCAACCTTTTCATGGTGATATTGGGGATTATGTCAGATCTTTAGGTTTTATCGAGGCAGCCTGGCTGAGTCTTCGGCTGAATCATAATCTGGTGTTAGAGCCAGAGGACTCGGCTCCATCTTATCACTCAATAATCATGACTTTACAAGCTATTCCTCGAGTAGCACATGGATGTAATATCAGCTGAGAGTCCCACACTGCGTTAGGCGGCTGGATGATGAATGAATATCTCATCATGGACCAACAAGGGGCTTAAGCAGCATGTGTAGCTTACAGAGGATATTGATTTAGTGTTTCGTTTCGGGCCGAGAGGAGCAGAAAAGAAATGAGACAGATGAACAAAGGATAGCCGCGGTCACATTCGAGAGAAAAGCAAAGCATTTAGCACTAAAACATGTGTGTGTGGAGGATTAAATGGTCTTTACAGAGGACAGCAGCCAAACACAGCACCGGTTAGCACGCTGATGGACTGAGATGTCGAATATTATAGTGTGCTAAAATGATTGTTTGGTTGTTTTGTGAGGATCAGCTTTTTTTATGTTAGAGCTCTTCATCTGAGCCTGATTACTGGAGGCAGGATGCAGAGTCGGACACATGGGACAATTGATTTTGGATCAGGGGTGAGAGAGGAGGAGGAGCGCTCTTTAATCACCATTAACACGATTTATAACATGTTGATATAGATTCTGTTTACAAAACACACGACCTACATTGGGACTGGAGGCGTATATTCGCTTTAACATTACAGACTGGTCTTTTTGTTTGTTTCAGAGTCAGAAAAACATGAAAAGTTAGAGGGAAAGTCAAAATAAATCAGAATTTTAATATAATAAGTTCAACTATGATATATTAGGTCAGACTGTGTAGATAGTGAGTCGGAAATCTGTGGTAGCAACTCAAAAGTTTACCTAAAATTTTGACTTTTCTCATAATTTTGCCCAATAAATCTCATGAATCTGACTTAGTAAGTCAAAAAATGTACCAATTATCTCATTATCTTGACTTGAATAATCATAATTGTGACTTCTGATTAAAATTCTTTTAATTCTGACTTAGTATCTCATATTTTTTAAATAATTTTAAACATTTTAACTTAATATCTATGTCAAAATATTGTCTTATTTACTACCTGCCTTACAATTTTGTCCAGTAAATCCCATAATTTTGGCTTAGTATGTCAAAAAAATGTATGATTATCTCATTATCTTGCCTTAAAAAGTCATAATTGTGACTTTTGATTGAAATTCTTTTAACTTAATATCTGAAGCTAATCTTAAATTATCTTAAAAACTATCTCAGAATTTAGTCTTACTTGCTTCTTGTCTAATAATTTTGATCCAACATCTCCAAATTTAGACTTTTGTCATAATTTTGTCCATTAAATCTCATAATTTTGACTCATTATGTTGATGTTAAAAGTCCTAATTGTGACTTTTGATTCAAGTCAACATTTCTGACTTATCAGTGTACCATTAAGTTAAATTAAACGAAGTATAAAGCAGCAGAAAATGGAAAAAGCTAAAGTACCTTATAATTGTATTTAGGTCAGCGCTTGAATAAATGTACTTTCTTACTTTCCACCACTGCATCCATGTACAAAACATGCTCAGTGTTATTTATTATAATGTCAAAAACAGATGCATTTAAAATCCAAAATGTAATAGACAAACTGCACCGAAACATAACAACATAACAATACGGGGTGATATCCCAGTAAACAGTGTCGTTACCAAGGTAACGCAATGATCCATCAGCTGACGGTCTGGTTGTGATTCTTCCTGGTTGGACAGGTGCGCTCAGCGGTGAGGAAGCGGTTCCACCGTTGGCAGGAGCAGCACTCCATCCGGGCCCGGATGACCCAGGCCATGTCCATCCCCACGTCACCTTCACGGGTCAGCTTTCACAGCATCAAACAGTCCACGTCGCTATGAGAGTCAGCGTTGCCCTGGATACGCCCCCGCCCCCACCCTCCCGGCTGTCGTGGTCGTTTTCTGCCACACCACTGGAGTACGCTGAGCGAGCCGAGGCTGCAGAGAGAGGCTGCGTCGGTCTCCTAAACCTCAGGAGGGACATTACAGAGCTGAAAATGGATGAGGCCGAAGACATAGGACACTGCAGCGGACTTTATGAAACGAGAGGTTAGTGGATCAAAAGATGCACGTGACCAAGCTGAGTGACTTTAAATGTAGGTGTGAATGTGCAGCACTCCATCCTCTTCACTGTTTGCCTTCCTTGTGTTCCTGCTTGTTTTTTCTTTGCTGTCGTACATCAGTGAAAACTCGTGTCGCTGGACTGCACTGAACTGGATTCCACCCCAGCGGACACTGGACTCAAACGCAGCGACTAACTTATTAAAATTATATTTTTAAGTTTGTTTTTGATTTTTTTTTTTCGATTGTCTGGATATAGTGTTTGTTAATTTGGTGTTGTGCTATCTTCCTTCTCTCAGCCAGCTTGGTGCAGTTGTCCTAACGTTCATCAACTTTCCAGGAAGTTTAAACACATTCCATAATTTTCTACTTGAAGAGTTTTGTTCCAAAATAATTCATCTATCATGATGAAATTGCTGATCAATTAAAATATTTAATTGGGATTAATGGCATGATTGTCCATAGTTAATCATGATTAATCACAAATTAATCACATTTTTTATCGTTTCAAAGTGTATCTTAAAGGAAGAGTGGACAAATATGCTGCTTTATGCAAATGTATGTATATATTTATTATTGTAAATCAATTAACAAGAGAAATCAATGACAGATATTGTCCAGAAACCCTCCCAGGTTCTGACTTTAGCATCAACAATCTGCTCCAATCAGGACATGGCAAACTGTCAGTGTGTCAGAGTGCTGACTTGACTATGACTTGATCCAGACTGACTGGGACTATCATAAAGTGGGCATGTCTGTAAAGGGGAGACTGGTGGGGACCCAGAGACCCATTTACATCCACACATCTGGAGGTCAGAGGACAAGGGACCCCTTTGAAAGACAGTTTTTCTTTCCCAAAATTTAGCACACGTTCAGAGCGTTATTTAACCTCCTTGATAACAACCCAGTCTGACCTGGTTGGTACTGATGGATTCACTAGGTTTTCCAGTTTCACATGATACCAGTATCTTCACTCTAGCTTTAAAACTGAATCGCTACACAAGTTGCATTAATGCGTTAAAAAGATTAGTGGCATTAAAACGAATTTGTGATCACGCATTATTATCGCGTTAAATCTAACAGTCCTAGAATAAATGTAAAAAGTCAAGAACATGAGGGTTAGAGGTGAAGTCTGTAGTCAGATGAGAGGATCCAGCTCGAGCCAGCAGGCCATTAGCTTAGCTTAGCATAAAGACTGGAAGCAGGGGGGACAGCTAGCCTGCTTTCTCCAATGTCCAAAGATCAGTGGAGGAATGTACACAGAGTACTGTACTGAAGTACAAATTTGTACTTGAGTGTTATCTTTTCATGCCGTTTGATACTTCTACTCCACCGCACGTCTTTGACAGCTTTAGTTACTTTACAAGATTTTTACATAAAAGGTTTAAACTACCCAATAGTTCATAAAAGTAGAGCCGCTACGATTAATACATTAATAAATTAGTTGATTGACAGACACTTAATTAATTAAACTATGTTGACAGTAAAATCCTGCGTTTACATTAATGCACGAGTTATAATAATCTAATGATATAGTATTTTTATTTCTTTTATCTTTTACTTTAATACTTTTAACTCCTTTTTCCTGCAGGACTTCTACTTATAGCAGAGTATTTTACAGTGTGGTATTAGTACTTTTACTTTAAATGATCTGAATACAGTGAGAATGAACCACAACAGTTTTCACAGTGTAAGAAAATGCGAGTAAATGAATGTTGAGTGAAGATTATTTTGTCAGAGGTCAAGAATGAACCTTGATGGATGTTTTTGGAGCAAAACTCTTCAGCTGAATAATGAGACTTACTATCGTTGCCTCTCGACCAGCCGGATGAGGAGGACCGTGAGCTGAGACGAATGCAGTCTGTTAAATCAGGACGGAGTTCATTCTTGTATCTTATCAAGTGACTTTCTGTGTTGTTGGGTTGAAGCATGACATGTGAGCGGGCTACGCAGGAACTCTGTTTACCGATTTATTGTAAATATATATATAAATATAAATAAGCAGCGGAGGGTTAGAATCACACAAATAAACCAAAAAACACAAACCACACACTGTGAATCATATGGGCACATTAATCCGTGTGATCAGCAATTCACAGTCCACATTCCTACTATACCGGTATGCCTAGCACCTGTGCATTTTTATCTACTGCTGTTTCTGTAAAACTGTATATGAACCTCATCTTTTTGTCACCCTCAGATCATTTTATTTTTTCCTTACAAGTGATGAGTGTACAACAGCATATTAGGGCCATTTATGTTAAATTAAAGATACAGAGCTGGGGGAGGAGGGTAATAATCTGGGAGAAAAATCTGACTTTATGAGATTAAAGTCATAAATTAGAGAGAAAGAAAGAATATTCTGTGAGATTATAAAATCAGAAAAAATCTCTGAGTTACAGTCACAAGTTTAATGAGAAAAACCTGCAGATTTAAGATATGAATTTGTACAAAAAACTCTCACAAGTCACAACTTTATGAGAAAAACTTGCAGATTTACCTCTGAAAATGGTGTTATTTATGGGGAAAGCATCTGAAATTATCTAAGAATAGTGTCACAGATTTACAAGAAAAATATTTTCAGAGACTATAAAGTCACAAATTTGCAAAAAAACATCTGAAATTTTCTGAGATTAAAGTCACAATTTCATGAGAAAAATCCCACAAAAATAAATAGATTAAATATTCTTATATTATTATAAAGTCATACATTTGCAAGAAACATTATCAGAAATTCTCAGAAATTAAAGTTAGAAATTTATGAGAAAAACTTGTGTTTTGTTTTTTTGTCAGAGAACCACATCACTTCACTTTCCACGGTTGGATCGATCTCATCACACCACACAGGCTGCCACTCGTCACGTGTTATGTCTGCAGTGGATAACTTAATCAAATTATGCTTTGAAACTGGATTTATCAATAAGGAAATACTGGTGATATTATCATAAGCGTCCGGATTTGGAAGAGAAGAAAACAACATACTGATTCAAATGATGGCTTTTGTGCATCAAGAAGTGGGTTTGATCCGGTCTTGCAGTGAAGCAATGTGGTAACTTGACAAAGAAAACCCACATTTTTCAT
The DNA here is from genome assembly GCA_947000775.1 of Pterois miles. Taxonomy (NCBI): domain Eukaryota; kingdom Metazoa; phylum Chordata; class Actinopteri; order Perciformes; family Scorpaenidae; genus Pterois; species Pterois miles. Next base: position 18,571,046 of record CAMQGK010000299.1, on the reverse strand, counting down.
GTTTTTTTCCAAGTAATTTTTTTATTTAATGTTTTAATTTCTGACTTTATAATCTCAGAAAATATTCCAGGTTTTATTCCACATAAATTTGTGACTGCATTTCCGTCACTTTTCATGTCAAATTGAATATGAACCTCATCTTTTTGTCGCCCTCAGATCATTTTATTTCCGTCCTCTTTCAGGTGATGTGTGTACAGCAGCGTGTTCAGGCCATTGTACGTTTAAAAAATGAAATAAAATAAATAATAGTAAAAGAGGGGACGTAATGGTCAGAGACAGAAAACAAAACAAGATTGAAATCACAGTGATATTCTCTGAGATCATAAAATCATACATTTGTGGGAAAAAATCTCTTTTTTCTTGTATTTTTTTATGTTTTTTTTCCCTCATTAATTAATTTTTTTCTTACAAATTTGGGACTTTATAATCTCAGATAATATTTAATTTTATTAATTTTTAATCATCTGTGATTTTAATCTCGTAAAATTTAGGATTTTCTGATCTCAGAGAATATTTGAATGTGAATTTTAAGGATTTTCTTGTAAATTTCAAATTTCATGCTCTTAAATTTGGGAGTTTTTTTCTCACAAATGTAAGACTTTGTAATCTTAGAGAATATTCTAGTTTTTTTTCTCAGTTTTTCAGAAATTTATGACTTTATTTTCAGATTTTCAGATCCCGTCTTAATTTTAGGATTTAATATTCTCAGTTAATATTTGTTTTCTTTGTGAGGTTCTTCTTGTAAATTTCATACTAGGAAATTTATGAGTTTTTTTCTCAGAATATTGCCGCCATCTCACGGCTCCATGTTTTAATGTGTTTTTTACCCACAGTGGCCCTGATACACCGTCACATGTGAGCTGTGGTTGTGATAAAATGTCAAAGTGATTTAAGATAACAGGATTTCACCTGCCACTGTGATGTGTCTTATTCTGACGTCTGCAGCAGTCTGTGTAGCTGCTTCAGGAGTCTAGACCTGCTCTATATGAAAAATCCTCTTAAAAATCATCTTAAATTCATGAGGGAAAGTTGGGAAGACTATTCAGGAATAACCTACGACATAATTTTGAGAAATACATTTTTTCTTTTAATTGCGATCCACATCTCAAGACATGAAGCTGCTGCAGTTTCTGTGTCAGTGTATGAACATAATGACGCAAAGGGCCCCAGCTACAACCCCAAATCTGAAATTTTCTGAGACTAAAGTCACAAATGTACAAGAAAAAAAAAACTTATTTGAGATTTTAAAGTCATATATTTGTGGAAAAAAATCAGAAATTCTCTGAGATTGCAGTCATAAATTTATGAGAAAAAAATCTGAAATTCACAAATTTACAAGAGAAAAAGTTGAATATTCTCTGAGATTATAATATATTACGGTCACAAATTTATGAGAAAAAACTTGAATACTCTTGGAGATTATACAGTCATAAATTTGCAAAAAAATTAATGTAAAAACATAAAAAATAAATGTAAAAATATTTTGTTTTTTATTGTTGAGGTGGTAAAATAACACCAGAACTACCGTTCAAAAGTTTGTCATCAGCTGTTATATTGATGTTTCTCTTCTTCCCTTCATTAATAACTACTTAAAGAGAGATATAACTGTATATATTTCAGACACCAATTGTGTTATTTACATTTAAAATCCCCAAAAGAAGAATGAAATATGTCAATTTAGTCGATGTACCCATAGCGGTGCGTGATGCTGGAGAATACTGTTAAACTTGAATGTTGAGCATTAAAGTTATCGGCTGCATTATTGTGACCTTGAGGCTGAAACAGGAAGCTGTTCATGTTTAAATCTGTGCACATCTTGTGCTAAACTAAATAACATTTAATAGTAAAGACAGTTTTGTACAAGCTAAAAGGATGAAAGATATAGATACATACAGTCGTCCTCTCACACATCTGACACAGTTACGCTGTCGTGACAGCAGATTACTGAGTTTTGAACGGTAGTACGTGTGTTCAAATGAAAGAAAAGTCTAGTTATGATGCACTTCCACAGTGTAAAGGAACTGAAATTGATTTTTTTATAAAAGCAGCAGAGGATGTTGGTGACTTGTTGTCATTTCATCACAGTAAAAAATCATTTGCTCAAATTATCTTCACAGTTCTGTGGTCAAAATCACAATGTCATTCACAATATTATTTATTATTATTTATTTACAATATTGTTATTTTCATACTTGAAAAGATGTGGAGAGATAATAAACTGTGTTGCATTTGACAGAATGAAAAGTTCAATAATGTGGAGTTTATTTATAGAGCACGTTTTATCCTTGTAGAAATACGCATTCAGCTGCTGTTACTGTTGGATACCTGCTTTTTCAGCATCACGCTGCCGTTTTTCTCCACAGTCCCCCGAGACGAAAGCAGACTAGGAATACATGTCGAGCATCGTGCGATCCTTTTAAGCTTTGTGTTTGTGTGTGTGCGTCTCAGAGGGGAGCTCAGCTTTTAAATAAGATCCTTCTGCCCAACTGAACATTTTCTGAGCTGAGACGAGCGTCTGCTGCTTTCAATCAGTGACGTCACACAGGTGCACAGACAGAAACCAGCACCCCAACCGGTCGCATACCGAGGCTTCGTCAGACCCCTCGGCATCACTTTACGGTTGCAGTAAACACATGCTTAATGTTGTGAATTCAAGTAAAAACGCTTGCTTTGGTTTAGACAACAAAACCACTAATGTCGGGTGCACATTACGCAAGAATCCAGATGATTATGTGCCTGATTACTCCAGAGGTCCGCAAAGCCCCGAGTGTTTGATGGTTGTCATGTGGATCTTTCCAGATGTTCCTGTGGTGTGGGGTATGTTGAGAGTTGTTTTACATCCCCGAACAGCTCTGAAGTCTATCCTGGCTGCAGCAGTTTCAAATGGTAAATATTACACACATTTAGGATATCCTGTTGTGCGTGGGGAACCCAAAGGATAGCCAATGACGCCGTCTCAAGAATGACAGCCAATAGACAACCAAGCTGATTGGATGAAAGCTTTGCATTTGTTGGGCCCATCCACCTCAACTCCTGGCTGCCTGGTGTGTTTTTTTGCTCTATGTCTAAACTACGTCACCACAGTACCATGAGTGTTTTATATTGACGCAGTTGGGCTTACATTGGGCAGACACTAAAAGACCAGATACACCACGCCGACATCAGGAAACTAGCGGCGATGAAGGCCACCAGCTGAGTCACCTCACGTTTGCTTTGGCCAACAAGTTGAAGGCAACGCAAAGACAACAGCCATCAGCCAGATTGCATGTACGCTGTGCGCCTGCAGTAGGTGGCGGTAGTCTGTGTTCTTTATTCAAAAAGGAAAACAGGAAGACCGAGGATGGCGCATATTAGGGGTGGGACGGTTCATAAAATTCATGGTTCGGTTTATATCACAGTTTGGAGTCACGGTTTTCAGTCCAGTTCGGTACAGCGGTAAATGATATTTATGGTACAGCACGGAGGCCAAGAGACGGCATATTATAGCGCGGCTCAAGTACCCGAATCATATGCGGAAATCCAGCGTCCTCCACGACTGCTTTATTTGTGTAATTTGCTCTGAGTCTGCATGTACAGGCTGTTTAATGCTGCTGGGAGAAGGAGTCGCTCTTTCCTCCCCGACTCTCCTCCTATCAACGGACACACCCGAGTGATGTCTCCATAAATGATTCATCGTATTGGAAGTATTGCCGCTAGCATAAGCCACATGTTGCACAGTGCTGACACACACTTGACGTTTTATCCACCACTTTTTTCCCGTCACTGTCATACGTAACACCAAATCCGTAATGCTGCCACACACTTTAATGCTCTACCTGAACTTTACTGTGTTCACTCGCCATTTCCTTAAAGGAATGACAGCCGTACTCTACTAAGAAGGAGGCTGGGTCATGTGTCATCAACCCGTCGTAGCTTTGGCGGTACAATACATGCAGTAAAATCTGGTGAGCCCTCGCCGAAACAATAACAACACACGGCCACAGCTTCAGTTACGCTGCGCATGTGTTATACCTCATATTCCTGTCCGCCGTGTCCCAGCCTCTTTCCAATAAACAGACAATAAATAGGATGAAAAAAATAACAATCTGCCTCATAACCTATTTCAAATGAACCAAACGATACATATTTGAACCGAACCGTGACTAGCAAACCGAACGGTTCAGATTTGTATCCAAACTGTCCCCATCCCTAGCACATATACAAGCTGTCATGATGATACGTACATGAAACAAAGCACCATTTGCCAACCATTTTCACACCACTCTCACTCACCACTTAGCTTCATTCCAGACGGCCATGTCTACACTGTAATACTGCTGTTATTACTTAAATAACAGTCATAAGTACTTCATCCATTACTGCATGTTGTACATACAAATTATAATGTGTAACAAGACATCAACAACATGTCCACCTGACTGGCGTCATGTGGCTCCAATGAAGATGTGGAGGAAGCGTGTGGGGTAAGAGGAGTTAAATATCTGTACGGCTGAGGGGATATCTGTACATTAGAGGCTTAAATGAAATGAACATGCAGTATTTTCTCTCATGAGCCACAGACAGAAGCTCCTGCTGCTTTTAATCAGCGATGTCACGCTAATGCACAGAGTGGGGGGAAACAACGCAAGTTTCTGAAATTGACTGTGACAGTATTCATGTTGATTTTCAAAGGATCACAACATAAGAACACTAAATTGGATGTGAACTTCCACGCAAACACTTAGAGAGAGCTACGACGTTAGTGGCTGCCTGCAGAGCAGCTTCGGGGGAACCGCTATACTGTTATACTGTTAAACTGCCATCTGACAGAGTCATTATAACCATCAGGCTTTCTGATTAGACTTTAATCAGGATGATTGAACTCTTATTAGTTTCACAGTCAGAGCTGCCGATGATTTCATGTTTGTCTGGAAGGGTATTCATACTACCACTGTTGTGTTAGTGTGGTGTATTTTATAGTAAAGCACACTGATGTGACAATTTAATAATAATAATAATAATAATATAATATTGTACAGCTAGTTGGTCATTGTTGTGAAATAAACCCCTTTAGGGCTTCGGGTCGGAGTACCGCATCGCCCTGTCAGTTCTACTTCACTACATCTCAGAGACAAAAATTGTACATTTTACTTCAATTGTATATTTTACTTCACTACATGTATTTATTACATTTAACCCCAACCCTTAACTGAAGTAAATGACAGGATTACTTCTTCCATTATGGCTACTACTTTACAGATGAAGATTTTACAAACAAAACATGATGAATTTATAAAATATAATATTGTGCTTTAGATAAAACTATCCAACACTATATAAAATAGTTAAAATGAGCTCCATCTTCACCTGCTGTAACATTAAAATACTGCTTATCTGTTAAAGCAACAGTAATGATATTAGTACTCTCTGAAAGGGACCATTCCACCCAACAAATACTTGTACTTTGGTGAATTTAGCTGTTAATACTTTTGCACTTTTACTGAATGTAACATATGACTTTTACTTGTAATAAAGTATTTCTACACTGTAGTAGTACTTCTTCCATTTCTGCGTGTTTCAGTCACAGAACTTTATTTTTATTTCCAAAACTGCTAATGTGTGTAAAATGATGCAAGACATCTCCAACATCTCCCTTTGATTGAACGGTGCAGCCATAAAAAACATCTCGTGGTTTCAATGAAGACGTGGAAGAAGCCGATACAGAATATAAATGAGCGTAGATGAGAGTGTAAAGCTGAAGGGATATACAGTATGTACGTTACAGAGGCTCAAATGATGAAAGTCCGTCCCGATGATGTGGACGTCCCAGAGGGAGCTGTCATAACAACCGGCTCCTCTCGTGGTGCATTTATATGCATGAGAGCTCAGCTCATAACATGGCCACTGAAGTAATGGCTCCACATGTAAACAATACAACAGTGTTAAAATAACCCAGTTACGCTCATGTTCCTCCTGTCTGGCCAGCATTAAGAAACTCAGTGTGGCACGAAACATCTTACTGCTGTCCTCTACTAAGCCACATTGTTTGGCTGAGGTCTGGTGGGCCGATTTCACTGTTATTTAAGTTGGTGTATTTGTAAAAAACAGCAGTGGACAAAGTATTCAAGTCCTTTACTTCAGTGAAAGTACTAATAACACAGTATAAAGATACAATGAACCAGAGCCCAAAGTGACACCTTCACTATGTTTCATTAGTCCAAACCTCAAAATGATTTCTAAAATATCATACATGATTAAAACGAAAATCGTATTTGTGAAGCTGGAACCATGTTTATACATGTAAAACAATCAGAATAGCTGCCATATAATTTTACTAATAGTATAATAATTACTAATAGTTTGGTTTCACGTTTACAGCGTAGTAGGCGCAGCAGGCCCCTACTGACCCACATCTATGAGGCTTATTGCCAGTGATAACACATATTTAATGAGCTGATAACAGTCGAGTTGGGTGTTGTTTCAGCTGTTGTTGTTGATCAGATTTTTTAATTTTAGATTTAGATTTTATTTGTTTACACACCTAAAAAAAGGTATAAGTTGATACTACAGAAATAAATGTGGTGGAGAGGTGCAAACAAACCCTCAGAGGGGCTTTATCAAGACTCTCGCCAGTGCATAATCAATTCTAAATAATAAAATAAATAAATATAGAATAATAAAAATAAGAAGACTAAGGTTAAGATTGAGAAGAATAATTGTATTCATGGTAAAGAGGGAGAGGAAGATAAAGAGGAATGGTTCATTCATTAGATTATCAATAAAAACAATTTACAAAGATTATCCACAAGGAAAATATTTGGGAGATTAAAACAAATCTTTAACTGCTTTCATAAAATCTTCTGGTGCCAACTTCAACATATGAGATGACCGAGCATTAAATATTACTGAACCTCTGTAAATTCACATATTGAGGTCTGAGTTTCTACTTCTTTCAAGTCTTATAATTGTGCAAAGTAAAGGTGAAAAGTACAATACTCAAGTAAAATACAAGTACCTAAAATTGTACTTAAATACAGTATTTAGTGACTTTCCACCACCAACCTTTTATTAACTGTTTAAATACTGTGAATGCATGTTAAATATGAGGGTTAAGCATAGAGAAGTGAGAGTAAGCTGCCTGCTGTGGGGCTCGTGTGCAGCCTGATGATGATGATGATGATGATGATGATGTCTCAGCACCATCTAGTGTTATTTCACTACAACTACACGTATATGTTTCCTCTGTGTTTAGAGCTCTTTAAATAAATTTTTTCCATCATAAATCAACATTAAACAGACAGAGTCATCAGATCTGAAAGACATGAACCGCTCGCATACAAATACTCCGTACAGTGATCATACATCAAGTGGTGCTAATGTGAAGCTGAGAGAAAGGTGGAGAGTTTGCAGAAGGATAAAGAGAGGAGTGGATGGAGATAAAGAGAGGAGTGGATGGAGATAAAGAGAGGAGCTGATGGAGATAAAGAGAGAAGTGGATGGAGATAAAGAGAGGAGTGGATGGAGATAAAGAGAGGAGTGGATGGAGATAAAGAGAGGAATGGATGGAGATAAAGAGAGGAATGGATGGAGATAAAGAGAGGAGTGGATGGAGATAAAGAGAGGAGTGGATGGAGATAAAGAGAGGAGTGGATGGAGATAAAGAGAGGAGTGGATGGAGATAAAGAGAGGAGTGGATGGAGATAAAGAGAGGAGTGGATGGAGATAAAGAGAGGAGTGGATGGAGATAAAGAGAGGAGTGGATGGAGATAAAGAGAGGAGTGGATGGAGACAAAGAGAGGACTTGATGGAGATAAAGAGAGGAGTGGATGGAGATAAAGAGAGGAGTGGATGGAGACAAAGAGAGGACTTGATGGAGATAAAGAGAGGAGTGGATGGAGATAAAGAGAGGAGTGGATGGAGACAAAGAGAGGACTTGATGGAGATAAAGAGAGGAGTAGATGGAGATAAATCGGAGGGGGAGAAGCTTCAGATCTTTCTATTATGTATATTACTTTCTATTATGTATATATTATTTTATTTTATTTGTATTAATACTGTTTTAAAATCTATATTTCTTGTTTATTGCACTATCCACTTTGCTGCTGTAACGTGTGAATTTCTCCACTGTGGGACCAATAAAGGAATATTTTATCTTATCTTATCTTATCTCTTATAAAAAGCCAGGTGGAGCTTTTATTAGCTGAGCTGTGTGGACGTACGGTGAACATCAATAACGCAGCGAGGACGAGTCCAGTTTCTGATCTCTGTCCATGTCACAAGTTAGTACAGTTCATATTATTAGACTTATATATTAAAGGCTAAAACAGGTCTATTGTGGGTCTCAGTCCCACCTCCGGGACCTGGACCTCCAGGACCTGGACCTCCGGGACCTGGACCTCCTTGTTGTTCCTCAGGAGGACTGTTATAAATGGTCTGACAAGTATGAGAGTTACGACAGGACGTTCGTTTGTCCTGTGGCGAGCATCATCACAGACCGTGTGCATTGTCGTGGTTCTGTTTCATTTCTGATTGGTGCCCCCCAGTTTCCCCTATGATAAGACCTCTGGGGTCTGTGGGGTCTCAGTTAGTAGGATGAGAGTTAAAGCTCCTTCTACTCCAACATGAGCTAGTATCTAGTTACTAGTCACTGAATATATAGCAGACTCCCATATTCCAATCTGATTAAAAGTCAGTATTCATTTCTAATCTCACCTATGGTCCTGAGGCTGGGTCGTGACCCAGAGAACTAGATCGCAGGTACAAGCAGCAGAAATGGGTTTTCTCAGGAGGATGGCTGGCGTCTCCCTTAGAGATGAGAAGCTCAGCCATCCATGAGGGACCTCAGAGTAGAGCCGCCGCTCCTTTGCATTGAAAGGAGCCAGCTGAGGCTGGGCGCCTCCCCAAGGAGGTGCTCCAGGCACAACCAGCTGGGAGGAGGCCCCGGGGAAGACCCAGGACTAGGTGGAGAGATTATATCTCCACACCTGGGAACACCTCGGGATCCCCCAGACAGACCTGGTTAATGTGGCCCAGGAAAGGGAAGTTTGGGGTCCCTGCTGGAGCTGTTGGCCCCGCGACCCGACCCGGATAAACTATTGATGATGAGAGAGTGACGGGTCACACTTAGAAATTTAATTTAACATAACATGCGCCATTGGGGGGGCTGCATGGTGGTGTAGTGGTTACCTACACTGTCGCCTCACAGCGAGTGGGTCGCAGATTCGAATCCGGCTTGGGACTCTTCTGTGTGGAGTTTGCATGTTCTTCTTGTGTTAGCGTGGATTTTCTCCAGGTGCTCCAGCTTCCTCCTATAGGTGTGAATGCAAGCGTGAATGGTTGTCTGTCTCTATGTGCCCTGTGATGGACTGGCGACCTGTCCGAGGTGAACCCCGCCTTCACCCAATGCCAGCTGGGATCAGCTCCAGCCCCCCGTGACCCCTAACAGTTAAGTGGTTGCAGATGGATGGATGTGCCATTAGTGAACCAAATCTCACATAAGACATGCAGGCCTACATATGCAACTACAAGGGTTTATTATGTCTGTATTTCTAAATACATTATATACTCTTATCAGTTATTGGGGCGGCAGTAGCTCAGTCTGTAAGGACTTGGGTTAGGACGCGGACGTCACGGGTTCAAGACCCCCATGGACCAAGACCAACTGGTTGCTGCCAGTTTACCTCTTGGGCACTGCCGAGGTGCCCCTGAGCAAGGCACCAAACCCCCAACTGCTCTGGGCGCTTGTCAGAAGCAGCCCCCTCACTCTGACACCTCTCCATTGACGCATGTATATGTACTGTGTGTGAAAAACAGAGTGTAAAACTGAATTTCCCCACTGTGGGACTAATAAAGGAATATCTTTCTTTCTTTCTTTCAAACCATCAAACAGCTTTTGTATTATTTTCATGGATGCCTGACTACATGATGAGGTTTTTATATCATTTTTAAAAAAATGTCTTTCACCTGTTACATTTAGATCAACCCAGTCGGACAACGGCAACCTGACAGAGGTGTGCCGGTTCCCATGTGGAGTCTCAATCACACTGTAATCGTCAGTAAACACTGCTTATGCAGCCTGTTGTATTACTGCAGGATGAAGCAGAGGTGAAAATCTGTTTATGAGGGAGACAAACATCACAGTGGTCCATGACCAGGATGTCCTGGATGTCCTGGATGACCTGGATGACCAGGACATAGGACTGAAATGACTGTAACAGTGCCTGCTTAAGTCCACCTGAGGTACAACAAGGACGAGGTCCAGGAGATTCAGGAGGTTCAGGACATCCTGGATAACCTGGATGACTTGGATGTCCAGGAGGTCCAGGTCAAGGAGGTGAGGTGGGACTGAGACCCAGTAGAGACCCAATAGACCAGTTTTAGTCTTTTTTTAGCAGGATCCAGGGGGTCTTTATGGGCAGATAGCAGGTCAACAGTAGATGTCACATAGAAGTGGTGAACGTCATCAGAAAGCTGAGAACCTGAAGATTAATTAAAGATGCAGCTCAGCACTGTGAGTCAAGTTGTTCTAGTCATAAATCAGAAATAAACATGAATTAATGACTTGATTATTTACTGCTACTACTTTAATTCATTACTTCTACTACCTGTTCACCTGTCTCCTGTCTATACTACACCAGCCTACCACAGTATTATATATTATTTAATTGTACTATGTTTGATATATACTAGGTTTTAACTTCTGCACTATTTTATGTTTTATGTCTGGGATTCTCATTTTTGTTTTATGTTTTTTTCTTTTTATACATTTTGTAGAAGTATTATTAGAGGGAGCCGGCGACTTGTTTCACTGGAATTGTTGTGCAAATAAATAATACCAATAAAGACTTGAAACTTGAAGACAAATAATACTGTATTGTCCTTGTATCTGCTTACAGCTATGTTTTAAAGAAACAACATCATGATGAATATTGTTTAGGTCAACTCCACCTCGTCCTCTGCTCTCCTCATCCGCACCATAAATAAATGGGACTTTCTGTAATGTTGGTGTTACACATTACCATATCACTACCCTTAGCACTACCCACTACAACCAACGTCTCTCTAGCTATATGTGTATATAAGGATTTTGTATATAAGTAACTGTATGTATTGTTTTAAATTTTATTTCATTCTAATTTAAATATTATGTTCTGTGTGTGTGTGGCGTGAAGGGGCTACGACACATTTCAATGTGCAACCCTGTGTTGTAAAATGACAAATAAATAAAACTTTGTGTTCCTCCCACATTTCCAATATGCATTTGCTGTAGATTAAATAAACATTTTATAATCCAGGCCTTTGTTGCAGCAATGCCATTTTCACTCAATATTTAAGTGCAGATGTGACTGAGAGGTCACACTATGGACACTCAAATACCAGTGGTGTAAGAAAGTACTCAGATCTTTTACTCGAGTAAAAGTAGCTGTACTACAGTGTGGAAATACTCAGCTACAAGTAAAAGTCCTGCATGAAGTTATACTTGAGAAAAAGTACAAAAGTATTTTTATCAAAATGTACTTAAAGTATCAAAGGTATTAATTATGCAAAATGGACCCTTTCAGCATTAAATAATAGCACCTTCTAGGTCCCATTAGATGATATATTTATTTTATCTCAGGCACACACAGGACAATAACTTCTAAGTTTTTAGCTGAAAACACCTGTGAGAGTATGTGCGGCTTTGACCTAAAACAATGCATCATAATCAATAAACTGATCATGTGTTTGCATGCAAAATCAAAGCAGCTGTTCATATAAATGAAGTGGAATAAAGAGTGTGCAGTGATGTTTCCCTCTGAGATGCCGGGGAGTACAAGGATAAAGTAGCATACATTGGATACACTTAAGTAAAGTACAAGTACCTCAAAATTGTACTTAAGTAGGGTACAGTAGACTACTTGATTATGCACTTAGTTACTTTCCACTACTGGTAAATACTTGGTAGCCTATTCGAACCACTAGCCCAAGACTGCCTCACTAATCTCTATTTTGTCCTTGTGTCTCCTGTCTCATCAGCTCCATCCTAAACTCCACTTTTGCGCAGGCCATGTCTTCTCTTTAATGGATCCTGTCCTACTTTGGGGTCAAGGATTGAGACACCCAGACCACTCAGATCTCCCCTCACCAGCAGCACAATCTGTTTAGCATTTAATGGAAGAAATGAGATCAAATGAAACACACAGAATCAACTCGTTTGCAGCCATCAGCGTTATCTGCATGTGGTTTGTAGTGAGCTGCGGATCACAGTGGTTCATTTCTAAGGAAAGTCCCGAGGACAAAGCAGTAAAAATATTAAATATTGTTGATGAAAACACACCAGGCTGCACTATGAGTAGCTAGCATGTGGCTCGGTGTAAACAACATTCGTGTGATGGCGCTGCAAAAGCAGCCTTTTATAAATAATGTGGAGGTTGTGAGGACATTTTCAAATGAAAAACAATATTTTTTGATAATGAAGTTTCGTGCTATGAACTTTCGTCCCACATTTCCGCTGTACGGGCATTTGCTCTGACTGACAGCTTCGGAGAGCCAATGGGAAGCCTCGAATCGAAGCATCGACCAATAGGAACGCGGGGGAGGGTTGTTATCAAGTCGTAAACGGTTAGTAACAGGACAAGCAGGTAAGTAAGATTTTGTCTTGTTATTTTTCTCGAAATAAACGTCCGCTCCGCTTGCCAGGAAAAAGCTCTCATTCGGTGAAACTACCGGCTGTTTCGTTTGAGCAGGTCTGATTTTTTAGCACACTTTTACGCCAAACGTGCAAAAAACGGCAGTCATTGAGAAGTCAGTATGGGATCGGGAAGCAAACAAGCTAGCTAGCGTTAGCTCAGTCTGCTAGCTAAGTTGGCTGCTATTGGCCGTTAGCTCCCTACGTCAAACATTAGCATGGCTAACATTAGCTTCTCATCTAGCGTTGGGAGAAAGTACTGTTAATTGTATCACAAAAACCACTGGTTGTGCCTTCTTTGACACGACGAGTCAACGCAGAACCCTCTCTTCATAACTTACGTTTAAATTCCCGAGCTCAGTGTTAACATAATTCAACATGCAAAACTTTTTCATTATAAATTTGCAATGATAACGTTCGCGTAGGTTAACATTAGCCCCAGCTAGCGTTAGCTTGCCAGCTGGACGTAAAAAAAAGCCTCGACAGTCACTTGACAACTTTATTGACTGAGTCTGGCTCTGAGCTGAAGTGTTTAAATAAGGCTGAATTAATGTTTGTTTGTGTGCTGTTTTTGTGTTTAGGTGTCGTGTTATTTCCATGTGCGGTGACAGGAATTATGGCCCCTTGGATTATTGAATGGAGCATTTCAACAATGGAGTTTAAGGTATTTCTAAATAGTAGTTACTATTATCATTTAGTTTTTTTGTGTTTCTGACGGAGCCCGTGCGATGCTCTGGACCAGTCAGCTGTGGGCATGGGCTCTGAGTGGTGACCACATCAAGGATGAGGCTGAGGATACTAGTGGCCCGAGATGAATGTCCTTTCTCGGTGTGCCTGGCTGGACATTTGCCGGGGAGGGAGGTACTAATCAGGAAACCTACTAACGGGCATGCTCGACTGAGAGGAGAACCAAAAACACGCTGGATGGATTAGATACTCCTGCAGAGTGTGGGGGAACTCCTCTTGATTCCACCTGGAGGAGCTGGAGGCCGTGGATTGGGAGGGTGGAGGTGTAGGCAACTTTCCTATTGTGACCTGGAACAGGATAAGAAGATGGATTATAAATGCAGGATAACTTACTGGATAACAATCAAAGACATCACCTATTTGACCCTGACATTTTGTAATTTCCCTCCTGAGACTTTTATGTAGATATCAATTTGAAGTAATTTTCAGAACAGGCGGATATAGACAGTTTCTCTCTCTCTCATTCACACATGCGCATGCACACACATTGATAATTATGTATTTAATATGCATGTCTACTCTGGTAGCTGAATAATATGCGGAGGCCATGCAAGACCTGTAGCAAATAAGTGATATGCATTCATTTGCATTACTTAACAGTTAAAAGCAAGAACGCAACACAACATTATAAACATCTAACGTGCAATAAGTTTTTCTTTAGAAGATCTCAGAAGATAAACATTAGTCGCTAAATGAAAAAGTCCAAAAGGGCAAATTTAAACTTCCATAACAAACAAGTTACAAGACAAGATATCAGCACTGTACACACTGAAATGAACTTTGTGAAGAGCAGCACAAAACAGTATTTTTAACACTAACTTAACTAAAAGGATTGAGGTACTTACATCTGTACAGTGTAATACACTTTACAAAATGTGACAGGTCTATAAATTACCCTGTGTGTTAATATAACGGATTTATCCAGCTGCTCCGACACCATAACATCATGCTGCATTTATAATAAGTGCCAACAAATACTGAGAATCTGAACAGGATGAAGTAACTGAGGAAGATAAGAATCTCCAGATAAAATATCAGTGTCACTGATGACAGACTGACAGACTAATTTTGTAATTAAATGTACATAGAGCTGTTAAATTAAGGGATTGATTTGTTAACCAATGCTTACAAGCCACATAGCTAAATTCTAAGTTAAGGCCTCGTACATTCAGAAATATCGTTGCCTGCTTTGTAGTAGTCAAGATTACAAATAAGGGGATGGAGACATGTAAAGCAATAACTCTACAATGTAATGCAATCCAATACAACAGCCCTGCATCAGGTATTATATTGGCTGGCTTCTGGATATGGTCAAATTTACCAATTTAGTTGCAGTCATTTAATGCAGATTTATATGGCTGCTTGTATTTAGACATTTAACATAATGTAAATTATAAAAGGGTTTTGTAGGGACTGCTAGTCCCAGAGCCCACTAGTATCAGACATATAAAACAATACTTAGCCCGATTTAATGCTTGTATGTACAGTTATGTTAACACAGTGTCAGAAATGTTGTTATATGAGGCTGCAGTTTGTTGTGGTGTTGTACTGCATCATAAAACATTATATCATCTTAATCCACTACAACACATCAACAAGCTACAGCCTCAAATGATCAATTACCAGCCTCTGACAGACTAAACAAGAACAACATCTTAAAGGCTGCTGTATTAAATTACATTATATTGGTAGATTAGATTCAACTTACTTGTCATTGCACAAGTACAAGTACTAAGACAACGACATGCAGTTTTGCATCTAAGCAGAAGTGCAGAGTACTATGAATATGTACAGAACACATAGGATAAACAGTAAGGGGTACACATATCCTAAGTTGTATGCTGAATTAACAGTTGCAGTTAGGGTGGCGCAACATTACGATATACAGTATGTTTTGTCAAAATGATAATTTTCACATATCTTCTATCTTTATATGGGCTATAATTCATTTTTCTCTCTAACTTTACTTAAAACAAACCACACTTATTTTGCACTCAAGTTCTTAAAATGAGAAAATATTCAGTATTTTAAGTATCTAATTCACACAGGAGTTTACAAAATAGGCTGCACCATGTGGTTATTTCATATAAGCTAAACATACTATATTGTGATAAACAGTATATACTGTTATCGAGATATGACAAGTTACAACTTGGTAGAAGATTTTGGTCATATCACCCAGCCCTAGTTGCAGTAGTGAAAACATAGACTAAACACCTGGATGTATGATATGAATACACCATATATCAGATATATACAGTAGACTGTAGAATAAACATGAATACTCCCTAAGTCAGGTTTTGTAAAAATGTGGTCTCGTTTGGTGCGCTGCCCCCTATTTTTGCTGAGCCTGTGTCAGAAACGTTTTATATACCGTCCTGTAACTGTGAGGCTGCAGTTTTGTACTGCATTATAAAATATTATATCATCTTGATCACAAACACAACTAAGAAGCTACAGCCTCAAATGATCAGTTACCTACCTCCAACACAGGCTAAACAAAAACAAAGTCTTAAAGGGCAATGCATTCAATCACATTATATCAGTATCTCTAGATTGGATTAAACTTTGTCATTGCACAGAGAACAAGTACTGAGATGACAACATGGAGCTAACCAGAAGTGCAGAGTAACATGTATATGTGCAGTGGGCAATATATAGGATAAACAGTAAGGGGTAGGTGTGCATATACTAAGTTGTATAGAGTATTAACAGTAAAACGTGCCGCAGTTGCAGTAGGGAAAACATGAAGGGCAGATAAACAGACTAAACACCTTGGATGGAAGATATAAATGTAGAAATCAGTGTAAGCGTGGCAGGTTTTGTACAAATTTGGTGTAATGTAGTGCTTTCCCCCCTATATTTGTTGAGATTGTCAGAAAGGTTTTATATAACTGTGAGGCTGCAGTTTGATGGTGCATTATAAAATATTATAGGATTTTAATCCACTACAACATAACCACCCAATCACAGCTTAACATTACTAATTAGTAACCTTAGAAACTACACAATAACACCTTAAAGGCCACTGTATTAACTGGCATTATATTGGTAGATTAGATTCAATTGTTATCATTAATGGTAAAACATGCATAGTGCAGATATACAGACATAACAACACCTGGAGGTATGATATGAATACACTATAGATAGAATATAGGCAGCAGAATAAATATGAACACACTGTAAATCAGATTTATCTTTAATGTCTCACCTGAGAAATCAGTTTAGGTTTTGTACAAATTTGGTCTTATTTGCTTTACTTCTCCCCGTGTTTTGTGGTGTTGTACTGCATTATAAAATATTATAGCATCTTAATCCACAGCAACACAACGAACAAGCCACAGCCTCACAGTATCAATTACCAACCTCTGACACAGACTAAACAAAATCTTAAAGGTTGGTATATTAAATAGCATTATATTGATAGATTAGATTCAACTGTATTATCATTGAACGAGTATTGATACTGAGACAACGACATGCAGTTTAGCATCTAACCAGAAGTGCAGAATAATATGCATTTGTACAGTAATATATAGGATAAACATTAAGGGGTAGATATGAATATACTAAGAGATATATATATAGCATTAATAGTAAAACATGCAGTAGGTAAACATAGCGCAGATAGGTTATAAATATTGAAGATTCATGGTGTTGCACTACATTATAAAATGTATTATTTTGATCCACTACAACACAGCCTCAGATTGCTAGTCACCAACCTCTGACACAGACTAAACACGATGAAGGCCGGTGTATTAAACAGCAGTGTAGCGGTGTGTGCCGCCTGTATATCTGCCCCTGTAGTCGTCAGTGATCAGAGTAGGTGCGGCGGGGTGCTTTCCACCCCTTTACACACCATATGGTGGTGTATTATATTTGACTGTTTAACATCTCATGTGCAGAAGAGCTCCTTCAAGTGGCCACTGGCTGCAGCTCCACAGCTGTACTGGTGTTACTGGTGATCCAGTTCCTGTTAAAAGTGACAGAGCCAGGCTGTCTTAAAGGGGTGACCCCCCTCCTGAAAACAGCATAATTATTATTATAATTTAGCTAATTATAAGCGTGTATATGTGCTTCATGTGGCTGTAAAAACAGGTGGTTAAAGTGAAAGCATAATAAGATGTTTACTGTATTAAAACCACTAGTTTACTGTATTAAACCAGCAGCGGCAGCAGCTTCATCCCAGTCTGTAGAAAGTGACACTGCGCTGTGTTTTTGGTAGACAATGCCCTCCTGTGGTATCTTCTTTTGAGCTTTTATGTCGTTTCTTATCTGCCCTTTACTCTAGTGGTGAGTATGAGAAATGTCTCCCGCCTACCAGAAAGCAACACACACACACACATACGCACGCGCGCACACACACAGCCCTCCTATGTTTGTCAGACTCAAATCCGAGGGAGAGGAGCTAGCCGCCATTTTCTAAGCGTCTCTCCCTAAAACGAGAGAAAAAGGCTTCGCGACAAAACTGCCATCTGGATTACCGTCCGCTCACCGGGAATCGGGTTTTTCGCTCGAGGATCGCCGCGAAATCGCCCACATTTGAAGTAAATCGGGGTAGAGAGGAGCGTTTCACGGCCTTGTCTTTTTTATATTCGCTGGCTTGTTAGCGGCGAGGCGAGCTAGGCTAGCTGGTCGAGCAAGGTGTAGATCGTTGATTCGCCCATTCGCCTGAATCCGGAACGAGACCCGAGCGGCTCCCCGTGAGTGAACTGGGCCTTTATTTTTGGGGTAATCTCGTTGCCTTTTTTAGAGGGGGTTAATTAATGGCAGAGTGATCGATCCAAGCCGTGTTTTTTGTGTTAGCACCCTTGGTTTTTTTCCACTGAAACTGCAGGGGATTGTTGCCGAAATTCCCTCGGATAGTGCAACCTCGTCACGTGGTAGGTTCCTCCTTTTTCTTTGTTAGCGAGCTAGCTAGACTGGCAGGGTCTACTCCCAACTTCTCAGCCTCTGACATGTGCATTAACGTTATATTATCGCCCAGCAGATAGCCTATGAAGGGACGACCGCCGTTGATGTACGGCAACAGGCCTGTCTGTGTTTATTAGTCTAATTGCAATGCACACCATGTCTCCACTCTGTAATAGTTGTGCTCCATAACGAGGGTTGTCTTGTTATTATGGATTGTGATGTTACAGCAGCTGGGTGTTAATGCATGGCGTTTTTAAAACGTATACTATATACATTACAGTGGGCGTTATTTGGCTTAAAACGACCACTGAGGTGATCACAGGTTACGTAGTCGGTGACTAATGTGTTTACCCTCCTAACGAGGTTTGCGTAAAGCTCAAAGCTGACCCTCTCATATTTAAAAAAGACGTGCTATTAAAGCCTCAAATATGACCCATAATGTGATGAAGCGTTTCACTGCAGTTGGCTTATAAAGGGATCCGCACGCTAGCTTTGCGAGCAGGTTGTGTTTCTTGCATCAGCAGCTTTTCCCGAGCTAACGTTAGCCCGAAGCGAAGCGCATTAATTTGCACGTAGTGTGTATAAAAGCGAGATATTTATCTATCGCTTCCTGTGAGTTTGGCTGATGTGGATCCTTTATTTATTTATTTTTAACTAGCACATCTCGATGACACCAACACTGATATCAGCGGAAGCTATAAATCAAGATGACTAAATAAGCACACGCAGAGCCAGCCTTCCCCTTTCTTTAATGTACATTTGTATTTTTGTTGTAAACACCAGGAAGACATTTTGGTGATTACGTTATGGTTGGTCAGATGTGGACATTTTTGTCGCATCTCTAGCCAGACAGACAGTTTACATCCCGTGTTATATAATGCATTTTTTTTAAAGCGATGCGTTTTGTAACTGACGTTTGTTAATTTCCCTCCTCTCGTTAGCGGTGAACGGGTCCGGTGTGTTTGGAGCAGAATGGGCGGTTTTAGGTAGATGAATTACATTGCATAATCTGCTTCGGAAATACCAACATGGCGTAGTGCGCGCTGACTAGAAACTGCGGTGAAATACTGAGCCCCCATTCATCTGACCCTGCAGACGATACGCGGAGATGCAGCTCGCTTTTATCTCTTTGAAGGGAGGCGTTTTATCTCTATAGTCGGTTACAGATACACAGGCGGTTTGTGTGGATGACATGTTAACTACTGGATCAATACTGCACCTGAATCCCAGCATTGTCCTGCTCTTTATGTGTTTATAGTATATTTTTTGCTGCAAGTAATTTTTGGGGGGGAATAGGTTCAGCTGAAACTGACACAGGAACCGAGTCAGGATGACATCATGTGCTTTGGACTAATGCTGGGGCCTAAATCCACCTACTTACACTGCCTGACTGTGTGGAGTCCTGCTGCACACTGACTTACCAGGGCACATGTAGGGCAGTGGGGTTTGGACCATTTGCATTGGCTTTTCCTGTTTCTCCCCTCCACAAGAACTGAATTCCAGAGCGTATTCTTTAAACGGGAGCCTTGCAAGAAAATGACAATGAAGGCTTGTCCACACAAGCATGTGTGTAGTGGGAATTATTTATTGGCTTACTGGGAAGTAGCTCAGATGTCTGCTGTTATTCCACCTATATCGTTAGCAACCCACTCACCAAGGTCAGCGCTTATTATTATGTTTTTGGTAATTATGCAAGTCTCGGAACAGGGCCTCTGTACATGGATGCATTATTGGGATTATAATGGACATTCAACAACATTTTCTGTTTGTTTTTTTTGTGAGCTAGTGAATTTGATCATCTCAAATGTTTTTTTTTTTTTGCAGCCCCTTTCTGTAGGGCTCATTTTTAGCAACCAGTAGGTCAACAAAAAGTCATTGAGTCTGAAGTTCATTTCATTAGGCCTTTAATTTAGTTAGTCCTTCATATTTAGTGTAGGGTTACTTTTGTGTCAATATCTAAGGCTTGTACAAGTATTAATGTATTTTTTATTCCTCATATCTGGAGCCAAATATTTTAGAAATGCTACTTTCTTTTTTGGATAGGGGCTAGGAATTTTCCACTCACTCAAAAGGCTTACCAGAACCTGTAGGACAAGTATTTAACTTGTATGTTTTATTCTATATATGCACAGCCTGCCTTCATGTTGTGTTTCAGGGGAAGTATACAAATATTTTTGTGTTAAATGAATTCAAAGCACCTTTTTAAGACTGAATTGTTGCACATTAAATGAAGCTTATCCTTAAACATATGTTTAGGCTATCAAGTTAAATGTCATTGCTTACTTGATGCCTTCTGAATAATTCTGAGTGCACTAATACAAATGAAGACTTTTTGCAGAGCTGCTGGTGTCAGTATTAAATCAATACTTAATCATGTTCTAGGTAGTGTCCGTATATGTTTAAACTATGTGGTTGTGGGGCTGTACGAGGGTGCGGATATTACCGGGGAATTGTTGATGGGGAAAATATTTCCTCCCACACCAACGAGGGTCAGAATTTGATGGAGTGAGGTTTTTATGTACTTTCATGAGACAACCTTGTTTAACTTCTTTTCTTGTCTATCTTTCTGTCTTTGTTTTCTATCCAGGCTGTCCTCAGGTGGGGCAGTAAGCGGGTGGTGTGGAGCAGGCCGCGGTGCCCGTCCCTCTGCACTGCATGGCTGCGATGGCGCCCGCTCTCACCGACGCCCCAGCCGAAGCTCACCACATCCGCTTCAAACTGGCTGCCCCATCCTCAAGTCTCTCACCGGCCAGTGCAGAGAACAACGGTAACGCCAGCAACATCCTCATCCATAGCAGTGGCCCCGCAAAGTGCAAGGCCGCGTCCGAAGATTGCCCTCTTGATTTTTGTGGCGGCGACCAGGAACAGCAGCAACAGCAGCCTCAAGCCGACTCCGTGTCTCAGGCCTCGGCCCTGGGAAAGCTCCAGCCACTGGTGGCTTCTTACCTATGCTCTGATGTGACACCTGTCCCTTCAACTAAGGAGTCAATCAAGCTGCAAGGAGTCCTCATCAAACAGTCTGTGTTGAAAAGCCACAGAATACTGCCCAGCTCCCTGCTCAACGGCGGGGGAGACTTCCTGTTGAGGAAGAGGCAGACGATCGAACTCTCTGGCGGCCAGCTCAAAAGCCTCATGAGTGGCAGCACTAACGGAGGAGGCCAGCCCATGGCACCTGTCAACGGCCTGGCCAAGAAGCTGGCCACTATGTCTGGCCCTGGCTGTGTGGTGGCTGTGAATGGTGACAAACCGTCTGCCACCACAGACTCTCAGTCCCAGAACCTGCCCTTGGACTCTGAGACCTTGACGGCTACATTATCAGGTCATATCCCGGTGAAAGGAACCCTTAAACAGAAGCATTCCTTTGGGGTGTCTCAAAATACAGATGGAAAAAACCTTGAACCACCAGTGCTCCAGTCTAATGCACTTTCCCCCTACACCCACGACAACCCTAACCCCGCTGAACAAGTGAATTTGGAGGAGGCTGATTCACAAACGCCTACCGGTCAGCCACAGGGTTCTGATAGGGAGAGACCAGGTAGCAGCCAGCAGGGCTCCAGGTCTTGCACACCTGCACCACAGCCTCCCCTACCCTGTACTTCTTCCTCGGACAGCCTTGACGCTCACATTAAGGAGCGCACCCTTCTCAACAGCAGCCGCCAATCCGAGATTGAGAGCCGGCTGCGGCGCCTGCGCAAACGTCTTCAGGTTGTGCAGGCCAAGCAGGTGGAGCGGCACATTCAGCAGCAGCTGGGTGGCTTCTTGGACTCGGCTCTCAACCGTCTTTTGGCTGGTAACCGCAAATCAGAGACGGCGACCCCTACAGCTACATGGAGGACCGGACGTCACTCTTCCTCAAACAACAGAGATGGCCTCGGTCGCTTCCTGAAAAGCGGCTCCATGCCCTTGGAACTGGAGAGGCTGTATCTGAGCGGATCGGCCAACCTTCATTCTGCAGAAAGCGCCTTTGACTCAGACGTAACAGAAAGTAGCTCTGGAGGGGACTCTGACCTGGAGGAGGAGGAGCTGACCAGAGTGGACATTGAGCAGCGACATGTCAAAATGTAAGTAAAAGTGTCCCCACTCACTGAGAAGCTTATTTAGAGTTGTACATGTACACATGATTCTACTGTACTGGAGAGCTCACTGCTGAGACTCCAGTTGAGTGTTGAAACCTTCTCACTAAGAGTAATTTAGACTTTGACTATGCACATGTAACTCATGCACAAGTAACTCTCATTACTTTGACATTTCCATTAGGTGTGGGGGAAAAATCAATTTACCTTTGTAGCATGATTTAAAAATTTTTTTTTCGTGATTTTGAAATCAATTGTTAATGCCAGAATCAATATATTTGCTTCATTTGATCGTTTTAGTCCATGTGGAGGTAGAGGGTAGTTACCGCTTTTACGTTACATCATATCTGCTCCATATTAGGGAACCAAAACAAACCGTAGCAGGCCGCAACAAGAAAATACAAAACAGCAGAAGGTTGGCGTGGATACGACCTCCACCCTCCCATGTTAAATCCAGCGTGGTAAACACTACATATCCAGTAAAGGATGGAAACACTTTGGGTTTCACACATTGCAGGAAAAGCTGAGCTAGACATCACGGCTAAAGCTGCACGCTAACTCTGTCAGGAAACGTTATCGTGTTGCGGCAACGTGCGGTCCTTTCGGCCGTCACTCTCTTCTCTGTGGTCAAATGGGCTGCCGCTACAACTGTAGAGCGCCATATACGGAAATTTATGTTAAATACATTCAAATGGAGCTGACAGGAGAGCTAGAGACCACCTTGGAGAAGTTAGAGGAAGTAGACACTTGTGACTTTCTCCTTTTTTTAAAATAAGGTGTTAACAAAGGGACTGTATATACAACATACATCTATGAAAATAAGATTGATTGGATTATATTGACCAGAAGTATAAAACATTACATACCCCTTATAAATTGAAAAGAAAATACCACTAATTTGTGAGGGAAATGTCTTTATTCTTTAATAAATAATTCCTGACAATGATCCTGATATATTTCACTTCAGGACATCTCTGACTACATACATGCTGAAAATCAAAGATTTTAATGTATTAATTTAGATATTTTCCAAAGTAAAAGTCCCTAGAAGTGTTTGATTCAACTTTTTTTTCCCCAGGGTCTCGCGTTAAAATTAACAAAAATTCCAATCAATATCATAATATTGAATCACAATACATATCGAATCGGCAGCCAGATATCGTGATAGTATGGAATCAGGAGATAGGCGCATCACCCCAGAACTAGTTTCATGGTGCTTGGATCTCTTCAGCTGTCCCGTGAAGATCCCTGTATTTCTATGCCCTGCAATATGCTACTCAGGTTTAGCAGGTGCTAATGACAATTTTAACTTCCTGGTCTGCCTCCGTAGTGGTTGGGTCAAACTCCAGGGAGGGGTAGAGAGCATGTGTAGTGGTGTGGGTGGTATCATCCTGTGGAGAGTGCACAGGCTGGTTTGGACTCAAAGTAAAAAAGCTCTCTCGTCACACAGCGCTTCCTCCTGAGTGGAGCCGAGGCTGAAACTGAACGTTCTGTTTATCTGCAGAGCGAACAAGCGAGCGCCCACAGAGCTGATGAATGTTTTGATTTAAACCGAAACCAAGGAGGAAACATAGAATCGGGGGGGTTGTGGTGGTTTTTGCAGAAGGTGTGGGTTTTATGTTTTTACACGCTGCTTGTTGTGATGTCAGTTTCACCCCAGCAGGACCTTGCAAATGTATTCCACGGGAAGTTCACATAAGACTAGTCATTTCTGTGTCATTAGTGTTGTGGAAAGGGGGGAAGAATACAGCAGGTGGGTCAGCAGCATTAATGGACTTACTGACCTGTGTAGGATTGGGTAGATTATTAACAACGTCGCTGAGAACACTGATTTTTATTGTCCTTTCCTGTGTTGACTTTAGACCTTTGACCTAAATATCTTCATAACCTAACAGGAAGCTTGTTTGTGTGTGTGTTACATGCGTGATTCAAAAGTAGAAAAATAGCTTGTAATGTATTCATACTGTGTCCGTTTCCTATTTTAGGTCAGAGAAGCAGTTTAGGTGCAAATTTATTGCACATCATTTTCAAGGAGATGTTTAGTCCTCAAAACTAATCTAATACATCGACAAATAGATAATGTCCAAAACTAGCTGGATAATATACTAAGTAATTTATGTTCAAATATAGAAGGATTATATAATAAGATATATTATATATGTATTATCCATATAATTCTATGGATAGCAAAGCTAAATGTTGCAAGGAGGAAGTTTATTGACCCAAAAAGGACATTTCATTATGTAAAAGATGCGCAGGCCTGACAGCTGGGCAATGTACTGTACCCTGAGTTAAGGTACACACTTAGTAATTATGCAACACCGCTTTCTTTGATACAGATGTTTTATGTTGTTCTTTTGTCATAAAAGTACTCATTGGAGTAATAAAAGCCTTTCAGCTGATAACAATGTATAATATGTCTCAATATTTTTAGACTGTATATGCTATATATCTCGCAGTATTTTTTTAAAATAACAGAATTGTTTGATTTAAGCCTTTGATTATCTCAGCGTGATCATTCTAACTAATCTGACCATTCAGATGTGGTGGAATCTCGTTTTGAAGTTAGGTTGGTCTTTGGAAATGTATTCCTATTTAGTTTGACTAGTTTTTCACACAATTGAAATTTTTCTCTGAAATAGTTTGCAAGCTGTATTTTTAAGAAATATTAATTTTACTATTTAATATTTATTCATTTTATTTTATTTCTTAATTGTAGACTGACTGACTTATTGAATTTATATGAAATTGCATCACATCCATGTTCATACACCACACGCCATCACCCAGCGGTGGAAGCAAAACGCCAAAGTGAGTCTCAGGTCAGCGGCCGTAAAAAATAATGTCACACTTCATATTTGTTCTCAGATATTCGCGTTACTACATCCCACACAGAACAAGCCACAGTTCATGGAGTATATTGGATTTATCACCCATCCCGACAGTGAATGCTTTTAAGATGTACAAAAATAAATCCGATGATTTTGTCATTCACATCCATGTCAATCAGCCTTAAAAGATCAAAACAGTTTCTGTTCCTGTCAGATCCAATATTTTTTTTACTATGGAACCAGTTCATCAATTATTTAATAATAACTAAATAATATTACATAAAATGTGCATCCCTACTAGTGATGCTAATTTAATTTTTTTCAACCAATAACCAACCCTCGTTAAATTATTATTAACTGTTAACCGACAAGATTAGAGCCTCACATGCAACAAACTGAGTCCCCAACTCATCATCAGGAGAGTTACTGTAGCAGCCACGGTGCTGCGTTCACTGTCTCCAGTTCACCGTCAGGAGAGTTACTGTAGCAGCCACGGTGCTGCGTTCACTGTCTCCGGTTCACCATCAGGAGAGTTACTGTAGCAGCCACGGTGCTGCGTTCACTGTCTCCGGTTCACCATCAGGAGAGTTACTGTAGCAGCCACGGTGCTGCGTTCACTGTCTCCAGTTCACCGTCAGGAGAGTTACTGTAGCAGCCACGGTGCTGCGTTCACTGTCTCCGGTTCACCATCAGGAGAGTTACTGTAGCAGCCACGGTGCTGCGTTCACTGTCTCCGGTTCACCATCAGGAGAGTTACTGTAGCAGCCACGGTGCTGCGTTCACTGTCTCCAGTTCACCGTCAGGAGAGTTACTGTAGCAGCCACGGTGCTGCGTTCACTTTCTCCGGTTCACCGTCAGGAGAGTTACTGTAGCAGCCACGGTGCTGCGTTCACTGTCTCCGGTTCACCGTCAGGAGAGTTACTGTACTAGCCACGGTGCTGCGTTCACTGTCTCCAGTTCACCGTCAGGAGAGCTACTGTAGCAGCCACGGTGCTGCGTTCACTGTCTCCAGTTCACCGTCAGGAGAGTTACTGTAGCAGCCACGGTGCTGTGTGTAGTGTCGTGGACATGCGGCCACTTTTGCAGTTAAAGTGTCCACCTCACATTTAGTTCAGTTTAGTAGGTTGTCAGCTGTGTTTCTGCCTGGTGCAATGACACCGTGTGGCCTGGCCTACCTTTAGTGATTGTCTGGCAGACACTGTGTGTTTGTGCCACGTTAGCAGCTGCTAGCGTTGCCGGTGGCGTCGTGCTCGCTGTAGCGTAACTTCAGTGAGTTTCCGACAGACCATGTGTGTGTGGCGGTGGTGAGTGTGGGGTTGGTGGTGGCCTTATATCTGTGAATGTAGCTGTAGCAAACAGTGTGTGTACAGTTTATCTGTCGGTGAATAAATTCTACGAGGCTACTAGCTACAACTCCTCAGCAGGAAGTCCAGAGGCAACTTCCTGTATCTGCGCCGGCTCTCTCTTAAGGTGGACCAACTTTTCTCCTTAAAGTGACGAGCCGCTCCTCTGAGTTTTTCTCAGCTTTTTAATTAATTATCAATATTTCTTTTAACCCTTTAACCGACAGCATTAGCCGGTTAAAATGCTTAATGTCACTTAAAAGGTTAATTAACATCCCTAATCTTTACTTTTAATCATCACAATGATAATTAAATAAATTTTATCTATATATTTTGTAATGAAAGTAAAAGATGTAACTATCTGGAGGGGGATTTTGAAAAAGGAGAGCCATGGAAGTTGTAGGGACTTTCCACAGTAAGTAAATCTGTGAACAACATGGACTATATTGAATGAGGCTTACGTGTCAGAGGGTCAGCTGCACTGGTTTCATGAGGACAGAAACTGTAAACGCCAACATTTTAAAAAACATTTTCTCATTAAATTAGGAATATATTGTTAAGATGGAAACGATAAAAATAGATTTGGCTTGGACCAAGGGTAAGAAGATAACTAAACCTCATAAATATACATGCCATACTAAAGAAAATTAGTTTAAAGGATGCATTCATTTTAGGCCATCAAGGTGTTCATGACTGGAGGACCGTTTTATTGAGTACAGTGTCTGAAATTAACATTTTATTGAACCATCCCAGTTTTTATTTATTTTTTTTTATCTACCACTTGAAATTCATGCGGAATAATTTTATAACTGATATCATTCAATGTTCAATATATTTTACACAAAAAAAACATTTAGTTCCAGTGTTTGAATTAGACTGTAGCTTCTGAGGGGACCCTGCTTTTTGGGGTTGGTATTGTACTTTATTGTCATCTATTGTCATCTATCTAACAATTTGGTCGAAACACAAACAGGAATTAAAATGCCAGTATGTGACATAATTAGTATATAAACAGAACTGAATAGATTGGCTCCACTGTTCCTGATACCAGATCTAGCTATTTGAGTTAGTATCCATCCGATATCCGATCCAGTATCGGTATAGGTGCATCCCTATTCTCTGTTCCCATCCCTAGCGTTTAACCTGCAACTGCAGACAATTTACCCACATTTGGCAGGTGGCGGTGATAATGGCCGACCCTGGTTGAGTGTACTGTTTAACCTTTTGTTGTACTTCAGCACAGATGAGTGTCGCACATTATCAAGCAGTGTTGTGCTTTTTTTTTTTTTTTTTTAATAGTAATTTGTTTCCATTCCTTTATAGTATTCATGCTCTGAGTCAGCGAGCTCAAGTCTGAATCATATTTCTTGTAGCCTTTCAACATTAATATTACCTACATGTAGTTCCATACATGAGACAGCATCTGAAAAACCCAGAGGTCTTATTCATTTACCAGCAGGGCTACAGTGGTAATATGACTCCTGCTAAGTCATCACTGCCTTTCTCTCTAATCTTGACCAAGCTCCCTCTAATGTCCTTAAATAACCAGGAAAAATTACTGCTTTTTTCTTTTTCCTCAGCTGCAGTATATTCTCCTTTCTACAACAAACATGACACATCTTGTTCCTGCTTTACCATGAAAACCAACCATTGTCAGGGTCTTATTGTGAAGCGGTGCAGGTTTTGCAACATTAGTCACTGCTGTTAACAAATACTGAGTCCTTGGTGCATAAAAATAGGTCTCTGTGAATGTATGCTTTTTGGTCAGTGGATCGGTGTTGTCACATATTACAGGGTGGAATTTAACTACAGGCTGTGAAAACATGAAACCTCCAACACAGCCGACAAGTTGTTGCTTTTGTTGATGTATGTTCATAAACTACAGCATTTGCAGGCGTGTTCAACAACTACATTAACTATTTGTTTCTCCCTATACCTGATGAAACACCAGACCAGGTGTTTTCAACAGTGGCTCATTGGCCAGAATTGTTACTGAAAAAAAAAAATGGGCTGACGAAGGCTACATCCACACTAAAACAGTGTTTTAAAACAAAAACCATCTCTGTACAGGTGAGCGTTTTATGGCAGTTTCAGAATTAATCTCCGTCCATACTACCACGCATGAAAACGCATATCACATGACCGTTCATGTGCACTGGGCTGGTGTAAACAGGAAGCAGCGCTGGACACGGGAATTGATGCAAAGCGCTCGAATAATAACTTTCCTCCTGCACATGTTGGCAGTAGTAGCATTATAAAAAAATAATATTATAAAATTTAACTGCACAACAGCTGCTGGCAGAGACAAGGTCGACAACGCTTGTCACTCGTCATGTATAAATTAATCACTGGTGGTCGCTTGTTTTCTCCCGGGAAAAGGTTCATGTGATGGGGTGTGATGAATCGTGAAAGGACACGTCATGACTGATGTAGCGTTTTCAATCGTCACTGTTTTATGGCATCTGAAATGCCGGAGTGGTGTTGACGCGAGGCATAAACAAAGCAGTTCTGCATTTTAAAACAAAAATGTATTCGAGTGGATGTAGCCAACAATGCGCACATGAAGGCACAGTGTAGCTGATTTTGCTCTGACTCTGAATTGTCTATGAGCTAGTGTGGTTGCAAACATGTGCTTGCATTAGTTTTTAGTTTAGCACTGTTGGAGGCTGCCTGAACGTTGTGAAGAGAAGGACTCATCATCCAGTCTGTTCTTGTCTAATTGACACATTTGGGTGACGCCATCGTAAATTAAATATTCAAAGTGTATCCAGAGATTTCACAGAGTTCACCGTCTCCAGTTTACCATCAGGGGAGTTACTGTAGCAGCCATGGTGCTGCATTCATTGTCTCCAGTTCACCATCAGGAGAGTTACTGTAGCAGCCTTAGTGCTGCGTTCACTGTCTCCAGTTCAAAGACAGGAGAGTTACTGTAGCAGCCTTAGTACTGCGTTCACTGTCTCCAGTTCAAAGACAGGAGAGTTACTGTAGCAGCCATAGTGCTGCGTTCACTGTCTCCAGTTCAAAGACAGGAGAGTTACTGTAGCAGCCTTAGTACTGCGTTCACTGTCTCCAGTTCAATATCAGGAGAGTTACTGTAGCAGCCTTAGTGCTGCGTTCACTGTCTCCAGTTCAAAGACAGGAGAGTTACTGTAGCAGCCTTAGTGCTGTGTTCACCGTCTCCAGTTTACCATCTGGAGAGTTACTGTAGCAGCCATGGTGCTGCATTCACTGTCTCCAGTTTACCATCTGGAGAGTTACTGTAGCAGCCACGGTGCTGCATTCACTGTCTCCAGTTCACAGTCAGGAGAGTTACTGTAGCAGCCTTAGTGCTGCGTTCACTGTCTCCAGTTCAAAGACAGGAGAGTTACTGTAGCAGCCATGGTGCTGCCTTCACTGTCTCCAGTTCACCGTCAGGAGAGTTACTGTAGCAGCCATGATGCTGCATGGTGTCACAGACACACAGCCACTTTTCCCAGTAAATGTCCGCCACTGCATCATTAAGTTTAGTTTACCAGGTTGTCAGCTGTGTGTCTGACAAACAGTGTATGTTTGTACTATTTACTACACACACATGCTTTGTCAGCGTGACGTGTGTGTGGCGGTGGTGAGTGTTGGTTTGTTGGTGGCGTTATAGCTGTGAATGTAGCTGTAGCAGACAGTGTGTGTGTGTGTTTAGTTGTCTGTGAATGGATGCTACGAGGCTACAACTTCTCCTAATCATTCATGCGTTTTAACCGTATAACCAGTCGGTTAAAATACTTAATGTTGATTTCTGGTTAAACTGTTAATCATTAACATTTTTAGCTTGTCATGAAGGAGACTAAGTAATGCTCCAAAATTGCGCTAAATTTTGTCGAGAAAAATCGGTCATTCCCATTTTAAAGGGGTCCGTTGACCTCTGACCTCCAGATGTGTGAATGTAAATGGGTTCTCTGGGTCCCCACCAGTCTCCCCTTTACAGACATCCCCACTTTATGATAGTCCCAGTCAGTCTGGATCAAGTCATAGTCAAGTCAGCACACTGACAACTGTTGTTGCCTGTTGGGCTGCAGTTTGTCATGTTCTGATTGGAGCAGATTGTTGATGCTAAAGTCAGAACCTGGGAGGGTTTCTGGATAATATCTATCATTGATTTGTGTTATGTTGTACAAAAATAAATATATACATACATTTGCATAAAGTAGCATAGTTGTCCACTCCCATGCTGATGAGAGTATTAGATACTCATGACTGATGATAGTAATCATGATTAACTATGGACGATCACGCGATTATTCCCTGTTATCTTAATTGATTGACAGCTGTAGTTAAAACACCACCATATGAAGAAGATACACAAGTGTCTTGAAGCTTTGAATGAACTTGATGATGAATCTAGTTGACTGATTAATTAATCAGTAACTGTAAACTTTAGATGCTGACCCACATACCAGCCTGATGAAGCAAATATTGAGATGTTTCCATCCCTGCAGGAGATGTTAAGCAACCCAATGTCATCTTTCACTCATAAAAATAACCCAGACCTGAGCGCACTTGACAAATGGTTCGGCCATGTTTTATAAGGGCACAAGAGCTTTGTGTTATGGTCTGTATCACTTGCTACACAATACAGAAAAATTGTGCAATTTGAGCATAATAAACCAGGGAGAGTTGCATTAATTGGCTTAGATTGTGTTGTTTGAAGGTCTTTTGTATTGCTGTCACAGAAACACCCATCTTTTGCAGGTTTGCAAGTGTTTGCCAAGTGGTAGCACATGGAAGCCTCATATTGAGCGAGTGAAAGCTGTCTTGGAAATTCAAAGCTGCTCATCTGTAATGCCTTTTATAAGCAGCCGTCTGATGCACATTGTATAATCATTCATCATTCAGCAAGTAAAAAACAGGTTCTCTGCTCCCAACCCAGCCGAGGAGAAACCTTTCCTCATTGTGAGCACGCTAGTCTTCCAGGAAGTAGGGTGTGTGTAAGCTATATAACCATAATGCTACATTTTCTCAACTGACATTTTGTCTCAGTTACCAATTAATGGCTTACAGTGCTACACCAGTCAACACTACAGACAATGTAATGTCCTCCTCAGGCAGCAGCACCTCAATTATTCAACGTCAGCTGAGTTGGCAGCAGTGTGGAAAATAACCTATTTGGGCAGCTTGTTTGGATGCTTACAACTAATCCTGTCATCCCTGTCTATACTGTAGACGTGGTTTCCCGTATCTTAGAGGATTGGGGGCCAGCCAACATCTGTTGTCGTGCTTATGCTGCAGGGCCTTTCTGCTCTAGTCTGTCTGTGAATGTGACGTCCACAATGGCCTCTAGTAGGGTGTGGGTGCTGCTAGCTTCAGAAATGACTGCTTTTGTACCAGCTAGAAAATGACAGAGACCGTTAATGCATTAGCTACGTATTCATGGAAGGTCTGTTTATTTAGACATGGAGCACGGGTTGTTCTGTGTTAAGAAACGAGTGGGCACAGTTCCTTGTTTCTGAGGCAACAATAATGCTCATCAGGAAATCTCAGAGCTTACATAATGGCTCATAGACAGAACCATGAAAATGTCGGGAATTTTGTTATCCAACCGGCACTAAAATGCACCACAGTTTGCAGGCTCTTTGTCTTGTCAGATGATAAAACGAGAGCTGGATGATCCAGAGTCCATGTTGTTTGTATGATGGTAAAAAAGCCAGTCTGCCTGCTGCTCTTGAATAAGGTAACTAGGCTGTCTGAGACTACAGCGTGCCTTTCATACTCATGGCTCAGCATTACTCTGCAGTCTGAGTAGCTTAGCTATGTTTTCCCCTCTTCATTCCTCTGTGTGTGTTGATGTATGTATGTGAGTGCCGGTAAAGGTTTCTGTCCCGTTTGACACATCTGGATGTGTTTAGCTCGGCCCAAGTTCCTCAACATGAATCCACAGGCGTTACATAACCCCCCTCTTTTATGTAATGACTGCTGCAGCTCTCCGGCTGAATTTACCCTCTCTAGTTTTTCCTGCCCCACACCCTGTCGGCCTGCCTTGCTCACAATCCTGGCTCCTGAGCAGTTTCTTCCTGTAAGGGATGAGTTCAACCAGCTGTCATGTGAAACTCCAGCCAGCCATCCTGACACATCAGGACAAACCTAAAAAATAAAAGTAATCTTTCAGTCTTCCTGAAATATTTCAGCAGCTGGTTGACTTTCTCTTTTAATGTGCTTTGAAAATCCTGAACTCTAGAGACTTAAGAAATTAAAATGACAACTACGGCTTTGTTTTCCCTTCCTCTTGTTTGTGTAGCACACTTGTAAAGTGTTTTTTGTTTCATATGGAAAAGTTAAATGTGCACAGGCCTTTTGTTTTGCTCACCCTCTCTTCATAACTGTGTCCTCTAGCAGATTTTTATACATGGAGCTCAGGATTCATATTGTGAACATTGGCGTGATGAAGTGGACATTATGGAGTCGTTAGCTGACACCAAATGCACATAAAAAACAAGATAACTGCCTTGTGTAAGCCCGATATTGGCTCCGTTAGAGTTCTGATCAAGTACTTTTTACCCATGACTGAGTTAAGACTGAATATGTCGGTAATACTGATACAAAATAGCAGCTACTAGGTCTGGACAATACACCTACTTCCTGATTCGATACTGTCATGATATTTTGGTGTCGATTTGATATGTATTGCGATTCAAAATTAAGATTTATTGTTTTTTTTTTTTTTTTTGTAAACATTTTTTGCACTACACTATGGGGAAAGGGTGAATCATACAATTCTAGCAACTTTTAATTTGAAAAATATCTGAATTAATGCATTAAAATGTTTGATTTTCAGCATGTATGTAATCAGAGATGTCCTGAAGTCTGAATGCATTTAACATAAATGTCAGTATATGGCGCTCTACAGTTGTAGCATCGGCTCACTTGACCACGGAGCTATGGCCGGCCGGACTGCACGTTACCACGATACGAGAACGTTTCCTGTCTGTGACAGAGTTAGCATGCAGCTTTAGCCGTGATGTCTAGCTCTGCTTTACCTGCAGTGTGTGAAACCCAAAGTGTTTCCATCCTTTACTGGATGTGTAGTTTACCACGCTGGCTTTAACATGGGAGGCTGCAGGTCGGATCCACGCTGACCCTCCACCAGTTTTTCTGCCGGTTCCTGCTGACTACGGCCGGCTACTGTTTGTTTTGGTTGACAGATATGTAATGGATATGATGTCACATTACTCAAACTACAACAATAAAAGCTGTAACTTCCTTACACCTCCACATAGACTCAAATGAAGCAAATATATCGATTCTGGCATAAAAAAAAAAAAAAAATCATGGTACATAGGTGAATCTATTTTTTCCCACCCCTGGTTAGAGCTGTCCTGATCAAATGTTTTTTGTTTACCCATGACTGGAGTTTATGTTGAGTATGTCTTAATACTAATAGCAAAGTTCTCCCATAATCTATAGCTACACAGTGCACCTTAAGCCCAAATGAAGCCAAAATTAAAATGCCAATCCAGTTTAGATATGTTTGGTAGCCAAATAGCTGCATTTAGCTATCACAAATTTGCTTTAATGGCCTTGTATAATCCTGTTTTTTGTGAGGTCGGCAAAGAAAGCTTTGAACTATTGTGGCAGAATGATTTGGAGAGTTAGCATGCCAGGGTTGGAGACCCTGACCCTCTTTTTACTACCAGCCAAATCCTGTTTTCAATTAATATCAGCACTTGAGATTTGTGGCACACAAAACCTGGCTGCAAACAGGGAAAGAGGGACAGATGCAAGCTGCACTTTCAACTAGATCTCCAAACTGTGTTTTTGTGCATAAGTGTCAGAGGAGACAGCTGAGCACAGGTCCAGAGATGAACAGCCAGTGTGAGATGCACATTGGTTGGATGGCTGCATATTTTGTGCTGTTTAGAGGCAGTTTGATTCACTGACTCATAAGTATTCAGTGATATTGATTGTGGTATATGCGTACTGATTTTTGGTATTGTTGTGCAGGAAATACAGAAACAATGATTTTTCTCCTTTTTAAAAATTGATTACACCCCTGCATCAGCGTAGTCGGAGGTATAGTCTAGTTATGCCTCTTCAAGGTTTGAAATCCAAAGTGCCCCAAATTTTTGACATTTTGTCCAAAATGTGATTTTTTTTTTTTTTTTTTTTTTTTTTTTAAATTTTAATTTTTTAAATTTTTATTTTTTTTTAAACCCCCCAACTTAAATTTTGCGTCTGGAGCTGAACTCGGAGACTGTTTAACTTTGGAGCTTCAAATTTGGTATGATGCTTGACAGCATGGTCTACTTTTGCCTTTCTGAGATTAAAATTCCAGGGTGGTGCTATAAATTGTATTTAAATTTTTCTAAAAAAGAAAAAGAAAAAAGTGATTATTTTCAACTTCTATCCCATTTCCGGAGGAGAACTGGGAAACTGTTTAACTTGGGAACTTCAAAGTTGGTATGATGGTTGACAGCGTTTCCTAGTTAAGCCTTTTGATGTGAGGATTCCAGAAATGTTGGCAAAATAAAGATGTTTTCCAATTTTTATTTTGCTTCCATAGCTGATCTTAACATATAATTCTTATGCCTCCACTACAACAAAGTTGGGGTTATGTATATAGCACCCTGTGTGCCCGTTCTTCCATCAGTCAGTTTGCATGCTAAACCTTTGGCTTTACTTTAGTAGGGGTCAGTCTGTGAGCGGGAGGATGTGAGCACTTCAACCTTGTTTATTCATGATTTCTTTATGTAAATGGTTTCTCTGGGTCCCCACCAGTCTCCCCTTTACAGACAAGCAAACTTTATGATAATCCCAGTCAGTATTGGGCAACTCATAGTCAAGTCATCACACTGACACAGACAGTTGTTGAGTTTGCCATGTTATGATTTGAGCATGTTTTATGCTAAATGCACTACCTGTGAAGGTTTCTAGACATTTATCATTATTTTATGTTATTAATTAATTTACAATATCCACATACATTTGCATAAAGCAGCATATTTGCCCACTCCCATGTTAAGAGTATTAAATGCTTGACAAATGTCCCTTTAAGGTACATTTTGAACAGAAAAAAATCTGATTAATCATGGACAATCATGCGATTAATCACGAAATGTGAAGTGTGTGATAATGTTTAATGGCTATGTCCTAGCTCTTGTCTCCGAGTACTTATTCCTCTTTCATACAGAAAACTTGCATGTATACGCTCTACTGACCACATGCTCATAGCACTGAGTGCTTATACAAGTGTACAGCATAATATATGCATCAACCAACTAGAAAGTTAATCTCCTTTGTTTGTGTCCATACGGAGAGGAAGAACACCTTCCTACAGTATTAACAAACAATGAAGTAGAGAAGGGCAGAAAGATGTTGACAGAATACACTTGATTTGGCACGTAAAAGGTGGTAGAAATATGGTTCTTCACTTCTAACAGACTAGGAAAAGAGCTGTGACTGAACAGCACCTTAAATTGGTTCTCTCAGCCTGAAGGAACGTCCCACGTGTCTTCTCTATTCATGGTAAATTTCCAGTGGAAAGGTAGATGGGCGATCTGTCTCGGTGGCCTGTTCTCAGCCCAGAGGCCTGTTGGTTTTTCTCTGGAGAGCTGGGCCACGTGTTTTTGAACGGCCGTGTTGGTTTTGGTGGGAACAGCATGGTACAAGGGGTGCACAGGCACCATACAACATATGTGCTGCATCCAGAGAAGCGCCACAATGGAGAATGTGCTGACAGCCACAAAACGACGGCTGTAGTGATCGCCGCGGGTGCTTTGTGTGTGGGAGTGTTGGGGGGGAGGAGGAAAGTATGTCCTGGTTAGAGGGGGGGATGGAGCTCGCAGTGCGGGGAGGGGGGATTTCTCAATGCTGTGTACTGACCCCTCCTCCTCCCCATCCTCCTTCGTCACTCTGACGATTAAGGTCATTGCACTTGCAATGGCCTCTGTGTGTTTATGTTTTACTAAACTACAGTTTTAGCTCGTTCTGCTTCCTTTTCACTATAATCTGCACTAGTGGTTGCCCAGCTGTCTGATCCATTGGACCCTGAGAACTCATCAGTCTTCAGTTACTCATTTTAACTCGCGTAGCATGTCAAGGCTAAATCAGTCCTTATGATATAGCCTAAGGCCTGGAGGTGGGATCCACTGTGCTATACATTCTCCTTCAGCCTTAATTTCCCCTCCTCTTTATCAGTTCTTGGCAGTGCTGGAAGAAGTACTCCAATCTTTTACACAAGCAAAATTTCAGTGCACGCCTTTTACTGTTAAGTGTATTTCTACACTGTGATATTGCTGTTTTTTCTTAAGGCACAATGAGAAGGATTTGCCTTTAAAAAAAAAAAAAATGTACGGAAAAACAATCCCTCTCAATCATCAAATGTATGTGGTGGAGACTGTATCTGCAGAGATTTCTGTCTTTCTTATTATTTTTTTGTTTGGGATGTTTCTGGGCGTCAACCTCTATAAAAACAGAGTGACCTTAGTGGAAGCTACGATAATGGCGGACACAATGGCGGAAAGAAATGCAAATAGAGCGAAGTGAAATGCCAGGCGGATAACTGGCGAGCTCCAGTTATGATTTCAGCGATATTTTTTATGCTAAAGTCAGAACCTGTGAGGGTTTCTGGACAATATCTGTCATTGTTTTGTGTTCCACTAATAAATATAAACATACATTTTTATAAAGAAGTATATTTGCCCACTCCCATGTTGATAAGAGAATTAAATGCTTGTCACATCTCCCTTTAAGGTACATTTTAATAGATAAAAATGTGTGATTTATGTACAATTGTGATTAATCACAGTTTTAATCGATTGACAGCCCTGCAAATAAATGAAGTAAAAAGTATTTGCCCCTGAATTTTAGTAGAGTAGAAGTATAAAGTTGCAGCACATGGAAATACAAGTACCTTTAGTAAATTTCCCCACTGTGGGACTAATAAAGGAATATCTTATCTTATCTTATCTTAAATATACTTAGTTACTTTCTTTTTTGTAAGCAGGCCAGTGCATGCTGGGACATCCTCTGTTATAGAGAGCATGAATCTCCTTGAGATCGTTTTCCAGTTTTCACCTTGCGGGGCGACAGGCCTGGCCTGTCCCCCCCTTCTTTAGGTAGATCCACTGTCCGCCCACCGCTTGGTGAATCATGGTGCACGGGCTCCAGACTAATCTGTGCAGTGGACTGTGGGACACACTGTGCGCCACCGCCAATGTTGTTTTGAGACGAGGCTCCGCGGGGGATGCAAATGAATTGCCAGAGCATTGATCTGATGCGCCAGCTACGGGCGTGTTCAGGAGCGTTGCAGTGTTTTGTGAACATTCACCACCACCACAGTGTGGAAGAGCAGTACATGTATGTTTGTTTGTGTGTGTAGAAATGCAAATGTTATTAGCAGGTAGCACTACAGCTGTATTCGCAGTGGTGTCCTTGATGGTGTGTTGCAGTGAACAAGCCATAGATTACTAAATGTTGCAGCCGAGTAAAGGCAGGAGTCAAGACGTCTTTCATTGGTGGTTGATGTCTGCGTCGAAGCCACAATAACTGTCTTTCCGCTCAGCTCCACAATAAGACAGGATGCCTGGTTGGATTATTGGTCATCCCAGTGTCTGCTGCACTGTTCCCTGACCCAGCCCCACCCCCTCCAGCACCCTGTGGCCTGTAGATTGCTTTTAAAGCCCGTCTGTTCCTCCTCAGGCTGCCAGAGCTTTCCCAGTCCTCGTCGTCCCTCTTTTTACTCCCCTCTTCCTCCCCTTCTCCCTCTCCCAGCAGTAGCATTTTCTCCACTTCCTCCATCCTGGTGGAGCTCTGGAAATTGAAAACAGAGACGGGTGTGGGGAGGAGAAAGCGCAGAGGAGTGCAAGGTCTATCTTTGTCTGCCATCTGAGTCATTTTTTTTCATTGTTCACGGTCGCCGCAGCTCGTATTTTGATGAAACTGCGCCCTCTGTGGTCGCTGGCGCACGGTGCAGGAGCAGACATTTTCCTGTCATGCCTGCCTTTGAAATGCCCAGTCTGTGTGTCATACTGGTAAAATGGAGTAGTCTGCTCTCAGCTGGCAATCAGTGTTTGCCAAGAAGTAAGTCAGTGCAGTGAAAATCCCCATTTTTATGTTTCTCCCAAAGTTGTGATGCAATCCCTCATGGTTGTTTTTGATTAGGAGGATTTTCCAGGGTGGCTGCAGTAGCTCAGAGCTTTGTGTAATGCTGATTCACTGACCTCTGCAGTCTGACAGGGGAAATGCTCAGAGGCTCACCACATAATGTGCTCTAAAAATGATCACTTTTCATTGTGTTATGTTTGATAGGCTGATTCATGACAAAACAGACCTTCCCTCTACACTAATTACAACTGAGTAATAATTCTGTTGGCAACCAGTGTTTTTTTCACCAGCAGTTAATCTGATTACTTTACTTAAGATGTCAGAAGGTAGTGAAGGATGTCCCTCCCAGGTCCAACCTGATGTCTGCAGATGTCTTGTTTTATCTTACCCAAATATATTGACTTTACAATGAGAAGATCTTCATGTTTTTAGAGGCTGAAAATGGCTTTTTTTGGGCAATTTTATAGTCGATTTGGCTGTTTTGGTCGTTTGAGATTTCTTTTGTCAATCAGTTTTTTATGCTTTTTTCATGCTGAATGATTATTTCCATGCAATTTAGCTCATCTCTGGTAAACACCAGATTTAAAGTGGTGCTTCTGTGTGATTCTTTGTGGAAAACAGATCTGTACTTAATTAATCAGTTAATTGATTAGTCAACAAAATCATCTGTGGAGTGTTAGAAGAATTTTTGTCTTTGTTCGAGGACAGCCCTACAGTTTTGCTTAAAAGAATGACTAAAGATTAATTGATTATCAAATAGTTTTTCTCTGACAATAAATTGATCCACTAATCACTGCAGCTGTATTTAAAATGTATAAATCATTACGTGTATGTGCTTTTACGGTGGATAGGCCGATACTAGGGCTGCGACTAACGATTATTTTCATTGTTGGTTAATCTGGTGATTATTTTCTCTATTATTAGATTGGTTGTTTGGTCTCTAAAATGTCAATCAGTACTTCCCAAAGCTCAAGATGACATCTTTAAATGTCTTGTTTTATCTGACCAGCAGGCTCATATCCAATAATATTCAGTTTACAGTGATACAAAACAGAGAAAAGCAGAATATCTATTCAGTTGAGACTAACAGCAGCATTTTGTTAGACAGTTTTGCTTAAAAAAATCATAAACAATTAATCGATCATCAAAATAGTTGTTTTTCCTGACAGTTAATCTACTAATCATTGCAACTCTATTTAAAATATGTAAATCAGAATATTTGTGTGGGTTTTTACGTTGAATTGGCTTTTTGTTTCGAACGTCGATACTAGGGCTGACCATCAGTCTGAAACCAAAAGACATTCAGTTCACAAAAAGCAGAATATCTTCACATTTGAGAGACTAAAAGCATTTTGGACAGTTTTGCTTTAAAAAAATCACCAACAATCAGTCTGTTATCAGAATAGTTGTTTTTCCTGACAATCAGTTAATCTACTAATTGTTGCAACTGTATTTAAAATATGTAAATCATTACATTTGTGTGTGTTTTTATGGTGGATGGGCTTTTCGTTTTAAATATTAACCCTAGCGCTATGACTAAGAGTCTTTATTGTCGATTAATCTGTTGATTATTTCCTTTGATTAATTGATTAGTTGGTTGGTCTATAAAGTGGTGAAAAATGTTGATCAGGGTCTCTCAAAGCCCAAGATGGCGTCTTCAGATATCTTGTTTTGTCCACAACTCAAAGATATTCAGTTAACTGTCACAGAGGAATAAAGAAACCAGAAAATATTCACAGTTAAGAAGATGGAATCGGAGGATTTTGACTTTTTTCCATTAAAAAAAAAAAATACTCAAACTGATTATCAGAATAGTTGGTGAGTAACAACAGCGAATCGATTAATTGTTGCTGCTCTATTTAATCCAGAATCTCACCTGTTCACCTGTTTTTGACCCTCCAGATGGAAGCGGGCAGAGAGCCGCTACACGGTGGAGCGAGCTGCCATCATCAGCCACTGGAACTGGCTCCAGGCCCACATCTCAGACTTGGAGTACCGCATTCGACAGCAGACCGACATCTACAGACAAATCCGCGCCAGCAAGGTCAGTCGCTCTCTCATGTTAGATATGTCTGTCTGTGTGTGTTAAATACGACAGTGTGATCTACCAGTGATGCCTCATGTGCAGACAAACACAGATATACTCCTTATATTAGCCTTGGTGGTGGAAGTGTAACTGTGTGGTCTATGCTTCTCTAGGGCTCAGTGGAGCTGGGAGGTGTTTCCCCCACCGGAGGGCCTGCAGGTGGGACAGAAGTGAAGACAGAGCCTGTAAATACTCAGGTAAGTGTGGAAAAAGTGAAAGCTGATAGAGGCTTGTGTTACTGTACAGATGTGCTTTGCTATATTGTGAGCCTTTCTGAAACCAGACCCTCGCTACATCTGAATGAAGCGCCCTTCTTTAAGATGCAGGGTATAAATACAGCAGCAAGCTGTGGGATGAACTTCCCCCTCTGACGGAAACTGTCGTAATGTTTGGTAACCACAGTTTCACATCAGGTGGGGGGGTGTGCAACGGTTCATAGTATCAAGAATAAAAAGAACATGTAATATACAGAGAAACTGAAAATATAAAATAAACCTCACTCCTGTGC
The DNA here is from genome assembly GCA_947000775.1 of Pterois miles. Taxonomy (NCBI): domain Eukaryota; kingdom Metazoa; phylum Chordata; class Actinopteri; order Perciformes; family Scorpaenidae; genus Pterois; species Pterois miles. The sequence goes on along the minus strand of CAMQGK010000299.1, from coordinate 18,529,820 downwards.
TTCTGTGGTGGCATTTCAACTCTTTTTGGTAAACATCTGCTCATTTAAAACGTTTTTTAATGCGTATGAGCTGCTTCGTTTTTGCAACAGTCCCTGTAAATGTACACTTTTTAATCAAATGAACACCATGTCTACGGTTTTATAGACCAGACGAGGGTAGAGTTGGTAGATAAGTCGTTAAGGTCTGTACGACTTTATTAAATATTGAGCAGTTTACGTTTGTACAGGTAGTTGCGTGGAACTTACGCTTGTATGGCGCGTGTTCCTTAATGAACACAAAATGCTGTTGCACGTGGTCAATATGTCGGCATCGATGCAGGCTTGCTGTTGGAGGGTTTTATAACCCACCTTCACTTCCCTCTAATTGCTTTGGGATAAAATGAAAAAAACAAAAAAGTGAGCATTTTAGGTGCCGTTTCAGAATTAATATCCGTCCATGCTAACACGCCCGAAAACGCACATCATGTGACCTTTTCACGGTGGGTTGTTCAGTTAAAGAAATTACTACGAAGGAAGACCAGAGATTTCTTTGCTTGGACCGACAACGCGTTGGAGCTGTTACAGGAAGTAACATGACAAATGTACAGCAGTGTTTTTGAATGTCACCGTTTTTAGGAGCTCAAACCATTTATTTGGACATTTTTTCCGTATCGGCTGATACCTGAGCATATTAAGTCGATTAGCAACAGGTGCATCTGCAGGCCGTTCGACCAGCAGACCTCGGTAGATGCAGCCCAGTAACCTTTGCTTTTATAAGATGCAGGAAAAAAAGAAAACCATCATATCGGCCGTCAGCTGTCCTGGTGATAACATGATCAATAATAATGAATTTTAAAACAGCAAGAAGCTCTTGTTTTAAAGAAGTCACGTTTAATGTGTAATAAGTGACATTAAGAATAAGAATGAGCCTCAAAAAAAACCAAAACAACAATTCAAGTCAGTCTACTACTAAAGTGGGAAATAATAATAATAATAATAATGATAATGCTTAAATAAATAATTTTTCAATATGTAAAAGTTGTCAGCAAGTATTTGATGAAACCAGCGTTCATACAGCTTTAATAGTCTGATTACATTGGTGGGTAAATGTGAGCTGTTTACTGTTCTGTGTACTTACGTTTATTCATAGATGCATGATAATCAATGACTCATTCAACATGTTCTTGTCAATCGAAGCATCGGGTGGAAATGAAATGTGAACTGTTCACAGGAAATTGTTTGTTTTTATCTGTCCCTCAGCTCTGAAAGAAATCAGATGAAAGAGCTTTTTGTGTCATAAGCTCCTTCAGCAACAGTATTAATATTCAAATAATTCATTACAGGACGAGCCTGTTTCTCTGGATGTGTCTGAACTGTTTATACAGATGTTTGTTAAACTAGTACAAGTGCAGGCGTGGCCTCTCATCTGAGTGGACAGCTGTGTTTTGATTCGTCAGTCAGTCAGTTTTCACTTTAACCTTGTTAAATGGTATTTTGTGTCTTTGCTGAAGCAAATGAGGAATTGTCAAATGTGAAATTAATGACGCGAGACCTGCAGATTATGAGGACAACACATATTAACCTAAGTTTGATTGAAACCATGAAATTGTCTTAATTTGTGTGCAACTTCTGGTGAAGAAGGAGCTTCCAGCCGTGCGTCTTTTTGGGATAGCAGAGCCCTTTTTCACTAAACCAGACAGTAATTCAGGACCACAGGACTGGGATGATTCACTTTGTCTGTTATGTTGTTTCCTTAAATATCCTTGGCTGGCTGATCGCTGCCGGTCAGTTAACACGAGGTGGAGTCTCACTGGCTTTGTCTTATCTGTCAATGCAGGATGTTGGTTCAGAACGGCTGGAGCACACAGGCGCCACCCACATCTCCAACACAGAGCCCGGCCCCTGGAAAGGTCAAAACGCACAGCCCGTCAACGGCGTCCTCAGCAGGTACAGCTGGTGATGAAGATGATGATGATGATAACAACATTTCAGGCTAAGATGAGAATCTGCTTTTCGAGAAACACTTTGAGTAATTGAGATACTGATAAAGCTGCAGAAATGTTAAATGACAATGGTTTTGATTATAGATTCATTATTTTACATATTTACCAGGGCTGTCAACTAACATGCAAATTTGTTTTAAATGACACTAATTTCTGTAACGCATTTAGGCAACTTGTGATTTTTAGATTGTAGCAGACTCAGTTTTAAAGCTAGAGCGAATATACTGGTATCATATGAAACTGGGAAACCTAAAGAATCCATCGATACCAACCTTCTCATACTAGCTGGTTGCGACAGAGGTTAAATAACACTCCAAACTTGCAAAAAAATTTGGTGAGGACATTGTTTTGTGTTGTTCATTGATCTCCAATAATAAATATATACATACATTTGCATAAAGCAGCATATATGAATATTAGATACTTGATGAATCTCTCTTTAAGATACATTTTTAATCATTAAATATTTAATCAATTGACAGCCCTACAAATAAATGAAGTAAAAAGTACAGTATTTGCCACTGAATTGTAGTAGAGTAGAAGTATAAAGTAGCAGAACATGGAAATACAAGTACCTTGAATAAATGTACTTACCACCATACTACATAGATTGTTCCTATTTTTAAATACTTCCTTCTATTTAAATTGTCATATTTTATGTCTACTTGTTTTTCCACTATCCCCTTTGCTGCTTCACTGCAAATTTCCCCCCTTTGGGACTCATAAAGGAATATCTTATTTTATAAATCCAGCTGTTTGAAGGAAATGTTTTCATTGTAAAATAGATAATAGAGAGAGAATTATGACCTGTTTAACTGCCTAACAAAAATCATTAGGAAAATGGTAATAAAGGAGTGGATGTTGAAGTATATGGGATTCATTATTTTAATTTTTTTGGTATCAAGAATCATTGAATTTCCCTGATTTTTTTTCCATCAGCTACTAAATTTCTGTTATTATGACTTCCCCAATTAAAACTCTTTTCTGATATTTCCAAGATAAAACTGCAAATGATTGGCAGACTACTCAATGAAATTAATCATTACTTGTAGGCCTAATGTTACTGTTGCTACTGAAATTAAGTAATAAAGATTTAACCATCAATTCAAGATGCTCGCTTTTTAAAAATATATGAAAGCTAACAAGAAAACCATCAGTCATCTTCACGTGTAACCTGTGCTGATGCTTTTCAGAGAGACAACAAATAGATTTATACTGATGCATTTAGTTAACGTGGTTGTCTCTTGAGACAAAGTGTGTTTGTATCTCCTGTTGAAGATCTGTGAGCTAATTTCGCTCTGTTGCTCGTCCTTCTGACAGGATGGCAGAGTGTGCAGACACCAAGCACCAGCAGCCATCAGCCTACGACAGCACGTGTGTGGCGGCGCGTACACGACCGCTAGTCAGCTGTCGACGACGGCGCCTCATTCAGCCCAACACTGTGCCCAACCTTAACGGCAAGGTGAGCGTCTCTGTCTGGGGAAGCTGCAATGCTTTCACCTTTTTAAAGGAACTGAGAGGATGTGTGTGTGTGTAAATGGGTTTGATACTGAAATCTATAAAGATGGTGGCAGTTTGGTTACAGCGAAGTGGACGTCTGCTCTTGTGTGTTGTAGGCTGCACTCTCTGATTAGCTCCTTGGTTTGTAACCCAATAGCTGAGTAAACAGCAGACGGCTGACTTTTTTAAGAAAAACTAGGACAAACAACAAAGAAGGGAAATAACCCTTGTGACGCCTCACAAGTTTGAGTTGTGGAAAATAGAAACATGGGCCGATTGTTCATGTTTTTCCTCCCACAGCGCTGTGGCTTAGGTTTCTGTGGGGCATTAAAATGTGTTAATGTAAATGTCCTCTGTGTACTTGTTGCTTAAATCTTTAATTTCTTAGTATCACTTTTACATGAATAGGAAAGCAGTTAGTAGTGCACCATGCAAGCCCATATTTCCGTTATTTATAGTTTCAGGGCAGGAAGTTTCTGTTTTTTAAAGACCCAGTGAAATGAAAAATACATTTTCCCAGTTTTAATCCTGTGTTAATTGTTCATTTTTCTCTTGCTTTATGCCAGATATCTGTCAAAAGTAGTTTTACATCAAATCCCTGTCTTTTCTCTTTTATAAAACAAATTGATGTCTCATCCTGCACTCAGGGGTATTTACAAAAAAAAATCATCTAATCAAATGAAGCTTTGGGTGACCAGCTAGCCTCCCTGGTCATATAAAACCACACTGTATCATTTGTGGACCGTATTAGTTAACAGAGCAATACGGAGAGAGACAGGAAGAGATGTTTGGATATCAGTTGGCAGAAAAATGTTGTTTTCGTTTCCAAAACATTGTGGCCGAGGTCTGATTCATTCAAAGGAAATTTATGGTACAGAGCCTCCAAGTTAACAAACGAAACCCAAAAATGGTCCGGTTCAGTCTGGCCAATGGGCGGTGCTTGGTGTTGGCTTCCCTGCCAGCATGTCCCTCATAGATGGTAATAGAGTAGAAAGACGCTGAAACATGTCTCCAAACTTCTACTTCAAACAAACCACTAATAGGAAAGATGTCATGCTGAAGAGCTGCTGTGTAGTTGGCTGTACCAACAAAGTTATGGACCAGACCAGCATGGCTTCATGGCTCCAAGCTATAGACTAGACCAGCATGGCTTCATGGCTCCAAGCTATAGACCAGACCAGCATGGCTTTATGGCTCCAAGCTATAGACCAGACCAGCATGGCTTTTTGGCTCCAAGCTATAGACCAGACCAGCATGGCTTTATGGGTTCTAAGCTATAGACCAGACCAACATGGTGTCATCTTTGAGGCTGTGCTTTCTTTCGAGGAAAGAAACTCCGTGACACAGGAGGGAAAATGATGAAAGGCTGCTGTGTAGCAGGTTAACTGAGGCTTTCACACATAAGGGATAATGTACAGCTAGCGGGTCATTGCTATGAAAGGAACCCTGACAGGGTGATGCATCAGTGGAGGGGTCTCTCATCACCCTGAAGGGGGTTATTTCACAACGACCCGCTAGCTGTACATTATCCTGCTTATTACACAGCTACTTACTTGAGAAATAAATGATTTGACACAAAAACGTTCCTCCAGGATGCCGTGCTTAACCAATCAGAATTGAATATTTATAGTAATTATAGTTTATAGTAATTCTATAATATTGTTATTATAATAATGAGATTTGAGGTTAAAATGGCTAAAAGATTCTGGTGATAGTGACTAGCATGGCTAGCTAACGTTAGCTTGATTGTGAGGCTGCTGCAGTCGTCTCCAACTAAATCTCATCCTACAGATTAAACACTTGTCTGTTAAGACTTTGTTTATTCACAGACAAAACTTAGCCTAACAGGATTCAATCAGATATGTAGAAATGGCTCGGTACATAATATCTGGTCACTGTGGTAGATGGGGGGGAGACTGAGGGTTTATGGCAGCGACCAGCCTTCATTTATTAAGGTATTATGAACACTCAGGTTCAGGCAGGATCTCAAAATAATTATTATATATTTATTTAAAACACACGTTTGTATAACGAGATGAATTCATACGAATTTGTCAAAATTACAATCCAAACATTCAAATTGTATTGAAGTCTATGGGAGCTTCAGTTTTTCCCCCAAAAGGGGGCGTGGCCTTGACCTTTTGTAAAGTACCTGTATGTACTGCCGTATGCCCACTTTTTAGTAGTCCAATCAAATGTGTTGTTAAATCGCTCTTGTAACTGTGCACTGCTTTAACTTCTGTTTTACTGGGACTGAGTCTTTGATTTCCAAGTGCCGCTTTAAACAGCAGTTCGTAATGCTCTATGCAGTCTCATTTTTCCGCTGTTATGCTGTAATATGTAGTTTCAGTACAGGATGTATACTTTTTGTACTGTTTTTTTTGTTTGTTTTTTTAACTCGTCTGCTGTTCAGCACCAGGTTGAACTAATATTAGAACCATTTCACTGCCACTATGACGCCACCAGCTTCAAAAAGGGAAATGCTTTCTTTGGTGACTCATTTGACTCCTGTGGTGTATTAAATTGTAGAAAATGTGTTTTTCGGTGAGTAATATGTACTTTTACAGTTTACAGTTATTATGAATGTTCACACATGATTTTCGTGTCCAGGCCCAGAGAAGCAGCTGTATCCAGTGTAACTGCAGGGTCAACCCCAGCTGTGTGATGTGTGGTGGCTGGCCCACCCCCAGAGAGGACCCTCAGTACGAGCAGCCCACCCTGGAGCGCCTGTCAAGACTGGATCTTGGCGTCCACCCCATCCTCTCCTTCCCTGACGGTCAGTGCTGGGCTGAGAAGCTCAGAGGAGTTTACGCCGTCATTTCCTACTTCACATCTTGAGGGGAAGACAGACAGGGAGTGGCTGCAGAGAGGAAGTTCTTAGAAAAGACGGTCTAAATTGAGTGTAAATCTATAATGGGTGTCACATTCCCCTGAATAAGTGTTGTATTCTGGCTATTCCTTTAGCATTCGAGAGGGCATCATATCCTCCATAAGAATATTGTCTTCCCCTCACACAAATCAAGGCTTTTTTGGAATCATTAAGGAATTTCTATTTACAACTGCAACACCACAGTGGATTCACTCATGTAGTAGATTGCCTTTGGCTGAATCTAAATTTTGCATGCCTCTGTGAATTGCTAATGTTGAACTACAGATGGCAAATCTGAAGTATCCACCGCACACTTGGTTGCATACAGTTGAAATCTCCTACTTCAGTGTCTAAAGACCTAACCGTCCTTTTGTTTACTTCTCTCCCCAGACGTTTGTATAGGCCTACGTCTGCAGCAGGTGATGAAGAGCCAGTGGCAGACCAAGTCACTGGAGAGGAGCAAACCACTGAAGAAGCTCTCCCTCAAACACAAGCTGTCCTCGTCCAAAGAGAAGCACAAGTTCACCAACTCACTCATGGCAGTCAGTAAGTAGAAATGCTACAGAGCCACAGACTTCAATGCCAGTATTTCCAGTTTAATACGGGTCTGTTGGTGCCTCCATATGGGGCGATGTTTACCGTGCTCATGAAAGGAAATAGGTGGAAAGTGTCTGAGTTCATGAATTGTGATGTTTGTTTGACGTCAGAAATGGTGAAGGCCATGGAATTCATTTTTCAGTTTTTCTTGGTATTTTTATAATCTGTCAGAGGAAAACGTTGATATTCTCAACAACCTCATCTTTTTCCTCTGTCATTATGCCTTTCCATTTCCTGCATTAGGTAACTTTCTCACTAGGGCTCAGCGATTAATTGCACTTGCAATAATATTGTGATATGATAAAATGAAATTTTCTATTGCAAAGGCTGCGACTGCACTCTGGTCACGTGACATGCAACAGTAGAGCAGTCAGAGGAAGCATGAACTTGGCCGCTATGCTGTATTTTGAGCTGTTGTACAATGGCCTCAGGCTGAACAGAACCTGACACTGAGGAAAGTTGAGCGTCAACAAAGCGTCACATATGGTCCAAACCTGCCTTGCTACCGTTTCTACCTCACAGGTCGACACTTCTAATCTGTATCAGGGCATAAAAAACACCACAGCACCATGTATGATAGTTGCATGGCTAAAATGCCAACCACCAGTGTGTCAAGTAAGCCAAATACCACCCGACAGGAATCACTGACCAAAACATGAACGTCCTTCAAAACGGCATGTGGAAATTACTCAAGCAGTAACAGTTCATAGCAGCAAGTTATGAAGTCCTTCAGTACGGTGACCAAGCCTGGGTTTACGGCTTAGGTAAGAACACGGGATCAGCGGTACAGCATTCCCTCCCGCACACATTTTAGCCAGGTTGCCATACTGGAGATACACAAGAAATGTCAGAGAGTCACAGCGGAGCAGAAAACAGCCGAGTTTTCCACTAATACAACAGACGTGGTGGAGCCGTACGTCAGAGCCCTGTCAGAGTCTTACGGTGCATTTCATTCATGAAGACTTCCACCTCAAAGCTCTCTGTCGTCAAACTTACACTTCAGTTCGTGTGATTCGTTTCTGACTTTGATAATAATGTTTGTCAGTGCTTTGACATGTCATGATAATTATTACAGGTTTACAAGGCTAGAAGTTCAGCAAGTAAGTCAATATACTACTGTGACTGACATAGTTCAGTAAAAATGTGGCCTGGCCTACAAGAAAGAACAGTTTGTTTAATCTGTCTAATGTGTTGATCATACTAGAGAATGATTTATTGCTTGGGTTTCTTTTATAATATAGAAGATAAGGAACTCGCAATTAGATTATTTTCCAAAATCATTCAGCCCTATTGCTGAATTGAGCATTCTGTGGAAATGTGTACAGCTCATTCAGAAGAACATGCGTCTCATTTGGAGTTTTTACTGCAGTTTTCCCGTTTACACCATTGGAGTTTGCTGTCGTGCATAGCAGGGTTTCCACGTGTCCTAGAAAAGCTGGAAAACAGTTGACCGATTTTCTAGTCACTGAAAACACATAGAAAACAGGAGGAAAAAGTAATCCTGGAAAATTATTTCAACGTTCTCCTTTTTGTCCTTTAGGCTGTCTATCAGAGCTCATTCCCATCTGACAGGGTTACGTCAAACAGTAGTTTATGGACGAGAGTACTGTCTACTTGTATTTTAGTACACTGTGAACGCACCCCCAGGTCCCGTCACATGGTAGCAGGTTGGATGACGTTGCATAATGCTGAAAGAGTGGGAACCTCCCAGGAGACCACTGTGTGTGTCCTATGTGAAACACGCATTTCTTACATTTTCACCTTTAAGTAACTTAATCCAAACCGTCTGTTTTTTTGTTTTTAGCCTAACAAAGTGGGTTTATTACATTTTGGTTTTGTTTTGTTTCATTGCCGTAGTCATTTTAAGCCAAACCATGATGTTTTCTATAATTGCTACAATTTTTTACTAAGTATTTTTGTTGTTTTTGTTTTGTTTCCATTTACAACATTAATCATGTGTTTAAATCTGTGTAAAACTGTGACCATAAGCCCAGAGAAGATACGTTTCCCTCAAAACGTGGGTTGACAGGGTTTTCATGAATCTGTGGCTGCGGACACCCAGTGGATTCCCTTAAAATATTGACTGATGATGTGTGACTGGTTGCTGGTGTTACAGGACTGGGCCACTATAAGAACCGTGCTGAGAAACCGAGGCCGGTGGACAGCAGTGTGGGCGGCGGCGGTGGTGGCGGCGGCAGCAGCAGCAGTGCTGTTCTGAACACGGCCAGGCTCGAAGGCCAAGCCGTGTGCAAAACTGAGCGGCTGCAGGGCCTCTCCACCCCCTTAGGGCCCTACGACAAGAACTACAGCCGCAAAAGATTAAGAGAGCACTCGCTGGACAGGACCGACAGTGAGTCTTTAGTGATTGAAGGCCTGGTCAAAGACCGGGCCGTATATCATTGTGATAATGAAGATATCTCATTAAAAAGGTTTGTCATGGCTCAGGGAGACTAAAATCTGTTTACGTCCCGTCCTCTAGCCTCTCCGAAACTGTTCCTGGACTCGAGCAGCCCCTGCCCAACTCTGGCCAACATGCACTCGTCCCTCCACAGCCCCCTCACCCGCCAGCTGTCCACGTCTTCAGAGAACTCCACACCACTGGGCCAGAGCATCCAGAGCACACCGGTAAGGAAAACACCGGACCGCTTTCTGTTTCCTCTTTCTGTTATCTGATAATGATCTGGGACTTCATGTCTCGAGTGTCGGTTATTCAAATCAAACCCACGATTGTCAGTCAGTTTTACAAACTTGTCTCAAAATGATCAAACTGCACACTTAACCGAGTATCATGACGCACCCTTTTATTTCTTTGATTGTGGGAATGTGAGGTGTTCATTGTGATAAAGGGAAAATTCACCACTTTTTATGTGGATGTCCAAATATTGTTGATGGTAAATGTGGTCAGTTGAAGCATTAAATTCCTCAGTGTTCCTTCAGTGTGCAAAATCTGTTCTTTGGGCATCCGGCGGCGTCATCAGCTTGGATTTATGCTCTCCGCGACTGTGTTAGCAGCACATACGGACTCTCCAGGCGTCAGAAACTGCATCCTGGTACATGTAGTCACTGCCGGCACGGCAACACAAGCAGGACGACTCGGGTTTCTAGGTCAATATGGCAGCGCTGAGGAGGGGGTGCTCATTTTGACACCCATTGCCTCACATCCTCGCTTTATTTTCATTTTATACAATATACAAATTAACTGTAACCCTCAGTCATTTGAACATAATAAATGTGATTAATTTGCAATAAATACCTATTATTTGTTGACAATCATGCGATTAATGGTGATTAAATATTAATCAATTGACAGCCTTACTTATAGATACAGCCTAATATCATAAAGACACTGTTGACATGCAGGGTAACGATGAAATGAGCGAGTGGGCAGGACAAACAAAACAAACTTTCTTGGTGGTTTTGTTTTTCTGCAGTTACTGAAGCAGAAAAAGGTGTCAAGATACAAAACCACTTAACAGTCAGCGTTTGTATAATGTCTGGTAGAAATACTGCTCCCTAGTGACACAGTAACATGAAAACCTGTCTAACATGATGCCAGACGGCAATGATGTGGACAAAAATGTATCCTGCAGTAATATGTTCATGATATAACATGGTAACTCAATCCCATCAAGTGGTAAAACATAATTTCCAAATGTGCATGTTCTGAAGCTCATCATGTGACTCATCCAGCATAAAGAAGTGGAAACTTTGATATTTGAACATGTTACAATACGACCAGACTGACAGATAAATGATAATAACGAGTGGAGATGACTTCAAACTGTGTCACATCAGTGCTGGTTGGTCATATGTGAGGTCATCCATCCATATTGAATCCTCCCACCTGTGTTCCCCAGCAGCAGCCCATCAAGAGGAGGCGAGGTGAAAGCTCGTTTGACATCAACAACATAGTCATCCCCATGTCTGTGGCGGCCACCACCAGGGTGGAGAAGCTGCAGTACAAAGAGATCCTCACACCCAGGTAAATACCTGCATAATGTTTGTGCTGTGGCCTGTTTACTCTCTGCTCTACTCTACGTTTATAGTCTTCTGGCTGCCGGTTTCCAGTGCTCACATTTCTGTTTCTGTTTGCACAGGTGGCGATCCGTGGACATCTTCTCTCAGCCCATAACTGAAGAGGAAGATGAACGGGAGGTAAGCGCTGACCTCTTTGTCCAAGATGATTTCATTTATCAAGTATCGCTCATTAGGATCTGCACGTCTAATCACTTGTTCCACTTTAAAATATGTAGATGCCCTCTGAGATATATAGATGTAATTACTATTATTAGCGAGCACTCTTTTTTTGTGTAACTCAAATATAATGTATGGCAGTGAGTGAACAGCGACACCTGGTGGTCAAATCTACATCTTTCAAGGTTAAACAGTATCTGTAGTGGAAGCAGTTCACTGATGCAACTGATTGTTTTGAATATTTAAAGTCATTTTCTCTTTAAGGGGTAGGTATTTTTTCCTGTTTTTGTGTCTAAGCGACTACTGGGGACAACACTTTTTAAAATGAGTCCAGCTAGAAAGCTGCAGACAGCAGCAGTGAAACAGGCTGTAATGTAATTGACTGTAAGGTGCCAGCCTGCTCATCAGGACTGGTTAGTGGTTCAGTGTCTCGCTCAAGGACACTGCGACACTCTGGAGGAGCTGGGGATCGAACCGGGAACTCTCCGATATCTAGAAGACCCTTCTCGCTCCTGAGCCATGAAGTCGGAAAGAAATGTCATAAACATGTCATAAAATGTCAGTATAGTCTGTCATAAAAATATATAAAGTGTCATAGTATAGTATGCCATGAAATATTCAAAAAATGCCACAGTATAGTATGTCATAAAAATATATAAAGTGTCATAGTATAGTATGCCATGAAATATTCAAAAAATGCCATAGTATAGTATGTCATAAAAATATTTGAAAAATGTCAGTATAGTATATCAAAAATATTTAAAATATCATAGTATAGTATGTCATAAAATATATAAAAAATGTCATATTATAGTATGTCATAAAATATATAAAAAATATCATAGTATAGTATGTCATAAAAATATTTGAAAAATGTCACAGTATAGTATGTCATAAAAATATATAAAGTGTCATAGTATAGTATGCCATAAAATATTCAAAAAATGTCACAGTATAGTATGTCATAAAATTATATAAAATGTCAGTATAGTCTGTCATAAAAATATATAAAGTGTCATAGTATAGTATGCCATGAAATATTCAAAAAATGCCATAGTATAGTATGTCATAAAAATATTTGAAAAATGTCATAGTGTAGTATGTCAAAAATATTTTAAAAATGTCAGTATATGTCAGAAAATATTTAAAAAATGTCATATTATAGTATGTCATAAAATATATAAAAAATGTCATAGTATAGTATGTCATAAAATATATAAAAAATGTCATATTATAGTATGTCATAAAATATATAAAAAATATCATAGTATAGTATGTCATAAAATATATAAAAAATGACATATTATAGTATGTCATAAAAATATTTAATATGTCATAAAATATTTTAAAAATGTCATAATATAGTATGTCAAAGTTAAAAAAAACAAAAAAAACAAAAAAACTTTCCTTTTAAGTCTCCAGTAGTCATTTAGACACAGAAACATGGGAAAGAGTCCAGGCTGAAAAATACCAGTGTTATCATTTAAGGAGACAATTATTAATTAATAATTAAATCAAAAATAATCAGTCTAATAACCTTTCTAACTAAAGAAAGGCAGAAACTTATGATTCTATTCAAGTGAACTACAGAGAGAACCTGAAAATACTGGTTCCCCTTTAAAACGTGAAAAGTGAAAATACCTGCGTTTTGTATGACCAAAACCTACAGATGTGCAGTTTACTATCGTAAGACACAACAAAAACAAAACAGATGTGACGAGGCTGCAGATCTGAAGAAGTGTGATATATCCTTCTGGTGGGGCTAAATGGTTTTCAATCTGATATAAAGAAAAACTGGCTGAGATTTTCCAGCCGTTAACTAGTTTTGAACTATTATTCCAGACCTCTGACCATAATAACATTATTTTATATATATCTATATCTATATATATATATATAGATATAGATATATATAGATATAGTACTGACACAAAGTGTGATATAAATGTCAATGAATGGTTTCCACTGATGTGTTTTATACTTTGACCAGTGTAACTGAGAAATATTATTAAAATCAGAGAATATTTGTCTTTTTGACTTTAGGTGATGAATTAGCTCATTTTCTCAGTAGATTGATCGACTGTTAAAGTTGAGGTCAGCAGACTTCGGGGGTCCTGATGGGGTTTTGTGTGTCTGTAGGTGGAGGACCTGACAGACGCTGCCTTCACTCAGCTCCATCAGCCCCACGAGGACCAGGAGCGGTCCCGCTGGACTTGGATGGCCCTGGCTCCTGCTAAGAGGAGGGGCAGCAGGTCACTACCACCACCATCGCACACACAGTGACGCACTAGTCCGTGATTGTAGGCTGTCGACGTAATCCGTGTCTCGTCCCTCAGGTCGTACAAATCCGTTGACGGACGCACCACGCCGCTGCTGTGCGGGACCAACCCTCCCACCCCTCAGCCGGCGTCCCCGGACCCAGGCCACTGCCCCATGCTCCACGACTACAGCCACGTGCCGTCGCCCATGAGCCCAGCCAGCCCCGACACCGCCTCCAACCCCCACACGCCCTGCTCCAGGGACTCCCATCGGCTGCTGTCCAGCGAGGACACGAGGTGCTCGACGCCGGACTTCACCTTTGAAGAGAGGGTACGTCCTCGGTCTGCTGCAGGTCATTCAGCAGTGATCTGCTCCCAGGGGCAGTTGCATAAACTTAGTTTAAAGCAAGTCTTTGCCCTAGCCTGGCCTTAGATTGTCAAGTTAGACTAGTCTAAATCAACCTTCTCTGTTGAATAAATATTAAGACTGACTTACTGACAGCTTTGTTGCTATGGTTACACTGTTAGGTCAGTTAGCTATCTAGCTGTTTATCTGTTACTGTTAGCAAACCGTTAGCTAACTATTTCAGCTGTTAACCCACTGTTAGCTATATTTAGCTAACTATTTCAGCTGTTAACCCACTACTGTTAGCTATATTTAGCTAACTATTTCAGCTGTTAACCCACTACTGTTAGCTATATTTAGATAACTATTTCAGCTGTTAACCCACTAATGTTAGCTATATTTAGCTAACTCTCTCAACTGTTTACCCACTACTGTTAGCTATATTTAGCTAACTATTTCAGCTGTTAACCCACTACTGTTAGCTATATTTAGATAACTATTTCAGCTGTTAACCCACTAATGTTAGCTATATTTAGCTAACTCTCTCAACTGTTTACCTACTACTGTTAGCTATATTTAGCTAACTCTCTCAACTGTTAACCCACTACTGTTAGCTATATTTAGCTAACTATTTCAGCTGTTAACCCACTACTGTTAGCTATATGTAGCTAACTATTTCAGCTGTTAACCCACTATTAGCTATATTTAGCTAACTCTCAACTGTTAACCCACTACTGTTAGCTAAATTTAGCTAACTATTTCAGCTGTTAACCCACTGTTAGCTATATTTAGCTAACTATTTCACCTGTTAACCCACTACTATTAGCTATATTTAGCTAACTCTCAACTGTTAACCCACTACTGTTAGCTATGTTTAGCTAACTCTCAACTGTTAACCCACTACTGTTAGCTATATTTAGCTAACTATTTCAGCTGTTAACCCACTACTGTTAGCTATATTTAGATAACTATTTCAGCTGTTAACCCACTACTGTTAGCTATATTTAGATAACTATTTCAGCTGTTAACCCACTACTGTTAGCTATATTTAGCTAACTATTTCAGCTGTTAACCCACTACTGTTAGCTATATTTAGATAACTATTTCAGCTGTTAACCCACTAATGTTAGCTATATTTAGATAACTATTTCAGCTGTTAACCCACAAAGTTTAGCTATGTTTAGATAACTATTTCAGCTGTTAACCCACTAATGTTAGCTATATTTAGCTAACTCTCTCAACTGTTTACCCATTACTGTTAGCTATATTTAGCTAACTATTTCAGCTGTTAACCCACTGTTAGCTATATTTAGCTAACTCTCAACTGTTAACCCACTACTGTTAGCTATATCTAGCTAACTATTTCAGCTGTTAACCCACTGTTAGCTATATTTAGCTAACTCTCAACTGTTAACCCACTACTGTTAGCTATATTTAGCTAACTATTTCAGCTGTTAACCCACTAATGTTAGCTATATTTAGCTAACTCTCTCAACTGTTTACCTACTACTGTTAGCTATATTTAGATAACTATTTCAGCTGTTAACCTACTGTTAGCTATATGTAGCTAACTATTTCAGCTGTTAACCCACTACTGTTAGCTATATGTAGCTAACTATTTCAGCTGTTAACCCACTATTAGCTATATTTAGCTAACTCTCAACTGTTAACCCACTACTGTTAGCTATATTTAGCTAACTATTTCAGCTGTTAACCCACTGTTAGCTATATTTAGCTAACTATTTCAGCTGTTAACCCACTACTATTAGCTATATTTAGCTAACTATTTCAGCTGTTAACCCACTAATGTTAGCTATATTTAGCTAACTATTTCAGCTGTTAACCCACTAATGTTAGCTATATTTAGCTAACTCTCAGCTGTTAACCCACTACTGTTAGCTATATTTAGCTAACTATTTCAGCCGTTAACCCACTACTGTCAGCTAACTAGCTAGCTAGTATATAGAAGTACTGCAGATTTGAAGCCATGTTTTCATGGTCTCTTACTGAGCGTTGCCTGATGTTTGCAGACGGTAGCGCCGTGGGAACGCCGATGCTTCCCGCTGCCAGAGGACCCGGCTCCAGAGCCGGAGCCAGAGAGCGACCACCACATCAGGCCCAGAATGCGCAGCATCTCGGGATGCCGAGCGGCAGCCTACGGACGGCTGGATTCGGACGACATGGAGCTGCCTTGTGACGACGACGGCGGCCCCAAACACAAGGCCTCCTCCACTGCCCACCGATGAATGACTGACAGCTGAGGCCCCCCCACCACCCCCAACCCCCCACAGCTCCTCTCTGGCATTAACAAGCAGAACCTCAAAGCAGAATAAGATATTAAATGGGTTCCTGTTGTTTGATATTCAAACATCAGTCTAATACTTTCACAGTTTTTAGTGAACATTATGGAGATAGAAGCCTTTCCCTACACTTGTTTTTGTCACAGGAAAAAAAAAGGATAAATGTAAAAAAAAAAAAAAAAGTATAAAACAACACGTTACAAAAAATGTTTTCTGTAGTAGGCTAAACAATGTACATGGGGGCTTAGTGGTGTTTCATATGTCGCGTGTACACTTGTAGCGCACTATGTAGCGGACTCCTCAAAATATGGCCAAAGGGTGTTTTCTATTGACTAGTTTGCTTGTAATTCCCATGTACATTTTTAGTGGAGTGACAAATTACAAAACAAGAAAAATAGCCCCCCCCCCCCCATCCAAATAAACAGGTACATTTGAGATGTGGCCCCCCCCCCCCAGAGGTCGCCTGAAATCACCAGAGCACTTCTCCAACTGCCAAGTCCAGTTTTGTTGGTTTTGCTTTTTCTTTGTTTTGTTTTTTCATTCCTGACATGTTTTCTGTTTGTCTGTTCCTGCGTTAACACATTCTCTCTCTATCTCTCTGTGTGTGTTTTGAATAGTAAATCATTCCTTTACGGTCTCTTTTTGGAGAGTGTCCGGCTCCGTCTCGCCCCGGTTCTGTTTGTTTAGAAGAGGGTGGCGGCTTAGAGAGGACCGGGGCGTCTTTTTGAGCACTTGCCCTGCAGAAAAGCGCTGCTGCATGCTGAGAAACATGCTAATGTTAAGTCTTATCACGACAGCACACGGTAAGATTTCCACTTATTTAAAAGAAAAAAAGGGGGATGATTGTACCATCTGCCAGTTTCACTCTGCGTACAGCCGTTGCTGTATTAGAAAAGTTAAATTGTGGTAAAATAAAACAAACACAATCACCCCCCCGCCGCCCCGTTTTCTCTGGCAAACATTTCAAATGTAGCAGCTCTCAGCTAGAAGCCACCCCGAGCTCAGGTTTTTCAATTTAAGGGAATATTTTCTGCTGTTTAATAGTTTCACTCGGATCAGATCTACTCTGTTGCAAGATGGATTTAGTTGTTTTTTTTGCCACCCCACCAACGTCATAATCACACTCTTCTCCCTCCCCCCACCTTAAGTAACTAATTGCTATGCAAAAAAAAAACTATGGTTGTTTTCCTTTTACACCTCCTTTTTATGCCACAGCCATTCAATCACTGTTTTTTCTTTTGTAGTTTAAGCAAGATGTCAATGTACCTGTTCGATTGTTGCAGCAGTTAACCTAATCAAAAAGCAGAATTGTTTTCTTTTTTGTAAATAGTACCATTAAAACATTTATGTTTAACTTGGCGTTATTGTTCTGGCCTCAATCTTTCAATGTGAAAACTGAAATCTGAAACCACTCCCGCGATATTTCCTCTCAGGTAAAATATTTGGACTCTTATTTTTGCATCTGTAAACCATCGCGGCCACATTAGTGATTTATTACACGGCTTTGTTGAATACTTGATTCTGATTGGTCAATCAGTGTTATTGATAACAGACCGATGCTATGGGCGCAGTTGTGATGTCGGCCGCTGGAGGACTGTTTTTATGTGAAATTATTCATTTCCTAAGTAAGTAGCTGTGTAATAAGTGTGATAACGTAGAGCTAGCGGGTCGTGGTGGTGAAATAAATCCCTTCAGGGCGATGAGACCGCTCCGCTCTGCCTGTCCGGGTTTATTTCACATCGTCCAGCTCGCTGTACCTTCATTACCGAGTGGTAATTAGGGAGTGATTTCAGACTGCACTTGTTTGTAAATCCTTCACGGCGACGGTGACTTCATAGCATTTATTTTCAAATACACATATACAGCAACAAGAATCATCATAAACCAGTTATTGATCAAATGCACAATAACGAGAACAATCACATTTCCACAAACTGTACAGCGTCAGAAGAACCCCCCCCCCCCTCCCAAAAACAAAAAAAACAACCCAAGGTGATGAGTTTTGTTACTGCAGAAAACCTCTCGTGACGTTAATCTAACTCGTCAGTGCGGCGGGATCGAGTCCCGTCTTTGAGCGATCGCGTCCGTCCTGCACTCGGAGACGAATGTGGTCGATTTGAGAAAAAAGAACCAAGAATTTAGCATGCAGGTAATGTTGCAAGCACACCCTTAAGTCCTATCTGCTAACTTAAAGCAGCATCTTTGCGATCATAGAAATGCTTTTATATCTGTTGGCAACAAACACACACAGTTGGGAGCAACGTGTTTTGACTCGTTATAACCACGTATATATATTATTTTTTAGTCTTTCCGAATGCCGAAAGAAAAACAGGATATACAAAGAGACCACTTTGTGAAAGGGGAGGCAACAAGCTCTTACTTACATGAGGTGCATGCAAGAAGTTGTTTCACGTAATATTAATGTGAGTAATAGTGATGATCACTGGGAATATTGATCAACATTGGGATGGTTTTGAGCACACAGGGAACATTTGTTCTGGTTCCAGCTGGTTGCATTCGTTTCATTCACCGAACACAAACTTCTTTACACTAAAGGAAACCGCTGAATCTTTTCTAATCTGTCTCTTTACGGGGTCTTGAGATTAAAAGTACGTGGACAACCCTGCTACCTTAAGCCACGTTTCCACCACAGGAACTTTTCCCCTGGAACTGGGAACCTTTGGGGAACTCTTTGTGTTTCGACTGCAGGGACCAGGGTCTGGATTTACCCCCCAGAAAGGCCCTGGTTGTGATGACCGTCGCACGGCGCCGCTGCTGCAACTCGTTCTTTTGTTGATGGCATTAAAGCGATTGCGATCGGTAGATGGACAGCGCAGCGCGACGGTGCCGTGAACAAGAGAAAAGTTATTTTCTGATTGCTTCGTGGCGGTTACGTTCTAAAGCACAAATATTCAGCAAACACTCAATAGATGATTTACTGTGGAGACAGACGCTCAGTTTCATTTCATTCATTACATCCGACGTGGGGTATCTAAGGATGTGAGCAATTTGACAAAGGCCAGATTGTGATGTCTAGACGACCGGGTCCGAGCATCTCCAAAACTCTCCTGGTCTGCCGTGGTCAGGATCTACCAGAGGTGGTCTGAGGAAGGTGAACCGGCGACGGTCATTGATGTGGGGGAGCGAACGCTGGCCCGTGTTGTCTGATCCACCTGAAGAGCTGCTGTAGCCCAGATTAGATCATGTATTTAGGATGAAACAGGCTGCAGAGTGTTTACTGCTCACCTCATGTTGCTTTTTTTATACGTCAGAGGTCTAATTTTCAACCTGGGAAACACAGATCACAGTGGGCTGAAGGAACCTTATAGTTCCTTGAAAAAGTTCTGGTGGAAACCCGGCTTTAGTGCGCAGGACATTTTAAGGCTGCAGCAAACAATATTTTACTGTGGTTCTACCACTAGGGGTCGCCAGATGAACTTGAGCTGATTTAAAAGGATATGAAAGCATTCAGTTTTGCACACTCGACTAATCTTTGCTTTAGATCTTGCGTATTAATTTTAGATTCAAACACCTGAAACCAGAAGACTTTGTCCACATACTTTTGACCACGTAGTGTAACTTTTGCTTGGTAGAGACTCGAGTATTTTATAATGCAACCAGCTGAGTGTGGCGTCGTGTTGAATCCTGCATCCTGGTGCTCAGGTACAGATACACATGTAATGACTTGACTGCCCGAGCAAATTAACTCTTTGCTGTACAGTTTTCCCTCCTCTCAGCTTGGCCCAATCAACCCATCATCCATCCAACATCCATCCATCCATCATCCATCCATCTGGGGTGAGTACATTTTAAAATACTACTTTTTTCCAACTTTTTTTTTTTTTTTTTTAAAGTGAGACTATGTGACGTTTGAGAGGAAATAAGTCAAAACAAGTCAAATTCATAAGCGGCACCTTAACATCGTTAAACACACTCGGTCTGATATGACCGTTAGCTTATCGTGACTAATATTAGCAAACGCTCAAACACTCGTGCTACAGTAGCTTAGCATTATCTCACACTTAATTTTAGCAGACGTTACGTAGTCTCGCTTTAAGAATGCTTTCCAATAATTGTGATTTTATTTTATTCTACCTATTATGTGCATATAGCAGTTTAAACACTGTAATCGATGATGAGCTGTCTCTATTTCTCTTAATAATCTGGCCATTTAAAGTTAAACCGTTAATTTTCCTCCTCAAGCATTTAGCGCATTTACAATAGAGCAGTAACAAAATAAAATAACACTGACAGTAGCAGGCACAATACAAATGTTTCTTCATATCAAATACATGTCATATCCACAGAGTACGATTATAAAACTGTGCCCAACACAAACCAAGTTTCTACTCTAGCCGTTCTGTTTTTTTTCCTCTTTCTATCCAGGTTACACCCCCGTCGTGTCGGGACTACACAAAGCAAAGACAGCACCGAGGTCATTTTTTTTCTGCCTTGACGAAATAATTTTGCTACTTTTCTTTTTGACCGTTTTCCCTCCGACACCCCTCGCCGTACCCTGTTAGCTGTTCCCTCTGCTTTAGCACGAACTGGGCCCCAGCCAGTTTTATCAAAAGAATATCATCAGGGGACACCCATCAAACGGGACATTACGAACGTAACTTTCTAAAGGGTTTACAGTCAATGTGACAGGAAACCAAGTGTTAAATTTACCAGGATATAGATGAAGATCCTCAGATTCACAGGGAGAAATTTGCTCTGCTTTAACTCTTAAAGGGAGACGTACAAAAGGTAGAAAGAGCAAATAAAGACCACAGAGAGATTAAATACATGTGGGCCTACTTGTTAATTTCTTTTTTCTCTCTACAAGTAACGCCTCGAGGTTAGTGAAGGATAAACAGTGATGGGTAGCTAAAAAAGTCCTGTTAAAGTAACGAGGAAGGCATCACAACTCCTCTACGTGGTCGTGTGGCGGAGGTGGAGGAAGTGGAGGTCGGGGTGCGTTCACAAGCCTTGTTTGGCCAGAGAGGCGGACACCTGGTCGGCCAACGTGGAAAGCTGCGGAGAGTCGGCCATGTTGATGCTGCCGGAGGAGGACACGGTGCTGAGCTGGTGAGGGGAGTCTTCCAAAGAGATGATCTCGGCGCCGTGGTCGGTGCGGGCCTTGGCGGTCTCACGGAAGCTCAGTTTGTGGCTCTCAATCTGCGGGCAGATCACATGAGACGGTAAGACGCTGCCTCGATTATCTGCACTGATAAATGTTGTGGAGCGCACTCTGGTGGCCAACGCTGTGAACACAAACGTACTGAATGATGCACTCGGTGAAACCACGGCTGCTGGATCACTACAAGTGTCACAATTTTGATTCAATATCAGAAAATCGATTGAAATTAGCTTCAGATTTTGACCATTGAAATCAAAAGTAGGATAGATGATTCAAAAGACTTTAAAGACGACACAGCGCATCTTACTGCTAGTCTTCACTTAAAGACGACGCGGTGCACCTTAACGGTAGCCTGCAGCTAAACGGAATGCAGCACATCTTACCGCTAGTCTGTGCCTAAAGATGACACGGCACATCTTACCGGTAGCCTGTAGCTAACAGAAAGCGGCTTATATTAGCGGTAGCCTGCGCCCAAAGACGACAAGGCCCATCTTACTGGTGGCCTGAGCCTAAAGACGACATGGCGTGCCTTACTGCTAGTCTACGGCTGAAGACAACGCAGCGCACCTTACCGCTAGTCTGCGCCTAAAGACGGCACGGCGCATCTAACCGCTAGTCTACAGCTTAAGACAACGCAGCGCACCTTACCGCTAGTCTGCGCCTAAAGACGACATGGCGCATCTAACTGCTAGTCTGCGGCTAAAGACAACGCAGCGCACCTTACCGCTAGTCTGCGCCTAAAGACGACATGGCGCATCTAACTGCTAGTCTGCGGCTAAAGACGACACGGAGTATCTTACCGGTAGCCTGTTGCTAACAGAAAGCGGCTGATATTAGAGGTAGCCGGCGTCTAAAGACGACAGTGCATCTTACCGCTAGTTTACGGCTAAAGACGATGCAGCACACCTTACCGCTATTTTACAGCTAAAGACGACACAGCGCATTTTACCGCTAATCTGCGGCTAAAAATGACACGGTGCATCCAACCGCTAGTCTACGGCTAGATGATACAGGGTATCTTTCCGGTAGCCTGTAGCTAAAGGAAAGTGGCTTATATTAGCAGTAGCCAGCACCTAAAGACGACACGGCGCATCTAACTGCTAGTCTACGGCTAAAGATGACGCAGCGCACCTTACCGCTAGTCTGCAGCTAAAGATGACATGGCGCATCTAACTGCTAGTCTGCGGCTAAAGATGACACGGAGTATCTTACCGGTAGCCTGTTGCTAACAGAAAGCGGCTGATATTAGAGGTAGCCGGCGCCTAAAGACGACAGTGCATCTTACCGCTAGTCTACGGCTAAAGATGACGCAGCGCACCTTACCGCTAGTCTGCAGCTAAAGACAACATGGCGCACCTTACCGCTAGTCTGCGGCTAAAGACGACACGGTGCATCTTACCACTAGTCTGCTGCTAAAAACAACAAGGAATCTTATCGCTAGTCTGTTGGTAAAGACAAAAGCGCATCTTACTGGTAGAGTGCAGCTAAATGGAACGCGACGCATCTTACAACTAATCTGCGGCTAAAGATGACATGGTGCATCTTACCGCTAGTCTGCTGCTAAAGACAACAGCGCATCTTAGCGGTTAATGTGGCCAAAGACGACACGCCACACCTTACTGCTAGTCTACAGCTAAAGACGACGCAGTGAAATTTGAAAATTGAAATTTGAAAATTTTCGACATGCTATACTATGACATTTCTTTCATGAAATTTTTAACATGCTATATGATGTTTTTTCATGAAATTTTGAACATTTTATACTATGACTTTTTTTAGTGAAATTTTCGACATGCTATACTATGACGTTTTTTCACGAAATTGTCGACATGCTATACCACGTGTCAAACTCAAGGCCCGCGGGCCAAATCCGGCCCGCCACCTCAATTTATGTGGCCCGTGAGTGCTTGCAAAGAATATGGAATGCATATCATTCAATTCTATGCCGGTTAAAGGAGGAGGGTTGATCTGTGGTATTAAGAAAAAAAAAAAAAAAACAGAACTGACAGAAGAAAGTTCATTTGTAGTTCTTAACATATTTAGGGAATTGTTTTACTCACTTTTTGTCTTCAGAGCTAGTTACTAAATAAATTATTACTAAAACTAATAATAATCAAATGCAGAGGCAATTTTGTAAAATGATCAAGAGTAGATATATTTACATACCGGTAGTCTTGTAATTACAACCGGCCCTTTGAGGTCAGCCATAATGCTGATGTGGCCCGGGAGGAAATTGAGTTTGACGCCCCTGGTATGATATGTCGAAATTTTTCGATGAAAACATCAAATTGTTTTTAAGTTGAAAAAAAACATGAAAACGGTCATATTGTAGCATGTAGAATGATTCTATGGTGACAAAAGTCACTTCGTGAAATGTTGGAAAATTTTACAAAAAAAAAAAACATAAAATAAAAAAACGCCATAGTATAGTATGTCAAAATTTTTCGATGAAAACCTCAAATTTTGTTGAAGTTGAAAAGAACCATGAAAACGGTCATATTGTAGCATGTAGAATGATTCTATGGTGAGCAAAATTCATTCCGTGAAATGTTGGAAAATTTTACCAAAAAACAAAACAAAACAAAAACGCCATAGTATAGTGTGTCGAAATTTTTCGATAAAAACTTCAAATTTTTTTGATGTTGAAAAAACCATGAAAACGGTCGTATTATAGCATGTAGAATGATTCGATGGTGAGCAAAAGTCACTTTCTGAAATGTTGGAAAATTTTACAAAAAAAAACGCCATAGTATAGTATGTCAAAATTATTCGGTGAAAACGTCAAATTTTTTTGAAGTTGAAAAAAACCATGAAAACGGTCATATTGTAGCATGTAGAATGATTCTATGGTGAGCAAAAGTCGTTTCGTGAAATGTTAGAAAATTTTACCAAAAAAAAAAAAAACGCCATAGTATAGTGTGTCGAAATTTTTCGATGAAAACGTCAAATTTTTTTGATGTTGAAAAAAATATGAAAACAGTCATATTGTAGCCTTTCGAATGATCCTATGGTGACAAAAGTCATTTCGTGAAATGTTGGAAAATTTTGCAAAAAAAAAAAAAAAGGCCATAGTATAGTATGCCGAAATTTTTCGATGAAAATGTCACATTTTTTTGATGTTGAAAAAGACCATGAAAACGGTCGTATTATAGCCTTTCGAATGATCCTATGGTGAGCAAAAGTCACTTTCTGAAATGTTGGAAAATTTTACAAAAAAAACGCCATAGTATAGTATGTCGAAAATTTTGATGAAAACGTCAAATTTTTTTGATGTTGAAAAAAAACATGAAAACAGTCATATTGTAGCCTTTCAAATGATTCTATGGTGACAAAAGTCATTTCGTGAAATGTTGGAAAATTTTACAAAAAAAAAAAAAAAAAACGCCATAGTATAGTATGTCGAAATTTTTCGATGAAAACGTAAAAATTTTTTGATGTTGAAAAAGACCATGAAAACTGTCATATTATAGCCGTTTGAATGATTATATGGTGAGCAAAAGTCATTTTGTGAAATGTTGGAAAAATTTACAAAAAAAACGCCATAGTATAGTAGTTGAAAAAAAACATGAAAACAGTCATATTGTAGCCTTTCAAATGATTCTATGGTGACAAAAGTCATTTCGTGAAATGTTGGAAAATTTTACAAAAAAAAAAAAAAATGCCATAGTATAGTATGTCGAAATTTTTCGATGAAAACGTAAAAATTTTTTGATGTTGAAAAAGACCATGAAAACTGTCATATTATAGCCGTTCGAATGATTATATGGTGAGCAAAAGTCACTTTCTGAAATGTTGGAAAATTTTACAAAAAAAAGCGCCATAGTACAGTATGTCGAAATTTTTCAATGAAAAACACATTTTTTTGATGTTGGTAAAAAACCATGAAAACGGTCGTATTATAGCATGTAGAATGAGTCTATGGTGAGCAAAAGTCATTTCGTGAAATGTTGGAAAATTTTACAAAAAAAAAAAACGCCATAGTATAGTATGTCGAAATTTTTCGATGAAAACGTCAATTTTTTTTTATGTTGAAAAAAACCATGAAAACCGTTGTATTATAGCATGTAGAATGAGTCTATGGTGAGCAAAAGTCATTTCGTGAAATGTCGGAAAATTTTACAAAAAAAAAATGCCATAGTATAGTATGTCGAAATTTTTCGATGAAAACGTCAATTTTTTTTTATGTTGAAAAAAAACATGAAAACGGTTGTATTATAGCATGTAGAATGAGTCTATGGTGAGCAAAAGTCATTTCGTGAAATGTTGGAAAATTTTACAAAAAAAAAACGCCATAGTATAGTATGTCGAAATTTTTCAATGAAAAACACATTTTTTTGATGTTGGAAAAAAACCATGAAAACGGTCGTATTATAGCATGTAGAATGAGTCTATGGTGAGCAAAAGTCATTTCGTGAAATGTTGGAAAATTTTACAAAAAAAAAAAACGCCATAGTATAGTATGTCGAAATTTTTCGATGAAAACGTCAATTTTTTTTGAAGTTGAAAAAAACGATGAAAACGGTCGTATTATAGCCTTTCGAATGATCCTATGGTGAGCAAAAGTCACTTTCTGAAATGTTGGAAAATTTTACAAAAAAAAGCGGCACAGTATAGTATGTCGAAATTTTTCGATGAAAAACACATTTTTTTGATGTTGGAAAAAAACCATGAAAACGGTCGTATTATAGCATGTAGAATGAGTCTATGGTGAGCAAAAGTCATTTCGTGAAATGTTGGAAAATTTTACAAAAAAAAAAAAACGCCATAGTATAGTATGTCGAAATTTTTCGATGAAAACGTCAAATTTTTTTGAAGTTGAAAAAAACGATGAAAACGGTCGTATTATAGCCTTTCGAATGATCCTATGGTGAGCAAAAGTCACTTTCTGAAATGTTGGAAAATTTTACAAAAAAAAGCGGCACAGTATAGTATGTCGAAATTTTTCGATGAAAAACATTTTTTTGATGTTGGAAAAAAACCATGAAAACGGTCGTATTATAGCATGTAGAATGAGTCTATGGTGAGCAAAAGTCATTTCGTGAAATGTTGGAAAATTTTACAAAAAAAAAAAACGCCATAGTATAGTATGTCGAAATTTTTCGATGAAAACGTCAATTTTTTTTGAAGTTGAAAAAAACGATGAAAACGGTCGTATTATAGCCTTTCGAATGATCCTATGGTGAGCAAAAGTCACTTTCTGAAATGTTGGAAAATTTTACAAAAAAAAGCGGCACAGTATAGTATGTCGAAATTTTTCGATGAAAAACACATTTTGTTGATGTTGGAAAAAAACCATGAAAACGGTCGTATTATAGCATGTAGAATGAGTCTATGGTGAGCAAAAGTCATTTCGTGAAATGTTGGAAAATTTTACAAAAAAAAAAAACGCCATAGTATAGTATGTCGAAATTTTTCGGTGAAAACGTCAAATTTTTTTGAAGTTGAAAAAAACCATGAAAACGGTCGTATTATAGCCTTTCGAATGACCCTATGGTGAGCAAAAGTCACTTTCTGAAATGTTGGAAAGTTTTACAAAAAAAACGCCATAGTATAGTATGTCGAAATTTTTCGATGAAAACGTCAATTTTTTTTGAAGTTGAAAAAAACGATGAAAACGGTCGTATTATAGCATGTAGAATGAGTCTATGGTGAGCAAAAGTCATTTCGTGAAATGTTGGAAAATTTTACAAAAAAAAAAACGCCATAGTATAGTATGTCGAAATTTTTCAATGAAAAACACATTTTTTTGATGTTGGAAAAAAACCATGAAAACGGTCGTATTATAGCATGTAGAATGAGTCTATGGTGAGCAAAAGTCATTTCGTGAAATGTTGGAAAATTTTACAAAAAAAAAAATGCCATAGTGTAGTATGTCGAAATTTTTCGATGAAAACGTCAAATTTTTTTGAAGTTGAAAAAAACGATGAAAACGGTCGTATTATAGCCTTTCGAATGATCCTATGGTGAGCAAAAGTCACTTTCTGAAATGTTGGAAAATTTTACAAAAAAAAGCGGCACAGTATAGTATGTTGAAATTTTTCGATGAAAACGTCAATTTTTTTTGAAGTTGAAAAAAACGATGAAAACGGTCGTATTATAGCCTTTCGAATGATCCTATGGTGAGCAAAAGTCACTTTCTGAAATGTTGGAAAATTTTACAAAAAAAAGCGCCATAGTATAGTATGTCGAAATTTTTCAATGAAAAACACATTTTTTTGATGTTGGAAAAAAACCATGAAAACGGTCGTATTATAGCATGTAGAATGAGTCTATGGTGAGCAAAAGTCATTTCGTGAAATGTTGGAAAATTTTACAAAAAAAACGCCATAGTATAGTGTGTCGAAAATTTTTCGATGAAACGTCAAATTTTTTTGAAGTTGAAAAAAACCATGAAAACCGTTGTATTATAGCATGTAGAATGAGTCTATGGTGAGCAAAAGTCATTTCGTGAAATGTCGGAAAATTTTACAAAAAAAAATGCCATAGTATAGTATGTCGAAATTTTTCGATGAAAACGTCAATTTTTTTTTATGTTGAAAAAAAACATGAAAACCGTTGTATAATAGCATGTAGAATGAGTCTATGCTGAGCAAAAGTCATTTCGTGAAATGTTGGAAAATTTTACAAAAAAAAAAACGCCAGTATGTCGAAATTTTTCGATGAAAACGTCAATTTTTTTTGAAGTTGAAAAAAACGATGAAAACGGTCGTATTATAGCCTTTCGAATGATCCTATGGTGAGCAAAAGTCACTTTCTGAAATGTTGGAAAATTTTACAAAAAAAAGCGCCATAGTATAGTATGTCGAAATTTTTCAATGAAAAACACATTTTTTTGATGTTGGAAAAAACCCATGAAAACGGTCGTATTATAGCCTTTCGAATGATCCTATGGTGAGCAAAAGTCACTTTCTGAAATGTTGGAAAATTTTACAAAAAAAAACGCCATAGTATAGTATGTCGAAATTTTTCGGTGAAAACGTCAAATTTTTTTGAAGTTGAAAAAAAACATGAAAACCGTTGTATTATAGCATGTAGAATGAGTCTATGGTGAGCAAAAGTCATTTCGTGAAATGTCGGAAAATTTTACAAAAAAAAAAAACGCCATAGTATAGTATGTCGAAATTTTTCGATGAAAACGTCAAATTTTTTTGAAGTTGAAAAAAACGATGAAAACGGTCGTATTATAGCCTTTCGAATGATCCTATGGTGAGCAAAAGTCACTTTCTGAAATGTTGGAAAATTTTACAAAAAAAAGCGCCATAGTACAGTATGTCGAAATTTTTCAATGAAAAACACATTTTTTTGATGTTGGTAAAAAACCATGAAAACGGTCGTATTATAGCCTTTCGAATGACCCTATGGTGAGCAAAAGTCACTTTCTGAAATGTTGGAAAGTTTTACAAAAAAAACGCCATAGTATAGTATGTCGAAATTTTTCGATGAAAACGTCAATTTTTTTTGAAGTTGAAAAAAACGATGAAAACGGTCGTATTATAGCATGTAGAATGAGTCTATGGTGAGCAAAAGTCATTTCGTGAAATGTTGGAAAATTTTACAAAAAAAAAAACGCCATAGTATAGTATGTCGAAATTTTTCAATGAAAAACACATTTTTTTGATGTTGGAAAAAAACCATGAAAACGGTCGTATTATAGCATGTAGAATGAGTCTATGGTGAGCAAAAGTCATTTCGTGAAATGTTGGAAAATTTTACAAAAAAAAAAATGCCATAGTGTAGTATGTCGAAATTTTTCGATGAAAACGTCAAATTTTTTTGAAGTTGAAAAAAACGATGAAAACGGTCGTATTATAGCCTTTCGAATGATCCTATGGTGAGCAAAAGTCACTTTCTGAAATGTTGGAAAATTTTACAAAAAAAAGCGGCACAGTATAGTATGTCGAAATTTTTCAATGAAAAACACATTTTTTTGATGTTGGAAAAAAACCATGAAAACGGTCGTATTATAGCATGTAGAATGAGTCTATGGTGAGCAAAAGTCATTTCGTGAAATGTTGGAAAATTTTACAAAAAAAACGCCATAGTATAGTGTGTCGAAAATTTTTCGATGAAACGTCAAATTTTTTTGAAGTTGAAAAAAACCATGAAAACCGTTGTATTATAGCATGTAGAATGAGTCTATGGTGAGCAAAAGTCATTTCGTGAAATGTCGGAAAATTTTACAAAAAAAAATGCCATAGTATAGTATGTCGAAATTTTTCGATGAAAACGTCAATTTTTTTTTATGTTGAAAAAAAACATGAAAACCGTTGTATAATAGCATGTAGAATGAGTCTATGCTGAGCAAAAGTCATTTCGTGAAATGTTGGAAAATTTTACAAAAAAAAAAACGCCAGTATGTCGAAATTTTTCGATGAAAACGTCAATTTTTTTTGAAGTTGAAAAAAACGATGAAAACGGTCGTATTATAGCCTTTCGAATGATCCTATGGTGAGCAAAAGTCACTTTCTGAAATGTTGGAAAATTTTACAAAAAAAAGCGCCATAGTATAGTATGTCGAAATTTTTCAATGAAAAACACATTTTTTTGATGTTGGAAAAAACCCATGAAAACGGTCGTATTATAGCCTTTCGAATGATCCTATGGTGAGCAAAAGTCACTTTCTGAAATGTTGGAAAATTTTACAAAAAAAAACGCCATAGTATAGTATGTCGAAATTTTTCGGTGAAAACGTCAAATTTTTTTGAAGTTGAAAAAAAACATGAAAACCGTTGTATTATAGCATGTAGAATGAGTCTATGGTGAGCAAAAGTCATTTCGTGAAATGTCGGAAAATTTTACAAAAAAAAAAAACGCCATAGTATAGTATGTCGAAATTTTTCGATGAAAACGTCAAATTTTTTTGAAGTTGAAAAAAACGATGAAAACGGTCGTATTATAGCCTTTCGAATGATCCTATGGTGAGCAAAAGTCACTTTCTGAAATGTTGGAAAATTTTACAAAAAAAAGCGCCATAGTACAGTATGTCGAAATTTTTCAATGAAAAACACATTTTTTTGATGTTGGTAAAAAACCATGAAAACGGTCGTATTATAGCATGTAGAATGAGTCTATGGTGAGCAAAAGTCATTTCGTGAAATGTTGGAAAATTTTACATAAAAAAAAAAACGCCATAGTATAGTATGTCGAAATTTTTCGATGAAAACGTCAATTTTTTTTGAAGTTGAAAAAAACGATGAAAACGGTCGTATTATAGCATGTAGAATGAGTCTATGGTGAGCAAAAGTCATTTCGTGAAATGTTGGAAAATTTTACAAAAAAAAAAAATGCCATAGTATAGTATGTCGAAATTTTTCGATGAAAACGTCAATTTTTTCTTATGTTGAAAAAAAAACATGAAAACGGTTGTATTATAGCATGTAGAATGAGTCTATGGTGAGCAAAAGTCATTTCGTGAAATGTTGGAAAATTTTACAAAAAAAAAAACGCCATAGTATAGTATGTCGAAATTTTTCGGTGAAAACGTCAAATTTTTTTGAAGTTGAAAAAAACCATGAAAACCGTTGTATTATAGCATGTAGAATGAGTCTATGGTGAGCAAAAGTCATTTCGTGAAATGTTGGAAAATTTTACAAAAAAAAAAAATGCCATAGTGTAGTATGTCGAAATTTTTCGATGAAAACGTCAATTTTTTTTTATGTTGAAAAAAAAACATGAAAACGGTTGTATTATTGCATGTAGAATGAGTCTATGGTGACAAAAGTGATTTCGTGAAATGTTGGAAAATTTTACAAAAAAAAAAACGCCATAGTATAGTATGTCGAAATTTTTCAATGAAAAACACATTTTTTTGATGTTGGTAAAAAACCATGAAAACGGTCGTATTATAGCATGTAGAATGAGTCTATGGTGAGCAAAAGTCATTTCGTGAAATGTTGGAAAATTTTACATAAAAAAAAAAACGCCATAGTATAGTATGTCGAAATTTTTCGATGAAAACGTCAATTTTTTTTGAAGTTGAAAAAAAACGATGAAAACGGTCGTATTATAGCATGTAGAATGAGTCTATGGTGAGCAAAAGTCATTTCGTGAAATGTTGGAAAATTTTACAAAAAAAAAAACCGCCATAGTATAGTATGTCGAAATTTTTCGGTGAAAACGTCAAATTTTTTTGAAGTTAAAAAAAACATGAAAACCGTTGTATTATAGCATGTAGAATGAGTCTATGGTGAGCAAAAGTCATTTCGTGAAATGTCGGAAAATTTTACAAAAAAAAAATGCCATAGTATAGTATGTCGAAATTTTTCGATGAAAACGTCAATTTTTTTTTATGATGAAAAAAAACATGAAAACGGTTGTATTATAGCATGTAGAATGAGTCTATGGTGAGCAAAAGTCATTTCGTGAAATGTTGGAAAATTTTACAAAAAAAAACCGCCATAGTATAGTATGTCGAAATTTTTCAATGAAAAACATTTTTTTGATGTTGGAAAAAAACCATGAAAACGGTCGTATTATAGCATGTAGAATGAGTCTATGGTGAGCAAAAGTCATTTCGTGAAATGTTGGAAAATTTTGCAAAAAAAAAAAACGCCATAGTATAGTATGTCGAAATTTTTTGATGAAAACGTCAAATTTTTTTGAAGTTGAAAAAAACGATGAAAACGGTCGTATTATAGCCTTTCGAATGATCCTATGGTGAGCAAAAGTCACTTTCTGAAATGTTGGAAAATTTTACAAAAAAAAGCGGCACAGTATAGTATGTCGAAATTTTTCGATGAAAAACACATTTTTTTGATGTTGGAAAAAAACCATGAAAACGGTCGTATTATAGCATGTAGAATGAGTCTATGGTGAGCAAAAGTCATTTCGTGAAATGTTGGAAAATTTTACAAAAAAAAAAAAAACGCCATAATATAGTATGTCGAAATTTTTCGGTGAAAACGTCAAATTTTTTTGAAGTTGAAAAAAACCATGAAAACGGTCGTATTATAGCCTTTCGAATGACCCTATGGTGAGCAAAAGTCACTTTCTGAAATGTTGGAAAGTTTTACAAAAAAAACGCCATAGTATAGTATGTCGAAATTTTTCGATGAAAACGTCAATTTTTTTTGAAGTTGAAAAAAACGATGAAAACGGTCGTATTATAGCATGTAGAATGAGTCTATGGTGAGCAAAAGTCATTTCGTGAAATGTTGGAAAATTTTACAAAAAAAAAAACGCCATAGTATAGTATGTCGAAATTTTTCAATGAAAAACGCATTTTTTTGATGTTGGAAAAAAACCATGAAAACGGTCGTATTATAGCATGTAGAATGAGTCTATGGTGAGCAAAAGTCATTTCGTGAAATGTTGGAAAATTTTACAAAAAAAAAAACGCCATAGTATAGTATGTCGAAATTTTTCGGTGAAAACGTCAAATTTTTTTGAAGTTGAAAAAAACCATGAAAACCGTTGTATTATAGCATGTAGAATGAGTCTATGGTGAGCAAAAGTCATTTCGTGAAATGTTGGAAAATTTTACAAAAAAAAAAAAATGCCATAGTGTAGTATGGCGAAATTTTTCGATGAAAACGTCAATTTTTTTTTATGTTGAAAAAAAAAACATGAAAACGGTTGTATTATTGCATGTAGAATGAGTCTATGGTGACAAAAGTGATTTCGTGAAATGTTGGAAAATTTTACAAAAAAAAAAAAAACGCCATAGTATAGTATGTCGAAATTTTTCGATGAAAACGTCAATTTTTTTTTATGTTGAAAAAAAACATTAAAACGATTGTATTATAGCATGTAGAATGAGTCTATGGTGAGCAAAAGTCATTTCGTGAAATGTTGGAAAATTTTACAAAAAAAAAACCGCCATAGTATAGTATGTCGAAATTTTTCGATGAAAACGTCAAATTTTTTTGAAGTTGAAAAAAACGATGAAAACGGTCGTATTATAGCCTTTCGAATGATCCTATGGTGAGCAAAAGTCACTTTCTGAAATGTTGGAAAATTTTACAAAAAAAAGCGGCACAGTATAGTATGTCGAAATTTTTCGATGAAAAACACATTTTTTTGATGTTGGAAAAAAACCATGAAAACGGTCGTATTATAGCATGTAGAATGAGTCTATGGTGAGCAAAAGTCATTTCGTGAAATGTTGGAAAATTTTACAAAAAAAAAACCGCCATAGTATAGTATGTCGAAATTTTTCGATGAAAACGTCAAATTTTTTTGAAGTTGAAAAAAACGATGAAAACGGTCGTATTATAGCCTTTCGAATGATCCTATGGTGAGCAAAAGTCACTTTCTGAAATGTTGGAAAGTTTTACAAAAAAAACGCCATAGTATAGTATGTCGAAATTTTTCGATGAAAACGTCAATTTTTTTTGAAGTTGAAAAAAACGATGAAAACGGTCGTATTATAGCCTTTCGAATGATCCTATGGTGAGCAAAAGTCACTTTCTGAAATGTTGGAAAATTTTACAAAAAAAAGCGCCATAGTATAGTATGTCGAAATTTTTCAATGAAAAACACATTTTTTGATATTGGAAAAAAACCATGAAAACGGTCGTATTATAGCATGTAGAATGATTCTATGGTGAGCAAAAGTCATTTCGTGAAATGTTGGAAAATTTTACAAAAAAAAAAAAATGCCATAGTATAGTATGTCGAAATTTTTCGATGAAAACGTCAATTTTTTTTTATTTTGAAAAAAAACATGAAAACGGTTGTATTATAGCATGTAGAATGAGTCTATGGTGAGCAAAAGTCATTTCGTGAAATGTTGGAAAATTTTACAAAAAAAAAAAACGCCATAGTATAGTATGTCGAAATTTTTCGGTGAAAACGTCAAATTTTTTTGAAGTTGAAAAAAACCATGAAAACCGTTGTATTATAGCATGTAGAATGAGTCTATGGTGAGCAAAAGTCATTTCTGAAATGTTGGAAAATTTTACAAAAAAAAGCGCCATAGTATAGTATGTCGAAATTTTTCAATGAAAAACACATTTTTTTGATGTTGGAAAAAAACCATGAAAACGGTCGTATTATAGCATGTAGAATGAGTCTATGGTGAGCAAAAGTCATTTCGTGAAATGTTGGAAAATTTTACAAAAAAAACGCCATAGTATAGTGTGTCGAAAATTTTTCGATGAAACGTCAAATTTTTTTGATGTTGAAAAAAAACATGAAAACAGTCATATTGTAGCCTTTCGAATGATTCTATGGTGACAAAAGTCATTTCGTGAAATGTTGGAAAATTTTACAAAAAAAAAAAAGGCCATAGTATAGTATGTCGAAATTTTTCGATGAAAATGTCACATTTTTTTGATGTTGAAAAAGACCATGAAAACGGTGGTATTATAGCCTTTCGAATGATCCTATGGTGAGCAAAAGTCACTTTCTGAAATGTTGGAAAATTTTACAAAAAAAACCGCCATAGTATAGTATGTCGAAATTTTTCAATGAAAAACACATTTTTTTGATGTTGGAAAAAAACCATGAAAACGGTCGTATTATAGCATGTAGAATGAGTCTATGGTGAGCAAAAGTCATTTCGTGAAATGTTGGAAAATTTTACAAAAAAAAAAAAAAACGCCGTAGTATAGTATGTCGAAATTTTTCGATGAAAACGTCAAACTTTTTTGAAGTTGAAAAAAACGATGAAAACGGTCGTATTATAGCCTTTCGAATGATCCTATGGTGAGCAAAAGTCACTTTCTGAAATGTTGGAAAGTTTTACAAAAAAAACGCCATAGTATAGTATGTCGAAATTTTTCGATGAAAACGGTCGTATTATAGCATGTAGAATGAGTCTATGGTGAGCAAAAGTCATTTCGTGAAATGTTGGAAAATTAAAAAAAAAACGACACCATAGTATAGTATGTCGAAATTTTTCGATGAAAAACACTTTTTTTTTTATGTAAATGGTCGTATTATAGCCTTTTGAATGATCCTATGGTGAGCAAAATTCATTTCGTAAAATGTTGGAAAATTTTACAAAAAAAACCGCCATAGTATAGTATGTTGAAATTTTTCGATGAAAACTTCAATTTTTTTAGAAGTTGAAAAAAACGATGAAAACGGTCGTATTATAGCCTTTTGAATGATCCCATGGTGAGCAAAAGTCACTTTCTGAAATGTTGGAAAATTAAAAAAACAACAACGCCATAGTATAGTATGTCGAAATTTTTCGGTGAAAACGTCAAATTTTTTTGAAGTTGAAAAAAAACATGAAAACGGTTGTATTATAGCATGTAGAATGATTCTATGGTGAGCAAAAGTCATTTCGTGAAATGTTGGAAAATTTTACAAAAAAAAAAAACGCCATAGTATAGTATGTCGAAATTTTTCAATGAAAAACAAATTTTTTTGATGTTGGAAAAAAACCATGAAAACGGTCGTATTATAGCATGTAGAATGAGTCTATGGTGAGCAAAAGTCATTTCGTGAAATGTTGGAAAATTTTGCAAAAAAAAAAAACGCCATAGTATAGTATGTCGAAATTTTTTGATGAAAACGTCAAATTTTTTTGAAGTTGAAAAAAACGATGAAAACGGTCGTATTATAGCCTTTCGAATGATCCTATGGTGAGCAAAAGTCACTTTCTGAAATGTTGGAAAATTTTACAAAAAAAAGCGGCACAGTATAGTATGTCGAAATTTTTCGATGAAAAACACATTTTTTTGATGTTGGAAAAAAACCATGAAAACGGTCGTATTATAGCATGTAGAATGAGTCTATGGTGAGCAAAAGTCATTTCGTGAAATGTTGGAAAATTTTACAAAAAAAAAAAAAACGCCATAATATAGTATGTCGAAATTTTTCGGTGAAAACGTCAAATTTTTTTGAAGTTGAAAAAAACCATGAAAACGGTCGTATTATAGCCTTTCGAATGACCCTATGGTGAGCAAAAGTCACTTTCTGAAATGTTGGAAAGTTTTACAAAAAAAACGCCATAGTATAGTATGTCGAAATTTTTCGATGAAAACGTCAATTTTTTTTGAAGTTGAAAAAAACGATGAAAACGGTCGTATTATAGCATGTAGAATGAGTCTATGGTGAGCAAAAGTCATTTCGTGAAATGTTGGAAAATTTTACAAAAAAAAAAACGCCATAGTATAGTATGTCGAAATTTTTCAATGAAAAACGCATTTTTTTGATGTTGGAAAAAAACCATGAAAACGGTCGTATTATAGCATGTAGAATGAGTCTATGGTGAGCAAAAGTCATTTCGTGAAATGTTGGAAAATTTTACAAAAAAAAAAAACGCCATAGTATAGTATGTCGAAATTTTTCGGTGAAAACGTCAAATTTTTTTGAAGTTGAAAAAAACCATGAAAACCGTTGTATTATAGCATGTAGAATGAGTCTATGGTGAGCAAAACTCATTTCGTGAAATGTTGGAAAATTTTACAAAAAAAAAAAATGCCATAGTGTAGTATGTCGAAATTTTTCGATGAAAACGTCAATTTTTTTTTATGTTGAAAAAAAAACATGAAAACGGTTGTATTATTGCATGTAGAATGAGTCTATGGTGACAAAAGTGATTTCGTGAAATGTTGGAAAATTTTACAAAAAAAAAAACGCCATAGTATAGTATGTCGAAATTTTTCGATGAAAACGTCAATTTTTTTTTATGTTGAAAAAAAACATGAAAACGATTGTATTATAGCATGTAGAATGAGTCTATGGTGAGCAAAAGTCATTTCGTGAAATGTTGGAAAATTTTACAAAAAAAAAACCGCCATAGTATAGTATGTCGAAATTTTTCGATGAAAACGTCAAATTTTTTTGAAGTTGAAAAAAACGATGAAAACGGTCGTATTATAGCCTTTCGAATGATCCTATGGTGAGCAAAAGTCACTTTCTGAAATGTTGGAAAATTTTACAAAAAAAAGCGGCACAGTATAGTATGTCGAAATTTTTCGATGAAAAACACATTTTTTTGATGTTGGAAAAAAACCATGAAAACGGTCGTATTATAGCATGTAGAATGAGTCTATGGTGAGCAAAAGTCATTTCGTGAAATGTTGGAAAATTTTACAAAAAAAAAACCGCCATAGTATAGTATGTCGAAATTTTTCGATGAAAACGTCAAATTTTTTTGAAGTTGAAAAAAACGATGAAAACGGTCGTATTATAGCCTTTCGAATGATCCTATGGTGAGCAAAAGTCACTTTCTGAAATGTTGGAAAGTTTTACAAAAAAAACGCCATAGTATAGTATGTCGAAATTTTTCGATGAAAACGTCAATTTTTTTTGAAGTTGAAAAAAACGATGAAAACGGTCGTATTATAGCCTTTCGAATGATCCTATGGTGAGCAAAAGTCACTTTCTGAAATGTTGGAAAATTTTACAAAAAAAAGCGCCATAGTATAGTATGTCGAAATTTTTCAATGAAAAACACATTTTTTGATATTGGAAAAAAACCATGAAAACGGTCGTATTATAGCATGTAGAATGATTCTATGGTGAGCAAAAGTCATTTCGTGAAATGTTGGAAAATTTTACAAAAAAAAAAAATGCCATAGTATAGTATGTCGAAATTTTTCGATGAAAACGTCAATTTTTTTTTATTTTGAAAAAAAAACATGAAAACGGTTGTATTATAGCATGTAGAATGAGTCTATGGTGAGCAAAAGTCATTTCGTGAAATGTTGGAAAATTTTACAAAAAAAAAAAACGCCATAGTATAGTATGTCGAAATTTTTCGGTGAAAACGTCAAATTTTTTTGAAGTTGAAAAAAACCATGAAAACCGTTGTATTATAGCATGTAGAATGAGTCTATGGTGAGCAAAAGTCATTTCTGAAATGTTGGAAAATTTTACAAAAAAAAGCGCCATAGTATAGTATGTCGAAATTTTTCAATGAAAAACACATTTTTTTGATGTTGGAAAAAAACCATGAAAACGGTCGTATTATAGCATGTAGAATGAGTCTATGGTGAGCAAAAGTCATTTCGTGAAATGTTGGAAAATTTTACAAAAAAAACGCCATAGTATAGTGTGTCGAAAATTTTTCGATGAAACGTCAAATTTTTTTGATGTTGAAAAAAAACATGAAAACAGTCATATTGTAGCCTTTCGAATGATTCTATGGTGACAAAAGTCATTTCGTGAAATGTTGGAAAATTTTACAAAAAAAAAAAAAAGGCCATAGTATAGTATGTCGAAATTTTTCGATGAAAATGTCACATTTTTTTGATGTTGAAAAAGACCATGAAAACGGTGGTATTATAGCCTTTCGAATGATCCTATGGTGAGCAAAAGTCACTTTCTGAAATGTTGGAAAATTTTACAAAAAAAACCGCCATAGTATAGTATGTCGAAATTTTTCAATGAAAAACACATTTTTTTGATGTTGGAAAAAAACCATGAAAACGGTCGTATTATAGCATGTAGAATGAGTCTATGGTGAGCAAAAGTCATTTCGTGAAATGTTGGAAAATTTTACAAAAAAAAAAAAAAACGCCATAGTATAGTATGTCGAAATTTTTCGATGAAAACGTCAAACTTTTTTGAAGTTGAAAAAAACGATGAAAACGGTCGTATTATAGCCTTTCGAATGATCCTATGGTGAGCAAAAGTCACTTTCTGAAATGTTGGAAAGTTTTACAAAAAAAACGCCATAGTATAGTATGTCGAAATTTTTCGATGAAAACGGTCGTATTATAGCATGTAGAATGAGTCTATGGTGAGCAAAAGTCATTTCGTGAAATGTTGGAAAATTAAAAAAAAAACGACACCATAGTATAGTATGTCGAAATTTTTCGATGAAAAACACTTTTTTTTTTATGTAAATGGTCGTATTATAGCCTTTTGAATGATCCTATGGTGAGCAAAATTCATTTCGTAAAATGTTGGAAAATTTTACAAAAAAAACCGCCATAGTATAGTATGTTGAAATTTTTCGATGAAAACTTCAATTTTTTTAGAAGTTGAAAAAAACGATGAAAACGGTCGTATTATAGCCTTTTGAATGATCCCATGGTGAGCAAAAGTCACTTTCTGAAATGTTGGAAAATTAAAAAAACAACAACGCCATAGTATAGTATGTCGAAATTTTTCGATGAAAACGTCAATTTTTTTTTATGTTGAAAAAAAACATGAAAACGGTTGTATTATAGCATGTAGAATGATTCTATGGTGAGCAAAAGTCATTTCGTGAAATGTTGGAAAATTTTACAAAAAAAAAAACGCCATAGTATAGTATGTCGAAATTTTTCGGTGAAAACGTCAAATTTTTTTGAAGTTGAAAAAAACCATGAAAACCGTTGTATTATAGCATGTAGAATGAGTCTATGGTGAGCAAAAGTCATTTCGTGAAATGTTGGAAAATTTTACAAAAAAAAAAAACGCCATAGTATAGTATGTCGAAATTTTTCAATGAAAAACAAATTTTTTTGATGTTGGAAAAAAACCATGAAAACGGTCGTATTATAGCATGTAGAATGAGTCTATGGTGAGCAAAAGTCATTTCGTGAAATGTTGGAAAATTTTACAAAAAAAAAAACGCCATAGTATAGTATGTCGAAATTTTTCGGTGAAAACGTCTAATTTTTTTGAAGTTGAAAAAAACCATGAAAACCGTTGTATTATAGCATGTAGAATGAGTCTATGGTGAGCAAAAGTCATTTCGTGAAATGTCGGAAAATTTTACAAAAAAAAATGCCATAGTATAGTATGTCGAAATTTTTCGATGAAAACGTCAATTTTTTTTTATGTTGAAAAAAAACATGAAAACGGTTGTATTATAGCATGTAGAATGAGTCTATGGTGAGCAAAAGTCATTTCGTGAAATGTTGGAAAATTTTACAAAAAAAAAAACGCCATAGTATAGTATGTCGAAATTTTTCGATGAAAACGTCAATTCTTTTTGAAGTTGAAAAAAACGATGAAAACGGTCGTATTATAGCCTTTCGAATGATCCTATGGTGAGCAAAAGTCACTTTCTGAAATGTTGGAAAATTTTACAAAAAAAAGCGCCATAGTATAGTATGTCGAAATTTTTCAATGAAAAACACATTTTTTTGATGTTGGAAAAAAACCATGAAAACGGTCGTATTATAGCATGTAGAATGAGTCTATGGTGAGCAAAAGTCATTTCGTGAAATGTTGGAAAATTTTACATAAAAAAAAAAAAAACGCCATAGTATAGTATGTCGAAATTTTTCGATGAAAACGTCAATTTTTTTTTAAGTTGAAAAAAACGATGAAAACGGTCGTATTATAGCATGTAGAATGAGTCTATGGTGAGCAAAAGTCATTTCGTGAAATGTTGGAAAATTTTACAAAAAAAAAAAATGCCATAGTATAGTATGTCGAAATTTTTCGATGAAAACGTCAATTTTTTTTTATGTTGAAAAAAAACATGAAAACGGTTGTATTATAGCATGTAGAATGAGTCTATGGTGAGCAAAAGTCATTTCGTGAAATGTTGGAAAATTTTACAAAAAAAAAAAACGCCATAGTATAGTATGTCGACATTTTTCAATGAAAAACACATTTTTTTGATGTTGGAAAAAAAACATGAAAACGGTCGTATTATAGCATGTAGAATGAGTCTATGGTGAGCAAAAGTCATTTCGTGAAATGTTGGAAAATTTTACAAAAAAAACGCCATAGTATAGTGTGTCGAAAATTTTTCGATGAAACGTCAAATTTTTTTGAAGTTGAAAAAAACCATGAAAACCGTTGTATTATAGCATGTAGAATGAGTCTATGGTGAGCAAAAGTCATTTCGTGAAATGTCGGAAAATTTTACAAAAAAAAATACCATAGTATAGTATGTCGAAATTTTTCGATGAAAACGTCAATTTTTTTTTATGTTGAAAAAAAAACATGAAAACCGTTGTATTATAGCATGTAGAATGAGTCTATGCTGAGCAAAAGTCATTTCGTGAAATGTTGGAAAATTTTACAAAAAAAAAAACGCCAGTATGTCGAAATTTTTCGATGAAAACGTCAATTTTTTTTGAAGTTGAAAAAAACGATGAAAACGGTCGTATTATAGCCTTTCAAATGATCCTATGGTGAGCAAAAGTCACTTTCTGAAATGTTGGAAAATTTTACAAAAAAAAAAACGCCATAGTATAGTATGTCGAAATTTTTCAATGAAAAACACATTTTTTTGATGTTGGAAAAAAACGATGAAAACGGTCGTATTATAGCCTTTCGAATGATCCTATGGTGAGCAAAAGTCACTTTCTGAAATGTTGGAAAATTTTACAAAAAAAAAAACGCCATAGTATAGTATGTCGAAATTTTTCAATGAAAAACACATTTTTTTGATGTTGGAAAAAAACCATGAAAACGGTCGTATTATAGCATGTAGAATGATTCTATGGTGAGCAAAAGTCATTTCGTGAAATGTTGGAAAATTTTACAAAAAAAAAAACGCCATAGTATAGTATGTCGAAATTTTTCGATGAAAACGTCAAATTTTTTTGAAGTTGGAAAAAAACGATGAAAACGGTCGTATTATAGCCTTTCGAATGATCCTATGGTGAGCAAAAGTCACTTTCTGAAATGTTGGAAAATTTTACAAAAAAAAAAACGCCATAGTATAGTATGTCGAAATTTTTCAATGAAAAACACATTTTTTTGATGTTGGAAAAAAACCATGAAAACGGTCGTATTATAGCATGTAGAATGATTCTATGGTGAGCAAAAGTCATTTCGTGAAATGTTGGAAAATTTTACAAAAAAAAAAACGCCATAGTATAGTATGTCGAAATTTTTCGATGAAAACGTCAAATTTTTTTGAAGTTGAAAAAAACGATGAAAACGGTCGTATTATAGCCTTTCGAATGATCCTATGGTGAGCAAAAGTAACTTTCTGAAATGTTGGAAAGTTTTACAAAAAAAACGCCATAGTATAGTATGTCGAAATTTTTCGATGAAAACGTCAAATTTTTTTGAAGTTGAAAAAA
Organism: Pterois miles; assembly: GCA_947000775.1. NCBI lineage: Eukaryota > Metazoa > Chordata > Actinopteri > Perciformes > Scorpaenidae > Pterois > Pterois miles. The sequence goes on along the minus strand of CAMQGK010000299.1, from coordinate 18,487,773 downwards.
ACGATGACAACGGTCGTATTATAGCCTTTCGAATGATCCTATGGTGAGCAAAAGTCACTTTCTGAAATGTTGGAAAATTTTACAAAAAAAAGCGCCATAGTATAGTATGTCGAAATTTTTCGATGAAAAACACATTTTTTTGATGTTGAAAAAAACCATGAAAACGGTCGTATTATAGCATGTAGAATGAGTCTATGGTGAGCAAAAGTCATTTCGTGAAATGTTGGAAAAGTTTACCAAAAAAAAAACCGCCATAGTATAGCATGTCGAAATTTTTCGATGAAAACGGTCGTATTATAGCCTTTCGAATGATCCTATGGTGAGAAAAAGTCATTTCGTGAAATGTTGGAAAATTAAAAAAAAAAACGCCATAGTATAGTATGTCGAAATTTTTCGATAAAAACTTCAACGCCATAGTATAGTATGTCGAAATTTTTCGATGAAAACGTCAAATATTTTTGAAGTAGAAAAAAAAAACATGAAAACGGTAATATTACAGCCGTTCGAATGATAATATGGTGAGCAAAAGTCACTTCGTGAAACGTTGGAAAATTTTACAAAAAAAACGCCATAGTATAGTATGTCAAAATTTTTCGATGAAAATGTCAAATTTTTTTTGATGTTGAAAAAGACCATGAAAACGGTCGTATTATAGCCTTTTGAATGATCCTATGGTGAGAGAAATTCATTTCGTAAAATGTTGGAAAATTAAAAAAAAAAAACGCCATAGTATAGTATGTCAAAATTTTTCGATAAAAACTTCAAATTTTTTTGATGTTGAAAAAAACCATGAAAACGGTCGTATTATAGCATGTACAATGATTCTATGGTGAGCAAAATTCATTCCGTGAAATGTTGGAAAATTTTACCAAAAAACAAAACAAAACAAAAACGCCATAGTATAGTATGTCGAAATTTTTCGATGAAAAACACATTTTTTTTTTGATGTAAATGGTCGTATTATAGCCGTTCGAATGATTATATGGTGAGCAAAAGTCACTTCGTCAAATGTTGGAAATTTTACAAAAAAAAAAACGCCATAGTATAGTATGTCGAAATTTTTCGATGAAAACATCAAATTTTTTTGAAGTTGAAAAAAAACGATGAAAACGGTCGTATTATAGCATGTAGAATGAGTCTATGGTGAGCAAAAGTCATTTCGTGAAATGTTGGAAAATTTTACAAAAAAAAAAAAATGCCATAGTATAGTATGTCGAAATTTTTCGATGAAAACGTCAATTTTTTTTGATGTTGAAAAAAACCATGAAAACGGTCGTATTATAGCATGTAGAATGAGTCTATGGTGAGCAAAAGTCATTTCGTGAAATGTTGGAAAATTTTACCAAAAAAAAACCGCCATAGTATAGTATGTCGAAATTTTTCGATGAAAACGTCAAATTTTTTTGAAGTTGAAAAAAACGATGAAAACGGTCGTATTATAGCCTTTCGAATGATCCTATGGTGAGCAAAAGTCACTTTCTGAAATGTTGGAAAATTTTACAAAAAAAACCGCCATAGTATAGTATGTCGAAATTTTTCGATGAAAACTTCAAATTTTTTTGAAGTTGAACAAAACATGAAAACAGTCGTATTATAGCCTTTCGAATGATTTTACGGTGAGCAAGAGTCATTTCGTGAAATGTTGGAAAATTAAAAAAAAAAAAAAACGCCATAGTATAGTATGTCAAAATTTTTCGATAAAAACTTCAACGCCATAGTATAGTATGTCGAAATTTTTCGATAAAAATGTCAAATATTTTTGAAGTAGAAAAAAAAAAACATGAAAACGGTAATATTACAGCCGTTCAAATGATTCTATGGTGAGCAAAAGTCACTTCGTCAAATGTTGGAAAATATCACAAAAAAAAAAAAAATGCCATAGTATAGTATGTCGAAATTTTTCGATGAAAACGTCAATTTTTTTTTTATGTTGAAAAAAAAACATGAAAACGGTTGTATTATAGCATGTAGAATGAGTCTATGGTGAGCAAAAGTCATTTCGTGAAATGTTGAAAAATTTTACAAAAAAAAAAACGCCATAGTGTAGTGTGTCGAAATTTTTCGATGAGAAACACATTTTTTTTTATGGAAATGGTCGTATTATAGCCGTTCGAATGATTATATGGTGAGCAAAAGTCACTTCGTCAAATGTTGGAAAATTTTCCAAAAAAAAAAACCGCCATAGTATAGTATGTCGAAATTTTTCGATGAAAACGTCAAATTTTTTTGAAGTTGAAAAAACCGATGAAAACGGTCGTATTATAGCCTTTCGAATGATCCTATGGTGAGCAAAAGTCACTTTCTGAAATGTTGGAAAATTTTACAAAAAAAACGCCATAGTATAGTATGTCGAAATTTTTCGGTGAAAACGTCAAATTTTTTTGGAAGTTGAAAAAAACATGAAAACGGTCATATTGTAGCATGTAGAATGAGTCTATGGTGAGCAAAAGTCGTTTCGTGAAATGTTAGAAAATTTTACCAAAAAAAAAAAAAAAAAAACGCCATAGTATAGTATGTCGAAATTTTTCGATGAAAACGTCAAATATTTTTGAAGTTGAAAAAAACGATGAAAACGGTCGTATTGTAGCCTTTCGAATGATTCTATGGTGACAAAAGTCATTTCGTGAAATGTTGGAAAATTTTACAAAATAAAAAGAAGGCCATAGTATAGCATGTCGAAATTTTTCGATGAAAATGTCACATTTTTTTGATGTTGAAAAAGACCATGAAAACGGTCGTATTATAGCATGTAGAATGATTCTATGGTGAGCAAAAATCACTTCGTGAAATGTTGGAGAATTTTACAAAAAAAGCGCCATAGTATAGTGTGTCGAAATTTTTCGATGAAAACCTCAAATTTTTTTGAAGTTGAAAAAAACCATGAAAACCATTGTATTATAGCATGTAGAATGAGTCTATGGTGAGCAAAAGTCATTTCGTGAAATGTTGGAAAATTTTACCAAAAAAAACGCCATAGTATAGTATGTCGAAATTTTTCGATGAAAACGTCAAATTTTTTTGAAGTTGAAAAAAACGATGAAAACGGTCGTATTATAGCCTTTCGAATGATCCTATGGTGAGCAAAAGTCACTTTCTGAAATGTTGGAAAATTTTACAAAAAAAAGCGCCATAGTATAGTATGTCGAAATTTTTCAATGAAAAACACATTTTTTTGATGTTGGAAAAAAACCATGAAAACGGTCGTATTATAGCATGTAGAATGAGTCTATGGTGAGCAAAAGTCATTTCGTGAAATGTTGGAAAATTTTACAAAAAAAACGCCATAGTATAGTGTGTCGAAAATTTTTCGATGAAACGTCAAATTTTTTTGAAGTTGAAAAAAACCATGAAAACTGTTGTATTATAGCATGTAGAATGAGTCTATGGTGAGCAAAAGTCATTTCGTGAAATGTCGGAAAATTTTACAAAAAAAAATGCCATAGTATAGTATGTCGAAATTTTTCGATGAAAACGTCAATTTTTTTTTATGTTGAAAAAAAACATGAAAACCGTTGTATTATAGCATGTAGAATGAGTCTATGCTGAGCAAAAGTCATTTCGTGAAATGTTGGAAAATTTTACAAAAAAAAAAACGCCAGTATGTCGAAATTTTTCGATGAAAACGTCAATTTTTTTTGAAGTTGAAAAAAACGATGAAAACGGTCGTATTATAGCCTTTCGAATGATCCTATGGTGAGCAAAAGTCACTTTCTGAAATGTTGGAAAATTTTACAAAAAAAAAATGCCATAGTATAGTATGTGAAAATTTTTCGATGAAAACGTCAATTTTTTTTGATGTTGAAAAAAACCATGAAAACGGTCGTATTATAGCATGTAGAATGAGTCTATGGTGAGCAAAAGTCATTTCGTGAAATGTTGGAAAATTTTACCAAAAAAAAACCGCCATAGTATAGTATGTCGAAATTTTTCGGTGAAAACGTCAAATTTTTTTGAAGTTGAAAAAAACGATGAAAACGGTCGTATTATAGCCTTTCGAATGATCCTATGGTGAGCAAAAGTCACTTTCTGAAATGTTCGAAAATTTTACAAAAAAAGCGCCATAGTACAGTATGTCAAAATTTTTCGATGAAAAACACATTTTTTTGATGTTGAAAAAAAACATGAAAACGGTCGTATTATAGCATGTAGAATGAGTCTATGGTGAGCAAAAGTCATTTCGTGAAATGTTGGAAAATTAAAAAAAAAACAACACCATAGTATAGTATGTCGAAATTTTTAGATGAAAAACACTTTTTTTTTTATGTAAATGGTCGTATTATAGCCTTTTGAATGATCCTATGGTGAGCAAAATTCATTTCGTAAAATGTTGGAAAATTTTACAAAAAAAACCGCCATAGTATAGTATGTCGAAATTTTTCGATGAAAACTTCAAATTTTTTTGAAGTAGAAAAAAAAAACATGAAAACGGTAATATTACAGCCGTTCAAATGATTATATGGTGAGCAAAAGTCACTTCGTCAAATGTTGGAAAATATTACAAAAAAAAAAAAAAATGCCATAGTATAGTATGTCGAAATTTTTCGATGAAAACGTCAGTTTTTTTTTATGTTGAAAAAAAAACATGAAAACGGTTGTATTATAGCATGTAGAATGAGTCTATGGTGAGCAAAAGTCATTTCGTGAAATGTTGAAAAATTTTACAAAAAAAAAAACGCCATAGTGTAGTGTGTCGAAATTTTTCGATGAGAAACACATTTTTTTTTTATGTAAATGGTCGTATTATAGCCGTTCGAATGATTATATGGTGAGCAAAAGTCACTTCGTCAAATGTTGGAAAATTTTCAAAAAAAAAAACCGCCATAGTATAGTATGTCGAAATTTTTCGATGAAAACGTCAAATTTTTTTGAAGTTGAAAAAACCGATGAAAACGGTCGTATTATAGCCTTTCGAATGATCCTATGGTGAGCAAAAGTCACTTTCTGAAATGTTGGAAAATTTTACAAAAAAAACGCCATAGTATAGTATGTCGAAATTTTTCGGTGAAAACGTCAAATTTTTTTGGAAGTTGAAAAAAACATGAAAACGGTCATATTGTAGCATGTAGAATGAGTCTATGGTGAGCAAAAGTCGTTTCGTGAAATGTTAGAAAATTTTACCCAAAAAAAAAAAAAAAACGCCATAGTATAGTGTGTCGAAATTTTTCGATGAAAACGTCAAATATTTTTGAAGTAGAAAAAAACGATGAAAACGGTCGTATTATAGCCTTTCGAATGATCCTATGGTGAGCAAAAGTCACTTTCTGAAATGTTGGAAAATTTTATAAAAAAAAGCGCCATAGTATAGTATGTCGAAATTTTTCAATGAAAAACATATTTTTTTGATGTTGGAAAAAAACCATGAAAACGGTCGTATTATAGCATGTAGAATGAGTCTATGGTGAGCAAAAGTCATTTCGTGAAATGTTGGAAAATTTTACAAAAAAAACGCCATAGTATAGTGTGTCGAAAATTTTTCGATGAAAACGTCAAATTTTTTTGATGTTGAAAAAAAAAATGAAAACAGTCATATTGTAGCCTTTCGAATGATTCTATGGTGACAAAAGTCATTTCGTGAAAAGTTGGAAAATTTTACAAAAAAAAAAAAGGCCATAGTATAGTATGTCGAAATTTTTCGATGAAAATGTCACATTTTTTTGATGTTGAAAAAGACCATGAAAACGGTCGTATTATAGCATGTAGAATGATTCTATGGTGAGCAAAAATCACTTCGTGAAATGTTGGAAAATTTTACAAAAAAAGCGCCATAGTATAGTGTGTCGAAATTTTTCGATGAAAACCTCAAATTTTTTTGATGTTGGAAAAACCATGAAAACTGTTGTATTATAGCATGTAGAATGAGTCTATGGTGAGCAAAAGTCACTTCATGAAATGTTGGAAAATTTTACAAAAAAAAAAACGCCATAGTATAGTATGTCGAAATTTTTCGATGAAAACGTCAAATTTTTTTGAAGTTGAAAAAACCGATGAAAACGGTCATATTATAGCCTTTCGAATGATCCTATGGTGAGCAAAAGTCACTTTCTGAAATGTTGGAAAATTTTACAAAAAAAAGCGGCACAGTATAGTATGTCGAAATTTTTCGATGAAAAACACATTTTTTTGATGTTGGAAAAAAACCATGAAAACGGTCGTATTATAGCATGTAGAATGAGTCTATGGTGAGGAAAAGTCATTTCGTGAAATGTTGGAAAATTTTACAAAAAAAACGCCATAGTATAGTATGTCGAAATTTTTCGATGAAAACGTCAATTTTTTTTGAAGTTGAAAAAAACGATGAAAACGGTCGTATTATAGCCTTTCGAATGATCCTATGGTGAGCAAAAGTCACTTTCTGAAATGTTGGAAAATTTTACAAAAAAAAATGCCATAGTATAGTATGTCGAAATTTTTCGATGAAAACGTCAATTTTTTTTTATGTTGAAAAAAAACATGAAAACCGTTGTATTATAGCATGTAGAATGAGTCTATGCTGAGCAAAAGTCATTTCGTGAAATGTTGGAAAATTTTACAAAAAAAAAAACGCCAGTATGTCGAAATTTTTCGATGAAAACGTCAATTTTTTTTGAAGTTGAAAAAAACGATGAAAACGGTCGTATTATAGCCTTTCGAATGATCCTATGGTGAGCAAAAGTCACTTTCTGAAATGTTGGAAAGTTTTACAAAAAAAAGCGCCATAGTATAGTATGTCGAAATTTTTCGATGAAAACGTCAAATTTTTTTGAAGTTGAAAAAAACGATGAAAACGGTCGTATTATAGCCTTTCGAATGATCCTATGGTGAGCAAAAGTCACTTTCTGAAATGTTGGAAAATTTTACAAAAAAAAGCGCCATAGTATAGTATGTCGAAATTTTTCGATGAAAAACACATTTTTTTGATGTTGAAAAAAACCATGAAAACGGTCGTATTATAGCATGTAGAATGAGTCTATGGTGAGCAAAAGTCATTTCGTGAAATGTTGGAAAAGTTTACCAAAAAAAAAACCGCCATAGTATAGCATGTCGAAATTTTTCGATGAAAACGGTCGTATTATAGCCTTTCGAATGATCCTATGGTGAGAAAAAGTCATTTCGTGAAATGTTGGAAAATTAAAAAAAAAACGCCATAGTATAGTATGTCGAAATTTTTCGATAAAAACTTCAACGCCATAGTATAGTATGTCGAAATTTTTCGATGAAAACGTCAAATATTTTTGAAGTAGAAAAAAAAAACATGAAAACGGTAATATTACAGCCGTTCGAATGATAATATGGTGAGCAAAAGTCACTTCGTGAAACGTTGGAAAATTTTACAAAAAAAACGCCATAGTATAGTATGTCAAAATTTTTCGATGAAAATGTCAAATTTTTTTTGATGTTGAAAAAGACCATGAAAACGGTCGTATTATAGCCTTTTGAATGATCCTATGGTGAGAGAAATTCATTTCGTAAAATGTTAAAAAATTAAAAAAAAAAAACGCCATAGTATAGTATGTCAAAATTTTTCGATAAAAACTTCAAATTTTTTTGATGTTGAAAAAAACCATGAAAACGGTCGTATTATAGCATGTACAATGATTCTATGGTGAGCAAAATTCATTCCGTGAAATGTTGGAAAATTTTACCAAAAAACAAAACAAAACAAAAACGCCATAGTATAGTATGTCGAAATTTTTCGATGAAAAACACATTTTTTTTTTTGATGTAAATGGTCGTATTATAGCCGTTCGAATGATTATATGGTGAGCAAAAGTCACTTCGTCAAATGTTGGAAAATTTTACAAAAAAAAAAACGCCATAGTATAGTATGTCGAAATTTTTCGATGAAAACATCAAATTTTTTTGAAGTTGAAAAAAAACGATGAAAACGGTCGTATTATAGCATGTAGAATGAGTCTATGGTGAGCAAAAGTCATTTCGTGAAATGTTGGAAAATTTTACAAAAAAAAAAAAATGCCATAGTATAGTATGTCAAAATTTTTCGATGAAAACGTCAATTTTTTTTGATGTTGAAAAAAACCATGAAAACGGTCGTATTATAGCATGTAGAATGAGTCTATGGTGAGCAAAAGTCATTTCGTGAAATGTTGGAAAATTTTACCAAAAAAAAAACGCCATAGTATAGTATGTCGAAATTTTTCGATGAAAACGTCAAATTTTTTTGAAGTTGAAAAAAACGATGAAAACGGTCGTATTATAGCCTTTCGAATGATCCTATGGTGAGCAAAAGTCACTTTCTGAAATGTTGGAAAATTTTACAAAAAAAAGCGCCATAGTACAGTATGTCAAAATTTTTCGATGAAAAACACATTTTTTTGATGTTGAAAAAAAACATGAAAACGGTCGTATTATAGCATGTAGAATGAGTCTATGGTGAGCAAAAGTCATTTCGTGAAATGTTGGAAAATTAAAAAAAAAACAACACCATAGTATAGTATGTCGAAATTTTTCGATGAAAAACACTTTTTTTTTTATGTAAATGGTCGTATTATAGCCTTTTGAATGATCCTATGGTGAGCAAAATTCATTTCGTAAAATGTTGGAAAATTTTACAAAAAAAAACGCCATAGTATAGTATGTCGAAATTTTTCGATGAAAACTTCAAATTTTTTTGAAGTTGAACAAAACATGAAAACAGTCGTATTATAGCCTTTCGAATGATTTTACGGTGAGCAAGAGTCATTTCGTGAAATGTTGGAAAATTAAAAAAAAAAAAAAAAACGCCATAGTATAGTATGTCAAAATTTTTCGATAAAAACTTCAACGCCATAGTATAGTATGTCGAAATTTTTCGATGAAAATGTCAAATATTTTTGAAGTAGAAAAAAAAAACATGAAAACGGTCGTATCATAGCCGTTCAAATGATTATATGGTGAGCAAAAGTCACTTCGTCAAATGTTGGAAAATATTACAAAAAAAAAAAATGCCATAGTATAGTATGTCGAAATTTTTCGATGAAAACGTCAATTTTTTTTTATGTTGAAAAAAAAACATGAAAACGGTTGTATTATAGCATGTAGAATGAGTCTATGGTGAGCAAAAGTCATTTCGTGAAATGTTGAAAAATTTTACAAAAAAAAAAACGCCATAGTGTAGTGTGTCGAAATTTTTCGATGAGAAACACATTTTTTTTTTATGTAAATGGTCGTATTATAGCCGTTCGAATGATTATATGGTGAGCAAAAGTCACTTCGTCAAATGTTGGAAAATTTTCCAAAAAAAAAACCGCCATAGTATAGTATGTCGAAATTTTTCGATGAAAACGTCAAATTTTTTTGAAGTTGAAAAAACCGATGAAAACGGTCGTATTATAGCCTTTCGAATGATCCTATGGTGAGCAAAAGTCACTTTCTGAAATGTTGGAAAATTTTACAAAAAAAACGCCATAGTATAGTATGTCGAAATTTTTCGGTGAAAACGTCAAATTTTTTTGGAAGTTGAAAAAAACATGAGAACGGTCATATTGTAGCATGTAGAATGAGTCTATGGTGAGCAAAAGTCGTTTCGTGAAATGTTGGAAAATTTTACAAAAAAAACGCCATAGTATAGTGTGTCGAAAATTTTTCGATGAAAACGTCAAATTTTTTTGATGTTGAAAAAAAAAATGAAAACAGTCATATTGTAGCCTTTCGAATGATTCTATGGTGACAAAAGTCATTTCGTGAAATGTTGGAAAATTTTACAAAAAAAAAAAGGCCATAGTATAGTATGTCGAAATTTTTCGATGAAAATGTCACATTTTTTTGATGTTGAAAAAGACCATGAAAACGGTCGTATTATAGCATGTAGAATGATTCTATGGTGAGCAAAAATCACTTCGTGAAATGTTGGAAAATTTTACAAAAAAAGCGCCATAGTATAGTGTGTCGAAATTTTTCGATGAAAACCTCAAATTTTTTTGATGTTGGAAAAACCATGAAAACTGTTGTATTATAGCATGTAGAATGAGTCTATGGTGAGCAAAAGTCACTTCATGAAATGTTGGAAAATTTTACAAAAAAAAAAACGCCATAGTATAGTATGTCGAAATTTTTCGATGAAAACGTCAAATTTTTTTGAAGTTGAAAAAAACGATGAAAACGGTCGTATTATAGCCTTTCGAATGATCCTATGGTGAGCAAAAGTCACTTTCTGAAATGTTGGAAAATTTTACAAAAAAAATGCCATAGTATAGTATGTCGAAATTTTTCGATGAAAACGTCATTTTTTTTGAAGTTGAAAAAAAACACATGAAAACGGTCGTATTATAGCATGTACAATGTTTCTATGGTGAGCAAAAGTCATTTTGTGAAATGTTGGAAAATTTTACAAAAAAAAAAACGCCATAGTATAGTATGTCTAAATTTTTCGATGAAAAACACTTTTTTTTTTTAATGTAAATGGTCGTATTATAGCCTTTCGAATGATCCTATGGTGAGCAAAATTCATTTCGTAAAATGTTGGAAAATTTTCCAAAAAAAAGCGCCATAGTATAGTATGTCGAAATTTTTCGATGAAAACTTCAAATTTTTTTGAAGTTGAAAAAAACATGAAAACAGTCGTATTATAGCCTTTCGAATGATTCTACGGTGAGCAAAATTCGTAAAATGTTGGAAAATTAAAAAAAAACAAAAACGCCATAGTATAGTATGTCAAAATTTTTCGATAAAAACTTCAAATTTTTTTGATGTTGGAAAAAACTATGAAAACGGTCGTATTATAGCATGTACAATGATTCTATGGTGAGCAAAATTCATTCCGTGAAATGTTGGAAAATTTTACCAAAAAACAAAACAAAACAAAAACGCCATAGTATAGTGTGTCGAAATTTTTCGATGAAAACATCAAATTTTTTTGAAGTTGAAAAAAACATGAAAACAGTCGTATTATAGCCTTTCGAATGCTTCTATGGTGAGCAAAAGTCACTTCGTGAAATGTTGGAAAATTTTACAAAAAAATCGCCATAGTATAGTAGTTGAAAAAAACGATGAAAACGGCCGTATTATAGCCTTTCGAATGCTTCTATGGTGAGCAAAAGTCACTTCGTGAAATGTTGGAAAATTTTACCAAAAAAGCGCCATAGTATAATATGTCGAAATTTTTCGATGAAAACGTCAAATTTTTTTGATGTTGAAAAAAATATGAAAACAGTCATATTGTAGCCTTTCGAATGATTCTATGGTGACAAAAGTCATTTCGTGAAATGTTGGAAAATTTTACAAAAAAAAAAAAAAACACCGTATGTCGCCATTTTTCGATGAAAACGTCAAATTGTTTTGAAGTTGAAAAAGACCATGAAAACGGTCGTATTATAGCATGTAGAATGATTCTATGGTGAGCAATAGTCACTTCGTGAAATGTTGGAAAATTTTACCAAAAAAAAAAAAAAAAACGCCATAGTATAGTATGTCGAAATTTTTCGATGAAAACGTCAAATTGTTTTGAAGTTGAAAAAAAAACATGAAAACGGTCATATTGTAGCATGTATAATGATTCTATGGTGAGCAATAGTCATTTCGTGAAATGGTGGAACATTTAAAAAATAAAATGCCATAGTATAGTGTGTCGAAATTTTTCGATGAAAACGTCAAATTTTTTTGAAGTTGAAAAAAACGATGAAAACAGTTGTATTATAGCCTTTCGAATGATCCTATGGTGAGCAAAAGTCACTTTGTGAAATGTTGGAAAATTTTACAAAAAAAACGGCATAGTATAGTATGTCGAAAATTTTCGATGAAAATGTCAAATTTTTTTGATGTTGAAAAAAAAAAAAAACATGTAAATGGTCGTATTGTAGCCTTTCGAATGATCCTATGGTGAGCAAAAGTCATTTCGTGAAATGTTGGCAAATTTTACCAAAAAAAAAAAAAAAAAACGGCATAGTATAGTATGTCGAAAATTTTTCGATGAAAACGTCAAATTTTTTTGATGTTGAAAAAAACATGAAAACAGTCATATTGTTGCCTTTCGAATGATTCTATGGTGACAAAAGTCATTTCGTGAAATGTTGGAAAATTTTACAAAAAAAAAAAAAAAAACACCGTATGTCGCAATTTTTCGATGAAAACGTCAAATTGTTTTGAAGTTGAAAAAAAACATGAAAACGGTTGTATTATAGCATGTAGAATGATTCTATGGTGAGCAAAAGTCATTTCGTTAAATGTTGGAAAATTTTACAAAAAAAAACGTCATAGTATAGTATGTCGAAATTTTTCGATGAAAACGTCAAATTTTTTCGAATACTATGACATGCTATACTTTGACTTTTTTTCATGGAATTTTTAACATGCTATACTGACTTTTTTCTCAAAATTGTCGACATACTATACTATGACGTTTTTGACATACTATACTATGACTTTTTTCATGAAATTTTCGACATGCTATACTATGACTTTTTTTTTCATGAAATTTTAAACATTCTATACTATGACTTTTTTCATGAAATTTTTAACATTCTATACTATGACTTTTTTCATGAAATTTTTGACATATACTGTTTTTTTCATGACGTTTTTGACATGCTATACTATGACATTTTTTTCATGAAATTTTTAACATGCTATACTATGATGTATTTTTCATGAAATTTTCGTCATGCTATACTATAACGTTTTTGACATGCTATACTATGACTTTTTTCATCAAATTTTCGAAATGCTATACTATGAGGTTTTTTTCAAGAAATGTTCAACATGCTATACTGTGACTTTTTTTCAGGAAATTTTTGACATCCTATACAATGATGTTTTTGACATACTATACTGTGGGTTTTTCATATTTTCGATATGCTATGCTATGAAATTTTCGAAATGCTATACTATGACGTTTTTTTTCATGAAATTTTCGACATGCTATATTATGACTTTTTTTCAAGAAATTTTCGACATGCTATGACGTTTTTTCATGAAATTTTCGACACGCTATACTGACTTTTTTTCATGAAATTTTCGACATGCTATGACGTTTTTTTCATGAAATTTTCGACATGCTATGACGTTTTTTTCATGAAATTTTCGACATGCTATGACTTTTTTTCATGAAACTTTCGACATGCTATATTGTGACGTTTTTTTTACATACTATACTATGACGTGTTTGACATGCTATACTATGACTATTTCAACATACATGCTATACTATGGCGTGTTTGACATGCTATACTATGACAAAACTAAGACTTTTTTCTGACATACTTTTTTCCCGGCCTGAGAACAGCTGTCCACATACTTTTGGCTATGTGATGTATGTTTGCATGTACTGCATGTTGAACCCCCTGAAACCTGTACAAAGTTACAAAAACGAACATTCGTGCTGCTGTGTAAAGCAACTAACAACACACAGCTCGTGAGTACTTACAGGAGTCCTCAATCTTTATGAGGGGGTTCGTCAAGATGGGTGTGATGGGTGCTGGAGGGACAGTCTGGGGTGACTGAGGGGGGTGACAGCGGGGGAGGGGACTGAAGGGCTGTCTGAGGTACTCCCCTCTTCCTTCCCCTTCTCCCTCTACAGAGGAGCCCCAGCACAGGAATGACAAGGCATGCAACAAAAATACATGTGATGGCATCAACAGAAATTAAAGCGCAACATAACCAGTGAAAAAACAAAAGATAATGACAACACATCAATAATTTATGATCAAAACAGCTGGATGGAGAAAATGAAGACTTGAACAGAAGAGGGAGAAGAGCGCCAAACTCAGGGGAGGAAAGGATGATAGATGGATGACTTCAAGGTTGTAGCTCTTAAAACTGCCGTATTTTGTGTGAAACCTTCTGAAATATCAGTGACTGTAAAATCTAAGATCATGTGCTGCATTGTGGGTTAGAAATGGTCTTCCAGACCTTTCAAAACCTGGTTGCTAAAAGACTAAAAAAATCAGGACTTTGCTCTTGTAAAGCTCATAGTTTTGAGTGTAGGGGGACATTTCTGATCAACCAACCAACCAGCAAATTAAAAAGTCTATTTCCTTCCTTTCTATACATTTATTATATCAATCTAGAAAATTATTCTATTCATCAAACTGTGAACATTTGCCTACAAATATTTTACATACTCCATCCTCTTTCTTTTAAAGTTTTATGACGCTTAATTTTTAAAGTTGAAGTCAGTTATATTTCTATTGCAAATTTCTATTTTATATTAAGATTTGCTGCACTTTTTATTATTTACCATTATGCACCAAAACACCAGGGAAATCAATACAGAATATATTATGCACTAATACTACATAAGTAGTTTCCTTCATTTGACTTAATTAGTTAATTCATTTTTTATTATGATAAATAATCTTCCCTAAAAAGATCACCGCTCTTTACTTATCATTTCAATCTTAACTTAATTTGTTATATACATTTCTCTAAAAGATCTGTTACTCGTGTTGTGTTCAGGTACTGTTGGTCATCATCATGATTTTTCTAAAGAAAATCAATGAGCGAACTCTCAGTTGATGCAGTTAAAGACCTTTGGCCATGCAAACAGCAGAACTGGCAGGACGGGATAGTGTGAAGAAAGGCAACTACGATACACTAATAATAAAGACTTAATCTGGTGTTTTTAACATGGAGTTTGGTTGTGATGCATTTACCTTTCTCTGTCCACCTCCAGGGACGTGGCCGATGTTGTCAAGAGAGCCGATCTTAGACTGAACTTTGAACTCCAGTTTCTCATTTTTTATCTCGATATTTCCGCCACCTGATGAAAACACATAGCACGATTATTTATACGTTTAAGAAACATTAAGTATTAACAACAAAAGTATTTCAAGTATCAACAGTAAAGGTTCTTATTCTGCATTAAAATGTCCCCTGTGACTGATATATTATCATTCATTAATTTATTAGTCAATACTGATGCATCAGTATTAGAGCAGCATGTCGTAGCTGCTCCAGGTGGAGCTGGTTTTAACTGCTTTATTCAATGTTTAGTCCAGTGGTTCCCAGCATAGGGGGCGAGCCCCTCCAAGGGGTCACCAGATAAATTAATCTGGCCTGGCTGATTAATCGGTCGACCTCTAAATATTACAAATACAAATGTACCTGGCTTATGATGAATGTTGACTTTCGATCCACATTTCGATTGGACGTTGGTCAGATCGATCTTTTTGTGCACAATCTGAACCTGTGAAGGCGACAAAACAGAGAACAGACACATGCAGGTTTCAAAATGAAGCAACACACGTCTAAACTCTACGTTTACATGCAGCTACAGAGGAACTGATGCTAGAAACTGGTCTGTTAGTCTGCTACAGCCGTTACCAGGAAGGAAACACAGATCAGTAAAACACTAAATCACACAAGTTAAATATCATAATCTACTACAAACCATGACCATTTTCCGGAAAAGAAACGCAGAAAAATGACCCAGTTTCGTGTTAAAATTGTTAAGTATTAAGTTAAATCGATCGTGCTCTGCATTCTCTAACATGCGCGGCTCATGATGATTGTAGATAACAAGTCTTATTTCTCAGCCTCAGCATCAGAGTCTCATCTCTCCTGTCATGGCCGACTGTCTTGAACAAGCATCAGTCTTTTTTTTTTTTTTTTAAACAAAGGATATGCAGAAAGATCCAGTTTCTTGTTAAAAGAAACATTTAGTATGAAGTCAAATCAATCCTATTCTGCGTTATTTAACATGCAGCGCTCATGGTGATTGTAGATAAAAAGCCGTATTTCTGAGCCGTGCACCAGAGTCTCATCTCTCCTGTCATGGCCGATTGTCTCGTAACACAAAGCGCTCAGTCTCCCCGCTGAGGTCATCTCAGTGCTCCTCACAACGGGCACAGTTAGGACAGAGACTCTTTGTTACCGAGCAGAGACTCTCTCTCTTTATGACACAAGTCGTCCTCGTCACAACGAGCCAATTAAGATTTCTCTTTAAAGATTTCCTGCTGGTCAAAGATCGTCCAACTTGAGGCAGTTTGAATAAAACAAAAAACACAAACAGGATTCATGCAAGTTTTTTTGAGGCGCCAGTTTGGGTGGTAAAACTTTCTGATGACAGTCAAACTGACATATTCAACAGAGTGATCAAGCTTACAGAGGACCATGAGCATTACATAACACAGTAGAAGCACTGTGAGCACTAAGCCGAGTAAAAGACTCCAGTTTATGGCAACTAATTCAAATCCAACATGTAGTACAGAGAAAAAGAAAACTACTGGGACTAAAATAAATCTATAGCAGTGGTGGAGGAAGTATTCAGAACACCACACTGTCAAAATACTCAATATAAATCAGGATAACGAGGAAAATGTACTTGAAGTAAAGTAAAAGTACTCATGCAGAGAAACGTCCCTTGCGACTGTTCTACTATTATATATTCTATCGTTAGATTATTATGTGCATTAATATAAAAGCAGGATTTGATTGTTGGTTGAGCTGGAGGTCATTTTGAATTATTAACTAATGACTATTTTCTCCATTAAATCGACTGGGTTTGTAAAATATTGACAAATGCTATCATTTGACCTCAAATTGATTCATTTTACTGTCATTTAAGACAGAAAAAGCAGCTAAAACATGAATTATTTGGCATGGAGTTGCACCAATACCGGATATCGAGCCAAAACTGACTCAAATAGCTGGATCAGATATGTGGTTGATCTATTAAATTCAAATTTATGTTTATATACTACACATTATATTGTGAAATTTTAACCATTTTTATGCTAAAAAAAATACATAGAAAAATTAAAAGTAATTCCTGTTAATTCTGCCATTGTTTTAACCAAGCTGCTGGTGTTTGACTTAGAATTTCAATAATAAATAACGATTCCGAAAATTTACAGTACATCCACGTATTTAATTTGCTTTACAAAGTTAGGAAAGTAATGTTTAAGTCATGCCTGATGTTGCCATACATGTAAAAGAATGATCCCAGTCATTTCCACACAGTGCAGCAGATCGGTACTCGTACCGGCCGATACACAACGTCCACGTTTCACATCAGTATCGGGACTGAAAAAGTCAGATCAGTGTATCCTTAGCAAGCCATTCTTCTAAATTTGATTCATCAGTTATTAAAATGGATAGATTTTCTATCAATCAACTACTGTTAAGTAGTTTAAACCATAACAATGCATAATTTTTAGTAAGTAACCAAAGTTGTCAAACAAATGTAGAAGTACAATATTTCGTTGGTTGAAAATGGTTCAACATCTACTGTTTCAAAGAGATCAAGTCAACCAGTTGGGACTAACCTAGATCATGATATTTATACTAAAAACAGACTGTTAATACCATTAATCAGTTACTGAACAACTTTACATTGTTTTAAATTATGTTGTGGGTGGATTAAGGCTCAGACGTAGGGGTTAAGTTACTCTTTAAATAGAGTACTTGAGTAAATGTACTTGTTTATGTTCCACCACTGCTCTACGGTTTAGTACTACTCTAGTCATCAGTATGAAATGCTCATGCCTGTATATTAATGATAAAACTGTTAATAGGTGTTAACAGTGTTGGAGTGTCGAGGTCAGGAGGGTTGAACACACACAGGAGGTTTCGTGCACGCTGACATCCTGCTCCTTCGTGAAGGTGCATTCAGGAGAAGCAACAAGAAGGGTTTTTGGCAACAGCTGCATACCTGCAGCTTGCCACGGGCCAAATCCCTTATCTACTCACATTGCCACCACCGGGTACATGTTTTATATTATCTTTGGAGCCGCATCGGGACTGCACATTGCTTAAGTCCAGCTTCTTTTCAAGAATCTGTACCTGGAAAGTTGATATGAAAGACGGTTATCCTGGAGGAAGCAACAGCAGCAGAGCTGCGAGAGAGGACCAGAGCTGAGGGGAAACTAGAGATCTAACCAGGGAACATGGCTGATTGAAGAGGACGGGAAGGACTTTTAATATATTTATAACATTTGTCTGATGATCTTAACTGCAGAAGACTCCCGATGAGGAGATCCCTCACATTACCACTTCATGTACATGTTTGATATTGTTTTAATCACTATGATCCACCTTCAGGTCAAGAATTTCAGAGGTTTTCAGGCTGTGATACTTTAAAGTATTTTAAACCTGTTAATGCCCGATTAGTGTAAAAAAATCTAAAAACAGAGACATAACACACATTTCTAGATTCAGTGTGATTTACACTTTCAGAGGATATCATTATCTCTGATATCAATCATGACTAAACATCCATAAATCTGCTAGAAATAAAGACGTTCCTTAACTGCAGAATCATCACATTTTTAGGTTTTCTTCGGTATAGAAGGAATCCAGTGACAGTTGTCTGTACATACATGGATACACTGCAAACAGGAACTGCTAACAGCTAATTGGGCGTACTTTTAAATGTACTGCCAAAATGAATCCAGGCTTAAAAACTCATACTTCCTGTTTAATGTTTAAATCACCCAAAACCCCCCAAATTATGGGAACTGTAGTTCCAAAACTATGTCCAAAAGAGTAACTATCAATACATATTTTTGACATTAATAATGCTCGGTACATCCCATTAATATAGTCATACACATACAGATATTTGTGTCTACAGTACATAGGACTCAACTATATTAATTTGCAGCCAGAGAGGGGGGTGCACATTATCTGATTTTGAAAACCCCTGAAATACTTTGACCTGGAAATGTTAAAGACCACTTTCTACTTCACCGAGAGGGTTTGCTCCTGGTGACCGGTGTTGAGTTAAATATTTGATATTGTCTTTTAAGGCACACTTTAACCTCACTGGACATTACTACAATCCACCTTCTGATCAAGGATTTACAGCTGGAGATATCACACTGTAACGACTGTAAGGAAGGCAGCCTTGTATTAAACAGGTCTGGAACAAATAATGTACCTGCGCTGTATAATTAAATGCTACAGTTGGCACTAATTGGGACTAATATGCTGTATTTTTTAAAAAAAATGTGATTATCTCCTCTTAAATCAGACTTAGAAAACACCAGAATATTTTTTCCCCACCAGCTCTCAGGGCTTCCCTAGAATCACTATGTGAGCTCAGAAAATAAATAAATGAGCAAAATAAGTTCAATTATTCATAAAGTGAAAGTCGAGCACAAGACTCCTCACCTTGCCTCCACCAGGCGTGTGCTTTATGTTGTCTTTAGATCCACAACGAGACTGGACGTTGGCCAAGTCCAGCTTCTTATCGAGGATTTGGACCTGCACAGGTGCGAGAAGAAAAATAAAAGTCTTCAGAATATTAAAATGAGAACACCTTCAGCAGGACGGGGATCAGCCCAAACATGGAGGAAATAAGATGTTCAAGGGATGAAGACTAAAGGCTTTTACACACTGGGGGCACGATGAATAAACGACAAAAAAAAAAAAAAAAAATTGCTCAAATACTATGTATCTACAGCTTTTATTGTGAAAGGTAGGAGTGGATCTGGTCAGCTTTTTCAAAACCAACATGACTCAGTTCAAAATTTTGTCTCAAAACAAAACTCCTCATCTCTTCTCTGACATGATTCTGACATCAGATGACTTTCTACCAATCAGTGCTGCCAGTCAGACACCAACAGGAGAAAACACAATCTGGCTAATTTCACCTGGGTGCTACCCACATAATCAGCTGTGCTGCTCATCCCCCCATAGCATGATCCTCACAAGTTGGACATCATTATGAAGGTAAATAAACAGACTTTCTAACGATGTAAAATACAACGACAATTAGCATTGGAACAACAGAGAAATAATGCACTAAACACTAATTTCAGTTTAGTTTGCTGCATTGGTTCAGACTATGGAGCCTTTCTGTTTTATAAATACAGGCTCAACTCAACCAGTGCCACACATCTTGATTGGCTGATGTCTTTATTCGTGGTGCAAAAGCTCAGAAAAAAACAGCTTTTTCGCTGCGTAATACACAGCACGGCTTCTGTGTTAAAGTATTCATTACACAAACAGCTCAAAAAATATATTGTGAGAAATATTCGCCCCTGGTTTGTAAAGGCCTTATTAGGACATATTTTTGACTCATTTTCGTTTGATTACTACTGAGGGTAGAGGGTCTAATAACTTTAATGCATGAAAATACAAATATTGTGCAGAATGTGACACTTTTGGTGCACCGGCTCAGTTATTGAACCAGGACAGGTGAGACCCTACAAGCAATGTTTTAAACATTTTTCTGTGTTTCACCACAAATGAACATATAGATCAGATGCCAACTTTAACGCACTGAAGCAGCTTTTGGTTAAATGCACCTTGCAGCTTTTAGTGAACAAAGAAAATATTGTTTATTGAGCAGACTGTGATGTACAGATTACATCCACAAGTCCATCTTCTTTTCATGTATTTTAAAATAAAAATAAAAAGAGAGCACTTTCTTCTTGCTTTTTACCAAAAGTTGGTTTCGACGATCATAACTGCAGAGATACTCAAGAGTCTGGTGTTGAGTTCATCCCTCAGTTACTCACATTGCCGCCACCGGGTACATGTTTCACATTGTCTTTGGAGCCACACTTAGACTGGACATTACTATAGTCCACCTTCTGATCAAGGATTTGTACCTGGAAGAATGAAAACGTCAGCTTTTAGATTTTTGAGTGGAGAGACGATGGTTTGACAAATGAGCTGTGAAGCTTAAGAGAAAATGGATGCTACTGATTCAGAGACAGCTGTTAACTTGTGTTGCTTTGTGTAACATGCAGGTCGAGAGGTGATATTATGTCAGAGAGAAAGAGAGGTAACACTGGGCTACTCCAAACTGGCCTTCCTCTCATTTCCTTTTAAAACCAAATACATGAATCACTGCAATAAGTAACGATAAAGTATTTATGCTCATCCTCTCTTCTGTTTGTGATCTGCCATTTAAACGTCAGGGGTAACTTTAAATTCTTTATTTTTGGTCCATAAATATCACAACACAAGATCCTCTAAATTTCACCAGTAAAACATCAGACACGTGACTGCAGTTTAAACCAAATTAGAACAAAGATTTTGCAGTGCTTTTAATGCTAAAATGGACCTCACACACAAACACAATACACCCACATACTCACACATAAAGCACATTGATCTGTATTGATCAGACAGCTCTCGAAACATCAAAAGGCAGATTGGAGGTTTAGTTCCTCAAACATTTCTCAGAGGCTGTGGAAGCAGAAATATGCTGATTGGCTGATTTAAATCTCAGTGGGTAGAGCCAGTTTTTAACTCTTTTTAAACCGCGTGAAGATGAATGGAGGGTATGAGGGGTGGAAGTGAGAAAAATTAACTGACAAAAAATGGAGGTGATGAAAACTGGAGCCATAAAAATGGACGTGAAATGAAAAATTGAGTGATAACTCAAGTGATTGGATTAATTTCTAGCTGATTTGACTGAAACAGTTGTGATAGGATGAAAACATTACAACATCACATTCATTCAGATTGCCATTTTGCAATTAAGAAAAGTGGCCCCAAGAGCTTCTTCTGCACAGCCTTCGGAAACAAGAGGCTTCTTACCAACTATCGATCAGCAGAAAAGCGTGAAACTGGCAGCAGGAATGTGTATTGCGCCCACTGACCATATATAGGAAGTGAACGTAGTTGGGCCGCACATTTATGGCAGAATTTATCTTTTTTTTTTTTATACTTCCTCTGCCAATACATTTTGGTTAACCAAGCCTGACTGCTTGAGTTTCTGAAGTCTTGTTTTCGTCTTTAACCCTTTCACAGTGTGTTTTCAGTTTGTGAAAGCAAATTTCAATATTTCGGTCTTTTAAAATATCTTATTCAGCATTTGTTTATATTTAGTTCCACCCTCTTGTGTCATTTCTGGTCACAAAAAAACAAGATGGTGACGGCCAAAATGCCGGCCTGGACGCTTCAAAACGTAGTCAACAAACCAATAGGTGACGTCACAGTGACCTACATCCAATTTTTACAGTCAGTGTATGCTATTCACCTTCCTGCCACCAGTTTCATGCTTTCTACTGATACACAGTTGGCAAGAAGCATCGTGCTTCCAAAAACTGTGCAGTAGTAGCCAGCAAACTTGGCTGTTAACAATGCAGGATTTAAATTATTTTTAACAAAAAGGCTTTGCTAACGTTTTATACAGCAGGAAATGCACTCAAAATGTTTCTAAAGACCACAAAGTGCACCTTTAATTTTATATTCTAACATCATAAATACAGATGTATTAATACCATGTGCTTTTTAATCAGGAAACATCAAAAATGGTGTGCTGTAGGACAATGAATGAGATGAGTTATTGTGGGTACAGGAGGTCAGTATACCTCTGGATCTGCTTATTGAGGTTTAAACTTCTAATACGATTATTTTTGCCTCCAAAGCTCCGATCTAAACCTCCACAGACTGCAGGAAAGGGCTGGACTACATGCAGTATGAGGTGTAACAGCTGGAGTCAGAGTCAGGTTACCTTTCCACCCCCAGGCTGGTGTTTCATGTTGTCTGTGGAGCCGATCTTGGACCTGACGTTCTTCAGGTCCGGCATGGGCGCCGCTGCAGCCAGAGGAGCCGGCGGGCGGCTCTTCAGCGAGCCGGGGGATTTGGGCGTAGAACGCACCACCGCGATCTTCTTCACTTTGTGGGCCTCGGCCGCCGCCTTCGCAGAAAGCGCTTGGCTGGAGGGAGATTTTGGAGTGCCAGGGCTGCTCTGTCCACTCCCATCTTAAGCAATCGGAAAAGTGACGTGTCAGAAGTTTCACACAAGTCAAACAGTGGCGGATGAAAGGAAAATAATTAATAGAAATATAAACAGACTAGGAGCTCTACCGGCTAAAAGCTGACCAAGTTTGATCCAGGACTGGATCAGACTGTGGCATTGTGAATGCTAAAAGTGACCTCTAATGATCTTTTTCTTTTTTTTTTTTACCTTTTTCATTTTTTGGAGTAGGAGGTTTCTTGGCACTAGCTGTATCACAAAAAATATGACACATCATAAGTACTCCTTAAACCTTACACCTTATAAAAATCACATATATAGAAAAATGAAAAGGAGTTACATGAAAAGAAAACAATTAAAAGTTAAGTTTTTGTTCCTTACCTGGTTGAGCTGCAGTTCTGACAGAAGTTTTGGCTCCTGGGGTCTGAGACTTTGCGCCGCCCAGACTCTGAAAATCAGCAAAACAGGCAAAAAGTTTAAATTTAAGCAGAAACATTACTTTTACCTCAGAAAGCTGCTTTTATTCTACTTGCATTAGACAAAAGTCATAGAAATCTTGTTCTGATCTGGTTGAGAAAACGAGTGTCAAACTGTAATCAGTGATGAATGGACGAGTCTTTGGTTAGTGCTTATGGTAATTCACAATAAAAGAAATGTAAGTATGGGTGCATTTATATTTCCTTCACCTCTCAAAGAAGACAAGGACACAGAGCATCCATCCATCGTCTCTAACAACCTGAACTCAGCCCAGATGTGAACAGCTGTATTCAGAGCTGTACTTACTCCAGGCTGCCTGGGCCCTGTGCTGCTGGCTTTAATGGGGATGGAGCTGGGGCCGTTTCGGGAGGAGGCGAGTGTTTTGTTGCCCTTGGTGACCATGGATGGTCTTTTAAGGGAAGAGGTTGGTTTGGTGGCAGTTTGAGTCTTTTTCATGAGGAAAAAAAACGAATAAAAAAAACAAAAGTTCTAATGACAATGAACATAAAATGATTTAACAAATGAGAAATGATGAAAAGAATGATTGTACTTCACAGATGAAAGGATTATTCTGGTTTATTACAACATGGGCCTTATTTTCATAGTCGTAATCGTAATTTCTAACAGTTGTAAAAACCACAACAACAACAAATGGTGCCTTCAAATGGAACTCATGAACTTGTGTTAAGTCGTGGAGAAAAGCAATGCTGTTCCACCATTTCTCACAATGTCAACAAACACTTCACAAGTCGTGACCTCTGAGCTTACGAGTCACGAATACGACTCGTAAGTTGGCCGTTCATATGGACCCAACTCGTAAACATGGTAAAAACGACCCCATTTGAAGGCACCGAAACGTCTGACAGGAAAAAAACATGCAACAAATGCTTCAAACTAAATGACAAAATTGAGCGTTTTAACATCTTTTAGCTCATTGTTTTGGTTTTATGGACCACAACATTCAGCATCAGCATAGCTTCCAGCCTACGGTTGTTCCAGTACCGATACAGTATCTGAAATCTGTCCGATATTGCTCGAAGTTTTAATTTTAATATGTTTTTAGTAGGTTGTGTATTTAACTTTAGCGAGTGTATGTGTTTGCCTTCAAGAGAGACAGGGTATCTGCAGGTTTCAAGAAGTCAAATTTAAGACTTGGAGACCTCGCCTCAGCTTTTAGCGGAGGTGGAGCTCCAAACGCTGTCTGGAGGTTGATTAAAGTTGATGCTCTAGATCCCAACATGGACCAATACTGGCTGATTGCAGGAGTTAGCTGCTGGTGTTGCCTGTCAAAATTGGATTTAAGATATTTCAAGACATTTCGAGGCCTTTAATTCAGGTTACTGGATTTTAGACCCCTTTTCTAGACCCACAGGAACCCTGGAGAGAATGAGGAAGCATGACTGACTGATCGTTTGACTGAATGCTTCGTGCTCCAATGTCGCCAGGTTTCCAGATCAGTGGTACAAAAACTGTTAGAAAAGACGCAACAAAAACATGTTCCAACTTGTAATAAACCTGAATGATCCCTTTAATAAAAGAAATGATGATAGTGTTGTTGGTCGCGTACCTTATCTGCAGAGCCGTTATCCATCTTCGCTTGAGCTACAGACAGAAGAGAGAAGCAGGTTTTTTTAATATCTTTCATTTCTTCTTTATTTCCTCCCATGTGAAATTAATGAAAACTTTCGCTACCAAGTGTGTGCCTCAACACATTCATATGACAAAGAAACCAAAATGAAATGTTGGTGATATGCAGCATGCATGGTGACACAAAGTGCTCGTGGAAACCAAAAGAGGTGGATTTTTTTGGGGGCTGCATGACCAGCAGAGTGAGCAGAGATGGAGACATGGAACGAACAGTGGGGAGGGAGGACAACAAGCTTCTCCTCGGGTCAAAAGTTAACGTCCAATAGAAACAAGTCGCAGGGGGAGTGCAGCATGGCATACAGTAGAAGCTGCGTTGTAAAAGAAAGAAGTGGAAGGAGTAAACTGAAGAGGGCTCTGAACTGGTGAATATGACAGCAAACAGACCTTTGAAAATAGCGACCGGCACCAAAGACTTTCTGGCTGGAGAGCTTAGGGGGGAGTTTTCTGGAGCTCGGCAGCACCGGTGGTCCGAGCCACACTCATGCTCCTCATGTCTGAGTCATCAGAAATGTCAGGCTTTGAACAGTCCGCCCTGTGTAATGATGAGTCACTGCTGCTGTTTTCAGCTGCCGTGCCAGATGGCATTTCGGTTAAAACGTTCTCGGAAATGTACTTATTGCTGTGAAGATCTTCTGAATGAGAGTCAAAGTGTGACAGACTTTGTTGTGTTTCTGGGATGCGTCTGGACTTTAAAGCTGCTCCATCTTGTTCGGAGACCAGCTCCTCTCCTTGACTGACCCACAAGCTTTTGTCTCCGATGGACGTCAGGTCTTCCAAAGCCGCGCTGCGAACTAAAGACATCCCGGACAGATTGCTCATCTCAGCCAGGCACTCGGCGGCGTCGAGGCTGCTCGCCCTCTGAGAATCCACAGCTCCGGTCCGCTCGGGACTCCCCCCGTCATCCCGTCTAATCTCCGACCCGCAGCCGAGGTCTTCAGAGGCCCACAAAGACTCACTTAGCCTCTTCCCACACTCCACCAACTCATTTCCTGGGTCCAAGGGGCAGGAAGCTCCCATGAAGTCAACGCCCTCCCTAGCGGCTCCGGATACAGCAGGATTTGATCCGTCGCCCGCAAACGCAAACTCACTGCGGACCCCAGTAGCACCAGGCTTTGCTAATTTGTTTGGAAAGCAGATTAATGATGACATTCACAGCACTCGTTTTCCATCTCCCCATTGAAACAGAAGAAACTAAAGAAGTTAACAGAACTGGACAACTGATGTCCACGAAGAAAATAAAAAAAGACTGTTTTAATATTTCATTACGAAGAAAAACTGAGAAAGCTATAAAAGGTGAAGATGCAAGACGTGATCAATGGTGGAAAAAAACCTTCACATGAAAGTAAGATGAGATGGAAAAGGACATTAATGCATCACACCGGGGTGACAGACGACAGAGGATGCATTCCAGTGAACATAATGAACAAAAGACCACTAAAATGTGCACTTTCACTGTAAAATGTGACTGAAATATGAAATAAAATCTTCCTGAAGGCCTTCTGTAAACCGTAAAATAATGCCCCCCCCCCCCAAAAAAAACAACAACACTGGAACAAACTATTATGGGCCTGAGTGTGACACCACAATAATAAAAATTATACGCAATAAATCAATAGTTATTTAGCATTTAAATGATGCATTAATCAACTAAACTAATCCAAAATTAAAAATCATTACATTTGCCAATTAATTATTTTTCCTCATTTTGCCTTTAAATTATGAATCAATAATTAAGATTTAAGATTTAATCTCGAAATGTATTAAATTTTAAAATATTATTTTTTGCTATTCCTGTGATGTGTCTGCATATCGTATTTTACTTCACGATAAATTTATTTCCTACTTTAACATTTGAGAAATCTGAATGTGCTAAAAATTAAGTTCAACCCACAGAGCAGCAGCAGGAGCTCTGATTGGTCAGAGTGCAGCCAACACACATTAACTGACCAATCAGAGCTCCGGCTGCTGCCCTGTGGGTTGGACTTCATGTTTAGGTGGCTAAGAGTCAACTTAAAGTTAAAGCAATCAGGAAAAGTAAAATGTAAATAAATTTAATAATTAAAGCTTCACTAAACCTTTTTATATCAACAACGAATCAAACTAAATAATCTTAAAATATATAGAAAATCAGCTAAAGCAACTTTAAAAGAACTTTAAAAATTGAATTTAAGATCATTAACTCACCATTTAACAACAGAATGAGGAAATATAATTAATCAGAAAATTAATTTTATTTTATTCATAATATACACATATATACATGTATACACATGCATATACATACATGTATACACATACATATACATACATGTATACACATGCATATACATACATGTATACACATGCATATACATACATGTATACACATGCATATACATACATGTATACACATGCATATACATACATGTATACACATGCATATACATACATGTATACACATATACATACATACATGTATACACATATACATACATACATGTATACACATGCATATACATACATGTATACACATGCATATACATACATGTATACACATGCATATACATACATGTATACACATGCATATACATACATGTATACACATGCATATACATACATACATGTATACACATATACATACATGTATACACATGCATATACATACATGTATACACATATACATACATGTATACACATGCATATATATATACACATGCATATATACACATACATATATACACATACATATATATGTATACACATACATATATATACATACATATATATGTATACACATACATATATATACATACATATATATATATATATATACATACATATATATATATATACGTATACATATATATGTATACACATATATATATATATATATATATATTGTATATATATATATATATACACACACATATATATATGTATATATATATATATACATACATATATGTGTATACATATATATATGTACATATATATATGTGTATACATATATATATGTACATATATATATACATATATATATACATATATATATATGTATGTATATATATATATACACATATATATATATGTATGTGTATACATATATATATATATATACATATATATATATGTATGTGTATACATATATATGTATGTATATATATATATATATATATGTATGTATATATATATATGTGTGTGTATATATATATACACACGTATATATATACACGTGTATACTGTATATATTTTAGAATTTTATTTATATAAATATATATATTTTTAAGTTAATTTTAGTTTAGTGAGATAGAATTTAACTGCAAATGCAATTAATCAATCTAAAATTACCTAATTAACTGGTACTAATTAAACCCTGTAAGTCTATAATTATTCAGGACAGAATGAGGAAATAGCATTATTAACTGGTATATGAATTTATTCATTTTAATATATATAAATTAATATTTAAATTTTATTTAATTAGATATATGCACATATATACATAAAGAAGATAATTATTTAGTTGCTGTGAACAGTGAACATCTTTTTGTCCACCTGGACCTGGAGAGAACTGTATTCATATCTATCTCCTGCAGTAAATAAATACAGTCTAAATGCGATCAATAAAACATAAAAGCGCCTACCTGTTGAAGCTGCTCCGCCTGCTGCTGGTTGAACATGATGAGACAAATGGAAAAAGATATTAGTAATGAGTTTCTGTCATTCATAACTGAGTGATGTGCTCACTCATTGCAAAGAAATCAATACACATAGAGCATGTCTTCAATTAATGCAGGAAGCCCAAAGCAAATAAATATGTCACTCAGACCGATATGCAATCAATCATGTTTCCCCCAGTGTGACGTGGTGCAGCAGCACCACACCGAAGCTGGGGCTCCATGTGGTGCTTCAGCTGTTTTTAACATTATTCTGGCGTTCCCCACAACTGGGAGCGGTGCATCTGTTTAACAGATCAGGAGTCTTAAATCTGCCTGAGGTTTGGCACATTCCCGTCATGCTGAAATAACCAGGATGTAACCATCTTTTTTTTTTTTTTTAAGGCATGTTTGAGTCTGTTTATGATCATGTAAATTATCAACCATCAGACCAAGCACGAAGAAAAGAAGAAGCCAAAGGACAAAAACTCTTTTCCAATTATGATGCTGAAAGAAAAAGATAGTAAGCTTCATTTGACACACAACAGCAGCTTAGTCATAACGCATAAAGGAGTAGTTCAGCAATTCGCTTTCTTGCAGCAAGTTAGATGAAAAGATCGACACCACTTTCACATCTTTACGTTCAATGAGGCCACAGCTAGCAGCCGGTTAGCTTAGCACAAGGAAGCTCTACAGGCCTACAGTTAACATGTTATATCTTGTTTGTGTAAAATGGAAGTAAACCAACACAAAATTCAAAAAACTTCATAGCACCCTGGAACTGAAACCTGAGAAAGGCACAGCTAGACCACATTGCAAAGTGACAATATTTTGTCCATGAAACAAAATTAAAGTTGAAAAAAAAATCTGTTTTTGGCCAAAATTTTGAGCACCCTGGACTTTTAACCCTCAAGGGCAAAACTAGATCACACCGTCAACCATCATACCAATATCTGAAGTTCTTAAGTCGGAAAAACGACAGCAGACAGACGGACGGACAGGTGGATGGAGCGCTATATACCCGACTATGTTGTTGCAGGGGCATAAAAAGTTGTGGTTCGGAGGAGTTACTTGTCACTTGTCTCTAGGATATTTTGGTTTTTCACCATTTTCTGATGTTTTATAGACCAAAAAATAGGTCACAATAAGTGTCACTGTGAGTGGCCATAGGAGTCTTCTTAAGGGTAAACTAATCTGACTCAGGTGTGGCGCACAGTGAGGTCTATGGATTTTAGTCCAGGTTATGATGGTGGGGTTTTATTTTGAAAGACGTACTTTTGTTTTTGCATTAGAATAAATGGCATATCTGACTTCAATCGTCATCATCAACAGTCGTTTCCAGTCTTTCTGCTAAGCTATGCTAAGCTAAGCTAACCAGCTGTTGGCTGTAGTTTCATATTTGTAAAACAGTCATGTGTAAGTTGTGTCAATCTTCTTATGCCAAAAAAGCAAATACATTTCCCAAAATGTCAAGCGAGGAAACCAACTGAAGGCAGAAGCAGCTGAAAAGAGGCAGGCGCTCGAGACCGGAGGCGTACCAAGCTGCCCCTCGTCTTCACACGAGGTGCTCTCTATTTCTGAGAGCTCAGGAACTTCAGCTTCAGCGGCGGCTTCCTCTGCAGACGTCTCTGCTGCTGCCGAATAAACGGAGGTCAGTCCATCTGAAAAGAAGTAGTAGTTCAGCCCTAAATCTAAAGCCTAATCTGACAGACTATCCTCAGGTCTCCTACAGCTAAATCGGCTCTGAAACGACACCTCCTGACCTCCTGTTGTGGTATTTCTCACATTCGCAGGAGCTGTTTAACAGATCAAGGAGTATATTCAACCTGCTGACCCTCATTTCCACGACACTGTGGACTCTCAGTAGTTTAGATCAAAGCTGCACTCAGAGACTCAGACTGGACAGGAGTCCCAAAACTGACAAGTCCCAAGTCAAAACTGACAAGTCCCAAGTTAAGTGCGACTGAACTTTATCATAAAAAAAGATCCAAGGACCTGTCAACTTGCTGCGAATGAATATTATTTACGTTAGTTGATTCAGGAAACAAGGGGAAGTGAACTGATTCGTGGCACAATTTTTAAATAAACTTTCCAATCTTTGGACTTAGTGAAGGTATCAGGTATTTTCAAGTCAAAAGGCTCAAGTTCAAGTAAAGTCACGAGTCACTGGTGTTAAAGTTCAAGTCGAGTTGCAACTCTTCTTTTAATTTTGTCAAGCCTAAAGTCATTAAATTTGTGACTCTAGTCCACACCTCTGGTGGCTGGTGAAAAGGTTCACATGTTCACTGGATACTAGACTTAATGCACTTTAATAACACACAGAATTACACAGAAACATGTAAATATCAGAGAAGCAGGTTTAAAGCAGACGTTAGAAAACAGGCAGGAAAGCGTAAATTTAACGTGCTGAAAATAATAAAAAAAGTGGGGTAGAAGAAAATTAACAAAATAAGTCGAACGGTCCTTCACTTAAACCTCTGAAACAAAAGGAAAGTTATTCGTGAAAGAGGAGAAATTAACTGAAAATCTGCACACAAAGTGAAACATGCTGACTGAGGAATAAGTTGAGTTAATAAAGTCTTTGGTGTCGGAGGAGAGCAGGCGGTCGTACCAGGTTGCACCTCGTCATCACAGAGTTCAGACTCGGGTTTCACCCCGTTTTCACTGAGAGATGCTTCAGCCTCTGTGAATTAAAGGTAAAATGGAGGTCAAACTGCTGGTTTATCGTGACGTTACGGTGAAAATAATGTTCACGTGAGCTGTGAAAAAGAATTAAAATAGTTAAAACCTTCAGTCTATGGGTCATTTAGCTGCTAAATCCAGACTCATGTGAACAGCTCTGTTTCAGGAAACAAGACAAACCACAATAACATTTTAAACAGGTCTCAAATTCATATATGACAGTTTAAAACAAAATTTAATTTGAAATAATGTGACAGTACTTTGGGAAGGATTTACTGTGTTTTTCGATTATAAACACGCACAAGAAGAAATGCATTGAGAGGATTTCATTGTTCATTTCACTCAGCTGGAACAGTCACATAAGCAGATAAAGATGTAAAAAATAAAGCAAGGAAAAGACAATATTTAAGGTGTCAGATGATAATTACAGTGACAAGAATCCTGACTTCACTTACAGCAACATCATTCATGATGGGCCGGCTAGAAATCAGCTTTTGTCATTTTGTGTCATTTTGTAAGACCCTTGCAATAAATTTGGACAATAAAGTTGAATTTATTACACTGTCCAGACAGTTTCAGTACTGCACTGAAGGTAATGAGTCAGTTCTAATGTCTGAGCTGTAAACTGGATTATTACTAGTTTTTTAAAATGAGTCTAATCTATTGACATGTAGTATATCACACGCTCAAATTTAGTATTATATTATATACAGTATATTATAATCCAGAAGAAAAATGCATTCAAAAATCACACTGACATTTCTAACGACACTAATAACATTAAAATTAAGGCTGTCAACTGCTGTAGTGGGCTCATTTTAAAGCTCGTGTGAAGATACTGGAGAATAAAGAGAAAGAAGTGATAATATTAAAAGGATTAAGTCATAAATTTAGGTGAAAAAAGTCAGAATAATAAGAGAAGAAGAAAGGATTTTTCGGTTGTAGTGGCTCAGTTTTAAAGCTAGAGTGAAGATACGGGTATCATATGAATCTATAATGAATCCATCAGTATTGGTTTTGGTGAGCTTACCGTTTACGCATGTTGCCCCTTCTTCTCTCTTCCCCTTTCTAATCCGTCCACTGTTAATAAAACCTAAAACAAGTGTTAAAGCTAAAGGAGCTCGTAAAGTGAGGAATTTTAGTGAGGAAAAACTGCCACGAACATTTTCAACGCGGTCCCTTGACCTCTGACCTCCAGATGTGTGGATGTAAATGGGTTCTCTGGGTCCCCACCAGTCTGCCCTTTACAGATATGCCCACTTTATGATAGTCCCAGTCAGTCTGGATCAAGTCATAGTCAAGTCAGCACACTGACACACTGACAACTGTTGTTGCCTGTTGGGCTGCAGTTTGCCATGTTCTGATTGGAGCAGATTTTTGATGCTAAAGTCAGAACCTGGGAGGGTTTCTGGACAATATCTGTCATTGTTTTGTGGTGTTAAATGATTGCCAGTAATAAATATATACATAAATTTACATAAAGCAGCATATTTGCCCACTCACACGTTGATAAGAGTATTAATCCTCCTTTACGGTACATTTAGAGCAGGAATAAAAAGTGTGAATGTGATTAAATATGGTCGATCGTGCAAATAATCATGGGTTAAATATTCTAATTGATTGACAGCCCTAATTAATAAAGGAAATAATATTTCTAAACCATAATTAAAACATTACTGCTCTACATTTCCTCTAAGCTAACCATAACCTCACAACTAACCTTACACTACAAATACGACACCGTCCAGCTACGTCTTCTACTCAGACAGATGAGATACTCACTCTGTGTTTCACCGTTGACGGGAGGACCTGACTGTGTGCGCTGCTGCTGCTGCTGCTTCCTGTTTGTACTTGAGATGATGGGAAGTGAAAACGGGGAGAACGACTGCACTAGAGAAGGCTGTAAACTGGGGAAAGCTAGGCTACGCACTAATTGGCCATATGGTTGATAAGAAAGGATGAGGAGGAAGAGACTGATTATCGAGCTATCGGTCAGGACTGTTGTTGTTATTATCATATCTCAAATGAAATCATCATCCTGCTAGTTAGACATTATTTCCACATTGTTTCTGAAGGAGGTTCTTGTTGCAGTTGGCCCTGCTATTCTCTCCATTTTAAATAAGTCATAGTCATGTTTTTCCATCATTTAAACATGTCATAGCGCAGCCGCTGCTATAGAAACCTGGTCTGGATCCCCATCTCCTCACAGCTCCTTGCATTTTTAAATAACGATAATTTATTTGAAATAAATAAAGATTATTATAATTATTTAATTCTGCAGCTGACTGACTGACTGACTTCTGTGTGCAGCCTTAAAGGCCTGATTGTTTATGGACTGAATATAGCAAACAGTGACACAGGATGGAGACAGGAGCTCGTTCTGACCCAGATGCCTGGATTACAGAGCACAGTGCAGCTGCAGTCGGGCACTCAGGGCCAGTCAAGCATGTCTTGTATCCATTATGTAAAGCTGATTAAAACAAAGCGCAGCTGAAACTACGAGGCTCGGCCTCGGCCCCAAATTTGTACAGTGACTTTGAGGTGTACGTGGAGATTTAAATCTTTATGAATCCTTCTCTTTGAGATCATTTAAGAACATGTTCTGGGATTAAAATGCTAATTTAAAGATAAAGTGACTGACTCGGGTTCACCTCTAAGCTGTGGGTCAGCTGGGTCACATAGTTAGAAACTTGCACCTATCATCAATACATAACAAATGATTGATGGGGTATAACACATTATACTGTAGTTAAAAGCACATAAAGATATTTTAAGTGTTTATTAATAAGTATATAAGTACAACTGTTCCTTTGAAGACAATTTATGCTATTACAACTGTTTAATTACATAATTATTTCAATTTAATCAATAAACACAAAATAGGGATGCACGATATTAGATTTTTACCAATATGTGATATACTATATGTTTCCACCTAATTGCAAAGAACCTAATCTTTCCTCCAGAATTACATATTATTATGCCTGCTGTTATTGTAAAGGTCCACTGGTGGATGCAGACATAAAATAAAATGCTTCTCAAAATGTTCACATTTACTGGGCAAAATAAAAAAAACTACTTCAACTTAGGTTACATGTAAAACATGTAAAATATTTATTTTTATGTAACATGTTCAAACAAAACTGAAATATTCATCCTACTTTAACGGGTTCGTTCGGATGATGCTGTCAGGGAGACAATCCTGAAAATAGGCACAACCAGGTCAAATCTGACCTATTTCCCAAGCTGTACAGCATTCAGCATTGTACCTACCTTGTGTTGTGTCACCTGCATATTAGCATCATCTTACTGGGCTTTACTGTCCTCTCAGAGGAAATTTAAATTTCTAACCAATGCTGGCAATTCATTTTAAAGCATTTATGTACCGATAGTGGTGATTGCATATCTGAGGATCCCTCCTCAGTTGCTCCTCCTGAGGTTTCTTCCCATTTCCCCCATTTAAGTGTTTGCTGATCTGAATGGATGCTGTAAGGACAGATTGTGTTGTATGCTGTAGGGAGTGGAAAGCCTCGTGATGTTGGGTTGTATAAATAAAAGTGACTCGACTCATGTCTGACCTTTCATCAGGACTCCGTTCTCCTGGTGGTGCTGGTCGCTGATGGTCATGTTGGCTAAGGAGGAGCTCATGGTGTCTCCAGAGCTGTAGCTGTTGGAGGCGTTGTTCATGTAGTCCATTGCCAGTCGCAGGTCAGGCTGCAGAGAAGCAATAAACGAAGATCAGGACACGGTGTCACCTTAGATATGACAAGTCACACATTTCTCATGTTGCAAAGCAGCTGACCGGGATGAACACCTGATTTTAAGGATTAAATGTAATAACGGCGCACTTCATGGACACTTTGTCTTCCGGCGTGCAGAACCCAGTCCGTCACCACCAGATGTAAACAGACACTGAGACGGTGAAAACCAGTTATTTATACATCCTGACGTGGGGTCTGCGCTTCATGTTACAGCCTGACAGATAAAAATAGTCCCTTCTGCCCATGTGCACACCGTCCTCGCTGTCAGTAGCTGCACTTCCTAAACAACCACCTCTGAACAAGTGTGTTTCATGTACCGCCATTTCTCAGCACTATTATAACATTATTAAGATGGTAATACTCAGCGGTGGAGAACGTAAAAGTACTAATACCACAATGTAAAAATAGTCCTGGATTGAAAATGTTACATCAGTAAAAAGGTGGTTAGTAAGTATTAAAACCATAAAACAGAGTAGGAGTAGAAGGGTCATTGAAATGTTTGCTGTGGTAATTTGACTAAGACAAAAGAAAACAGTTGTTAGTTGTTATGGTGACGACCACGTCAAAGGGGCCGTAAAGAAAGTGGTCGCAGCTCGTCAGGAAGACAACGGACGTAGCTCCATGAGACAGCTGGCTAGTTAGCTAGGTAGCTTGTCCCCAGGTAGAGGGACCGTTTAGTGCTGCGTTCGGCTCATTTTCCACAAACACTGCAGCATCAAAACCAGGCGGATCCAGCCCAACAGCTAAGCTGCTAGCTAACTGCTGAGAAAAACTCAGAGGAGCGCCTCGTCACTTTAGGGATAAAAGCTGGTCCACCTTAAGAGAGAGCCGGCACAGATACAGGAAGTTGGCTCTGGACTTCCAGCTCAGGAGTTGTAGCTTGTAGCCTCGTAGCATTTATTCACCGACAAATAAACTGTACACACACTGTCTGCTACAGCTACGCTCACAGCTATAACACCACCAACAAACACACACTCACCACCACCACACACACGGTCTGTTGAAAACCTGCTGAAGTTACGCTACAGCAGGCACGAAGCCACCAGCAACGCTAGAGGCTAGTTGCTCCGCGGCTGCTAACGCTCCCAGACAGTTAACTGGAGACAGTGAACGCAGCACCATGGCTGCTAACGCTCCCAGACAGTTAACTGGAGACAGTGAACGCAGCACCATGGCTGCGAACGCTCCCAGACAGTTAACTGGAGACAGTGAACGCAGCACCATGGCTGTTAACGCTCCCAGACTTTTAACTGGAGACAGTGAACGCAGCACCATGGCTGCTAACGCTCCCAGACAGTTAACTGGAGACAGTGAACGCAGCACCATGGCTGCTAACGCTCCCAGACAGTTAACTGGAGACAGTGAACGCAGCACCATGGCTGCTAACGCTCCCAGACTTTTAACTGGAGACAGTGAACGCAGCACCATGGCTGTTAACGCTCCCAGACAGTTAACTGGGGACAGTGAACTGGAGACAGTGAACGCAGCACCATGGCTGCGAACGCTCCCAGACAGTTAACTGGAGACAGTGAACTGGAGACAGTGAACTGGAGACAGTGAACGCAGCACCATGGCTGCTAACGCTCCCAGACAGTTAACTGGAGACAGTGAACGCAGCACCATGGCTGCTAACGCTCCCAGACAGTTAACTGGAGACAGTGAACGCAGCACCATGGCTGCTAACGCTCCCAGACAGTTAACTGGAGACAGTGAACGCAGCTCTGTTTCAAAATTAGCATCCCTAACGTAGGAGCAGGATTTTACTGTTGGTTGGTTGAGCTCATTTTGAACTACTAACTGACTACTTTCTTCATTAATTGATTGTTTGGTTTGTAAAAATAGAGAAAAAAGTGAGAAATGGCATCACAATGAGTCTAAAGTGAAACCACTGTATTTCTCTGTGTGTATTATTACTCATATATTAACATTACTACATGAAAAAAGTCAAACGATCAAACTAGTTGCCAAATCATTTTCTGTAAATTAAATTAATGGACTAATCGTTTTGGCTGTACTTGTATAAAATGTTTGGCAGTTTAATTTAAAGCAAAGCATCATATTCAAAACCGCTTTGTATGTCAAAAAATGTATTTGTGAAGTAAATATAGTTGTCAAATAAATGTAATGCAGTAAAAATATTTCTCTGTGGGAGAGTAGAAGTATAAAGTGGTATACTGTACCACAGGACTGTAAACAGTCACGACACCCTCCTCCAACCGGCGAGATGTGAATTGCGTCAAATCTCATAAAAAGAGGATTACATATCAGATTAAAGACAAGCCGCCAGTTACATCAGCAGTTTTCAGTTTGAATCGTATTATTTTCCACGGCCAGAGCGCAGGGCTTACGGCGTAATCAGCGTCCAAACTGCTCTTTCCCTGTTTGTCGTCTTCTGATCTTCATTTTCACCCTTGTGTCCACTTTGGCTCATAAACACAACTCGGTTTAATCTCTCAGCTGTTGCTCGAAGCCAAACAGAGTTATATCATTTAGTCATCATCAGTCAATATTACGCAGCAAAGGCCATTAATCAGTAGTTAGAGTGAACTTTGGTGAGGTTTTCAGATATTTGTATTTCATGTTACCTTATATGTCTACATTTCAGAGGAAGTATTGTACGTTTTACTCCACTTTACTCCACTATTACATATATTTGACATTTGATATAACTGCTAAGTACTTTTTTTTGTTTTAATTTATAAAACTAAATATGAAGAGCTGTTTGGTTTGCAAAGAATCGGTGTGTAGTTGGGCCTTTTGTCACATTTCAGATGCTTATTAGATGTTTCTGAACTTGTCAAAAGGTTTCATTTAAATAATGTTTAATACCCAAAGCAGTAAAATCATCAATTATTTAATATTTTTGGGAGAGTTTTGACTCAGCCTTGGTACATGGGGGCTCCTGCTCTGCCAAGTGAGCTACAACAGCACCCCAAATCAGCCATTACTTTATTAGTTAGTTAAGTTAACGCGATAATGCATTTTTTAACGCCACTAATTTCTTTAATGTATTAACGCCATCGATCTTTCAGAGGTTTAGCGGCTCAGTTTCAAAGCTACAGTGAAGATACCAACCCTAATTGTTTAATTTTAAAAAAGGAAAGCTAAACAGATTTATATAAATATTAAATATTCAGTCACAGGGGTCATATTTTCTGCAGTACATTAGATCATCTAAGTACTGTTTGATAACAGCAGTAGGATAAGGAGGATTTTTACCTGTCATGTAGTATTTATACATGTATACTTTATACTAACATTATAATAACACAAATTCAAAACTAGCCATAGTCAAGTCAGCACTCTGACACACTGGCAGCTGTTGTTGCCTGTTGGGCTGCAGTTTGTTCTGATTGGAGCAGATTGTTGATGCTAAAGTCAGAACCTGGGAGGGTTTCTGGACAATATCTGGCATTGTTTTGTGTTGTTTATTGATTTCCAGTAATAAATATATACATACATTTGCATAAAGCAGCATATTTATCCACTCACATGTTGATAAGAGTATTAAATTCTTGACAAAGCTCCCTTTAATAAAATAATCCTGATTAACTATGGACAATCATGCCTTTATTTGTGATTAAATATTTGAATTCATTGACAGCCCTTATTTCTAAATTGTTGAATTGGTACTTTCCTTTCCATAAATTATCTGAGTACTTCTTCCACCAGTGGTGCTCTTCAGGGTTTTCCCACAAATACCATGCAGTGATGCAACTCCCTCTTTACAGCCAGCAATGCCTGAAGTGTTGCCGTGGCAACTCCACCCAATAAAACCTCCTCCAAAGGCGCACTCGGCTCAGCTATGTGACCTTCCCTCTGTGTACATTCATATCTCCCGACCTTGGATGTTTAAACAACGTCTCACGTTCAGAGCAAACGGCGTGAACGGGAGAAAGTGGCAACCATAAAAACACTATAAATAAGATTTAAAACATCCTCCTCCTCACGCCAAAATGTCTAGTTTACGTTCCTAAAATGTCGAAGGATAAAGCTGGTGACATTTTGCATTTTCTTATTGTCAACACATATAATGAAAAGGCCAAACCCAACAATGCACTCAGAAATATTCTCCGCCTCCGTGTCACAGAGCTCCATTATTGTCCAAAAAATATTAAAAACACATCAGTGAGCCTCACTGTGGTGTGGTGCACTGGGTGACATGTTCCTTCATCACCATAAACGCTGCTATTTATTTAGAAACAAATCCACATACACCGTCCTGCTGACACAAATACTCACTACAGCACCACACGTGGATTAATCCGTCACTGAAAATAGTCCCCAACAGATGCACCACTTCCTCCCAACTGTTTAACGTTTGCAAAAACTACAGTGAGCTGCTGTATCAGGAAATTACTTTTTAAAGGTTTCTGAAAGATCTTTAGACAAGTGGGCTTGATGCTGACAATCAGACCGAACTGCAGATTTCTGTTTGGTTAGAGCAAAACAATGACCCTTGTCAATCAGAAGCAAGTCACGTACCCAACCCGCCAACGTCACAGTCAGTCATCACAAAAGCAGCGGTTGTTGGTTGCCATTAATTCAACGCTTGTCATTTCAGAAATCTGCAGTTATTATTACTTTAAGTTCACTCATTCACAAGAGTCTCGGCTTTACCGTGATACCCAGTTTATGTGATTCAAGACTGTTTAGGGGACCCCAGTACGCAGAAAAAATATATAATATATAAATATATCATTTTTATTATAGGGGGAAATGTCACATTTATACTGCAATCAAAAACAAGTGGGTTTTGCCCCAAATTGGGATTTTGCTCAAACCAAACTGAAGCGAGTCACCTATCCATCACGGCAACATCATTGTCAGTCATCACAAAAGCAGCGTCTGTTAGCAGTTAATTGAACGCTTGTCATTGCAGAAATCTGTCAGTTCAGAGTTATTATTTCTGCAAGTTCACTCACAACAACTTGTTCTGCTGCATCACACATCAATCTCAGTTTCATGAGGCTGTGATTAACCTAGAGGCCACCACAGGTCATTTTATATACTGAGGACAATTTTTTTTTAATGAAATGGCTCCTATGGGGACTAACTTCATCCCACATAAATGCAGTTGGGCTTATTGGATCCACAAGAGTCTACAGTGATACCCAAATTATGTGACTGTTTAGGGACCCCAGTATGCAGAAATACTCAAATACATAATTTTCATTATTTATACTGCATTCAAAAACTGCTTGTTTTTGCCCCAAATTTCCTGTGATTTTGTTCTAACCAGTGAGAAGCAAGTCACATATCCGTACCATCAATTTCACAGAAGCAAAAGTTGTTAGTAGCCGTTAATTGAACACTTGTCATTGCAGAAATCTGCCAGTTTAAGAGTTATTATTTCTGCAAGTTCACTCACAACAACCTGCGCTGCTGCATGACCATCGATCTCTTCCACACTTGCCGCCATTTTCGCGGCTGTGCCTTTCGAAATTTTTCTGGCTCCAGCGCAAGAACATAACGTCCCCATTCTTAATCCTGCCCACAAAGCTCTGATTGGCTCTGTGGGTTTTTCCAAATGGTGGAAACACCAGACCTACAGTATCTGAATCACTGAACTGAGCAGAGATGTACAAAGCAATTCAAAGAGCTGAGTAGCACAAACAGGACAGTGGAGTCACATTAACACACTGCTGAATAACACCAGACTTATCCTCTAAAAAACAGGAGATATTATAATAAATGTAGAGAGCTGTTTGTGTGTCCCATAGAAATCCTAATGAATGGTGTACTCTCAGTGCTCCGGGACAAAACTGCCATTGTAGCATTACACATGACAGAATCCAAACAACAAGAAAGCTGCACTCCTGCCAACAGAGACGATTCACTCTGAGGAGCCGATCCCTCTGCATCCGGGAGCCTCGACGGTTAGAGAGCAAACAAACTCGAGGCTGATAAGAACTGGATCATTAGCTGGTAATCATACATTTAGTCTGCAGTGTAGTAATATTACAGGAGACAGGCGGGAAACAAAATGAATATTTCCTGGAGTTTTGGCCTCACAGATTCTGTAGATACGAGTTTTGTCATGATTTGCTTTGAGACAAACAAACACACATTTCACCTGCTGCAGAAAGGGAACATGACAGCGGTCGTTGTCGCAGCTTCGTGAGGAGGAAAAGGCTCAAAGGTCTGCTGATGCAGCTTGTTCCTCTCGGGGGCGTGTGAAAATGTGATCTTGGCACAGGCCCACGGCTCCCGAGCAAACCCCGCTAAGACGGCTCTGCGAGGAGCTCGGTCAACAGGGATGTTGACACAGCTCCAGGAGCACCCAGCATGCAGCAGGACATGAGGGCTGAAACTCGGCTGTGTTTTTACCACCGAACTCAAAGTGTGATGCACCGGCGAGGAGCAAAATGTTGATCTCTCTTAAGAGGAAATCAAATTTTGCACATAAAAACTTGTTTTGTAGTCAGGGAGGAAACAAGGAACCAAAGAAATTCTGAATTAACTAACACAATTTTGTCAACAAATCGACCTGATTTGACTTGATTGAGTTGATTTAATTAACGATGACATCAGGGCTCCAGACTAACTCTTAACATCTGCTGCATCTAACTTTTTCCTTTAGGTGCACCCAAAATTTTTCATCTCACCTTTTGGCACTGCAATAACACACTTTGTAAGTTCCAATAGGCCTACACTACGGATGTCACGATACCAGAAATTTAGTAGTTGATAACAACGACAGCAGCTGCTAGCGTTGCCGGTGGCTTCGTGGCTGCTGTAGCGTAACTTCAGCTAGTTTCCGACAGACTGTGTGTGTGTGTGTGTGTGTGTGTGTGTGTGTGTGTGTGTGTGTGTGTGTGTGTGTGTGTGTGTGTGTGTGGCGGTGGTGACTGTAGGTTTGTTGGTGGACTAGCAGGTCATCAGCTGTGAGTCTGCCCAGATTAACGATAGCGATTGTCTGACAAACAGTGTGTGTGTTTGTGCTACGTTAGCAGCTGCTAGCGTTGCCGGTGGCTTCATTCTCGCTGTAGAGTAACGTCAGCGAGTTTACGACAGACCTGTGTGTGTGTGTGTGTGTGTGTGTGTGTGTGTGTGTGTGTTTGTCGGTGCCGTTGTAGCTGTGAACCTGGCTGTAACTGCTCCTCTGCATTTTTCTCAGCTTTTTAATGAATTATTAGTATTTCTTTTAACCCTTTAACTGATTGCTTAATGTCGGTTAATTTTTAACATTCCTAGTGGAAATATATAATTACAAAGACCTCACACCCAAAAGTTGCGTTAAGTGATGATAAGAAATCTTGACTTGTAAAATCATCTTTAAAATTGACAAACATCATATGTGATTAATGGTGAAAATTCAAACGGTATCAAAATAAGGTTCATTCCCCTCCGTTTTTCTGAAATAAGGTCCCATGGGTCCACCAGAAGGGGCAGGACTTCTCTCTATTCTCTCTATTATTTAACCGAGCAAAAATGTCAAATATTCTCTGTTTCCACCTTCTAAAATATGAGGACTTGCTGCATTTTTCTGTGTATAAACTAAATAATTTTGGGTTTAAGAAATATCTATAATCAGTTGTCATAGCCCTCAGTTAATAAATTAATACACAAACGTTTCAGCTCTAATGTGTGGCAGAGAAAACAACTGAAACCTTAAAAATGTGTTGTCTTAGGAGAGGTGTCTGGGTGTGAAGCGGTTTATCTATTAGATAGTGCAAGTTGAAGTCTTTAAAATGCTAATTCTGTCTGACCAGCAGTATAAAACAAAGATGTGTCATTTGCATGAAACACAAAACGGAGAAAAGCTGCAAATCCTCACAGATATTCAGCACCACTTCATTTGGTGTCAACTGGTTCATCATGTAACCGTTTCAGTGCTAAAATGGATCAAACGTAGAAACAAAGGCGTTTGTCTGATGCCGTGTCTCGTCCTGCCGGCTCACCAGCGCTGCTCATAGCTCAGCTAAGAGACGAGGATGCTGCTCTCATGCTTGATTGCTTCTGTATTTCTGACCTACTTTCCCTCATCGTTCCCCCCTCTGTGTTCTCGCCCAGCCTCCAGCAGCCTCCAGCAGCCTCGGACCGGCTCTACCTTTCCATAACGTGGGCCTGGAGCTGCAGCGGAGGCGCTCAAGGTGGAGCCTGTTTCCATTTTGCCCTCCATCTCTAAGGGGAGGGGAATCATACTGCAGGGCTGTACATGCATCCCCCTCCTGGTTAGCAGCTGTGGTGCGCAGTCGCCACATATTTACCACCTTTTGTTTTCATACCTCCAGGATGTTAACCACACCCTGCTACCTCTCCACACATCCTCCTTTCAGCCTCTTAAAACAAGACATTTGTTATCAAAGCTGATTTTAAACTGCAGTTTGCAGAAGGAGCAGCCACGGTGCTGCGTTCACTGTCTCCAGTTCACCATCTGGAGAGTTACTGTAGCAGCCACGGTGCTGCGTTCACTGTCTCCAGTTCACCATCTGGAGAGTTACTGTAACAGTCACGGTGCTGCGTTCACTGTCTCCAGTTCACCATCAGGAGAGTTACTGTAACAGTCACGGTGCTGCGTTCACTGTCTCCAGTTCACCATCAGGAAAGTTACTGTAGCAGCCACGGTGCTGCGTTCACTGTCTCCAGTTCACCATCAGGAAAGTTACTGTAGCAGCCACGGTGCTGCGTTCACTGTCTTTAGCAGGTTTCATCTGTGTGTCTGCCTGGATTAACGATAGCGATTGGCTGTGTTAGTGCTACGTTAGCAGCTGCTAGCTGTTATATACACTGTAAATGATTTCATTGTACGTTCATAGTAAAATACTGGCTACTAGGTGTATTACTATCACAGTGAGGTACTGTAAGTAAGGTATTGTGAAATGACAGCTGTATACTATCACCTTACAGTAGTTATGCCAGTATATTACTGTGCTTTAGCAGTATGCGGGTGTAGCATTACAGTGTAAATTGTACACTGTAAAATATCTGACTGGCTATAGTTGCATTAATCAAACTCAGCCAGTACTGTGCTGTAATTTTACACTTAAAATCATTGTAAAATACTGAAAAACAGTTTTATCTGTTAATCCATCCATAACTTAAAACACAACTTAAACAGGTTGAATTCAAATAAACACAAAAATATGATCAATTTTACACATATATTTAGCATGTAGAGAAACATCTTCTGATGAATTTGCAGTAGCTTGCAGTAATCACAGCTGTAACTGCCATTTCTTGCATTAATTTCACAATAACATCACGAATACTGTATTATATTGTGAATATCACAGTTAAGGTCTGTGATGTAATTATAATGTAAGTTATTGTGAATTATTACAGCTGCATCTTGTGAAATCCTGGTAATAATTTACAGTATTGGATAGTCAGAACTAGATTACAGATATCTCTAGTTTTGATTAGTCAGAGAGAGGTTATTGATATCAGAATCAGAATTTTAACTAGTCTAAATGCTACTGTGGATATCTCTAATGTTAATTCTGGATAGTCAAGCTTAGCTATTATACGTTAAACCGGGTTGCCACACAACGTCACATGGAGCTTAAAACTTGAGGACTCCTCCTCATGTTGTCACAGTGCGGAGAGTAAAAGTCATCTCCAGCTGCTGCATCTTTCAATATGTACTCAAGACCCGGAGCTCCGATCTGATCCACAAACACTCGTCTACTGGTGAAATGAACCGTCCTCCATCAGCATGGTGCCAATTAACCACCTGCAAGAATGCAGTTTAAAGCCCGCTGTGGCATTTCTT
Organism: Pterois miles; assembly: GCA_947000775.1. Classification (NCBI taxonomy): domain Eukaryota; kingdom Metazoa; phylum Chordata; class Actinopteri; order Perciformes; family Scorpaenidae; genus Pterois; species Pterois miles. Next base: position 18,443,280 of record CAMQGK010000299.1, on the reverse strand, counting down.
CTTCTCCTTAACGAGACGACACAATCAGAAAGACGTCTGAGCGGCTTCTTTTAGCAGACATTTACAACTGTCGGCTTTATCCTGTTTTTTACCGGGCATCTGAATGAATGCGTACATGCAAAAAGAAAAATTACTTTGCTAGAGGACGCACCTGGGAATGCATTGGCAAAGTTTCATAAAAGAATAACACGAAACTTTATGTTTGATTATCCAAAATATGAGCACTTATCAAAAGTAGGATCAAGAAGTAGATTAGTGCTACAACTAATGATTACTGGTTATCATTTTGGCCATAAAATGACAGAAATTATTACAATGTCCAAAAAGAAATCAAGATAACATCTTCAAATTGTTTGCTTTGTTTGTTCAAAACCTATATATCTATAGTTTGCACTCATAAACCTCAGTCAGGTCACGTGGAAAAACATTTTTTACAAAGGGCTTGAACGGAAAATAGCATGTTGTCACTAAAATATATATATAATTTGACCACAATTTGAATTTTTGATCTGCATACATAAGGAACGCCACTGGGCAGCTACAGAATGATATAAAAACCTAAAAAAAATAATAATAATAATAATGGACCCGCTCTGTTGGCTTTATCGTGTTGTTTTCTTACTTTGCATCTAAATGAATGTACACAAGCAAAAAGAAAACTGCTGTTTTGCTAGAGGATGCACCTGGGAATCCATTTACCTTTACATGACTGGAAAAGCTTGATAAAAGAAAGATAAACTTTATACTTGATTATCCAAAATATGAGGCAGGACCCCAGAGGAAGCACATTAGTGCTGCAACTAATGATTATTCTCATCTTATCAGTTATTGTTTTGGCAATAATTATCAAAAAATATAACAATTTCTAAAAACTCAAGGTGACGTCTTCAAATTGTTTGCCTTATTTCTTCAAAAAATAAATATATTTAGCTTGCACTTACATTTGAAAAAATATTCGGTATTTCTGCTTACAAATGACTAAAAACATGAACTGCTGCAGATGAATTTTCTGTTGAATGAGCGATGAACTAATCGTTTTAGCTCTGAAGCAGATATATGAGGCTTGTACAGAAGTAATTTAAGTGGTGATGTTGGTTTTGCCAGACTAAGCTCCCGAGGCCGAGGCCGGCTGGATGAGGTCACCTCTGGACGCGAGCCTACGCCGGGCAGCAGCCCGTCACTCTTTGCTAAATGGAGCACTTCGGCATGGACTCATTTCATAGCGCCTGACGCTCGAGGACACGCCGCTGACGACTCTATGAAGTCAGTAGCCGAATTCAGAGGAGGGATTGTTTCAATTAAAGGCCTGGAAAACCAAATGAACCTGCATCGATTAAAGACTCATTTCCTTCGTCGTCTCTGGTGTTTTCAGAGTCCTCCAACCTTTATTAAAGGTCGACCCCGTCGAAGCTCTTTTATGGGTTTTTCAAATGGAAAAGAAAAGGTCACAGGGCTGATGCACAGAAGTACAGCAAATATACTGATGCAGAAAAATATATTTTAAAAGGATCATTATTAGTTTATGCTTAAGCTATATAGAATATTTTCACTGTTTGTCAGACAGCCCTTTCCAACGGGGAAGCCATTATCTATGCTCTCTTCCAAGCTATCAGACTTGTGACAGACTTCCAGGTCCTGGTCAGCAAAACACCCGATTCATTAAGCTGCAGTTATCCTTTATCCATTTTTTTATATCATTCACGTTTTTTTATAGCAAAGACAAATGGAAGACACCCTGTATAGATTAGAGCTTGTCATTTGTAGCCGACTGTTGGCGTCGCCGGTTAAAATGACCGGCGACAGATTAGATCACCTGTAAGCTTCTTAAGGTTAAGTCTGATTGTTCTGGTTAATGTTGCGTCTGCAGCCACAAAGACCAACAGCGAGAAATGATGTAGCCGGTCACCTCACGGCAGTCTAAAGAGCCCTCCAGATCACCTCAACACTTACACCATCATCCGAAAAGGCCTAAATGATTACGGCTTTACAACTTATTTAAAGTCATTATTAGGGATGTGAATAATTAACCATTTAACCATTAACTGACATATCAGTTAAAGAGTTAAAAGAAAGATTAATATCTAATTAAAAAGTAGAGAAAAACTCAGGGGAGCACCGCGTCACTTGAAGGAGAAAAGCTGGTCCACCTTAAGAGAGAGCCGGGACCCACTCCTCTACTCCCTGTGAATAAATGCCTCGTACCATTTATTCACCGACAAACTCTACACACACCGTCTACTACAGCTACGTTCACAGCTGTAACACCACCAACAAACACACACTCACCACACTCACCACACACACCACACACACCACACACACACACACACACACACACACACACACACACACACACAGCAAGCAGCAGGAGACTAACTGGGAAAGTGGCTGCATGTCCACGACACTACACACAGCGCTGTGGCTGCTAGTGTTCCGGGACGGTGGACTGGAGACAGTGAACGCAGCACCGTGGCTGCTACAGTAACTCTACTGATGGTGGACTGGAGACAGTGAACGCAGCACCATGGCTGCTACAGTAACTCTACTGATGGTGGACTGGAGACAGTGAACGCAGCACCGTGGCTGCTACAGTAACTCTACTGATGGTGAACTGGAGACAGTGAACGCAGCACCGCAACTGCTACAGTAACTCTCCTGATGGTGAACTGTTGACTCAATTTGTTGTGCTCATACACTGCAGCTGTCGCACAGCTGCGTGCGAGGCAAAAATCTTGTTGGTTAGCTGTTAATAATCGGTTAACGAGGGTCGGTTATCGGTTAAGAACATTTTTAGCATCCCTAGTCATTGTGCCACTTCCTTTTTGTTCCACTATCAAATGGCAATCACGTGACGGACACAGAAGCTGTAGAACCACCATTTGGCTTGGTAAATACAGGTATACTCTGACAGACAGTATGAGAAACATTAAGTGTTTTTTGAAGTAAAAACCAAAAAGTATGAACCTGAAAATGAGCATGATAAGTCCCCTTTAAGATATGACAACTCTGAACACATCCTTTAATTGAAACTGCGACTTCAGCAGTTCTTTGGGAGGGAGGGGTCCCTGTCAGACCTCACTGTGAGTGTTTCTCCAGTATGGACTCGCTCCAAAGCGCTGCAGAAACTTGCAGCAGTCTGTTCTGTGTCTATACAAACATTAACAAACTGACACTGAGATGTCTTTCATTCCTCTCCGCTCATCATCTGGCCTGTTGGAATGGCTTCCAGCTGCGGTTACAGACTACAACATGCCCGCCCGGTTCCCCCTCCTTCCCCTTGTTGCAGAAATCAATGTAACAAGAAACTGGCTCTTCCCATGAGGATGGAAAAGAGGTGTGTCGGAGGCGACGACAGAGACACTAACAGATCCATCCAGTCCTGCAGACCAGACCAGACCACAGGTATTATCACCACTAACATGCAAACAGCGACTTAAGCCCTTTTGTTTTCATCCGGGTTTGTGGTGAAAGGCTTTCCATGCACCTCGTGTGCCATCAGATCCTGTCCACTGACCCCGAGCGGATTACAGAGGAGCCCATATGTGTCAGATAAGCAGCCCGGTTCACTGCTCGGACGCTGCGCTGCTGTGCGCACTCTCTCCCTCTCCACTGTGTTGATCAAATGAAAAATGGGCTTGGCATTTGCGCACACATGCAGGCGCCGCATCGTTCCCGATTCCCAAAAGAATCCGCTCTCTAAATAATGTAGGAATCATGAACACGCATGCAAATGAAATGCAACACACCAGGGGGGTTGAGTGTGTATTGCTTTACGTGCATTATTACGGAATAAAAGAGTGAATGTGCTGCTGCACGTACAGCGATGCTAGAAACCATTTAGGCCCTCAGATGCAAGAAAGGAGCGAAAGATCCAGAATAACGGGAGTGAAAAAAGCAACGCGAAGAGCCACAAATCACACTCCGATCACAGACGACACAAAGAGAAGAAACTGCTATACTGTACTATATATTAGAGACATAACATCGCATTATTGTCCTCCTGTGTTCATTTCATAATAAGATTATAGATATTCTGGCGGATTAGTCTTGTTACAGCGCGCAAAGACAATCTGAGCGCGTCTGAAGCGAAGGAGGACCTGCTCCAGAGGATGATGGAGACATTTTTGTTTTTGCAGGGAAAGAGGAGAAAACACGGCGTGTTAGCGGAGGGAGGTGACTGCTCCTCCTGGAGCGATGGTGGCTGCAACAAAAACACGTTTATTGTAGATGGAGGATCGATGAAGATGGAGATTACGCACAATTAAAAACAGCCAAAACGTGCAAAAATAATGCGTCGCAGGAGGATATGTGCTGCCACATGATGCGAGAAACACGCATTTCATTCATGTGCAGGATATTTCTATAAACGCTCACCAGGCCCAACCTCTCCCACCTCATGCAAAAAATATTAAGTGACACAAGACGAATGCCGATGGACGGTGACGACGCAGCGTTTTCACTCGCATGTCGGCGGCTCGCTGCGGTGCTTCGCGGTGATTTCACTGACACTGGATGAAATAAGAGAAATGCGTCGGGTTTCTTTTCTTACCTGAGGTGCAGACAGACAGCGGCGTTGTGTTCAGTCGCTCACCGGGCTCTCACAGCTTGTCGCAGTGCAGCAGCCGGCCGGAGGAGGGCGCTGCGCAGGGGAGCGGAGAGGAGCGGAGAGGAGGTGACTGGCTGTCTTGAAATGCAACCTGTCTGCTCACAACCAACCATCTGCTTCCATGGAGGCTGTAAACAAAGAGCAGCAAATGTCTTTCTTTTATGGTTTCTAGAAATGGGTCATCCTTTTTTTTACAGCAACATTTCCTCATATTGTCTTTAAAAAGGTGTCAGATATTTATAACAAATGGCTTAAACTAAATATTAAGGTTTTATTTAACACAAAGAATAATGCAAATTAAAAACTTGCTTTTTATTTTCTTTACTCACCTTTTTTGGTGCTGTATTTATGTAATAGTTTAGGGACATTTCTAACAAGAAAACCATAAAATAAAACTGAAATTAAAACATATACATATTAAATTATTTATTATTTTCTATATTAAAGCTTGAATAGTGAGTGAAATCATATGACTTTAATAATAAAACCACATGAGGGGAAATAAAAGGTTATAAATGTCTCTCTGAAAACCTGCAGTGATGGTGTGTGCTGACAGTAACAGATCAGTGTGGTCGGCACACAAAGGTCAAGTCTTGGCCCATGAAACGGCGGCGGCCCGGGGGTCTAAACACTGCTCCCTTGTGTCGCTGCTCTTTCACCGGCCCTGCTGTGGCCTCTCTATCACACACACTGGGCGCCAACTTTTACACTACGTCGAGAAACCACTCAGCCCCGGAAAACAGCAGTGGAATTACTGACGGTCAGATGTGTTCGGGAACGTCGAAGCCGTGATGTGTTGGCAGGACAAGCCTCTTTGTTCCTTCTTTCTTTCTCTTTCTCTCCTCCCTCCTTTCTGGAAAGCTGCCCGGTGCAACAGCTGCCACGAGCTGTGTGGCTGAAGACGATTGGATTTATCCTGGTGGGAGTTCACTGTGGGCCAGGTGCTGCCGTGGGATCCTTCTCAGGCTGAAAATCTGCCTTTTACACATCCTTTAAATCCTTATGTGGTCAGCACTCTGTTACCTGCAGGAGCCACTTCACTGACTGCAGGGCGTTTCAATCTTTCCAGGCACATATAGAAAGTGGAGCTGAATAATTTGAAGGATTAAAGATGCAGTTCAGCATTCAGGGGAAACCATATTTTTTACTTTCTTGCCGAGAACTGGATGAGAAGATCAAGACCATACATGTCTATATGATCACTACAAAGCTGCAACTAGCAGCCTGTTAGCATAGCTTAGCATAAAGACTGGAAACAGCTTGACTGGTTCCATCCAAAGGAAACAAAATATGTCTCCCAGCACCTCCAAAGCTTGTTCATTAGAAAAGTTGAAGTAACTGATTGACACCACTCATTTGTATAGTACATTCATACAGTAAATACTACTACATAGCGTATTAAGCTAGTTCTAGTACCCAGTTAGCTTAGTTTAGCATGAAGACCAGAAAAAAGGAGGGAGCGCTAGCCTGTCTCTGTCCAAAAGTAATAAAATCTGCCTACAAGCACCTTTAAAGCTCATTAATTAGCAAAATTCAGACTGATACTATTGATTTGAATAAATATTACTACATATTTAGCTAAAGCTTGCACCCAGTTAGCTTAGCTTAGCTTAGCATAAAGACTGGAAACAAGTGGAAACCGTTAGCCTGGCTCTGTCCGAATGCAGCAAATATGTCTACCAGCTCCTCTAAAGCTCATTAAATGAATGTTATTTAAGCAATTGATTGATAACACTTATTTGTTTACTAAACACATAAATATTACTACATATTAAGACAGAGCCTGCACCGAGTTAGCATAGCTTAGCATAATGACTGGAAGCAAGGGGAAATTACTAGCCTGTCTCTGTCCAAAAGTGAACCAACTGAATGAAACCAATCATTTGTATACTAAATTAATAAATATTTTAAATAAACTAAACTTTTTACTACATATCAAGCTACAGCCAGCACCCAATGAGCCCAAAGGAGCCCTGTTAAAGTAATAGTATTGTGCAGTGAAATGCTCCCTGTCAGTGTTTTACTATTTGATCTGATGTTTCTGGATTAATAATACTGCTGCATTAAGCAGTATGATGCATTTTCCAGCTGATCCAAGAGTTTATTTAGCTGAAAGAGGAGGAAGATTTTCTCACTTCATCCTTCAGTTTATCACAAATATCAGTTTCAGCACATCTGGAGATATGTGGTATTCACTAGACTGGAAGGGAAGAAAACTGTAATCTGAAAGCAAATAAAGCTGTCAGGAGACTAAAGCTGCATAAAATGGAAATACTTGAGTAAAAGTACAGGTATTCAGATATAGTTCTTGTGGACAAACTGACGGCTGAAGAACAAGAATGAAAGCAAACAGCAGAGGGAGATATTGAACCATCAACAGTCTCACTGCTGCATGAAATCATCTTTTTAATATTAGTAATATAAGGACTCTACAAAATACCAGAGCTACCAACAACAATCCCAGTTTTAATATACTGGTTCATGCATACTGTAAATATACTTATGATGCTTAAACTGAGCAAATATTCAGTTTAGATAATTGTCCCTCTGCCACTGCCAGGATATTTTAGTATAATTCAGACATGAAATCTAAGAGTCAAAACACTTAGAGACTTTTGACTTGTAAATAAATTAAGTTGGAGCATAGTTGAAGCAGTGATTAGAAGCATTTTTTTTACATTGAGGGAAATAGCCCCCTCTTAGTCGATTGAGATTTCTTAAATTGATTTTTTATGCTGAATAACTTTCTGAATTATTTCCAAGAAACTTATAAGCTCATCACCGGTAAACGCCAGATTTAAAGAGGTGCTTTTGTGTGAGTCTTTGTATAGAAACTCAGTTTTACAGATCTGTTGGTTAAATCAACTAATCGATTAGTGGAAGAATTTCTGTGGATCAGGACAGACTTTGAAATATGTTACTGTGACTGTTTACATGTTATAAAAGAGATGAAAGATTCTGCATATTCAACTTGCACAGCAGACACATATCTTTAATTATACTTTAAATGTCTCTTATCTAGTTTTAAAGTAGTTGTAGTAGTGGAGATTTGTAAATACAGGGCATTATGTATTTTTGTACTTGCTTCATGTTGTTTGCGAGTGATGGATATTTGTCTGATTATAAATTATTGCTGTAACACCTCAATTTCCCTTCAGGGTTCAATAAAGTCCATCTATCTATCTATCTGTCCACCCATCATCTCTCATCCATCCATCCATCTTCCATCTGTCCATCACCCATCTATCTCTCTCCATGTCTGTATGTATATATGTATGTATCTGTCCATCCATCCACCTATACATCTATCCATTCATCATCCATCTATCCACACATCCAGCCATCCATCTCCATGTATGTAATTATCCATCTCTTCATCCATCTAGCTCTCCATCCATCCATCCAGCCATCCATCCTCCATATGATATGAACTAAGAGTAAAACCATCAGTTGTCAGTCGGTATATAAACATCTTGTGTAGACCTGCAGGTTTTAACAGCATGTGTTGTTTTTAACTTCAATATTTCATGAGAACTCCTGCATATATAAAGTACAGAAACTACAGACCATGAAATAAAATTAAATAAATACACTTGATGCACATGTTTAACCTTCAGCTGATGTGTGCAGCATGAATTATGCAGTGAATTAAAAGGCAACTTGTTTTTGCTCCTGCTGTTAAGTTTGCATGAAGCTGCTCAGGTGATGTCATCCTGTATAATGTCCTCCTGTATAATGTCATCCTTTATAAACAGAGATGGATGTTTCTAAACGCTTCACATCGCTGCAGCTGCACGGAGGAAACGGCGTACGAGTCCTCTATTTGAAACCAAACCTGAACCACCGACTATCGTTTTTATGTGAGAAGATGGACGACGGGCCTTCTGTTTGATGCAGAGTGAGATTTATGTTTCCACCAAACTCAGAAACAACAAAAACTGGCCGTTAACTTCACAAGTTTCTACTTCTGAATGACTGAAACATGAACTTCAGTCTGACTGCGGCCGTTTACATCCTGATCATCACAGGACACACGGTAAGTTGTCTACTTTTCAAAGACATTCAATCAAACTTTATTTATATACAACAGAACATTTCAAACAAGTCAAACGCAGTTCAACGAGCTCACAACACACAATTAACAAAATGTAGACCGTTAAAATGCATTTAGAGACTAATGCACACCAAAACAACCGAGATTAAAGTTCACCGAATAAGAAAGTAATCAAAGATGGGCATTTAGGATAATAAAAGATACATAAAATATAAGGAATAAATAATAAAAATTAATTAATTCAAAAAATGTACGAAACTACGCAGAATAAGCAGACTGTATTAAAATAGTGAAATATTAATAGAACAAAATAAAATAACAGATATAATGATCAGCAATAAAATGTTAAGTGAGTAAATGATGATATATGAAATAAGTATAAATAATAAAACACTACATAAAAGCCAGACTAAATAAATGGGTTTTTAGTTACAGAAAAAAATTGTACTTTACATGCAAAAATAATTATTTTCTTAAATATATAAATACATATATTCAAAATGTACAAATGTGAAAATAAATGAAAATGTGTCTTTTACATTTCATTTGTCTTTATATTTCCATTTATTTATTCTTTTAATATTTCACAAATTTTTGATGTACTTATCCTATTTACGTCTTTATTTTACAACATTTTTAGTTTGCAAGTTTAGCATAACTCTGGATTACGGCAAAGCAGGAGGAAAAGTAAAACGCATTATCTAAAAATTAATATATGTTTTTAACGATACAGAAAAAAAGTAGTACTTTAACACATATTTTTGTTTTATATTTTGTCTTTATATTTCCACATTTATTTTCTTATTTGTTTACAGATTTATTCTTAATTAACACACTATGACTCCATAGGATGAAACATTTATTAACATGAGATCTACTGTAAAAAACATTATGTGTAATATGAAAACTGAGGTGGACATTACAGGTAAATTAAATTAACCTGCATTAAGTTCTGTTTTCTGTCAGGTGAGGTCAACTCATCCAGAGTGTTCAATTGTTCTTCATCTACAAAAGAAAGAAAACGAGTGTAAACTAAAGATCAAGACCGACGCTGCAGCTTCGCTACAGTCAACCAGTAATATAACTGCAGGTAAGTCTTCCTTCAAATAGAAATATATAAAGTTTAATAGAGTATAGGGGCCCTTCTTTCTCAGTGGTGATTTATGTATTAGGTTGTGTGACGTCGTGGGACGGAGTGAATTGTTGGTCAGCTGCCTCTGAAGGAGAGATTATCTCCGTCTACTGTCCTCCACCGTTACTGAAGCCTGAAGCTCCTCCAGGTAAACTTTATTTCATCATTTATAGACGCCAACAAGTCTCTGAAGTTTAGCTTCTTTGCTTATATCGGATCACCTTTCATGAAAGGGACATTTCTGAAAAGAAAACCATAAAATGTAAAAGACTGCAGAAATGAATTCAGTTATAATAATGTGAAGGGGAACTACAGAGCAAACGACAGCCATGTTTTACATTTTGTGTCTTTTGAATTAAAGGCTGCTTTATCAGTCATATTTTCATCATTCAAGTTTTGTTCACATTATTGTTATAATATTGCATCATACTGTGAGCTGAGTGCATCTTCACACCCCTAGAAATGAATGAAATGTAAACATAAAGACACATTTTCTATATTAAAGCTGCTGTAGTTAAAACAACAATGGACCAAATGACCTGCATGTAAAGTCAAAACTGTCGTTCGGTATCAGTATTTATCTCATTATTTTGTTTTTTTTTTAATATTTTGGTTATGTATCAGCATCTCTCATCAATATCCATCCAGGCAGCTGCAGAAAACGTCCACTACTTTGCATATAATGTGATTATTATATTAATATTATAATTTTTTATTAATTTTATTATTATATATACCGTATAAAATATTGTTGACCACAACAACTTTATAAGATGATGTCAGTGTTGTGTTTACAGCTTGTTCCTGCTGCCCCCAAGTGGTTTGTTTAGATAGATAGAGAGAGATAGAGAGAGAGAGATAGTGAAAGAGAGAGAGAGATAAAAGTTACTGGCAGGCTTGATTTAACATTTTAAATTGTCAATTTTATCTCATAACCAATCTCTTTTATTAGCTGTTTTTTTCTTATTAATTAGGTATTATTTAGCCTGAAAATAGTAAGACTACTGAGCGTAAAATACTGTCTCTGAATAACTCACCAAGGGTTAATTCTAGGGCAGTGACTAATGCTTTTAACCCATATTTTATCATCAATTTACTGATAATAGATACTGACCTAAAAAAAACCTCGTTACCAACCACGTCATACCAGCTTGTCATGAAGGAGGTTAAATAACACTTCAAACTTGCGCTAAATTTTGGTGGAAAAACTGTCATGTCCATTTTCAACGCGGTCCCTTGACCTCTGACCTCCAGATGTGTGGATGTAAATGGGTTCTCTGGGTTCCCACCAGTCTCCCCTTTACAGACATGCCCACTTTCTGATAATCCCAGTCAGTCTGGATCAAGTCCTAGTCAAGTCAGCACTCTGACACACTGACAGCTGTTGTTGCCTGTTGGGCTGCAGTTTGTCATGTTATGATTGGAGCAGATTTTATGCTAAAGTCAGAACCTGTGATGGTTTCTGGACAATATCTGTCATTGATTTGTGTCGTTAATTGATTTACATTAATAAATGTATACATATATTTGCATATTTACCCACTCCCATGTTGATAAGAGTATCAAATACTTAAATGTCCCTTTAAGATACATTTTGAATAGATATATGCTATTAATCGCAATTAAATATTTAAATCGTTTGACACCCCTCGTTAATTCATGTCTATATTTAAAATGTAAAGTACTCCCTGTTATATACTGTATATTAAATACTGCAGCATAGTAGTAATTTCCTTCAGTATCCTGAAACGTTTTGTTCACAGTCGTCATCTCGAGGACGTGTACAGTCGGAGGATGGAGTGAGCCGAGCGTGCCGTACTACAAAGCCTGTTTCTATGAAGCTTCGGAGGAAGATGAAGACGTGAGGAAAGAGGTACAGCAGGTAGAGTTCAGCATGCAGGCAGTATTAGTGCAGTATTTCATCTAATTCAAGTCATTTTTGCCAGCAGGGGACCAAAGATTTGGTTCTTTATGCCTCTGATTAATACATATTTAATATTTTGCCCCAGAAAAATTACTTTGATACCCTGAAGTTGATCTACAGCATTGGATATGGAGCGTCGCTGGCTGCCCTCCTCATCGCTGCTCTGATTTTCTGCTGCTTCAGGTTGGTTTGTTTTGACATTAGGATACTCAAAGAAAGATCAACTAATTCATATTTTACAATGACCTGTTGCTGACTTTCCTCTCTCAGGAAGCTGCTCTGCACGCGCAACTACATCCACCTCAACCTGTTCGTGACCTTCATGCTCAGAAGTCTCGCTGTGTTTGTTAAAGATGTCGTCTTGTTTGCAGACAAAAGCCTGGACCACTGCACCGTGTCCACGGTGAGGCGGGAGTCCTCGCTGCTTTAGTATCTCAGCCAGCAGCCCCTCGGCTGTCCTCTCCTTCTCATCTCCAGACAGCTTTCTGGATCTTTCTGCATGTTTTGTCTCAAAGTGACGTTTCAAGTTGTATTCTTTGAATCAGACACGTTATACTCAATACTTATCAGTCCATGACTTATTATAGACGTGCTGCCTCAGCATAATATTAATATGTTGATTAAATGATTGATTAATTGACTCATTGTTTCAGTTCTATAACAATTTAGAAATACCGTTAGTAAACATAATACATTTTAAAACTGACTGATATAAAATACACTTTACCTATATATTAATTACCCTGAGTATCCTCACCCTTAAAGCATGCAGATGTGCTGTCTGATGTAAAACCATGTCCTCTGTGTCCTCTGTGTCTCAGCTGCAGTGCAAAGCAGCTGTGACCTTCTTCCACTTCTGTGTTTTGTCCAACTTCTCCTGGCTGCTGGTGGAGGGTTTGTACCTGCAGACTGTGCTGCTCTGCAGCTTCACAAACACCAGGAAGCTGCTCTGGATCTACGCCACCGTCGGCTGGGGTACGCCGTGCCTTTAGAGTCACTGACTGATGTCGACATCTGTACTGGTCTGACACTGAGTCTGATTTTATAGGTACTTCATCAGTGACTGCTGTAATATGGGCTCTGCTGAAAACACTGCTTGATGATGAGGGGTAAGAAATGTGTCTCTCATATTTCATATTTTAATGTCATGTTGATGGTTGGTAATGACATCTATCTGTCTGTGCAGGTGCTGGGACAACCTGGAGAGCTGCTTGTGGTGGATAATCAAGACTCCTATCCTGCTCTCCATCTTTGTAAGCACATGTTCTGCGTACAGTACATCTCCTCACCTTATTTACACAAACTAAAATCTCAATCTTCTCATTTAACTCAAGCGAGTAAGCTCATTTCACAAAAATGTCAGTGTAAAATGATTATAACAGCAGTGTGAAGAATGTGGCAGCATCTAGCGATGAGGCCAAAGCCTGTAGGAGAACTACAGGGGCTAAAAACATGACAATGTGAAATGGTCTTTCTAGAGATAGATAAGATAAGATATTCCTTTATTAGTCCCACAGTGGGGAAATTTACAGAGCCAGTATCTGGTTTGTCCTTTCTGGACTAGAGTAGAAACATGAAGAGGACCATCTCCCTGTATAGATATGAAAGGCTGAAATTCATTGGTAGGGATGTCAATAATTAACCATTTAACCGTTAACCGAAGCATATTAACTAATAAACACTATTGGTTTAATGGTTAAAGGAAATATTAATATCTAATTAAAAAGCTAAGAAAAACTCAGAGGAGCGGCTCATCACTTTAAGGAGAAATACCATACCAATTGTCTAGCTCTTAAAACTACTATTTTGAACGGGATAGTGCCTCTATGCACCACACAGGACACAAACATCCTAATAGACATACTTATAAATATTATATTACATTTCTGCCAATAGATCCCCTTAATGGTTAAGGTTTGCTTTGCACCAGAGGTATCCTTTAAAAGCTCATACACAAAAACTGTACATAATCTAATGCACAGCAACATTAATGTCAGCACAAAAGCAGCTGAAGAAGCAGTTGTTGGCCTTCACCTTCATTCAGTAATGCGTCTAAATGCATACAGGAGTGAAAATTCAATTATTTTTTTATACAGCATCGAATCATAACAGTTATATCCAGATGCTTTTCATATAGAGCAGGTCTACACCGTACACACACAGCCTGATCTAGATAAGCGGTGTACTCTGCATCACCTCAGCATACAACATAACTACTGTGTGATGTGGTCCACAGATAAACCTCCTGATCTTCCTGAATATCAGTAGGATCATCATACAGAAGTCAAAGGCCACACATGTGAACCAAAGTGAGATACACCTGTACAGGTAAGACTGGTTATTGACTCTCTTATCACATCTATTCTTATTTCTGTCTTTGACCAACCTCTCAAGTCCTCTCCTGACCTCTACTGTCCTCTACTGTCCTCTCCTGACCTCTACTGTCCTCTCCTGACCTCTACTGTCCTCTCCTGACCTCTACTGTCCTCTACTGACCTCTCCTGACCTCTACTGTCCTCTCCTGACCTCTACTGACCTCTACTGTCCTCTCCTGTCCTCTCCTGACCTCTACTGACCTCTCCTGACCTCTACTGTCCTCTACTGTCCTCTCCTGACCTCTACTGTCCTCTACTGACCTCTACTGTCCTCTACTGTCCTCTCCTGTCCTCTCCTGACCTCTACTGTCCTCTCCTGTCCTCTACTGTCCTCTCCAGTCCTCTACTGTCCTCTCCAGTCCTCTCCAGTCCTCTCCTGACCTCTCCTGTCCTCTACTGTCCTCTACTGACCTCTCCTGACCTCTACTGTCCTCTACTGTCCTCTACTGTCCTCTACTGTCCTCTCCTGACCTCTCCAGTCCTCTACTGTCCTCTACTGTCCTCTACTGACCTCTCCTGACCTCTACTGTCCTCTACTGTCCTCTCCTGACCTCTCCTGTCCTCTCCTGTCCTCTACTGTCCTCTACTGACCTCTACTGTCCTCTCCAGTCCTCTACTGTCCTCTACTGTCCTCTCCAGTCCTCTCCTGACCTCTCCAGTCCTCTACTGTCCTCTATTGACCTCTCCTGACCTCTCCTGTCCTCTCCAGGAGACTCCTTCGCTCCACTCTGCTCCTCATCCCTCTGTTTGGGATTCACTATGTGGTGTTTGCGCTGATCCCAGAACATGTTGGCGTTGGACCGCGACTCTACTTTGAGTTAGTTTTAGGCTCCTTCCAGGTAACAGATCTGTCGTAGCACCCACTCCAGAGACAGAGACGTTAATCCATTAGAAATTTAGTGTCCGATACGTTTTAACTGTCGATTATTCTGTGTATTATTGTCTTGATTAATTGTTTGGTCTAAAAAAATGTCAGAAAATAGTGACAGTTCAAACCAAAATGTCTTTGGGGTTTTGGACCATTTAACAGATAAAAAACACATTTAAAGACGCCGCGTTGGACTGAGGGAAATTATACATTTTCACCATTTTCATTTATTGTCCGTTTTTTTGTTTGTTGTTTTGTTTGTTTGGTTTTTTTTACAACCAATTATTATTTTCTTGATTAATCAATTAATTGGTCTAACGTTTTTTTCCTTGAGGAACCCCTCTCTTCTCTCCGACAACGAGCTGATACATGTTATTTATCTTTTAATAAAATCTTAATATTTACGCCTTCAGTGTCAGTTTTTCCTTGTGGTATCGAGAATGGTATTGAACAGCAAAACTTTCCAAGGTATTGTATCAAAGCGAGAAATGGCAGTATCGTGTCAACACTAGGTCCAAACCCAAATATACTCACAAATAACACCAACAAATCCTGACACTCGAGAAGCTGGAGCTCATTAACCTACGAGAGGCTGCAGCTCTAAAAGACATGACATTTAAACACAGTTTCATTTCCTAACTTTGATTTCTCCTGTTGCACCAGGGTTTGATTGTTGCTCTGTTGTACTGCTTTCTAAATGGAGAGGTAAGTTAAACAGCTTCATTAGTGTCAGCTTTGAGATTGAATTTACACATTAAAATTATAAATCATTATCATCTTTCAGGTCCAAAAAGAAATCCAGAGGACGGTGAGAAGATGGTGGCCCGAGAAGCAAACTAACGCCAACAATCTTCCAACACAAGAATTCATCCACTGAAGTCAAAATAAAAGAAAATACTGTAGTTAGTTTATCATTAGTTCTTTAATTTCCTGATCATCAAGTTATAACAGCTGTACAGTTTATTTATTTAAAGTGGTTACTTACTGGTTGATTCTAATTAACATATTCTCTTCGTCCTCTGTTATTCATGCTGTCACATGCTTCGTTATCTTAATCTACTTACAGTATTATTTGTTGAAATTAGGGATGCACCTTCACCGATACTGCATTGGATATCTGGCAATGGGACAATGGGATTGATTTATTAAATTAAATTTTATGTTTATATACTAAATACATTATACAATGGAATTATAATTCCAATTTGTTGCTGCATTACACACTTGAATTGTAATAATGATGTAAATTTCTACCTATATATTTATTTGTCACACTTAGTCTTAAGCCTGATGTTTCCTTACACATAACAATATTAATTATTAATTAAACACTGGTATCGGATCAGTACTTGTATTTGATACCCAAAGCCCAGGTATCGTTATCAGTATCAGGACTGCAAAATGTCGTGCACCAGTTGCCTCTCATCTCCTGTTAGTTCACTCTTTAGCTGCGCTACAGCGTGTTAATGTGAATGAGGGTGGTAATTATAAAATAATATCATATATAAATAAGATAAAATTTGCTCTGGAGTTTGCTTGTTAATTTAGCACTCCGCATGTGCAAAGACTAGTATCACATGACCAAAGACGACTAAATATAAACAGCTTCAGCTCCAGACTGACATCTAGTGGATGAAACATCACATTACATCTGGCACCTGACCACAAATACACCATCTCCTCCTCGGTTACCTCCGCCAAGGCCAAGGCCAAGGCCAAGGCCAAGGCCAAGTCATGTTTTCACCAGTGTTTGTTTGTTTTTTCTGTCTGTTAGCAGGATTACCCCAAAAGTTTACAATGGATATGAATGAAAGTTTTTGGAGAGGTGGGGTGCGGCACCATGAACAATCCATTACATTTTGCTAGTGATCCGCATCATGATCCAGATTCAGGAAGGATTCTGATCAGTCATTAAGACCACTGGGTGTAAGCCCAGGGCCAGACCAGACATCATGAGCGCGTGGCAGCTGCGTTACCTGTTGTTTTTCATTTCGGCGTCCATGTTAACAGGTTAGAGCTGCCACCACCACACGAGACACCCGTCTCAGCTGCGTCTCTTCTAGAGATTCAATGTCTCGCCTATTTTTGACGTGAGCCACGTGGTTCACAGCAGCAACATAACTACAGTTTCAAAGTCTAGACATCTATAGAAAATGTCAGACAGTGAAGGTGATCTTCTGACTGTATATTAACATATCAGCAACATTACTACATTTTCGATGTCTAGATATTTGTAGGAAATGTCACAGATATGAAAAAGTAAAGATCTATTTTTAAATCAACATTTCCTGCTTTCATTTAAATTTTTTTGTAAGTGGACAAAACTCCATTTAACACAAGGCTTTTATTCTGAAACTGCTCGGCTCCATGAATGAACATAGTGCAGGGTTTTAATTGTGCACGGTGCTGCATTCACTGTCTCCAGTTCACCGTCTGGGAGCGTTAGCAGCCACGGTGCTGCATTCACTGACCCCAGTTCACCGTCTGCGAGCAGATTCACATCCATGAAGCCACTTTCCCCAGTAGAAGTCTCCACCACACATTTAGTTTAGCTTAGCAGCAGCTGCTAACGTTGCCGCTGGCTTTGTGCCCGCTGTAGTGTAACTTCAGTGAGTTTCTGTCTATCAGAACCAGCATTAACTTTTTTTCAGCAATCTGAGCTACAGTGGTTCTTCTATTGGATCGGACAACACGGGCCAGCCTTGGCTGCCC
Organism: Pterois miles; assembly: GCA_947000775.1. Classification (NCBI taxonomy): domain Eukaryota; kingdom Metazoa; phylum Chordata; class Actinopteri; order Perciformes; family Scorpaenidae; genus Pterois; species Pterois miles. The sequence continues at coordinate 18,425,609 of CAMQGK010000299.1, read as the reverse complement.
GTGACCCTGTCGCCGGTTCACCGGTTTTACTTCCTTGGTAGGTCCTGACCACTGCAGACCGGGAACATCCCACCAGAGCTGCAGTTCTGGTCCTTTCAATGACTGCAGTGGAGTAAAAAGTACAATATTTCCTTCTAAGACATACGGGAGAAGAACTTTGAAGCAGCAGAAAGAGTAAATACTCAATTACAAGTTCCTCAAAAATGTACAAAAGTACAATATTTGAGTAAATGTTCTTAGTTACTTGGTCCTGTATGAGTCTCATTGGCTAGCAGCTCCATGTGCTCTCAGCCCCAGATGCCCCATCAGAGACCTCAGGGGCCCCAGGTACAAAGAAACAAAGAGTAAGCATGAATGAATCCGTGGAGGAGCTTCAAAGTAAAACTCAGACGAAATAAACTGATTCAAGAGTTTCACCATCAGACGGATCTGAGTCTGATGAATCCACTTCCTAAAAAAGGGGGTGAACTTTCAGTACAAGAGGAGTGAAAGAAAAAGTGTCTCCAAGAAGAAGAGGAGCAGAGAGGAACCCCAGCTCCCCTTCCTCGCCTCTGAATGGTCTGACCCGCTGGTTCACATGGCGCCCTCCCCCCCCCATGTGTGTGTTGTTTTTGCCTTATATAGTGCAGAGTTACCCGGCTGCTCTGCCTTGGGACGGCGAGATTAGACTGCAGCCACACTATCTGTCCGTCTCTGTCCTCCTGTTTTCATAAGAAACACGACAGAAGCCATCATCTCCATCAAAATGAACGGTATAATGGATGGGATGTACGACCACGCTCCCCACGATGGCTCCTTCATGTTTACCTCAGAGTCTGTGGGAGAGGGACACCCTGGTGAGTTGAGGACTCCGTCTCCATGCTGCTGCTGCCGCACATTATGAATGAGGAGGTGGTTAAACTCTTATGTTTCAGTGATCATTGATGATTTTGAGGAATGTGCAGAATCCTGAGCGGTGCAGGGAGAGCACCGTCCCATAAATAAGTAGTTTGAAGAGCCAGACACCTCTGTCTTATGGGCTGATTTCTATTCATTTGTATTAAAAGCATTAAACCTGGACTACACAGGTATTAAATTAGATATATGGATGTCTTGGTGCGTTATCAGAGAGGAAACTTGCACAGCAGCTGCACATGATCAGGATTTTAATCAAAGTGCAAGAGAGTTGAACTCTGCAGCTTCACTGTAAATCATTAAACTGGTTCAACTTAAAAGACTAATGTGCAACAATTAAGGGGATCTAATGGCAGAAATGGAATATAGTATTGATCCGTATTAAAACATTCAACCACAATTAATCACACATTTTTTATCTGTTCAGAATGTAACCATTTTTAGGAGATATGAGAGAAGATTGACCAAACATCGTCACACAGAGCCCTTATGTTCAAACAAGATTCACAATAAATTCCTTCTCTATAGACAGACGTGTGCAGCCAGTGCACACAACGGATTATCACATATAAATATAGAAACACCTTCCTCAGCATAGCCTCACAGGAATGTCATATGTAATGCTCGTCAGGTATTCCAGTGCTGTCTTTCAAACTTATTTCTTTTTACTCCCTAACTACTTCACTCAAGGTGTAGTAAATACCACCATTTTAAATACTGTCGGTTTCAATAAGTCAAATTTAGGACTTTTTGACCCTGAGGCCCTTTATTAGATCATTATGAATGCAATTTAAGACCTACTTCATGTCCATACGGCAAGAAATACCACAGATATGAAAGAAAACTGGAACATCAACATCATCATCGCTGCTATATGACTGATGCTTCGTTACAGAGTGTAAAGTCGGGATCAGCTCAGCTTTTAGTGGAGGTGGAGCTCCAAACGCTGTCTGGAGGTCAACTGGACTTGATGCTCCAGATCATGACGTGGAATAATACTGGCTGATTGCAGCTGTTTTTTATTTTACCACCACTTTATGTTTTTCTGACTTGGTATGAAACTCAGAAGACATGATGCTCAGTGTTCCTCGTTTCAAAGTTTTCTTGCAGAGGATGCAGTGGGCTTCAAACACGTTTCCAGGCACCGGCTTCAAGCACACACTAAATTCACTGTTCTCTAACCAGAGCTAACTGAACATTTACTCGTTTTTTTACCCGGTTTTAGCACTCTGACCTTAAGTTTGATGAAAGCAACACTAGCGACGTTACTCAGCTTTTCACTTTCTGTGAGGTTTCTCCACTAATGAGAACACAACTCCCCTTGACTGTACGTGACACAGGTGCGCTCTGTTAAATGCTACCCAGGAAAAACACAGCTATTCCCTTTTGGTTCCGCTTGATAGTTTTGGTGACGGCATGCTCAAAAAAACAAACACTTAAAAGGAAGATAATACTGTCTCCTAAAATGAAAGTAACATTAATGAATTTCTAAAGCCTGCGAAAATAACACTGCGTGAGATTGTAAGACATTTTGAGGCCTTGAATTTGGGTTTTCAGACTTTATTTTTTAAATTTTTTTACCTTTTCAAAGACCCTGCGGGAGCCCTAAAATAAGAGCTTGTATTTTATTGACTTGCCTGATCAAATAAACATTAAATTAAAAGAAATAATAATAAACTAAAATTGACTTTTTTGCAGTAACAAGAGTAAATGTTACTTTCACCCCTGGTGCACAACTTTGTGCACTTTTATTCCTTTCTCACAGTTTATCAGGACTTTTTCATGTGACTTGAAATAGTAGTAAAATAGCTGATCCTAAAACATACACACGGTAAGTAGGCCTTCAAGTGAAAAAAAAAAAAAAAAAATACAGAAAGTACACAAAAATACACCTTTACTTTCACCCCTGGTGTGCAGGAAGCACCTGTAGCTTATACAGGATTTACACTGACAGCCTATGATCACAACTTTAAGGACAATATCAAGACCTGTAGATACCTTCTATGATACAGGATTTACACCACATTACTGCAATAATACTGTGTTTTTGTTCACAGTCTGTGAATACAATTCTGCTCAGAGTACAGCACTTTATACTAGAGACTGATTTATCTGAGTGGTGTTTAAAGTATACAAACAGTTTGACAACCAGTATTCTTCTGGATTTACTCAACTTTTAGGGGTTAAACGGGATATCAAGAATAAACAGGCTAAATTGTTAGCTAAACGTACTGTAATGGAGAAATGGTTGAAATATTTATACAGCTTCATTGATGCTCTGTTGCTACGGCAATGGATTTGGTCCAAGATGGCTTCCTGTCAGCTACTACAAAACAGGAAACGCTAAGGGAGCCAGTTTATGAAGGGTGGTTGAGACAGACAGGTACAAAGTAGGGCTAATTTGATAAACTGGGTACCGTACCCACCTCCGGTGCTCCCCGGGTAGCTCCGGCGTCGGTGGTGCTGTCGCATGGCGGTGGCTCTCCGCCGGTCCTCCTGGTTGCAGGTCTGGTTCAGAGGTGAACTAGCCAGTAATGGCTGCCGGGTTACCGTTGCTCCTCTTCGCTATTAGCGTTAGCATCATCCTCGCTCGGCTCCTTGCTAGCGAGCCGACCACGGAGCCGACGCTTCCCACGAAAACGTCGAGTCTTTACGTTAAGTTTCCCGGAGGTACAGAGCCGCTGCTCTCCTTCCCCGTTTAGCCTTTCTCTTCGCTGCTCCGCCGCTCCTTTATCCGCCTTTGTTAGCTATCAGCCAGCGTGAAGAAGCGTTCAAACCTTTACCGCTAAAACAAAATAGTCACCTGATTTATAGTCTTCATCGTGGCATCTGATGACAGCCGAACACACCTCGATCGCCCCCTGGTGGCTGGATGCTATATACAATAATATAATATAATATAATATAATATAATATAATATAATATAATATAATATAATATAATATAATATAATATAATATAATAATTTATATTTATATATAATGCTTTCTTTATTGAAGTCATGCCCATTAACAGATGTAAATACAGATACACAGACAATTGAAAAAAAAAACATGGCATAAAGAAGACAAAACAAAAATAACTACATTTACATTTCATAATGCCAGAGTTTGTTACGTACATATAATTATATTCATTTAATAATTTAAAATTGTTCATGGCTTTTTTGTAGTTAACATGGTGTAAGATGGTGCTATATTGTTTGAAGTCATTAATAATGTGCAGGAAAGTTTGCCTCATTTCTGGCCATTTTTTCTTATGAATATTTCCCACAATAATAAATAAGTGTATGATATACTTGGGAGGATTTTTGGAATTAAATTACACTGTCTGAAAACCCTGAAATTTGATTATTACTCTATCCTGTTCTGTCTAATTGCTAACTTTATTTATTTATTTATTTGAAGATATTACCTTATTTCACTGGTTTCTCTGGCTACACATATCCTCAATCCCATAATCCTTAAAAATGTCCTGCATTCAAAATGTTCCTCAGTACTGAAATATGTAAATTTGTAAATTGTAAATTTCTCCACTGTGGGACAATAAAGGAATATCTTATCTCTTATCTTATATAAAAAACAACGTGCACATAAAGTATTAAGTTAAAACTGCAAAAGCTCCTATCTTATAAAGACATTTCTGTCTATAATTGAGTCCACAAAACTTTAATCAAAAACAGCAACAAAAGAGTGTAATATTACATGACTTTTATTTTAAATCAGCATATTTAAATAAATGTGTCTGTAGTTTGAAACAAGCAAAAATAAAAGCAGGTTGCTGCAGTTGAATTATGAAAAAATAAACTTGTTTTTGGAAAATACTTGAAACAAGATGGAAATACGTAGGTTGTAATATAGTTTTTTTCCCCCACTCAGTTACAGACTAAAGTAACAGGATGGAGAGGAGATTTTATGTACAGAGCAATGCATCATAATTCATAAAATGATCAAAAAAATCGATTTAATTGTCAGATACATGCAGTTCAATATAAACTTTTTTGGAGTGGAAGTAAAAGAGAGGAAATGTGTCTCGGTACAGTTGATGACAGCGTGGCGGTGTTTTCTGATGGCGTTACAGTGCACCATGTCACGTTCACCGAACCGAGGCTATTCATAGGGCTGTAGCTCCTACTACAATGAAATGTGAGCGTTTCTGGCTCTGCCCAGATGAAGAATGAGCAGCTGAAGGTCACACGGCTGAACACAAACTGACATTCTTGTCTTTCAATCTCTTGTTTCCCAGATAAGATATGTGACCAGATCAGTGATGCGGTGCTGGATGCTCACCTGAGGCAGGATCCGGATGCCAAAGTGGCCTGTGGTGAGTGACAACGGCTGCCTTCCAAATGGCATACTTCTTATTTTTAGTTTGTACTGAAACTGCCCTTACAAAGTACATACTGCTGCATGCAGTATGCATACAATTAGGACATACATCTTCCTCACATTGTGTCTTGAACTTTGACCCTCTTGCTCATATATCTGCTTTGCAGAGGATTGTGGGTCAGAATAGCCAGAGAAGTATGCTACGTTACATACTGCAACCAGATGCAGTAGTACATCCTGGTACTGTTGACATATTATGTATTGGAACATGCTAAATCCTTTTGTAGTATGGTAGTATGAGTACTAAAGTACACACATTGTGTTTCTCTCCAGCAGAGGGAACTAGAGCATAAATAAGATCGAATTTTATTTCCTCAGAAAAGTGTTTTTGGGCTTAAGAGCTAAAATATATGATTTTATGATAGAATGTTATACAAGAGGAAAAAAGTTTAACAAGGTGACATGAAAGTATATGAAATTATTATTTTTTTTTCTTTTCTGTAGCTGTTAACAATAAGATAAGAAAGACCTCCATTCGGTTGTTGCAGCAGCATAAGGACATAAATACATAAAGAAACAGGGCTTTAAATCGATTAAAATATATAATCATGGTTAATCACACATTTTTAATCTGTTCAAATGTACCTTAAATAGAGATCTGTCAAGTATTTAATACTCTTATCAGCATGAGAGTGGACAAATATGCTGCTTTATGCAAATGTACAGTGACAGTTTTTCCTCACCAAGATTTAACATATTGTGTAGAGCGTTATTGAGTAAGTGCACTAGTATACTACAAGTACATTGATATTAGTAAAATTACTACATAAAGTATACTTGGGAAATACTGTATATACTTGAACTTTATTGACGTATACTTGATGAGATAAACTTGAAGTGTACTAGTTTCTGTGCTGACGCAGAGACGGTGTGTAAGACCGGCATGGTGCTGCTCTGTGGTGAGATCACGTCTCGAGCTAACGTGGACTACCAGAGGGTGGTGAGAGAAACCATCCGAGACATCGGATATGACAACTCAGACAAAGGTGAGTGGGACCAGGTGGTTTAGACAGATAGATAGTCTCTGCACCTGAGCCTTCATCAGTTATGGTATACCAGAGTAAAACCAGTATTGTTTAATGTAAAGAGCCTCTGTCTGTCCAGGCTTTGATTATAAGACCTGTAACGTGCTGGTGGCCCTGGAGCAGCAGTCCCCCGACATCGCTCAGGGAGTCCACATCGACCGTCTGGAGACTGACATAGGAGCCGGAGACCAGGTCCTCTATGTGGTCCATGAATACAACATGGGAACAAATACAAAAGTTAATGATGAGTTAACAGACAGTGGTGGAAGAAGTATTCACAGCTTTAACTGCAGTAAAAATAACAACACTACAGTATAAAAATACACTAAAGTATTAGCATGAAAATATACTTAATGTACCAAAAGCAAAAGAATGGATAGATAGATTGTAGGTTTGTTTTTGCTCCCATTTTTTATGTGCTGACATTGAGCTGTGATGTTCCAGCCTTATCGGGCCCATTTTACCTGACATCACCCTGCTAACAGGACAGTACTCAGTAAATGTACTTAGTCACAGTCCACCAGTCACACTGATGACATCCTAACGGACTGGTTTCACTCTGAGGACAGGGTCTGATGTTTGGATACGCCACAGATGAGACGGAGGAGTCCATGCCCCTCACCGTTGTCCTCGCACACAAACTCAACGCCAAGATGGCCGAACTGAGACGTAACGGGACCGTCCCCTGGCTCCGCCCGGACTCCAAGACACAGGTGAGGATCCAGATACACTGTATGGACAAGATTTATACAAGTGTATATAAGGACAGAATAGAGCTGCAACGACTTATCAATTAGTTGTCATCTATTAAATTATTACTTTAAGGAAAAAAAGTCTAATTTTTCTGATTGCAGCTTCATAAATATGAATATTTTCTGATTTCTGTCCTCCTCTGTGACAGTAAACTGAATATCTTTGAGCCATGGACAAAACGAGGATAGTTGGATCTTGGATAATTTTCACCATTTCCTAACATTTTATAAACCAGACAACTAAACGATTATTCGAGAAAATAATTGACAGATTAATCAACAACAAAAATAATGGTTAGTTGCAGCCCTGGTACAGAATCCCAGATCCTTACATATGGTGCCTTGAAACGGGGTCGTATTTACCGTGTTTATGAGATGGGATGAAACTTACCCCCCATGAGGGGGCCGTTCATATGGACCCAACTCTTAAACACAGTGAACACCACCACATCTGAAGGCACCATTAGGTTGATTTTGCTCGCAAAGCTCTAACTACTGAATTATCTAAAATAATAACACTCTGCTAGTCTGCCTAAAATTCAGACGCTCAAAATAAAACTGCATTTCAAAACATTTTTAAATCCACGGATATCCTGCTGTGTGAGGAAGTGGAGCCCGTGGTTCTCAGTGGGTTTCTAGTTAATCACTAGTAGGAGGGACGATGATAGTGACCTCCAAAATGTGCTGACCAACCAGAGCATGCTGGTATGCAACATCTGAGCTGGGAGACGTCTTTATAATAACCCCCCACCAACAGATCGTATCATATCGGTGCTTTGAGCTCACTGCACATGTGACAAGACTCAGCTTCCTTCATTGGCAAAAACTCAAATATGTAAAGAGGAATGTTGTCAATAGATGTGCCGTTTCTTTACATGCCTTTAAAGCTGCAGTAGGTAGAATATTTCCAATCACAGCTCATTTCAGAGGGAGAGAGCGTTCCTATTGGCTGTGCTCCAGCTGGTGGGCGGTGCTTGGTATTTCCTCAGCAGATCTAAACATGGCAGCTGGGTCACAAACTTTCTCATTTTACTGCTAAACAGTAACTACAAGATGTTTCTGAGAACATCTGAGGAGAGAAACAGTCATTACAGTAATACTGAATCATAATTGATCAGCGCTGCCTAGTTTGAACGTTTGAGCAGAGTTTGTGAGTGATTGACAGCTGCTCAGAGACGGCAGCTCTGATTGGTTGTTTTCCTCTGGTCTGTGAGATCTTGCAGATGCCGTTAGGAGCACCAAACACAGAGGAACATGACTATTTTTCAGAGTACCTGTGTGATGTACTACTGTCAGGATATAGTGACCGTTTTATAGAAATAACTTTTTAAAATCATGTATTTGCTCCATTTTTACCCACTGCAGCTTCAGCACATAAACTACATCCCATTTGAGCATAACACAGTGTAATATCAGTAGACATGCTAACACCTCCCCACACTCCAGGTGACGGTTCACTACACCCAAGAGAACGGCGCCGTCATCCCCAAGAGGGTCCACACTGTGGTGGTCTCGGTGCAGCACGACGACGACGTAAGCCTGGAGGAGCAGAAGAAGGTCCTGAAGGAGGTGGTCATCAAGGCCGTGGTCCCGGCGAGGTACCTGGACGAGAACACCATCTACCACCTGCAACCCAGCGGGCGCTTTGTGATCGGTGGACCACAGGTAAAGGGCTCTTTTCTTCATTTAGATGTTCTTTGTGGTCTGTTAATGACGCTGATGAAGGCCACAATCTGAAATGTGCTGGTCTCACAATGGAGTAGTGCTGCCGGAGACTCTTTCTTTTTAATGCACTTTGAAAGTTGGTGAAGTTGAGCCAGAAATCGCAACTCTGCCGTAAAGATTCAGAGCTGCAGTTAACAGTTAATAATTGAGCCATCTGCTCGTTTTTGCAATTAATAGATTATTCACTTAAAAATGTAAGAAAATAGTGAACCAATCAGTCCAAATCCAAAGATATTTCCTTAATGATGATGAAAATTAATGATGAAGACAGAGAACATTGTTAAATTTAGGCAGGTTTTTTTGTGTTTGTTGTTGTAATACTTGTTTCAACCACCAGGGTGAACCATCACTCCATGTACTAAGTAGGACGTAGCATTCACGACGTTTTCTCAGTCTCCATGCACTTTAAAAATTAAAAAATCTGCCTAAATCTCACCTGTTTTCACACAGAGCAGCACAGCAAATAAATAAATAAATAAGTTAGTAACATTTTTTCAATTGTTTTAACACAGGAACAAGCATCTCAGAAAAATCAGCCATTTTTTCAGTTGTTTCAACACAGGGAAAAGCTATTCCATGAGTACTGGAAACAACTGTGTACATTGGAAGTGTAAACCTCTACGTGACTCACTGTCAGGGCGATGCTGGGGTGACGGGCAGGAAGATCATCGTGGACACATATGGCGGTTGGGGGGCCCACGGCGGCGGGGCCTTCTCTGGGAAGGACTACACCAAGGTGGACCGCTCTGCCGCCTACGCCGCCCGCTGGGTGGCGAAGTCTCTGGTGAAGGCCAAACTGTGCAGGAGGGTGCTGGTGCAGGTAAGATCCACAAATCCCTTCAGCAGGTTCAACACCTGGTGGAAAAACTGAAACCAGAAGAGTGGAGGCTGATAGAGCAGCAGATCAATGCGCATAGTTTTGTAATAAGATGTCCAACAATCACATATGGGCGAATTCTCCGGCGTCCACATACTTTGAGGTCGAGTCAGGCTGAAACAAGGGACTTCAGTCCGTCCACAAACTCATCGCCCTGAACAAGGTGTACGATACAGAGATTTATTTATTTGTTCTGTTGTGTTCATTTTCAGGTGTCGTATGCGATCGGCGTCGCCCACCCGCTCTCCATCTCCCTCTTCACCTATGGCTCCTCTCAGCAGAGCGAGAAGGAGCTGCTGCAGATCGTCAACAAAAACTTTGACCTCAGACCCGGCGTCATCGTCAGGTCGGCGTTAAACTCATCAGTCTACATCTGCTTTGTTATAGTTGTTTGTGTTGCAGTGGGACTGTTGTGGGAATAGTAGCTATACAAGTGCTCAGACATATTAGGCGACTTAAAGGGGACATATGATGAAAAACTCACTTTCCCAGTGCTTGATCACATAGTGTACATGTGGGTATCTGGAGTGTCCACCAACCCACAAACAAACAAAGTTTTTTGTCGGCTGTCTAGATCAGAAAACTTGATATTCAGCAAGCCAACAGTCTCTTTCTGAAATGATCTGTGATTTTCTAAATCCTGAAATCAGAGCCACGAGGAGGTGCAGCAGTCTAGTTTTCTCTCAGTACACTAGAATTACAACATGCTGAAAGATTATTATGGAGTTTTTGCCCAAGTATACTATAATACTAATACTACTAATACTAGAAAGAGAGCCCAGAATGATCTCAAGTTGGACAATACTGAAATACTAAAATTGAGTAGTACTTGAGTAAATGTACTTAGTTACTTTCCACCACTGACTATACTGTCCTTCAGCCTGGACATTTACATCTACCGCTTGATTGTGCTGCAGAGACCTGGACCTGAAGAGACCGATCTACCAGAAGACGGCCTGCTACGGACACTTTGGGAGGAAGGAGTTCCCCTGGGAGATCCCCAAGAACCTCAACTTCTAGAGTATCTGTGTGTGTGTGCGTGTGTGTGTGTGTGTGTGTGTGTGTGTGTGTGTGTGTGTGTGTGTGTGAGTTAGCGGACCTCGTGCTCCTGTAACCCAGTAAGACAGGGGCAGCTGGGAGGGATGGGTCAGGGTGGGGTACAGATAATCTCTGAGGATTGGACGAAGGAAAGATGTTTCATCTCTAATTTATGACCTTTCAAAAGTGACCTGAAATATGAGTGAGGCTATCTGGTGTTTCAGCGCCGTAGATTCAGCGTACGGTCACACGCCTGTAGTTTGTTTCACGCTTAAAATGGTCGTTTGTAACTATTTTCTACCCAGAAATAAGCGACGGGAGACCAGCCATTCACACCCTTTCAAAAGAGACGCTGCTATTAGTATACTTAAAATAAACTTAAAATAAGAGAGCAGTGAGTACTTTTCTATATACTTATCTGAGATATACTTAACAAAACTATACTTCAGTGTACTTGGCTTATACCAACAAGTATATAGAAAAGTCTAAGTGTACTTGGCTCATGCTGAAAAGTATACAAAAAAGTACTTAATACATTACACTAGCAGTTTGCTGAGAGTATACTTTGAAGTGTACATTCAAATTAAAGTATTATTATAGTTGCAGCACTAAATACAACTTGGATTTAAATTAGGTGTACTCAAAGTTTACTACTCGTACATTTAAAGTATATTTAAAGTATACTTTTAGAAATTAAAAAGTGGTCCAATTTAGTCCCCAGAAGTATAGTACAGTATACTACTAGTACATTGATATTAGTATACCTGTTACATATTCTGTACCTACTTGGGAATATACATGAACTATACTTAAGTTTACTTCGTAAAAAAAACAACTATTTTTTTTAAGGGTACATCTGAAGAAGGGACGCTAATCAGGAGAGTTACTGTAGCAGCCATGGTGCTGCGTTCACCATCTCCAGTTCACCGTCAGGAGAGTTACTGTAGCAGCCACGGCGCTGCGTTCACTGTCCCCAGTTCACCATCAGGAGAGTTACTGTAGCAGCCGTGGTGCTGCGTTCACTGTCTCCAGTTCACTGTAAGGGGAGTTAGTGTAGCAGCCACGGTGCTGCGTCTCTCTTCAGGAGAGTTACTGTAGCAGCCACGGTGCTGCGTTCACTGTCAGGAGAGTTACTGTAGCAGCCACGGTGCTGTGTTCACTGTCAGGAGAGTTACTGTAGCAGCCACGGTGCTGCGTTCACTGTCAGGAGAGTTACTGTAGCAGCCACGGTGCTGCGTTCGCTGTTCCCAGTTCACCATCAGGAGAGTTACTGTAGCATCCACGGTGCTGCGTTCACTGTCTCCACTTCACCATCAGGAGAATTACTGTAACAGTGGGCCCCATTGTTTTGCCCACAGTGGCCCCACAACAGGGTATGTTTGCTGGGAAAGATATACAGCAGATTTCCCAAAGAAGTTTAATCGCTCATAAATCAGAGTGATTCCTTTGCTGCATGCAACCTAACATTTACACTATTAAAGTTATTAAGTCAGTTTTTTGTATGCTGGCTGCTAGCAGAGTGTCTGCAGATGGCGGTTGGACTAATCTAAAGTCTTCAAAGCTCCGGAGTCTTTATAGTTTTTGGATGTTATTGCAAACTTGAATTCTTCTAAATATCTATATTATTTGGTATTAAACCAATTGACCTGCAGATCAACCCAAGATGACAACAAAACATAAAAGAGTTGTGATCTCAGAGGAGGACAGACATGGTGACGTCCCAAAGAGGTTTCATATGTTAGAGGTGTGAATTAGAGAAAACCTGGAAGCTTCCAAACATTTACCGTACTGTATATTTTTGTTGGTTGGTATTTCTAAGTTGTAGACAGCTGCCTGCTAGTAAAGTGTCTGTAGGTTTTAGTGCCACACTGGATGATGCGAAGCTGTGGTTCCCAACCTGGGAAAGGATCATAGATGATGCTCAGAGGATGTCAAAATTAGATATGTGCATAACTACAATCATAATAACACTTACTGGATCATTTGTACAAAAGTTGGTATATAAAGCTACTTAATAGCAAAATCAAACAAAATATTCTGCTTCAGTCCACATTTGTTGGCATTTAGCCTTTCAAAAACATTTTCACTGCCCGTTTGAATTGCGCCATGAATAACACATGATGTTTGTCAATTTAAAAGATAATTTTACATTCAGGAAAGTCTCAGTTTGTTCGCATTAGACTGTGAAAATACATAATTAAAAAGACGACAGCCAAAAGTGGCGTAAGTGACGTCTCTCTCTGAAGCTACGATGTCTGTGTGTTTCCTATCGAACTCACACTCCTTCTTTCTCTTCCTGGCTGATAAAAAGATAAGAAGTCACTAATAAAACACATCAGGTCAGATAACATTTCATCTGTGGCATGGACCATTGCTAAGTTAGCTAGCCAGTTAGTGTTGGCGACGTAGAACATAGCAATGTTAACTAGCTAACTAGTGTTGGTGACACGGAACATAGCTGTTAGCTAAATAGTGTTGGTGATATGGAACATAGCTAAGTTAGCTAGCCAGCTAGTGTTGGTGATATGGAACATAGCTAAGTTAGCTAGCCAGCTAGTGTTGGTGACGTAGAACATAGCTAAGTTATCTAGCTAGCTAGTGTTTGTGATGTGGAACTTAGCTAAGCTAGTTTGCTAGCTAGTGTTGGCGACGTAGGACATAGCTAAGTTAGCTAGCCAGCTAGTGTTGGTGATATGGAACATAGCTAAGTTAGCTAGCCAGCTAGTGTTGGTGACGTAGAACATAGCTAAGTTATCTAGCTAGCTAGTGTTTGTGATGTGGAACTTAGCTAAGCTAGCTAGCTAGCTAATGTTGGTGACATGGAACAAAGTTAGCTAGCCAGCTAGTGTTGGTGACATGGGACATCCAGTTTGGTGGAGTATTTCTCTGTTGTTCCAATGCTAATTGTAAGGATCATACATTTGTTTCGAGCATCTGCCAATGCTAAACAGTGTATTCTCCTACTGACTCTTGTTTTGAGTTGTTTGGTGATCTTCTTGGGGGGTTGTTTTCCTGGGATGCCCACTTTGCGGTCTGTCTTTGACATCACCGGTTTCGGTTTCAGTTTGGAGATGGTACCGGGGTACCAGCTTACAGAACACCAGCTTCAGCTTGTGTTATCGTACGGGCCTCATCCAGATTAGACAAACGTGGCATCCTGATGCTTGGAGCAGACACCAAATGATGACTTTAGTAGGGCCAGCAGGCCTCATGCACACAAACAACCCAGAACAAGAGTCGGTACCAACAGAATACACTGTTTAGCACTGACAGAGAATTTTGGCTAATTTCATTTGGGCACAACTCACATAATCAGCTGTGCTGCTCTTCCCACAAATGCATGATCCTTACAAGTCGGACATCATTGTGAAGGTAAATAAACAGGCTTTCCAACCATGTAAAATACCATGACAGTTGGCACTGGAACAACAGAGAAATAATCCACCAAACAAACTTTTTTTTTTTAATTTACCTTGGGAACCACTGATCTGAAGCCTTTAAAGGTCTTGAAGTTATCACATTCAGTGATATCGTTTTATAGTTTTCAGAACTATTGTTTTCTTTTTCTGTAAGAACTCAATACATAAACCTGTATATTTGCTTCAGAGGTTCGTGTACTAGATGAAACCACTTTAAATGTTATATTGTTTGGTACTATAACTATGAATTTCATCAAGACCTGCAGACTCTTGCAAAGCAAATAACAGATGTGATCTTTAAGTACTGCAGACGTCCCAAAGAAGTTTCAAATACCAGAAACTCATAAGTTGGGAATTAGAGAAATCCTGAATGCTTCCTAAAGTTTTATTTTTATACAACAGAAAGCTGCAGGTTTGAATCTAAAGATCATAAATAGATAACATTCAGTAGAGGCTGAAAGTCTTACTAGTTTTAGAGTTTCATTAGGAAATCGGTGTACAAACCTGCAGGCATCTGCGATGCAAACATGAGATGTGATCTAACAATGTTTAAAGAGTCAAAGAATCAGAGAAAAAGCTGTAAATCTGCCACTTTATGAGGCATATTTCTCACATAAAATCTCATTTTTTTGCACATATTGTTTAATTAGTCCTGGAAATTATGTAAATATGATTTTTGAACAATAAAACATTTTAACAAAGTTTTTCTTCAAGGCTGCATTTATGAATGAAAATAAAGAAATCATCTTTTTTTCCTATTTGCTTTAATTCTTTTATTCTCTGCTTACATTGTTGAACTTTATGTAAAAGTATTTCTGCATATGATCAAATACTGCATGACAATACAAATAGGTTGGTCCCATTCAAACTGTAAAGCTGTCATTGTTACTGAGAACGATGACACAACGTTCTTTGGCAAAGAGCTGATATAACAAAATACACAACAGAGCTTATCTGGGCGATATGAGACAGCTAGGCAACGCTGCCATAAAGAGTTGCGCAAAATGTTTCTGTGGATATCATAAAAAAAACTAAAAACTTCAACATACAGACGGATACTCCTGTCATAAAACAACTTATTATTGGAAAACTTCACCTCACTGGTGAAGTAAAGACTGACAGTTGGTTATGAAACAAAACGTCCTGAGTAAAAAGCAACATGGCGCTCAGTGTCTGAACCTGCCGCCGCCGTATCTGAGGCGCTTTGAGGACGCTCAGTCTGATAAAAGGCCAAGAATACAGAGAGTGATTATTACATTAAGATAGTTAATGAAAACAAACAGAGAGGACTGTGTGTGCACAGTTTTATCTCTTTCAGTGTTCAGAAAGGCACTTAGGAAATAAACGTTTGGCAGTTGTAGTCGACACTCGAGCAAAGAGTGTTGGTCAATAGTCATGAGTGGATTATGAGACAAAGGACCCCAAGGCCTTGAGTTTGTTGCCTTTTTGTGGTCATTTTGTCTCTTTGTGGTCATTTTGTGTCTTTTTGTAGTTTTCTTGTCTCTTTATTGTCGCTTTGTGTCTCTTTGTAGTCATTTTGTAATCCATCAGTATAACATCAGTATAACGTGTTAATGCAAAATCATTTTAACGCCACTAATTTCTTTAACTCATTAAAGCATCGGTCTTTCAGAGGCTGTAGCAGCTCGGTTTGTCTTTATATGAAACTAGAAAACCTTCCAACCTTAACACACTGGGTCGTCTGAAAGGAGGTTACAGAACGCTCCCAACTTGAGCTAAATTTTGGTGGGGAAAATGGACATAATTAATTTCCAACAATAAACGCCCACTCCCATGACATGTGAATGCAAATGGGTCTCTGGGTCCCCACCAGTCTCCCCTTTACAGACATGCCCACTTTATGATAGTCCCAGTCAGTCTGGATCAAGTCATAGTCAAGTCAGCACTCTGACACACTGACAGCTGTTGGAGCAGATTGTTGATGCTAAAGTCAGAACCTGTGATGGTTTATGGACAATATCTGCCATTGTTTTGTGTTATTAATTGATTTCCAGTAATAAATATATACATACATTTGCATAAAGCAGCATATTTGTCCACTCCCATGTTGATGGGAGTTTTTTTTAAATACTTGGTTACAGCATCGGTAAGGTCTCTGGCTTTTGGTGGTTGGAGCTGGCGCCCACAACTATCTTATGTCCAGAGGTGGAGAAGCTCTGCACCGCTCCTCCTCTGCACAGGACCATCAGCGTGTCCCCCGACATGCCCCTGAACTCAAAGGCAAAAGTCCCGTAGAAGAGCATGATGAGCATGCAGTAGATCCACTCAAAGATTGCGGAGGCGTGCTGCAGGGCGAAGCTCTCCTGGCAAAAGAAAACTCCGCCTGGTGGGTTTAAGGTTAAGAAGGACAACGGCTGCACAGCAGGAGGAACCAAGATCAGTAAATCTCTCACTCTCCTGAATCCAGTTATTTTCTTTTCTGCATCAGTTTATTCATGCAGTGATGCTTAAGACTGAGACTGTAGAAGCACCTTTTCTCCAGCAGGGGGACACATAACACAATTTACACAACCTCTGAACATACAGGAAGGAGGCAGTGGTGGAAAGTAATCACATACATTTACTCAAGTACTACAGTATACTTAAGTCTAATTTTGAATTACTTTACTTGAGTATTTCCACTTTATATTACTGTATAATTTTCCACTCCTCTATGCGTTATTTAGTGTATTTTTAGTGATTTAGTTACTTCAGATTCAGATTAATACAACATATCCAATCCACTAATAAATGATATGTTATTATAGTTTAAACTACCAGCAGTATATAAAGCAAATAAAATGAGCTCCACATTTACCAGCTTTACATTAAAGCGACATTAATGCATCAATAATTATAATCTAATAATCTAATATATATTATTCTGAAATGAGCCATTCTGCATAATGAGTACTTGACACGAGTGTTAAGCACTTTAAGTATTTTTTGATGCTGATACTTTTGTACTTTTACTTCAAGATTTTGAATGCAGCAGGACATTTACTTGTAACAGAGTATTTTCACACTGCCGTATTGTTATATCTGAGTCTACAGACCGGGGTTATTATAGTAAACTAGAACTGAAACTAAAGCTAAAATAAGCAGTTAGTTGTTAGTGAACTGAAAGCAAATAAAAACAATATCCCTTAAGATAAACTAAACTAAACTGAAACGATATTGCCTGGTTGTAATAAAATAAAATAAAATAAAATAAAATAAAATAAAATTAAATTAAATTAAATTAAATTAAATTAAATTAAATTAAATTAAATTAAATTAAACAAAATAAAATTAAATCAAAGGCATGTTTTTAAGAAATAGCAGAAAAATCCTGTGGAAACATATTCCTATCTAGATTTTTATCTCCTTTTTGATGTGACGTTTTAACTGATCCTACAGATTGAAACTCACTAAAGAGAAGAAAAATAATTAAAAGCTTTAGTAGGCTGAATATTTTTGCCATTATTGGGCAAAAATCCCATAATAACCTTTCAACATGTTGTAATTCAAGTGTTCTGAAAGGAAACTAGACCTCCTCATGGCTCCGTTTTCAGGATTTAAAAATATGTAGCTCTTTGACCAATCACAGGCTATTTCAGAGAGAGAGCGCACTCCTATTGGCTGTCCTCCAGCTGGTGGGAAGTGCTTAGTACTTTCTCGACTGATCTCAATATGGCTGCCAGGTCACAAACTTTCTCATTTTACAAGATGTTTCTGAGAACATGTGAGGAGAGAAATATTGAAACACAGACTTGAGCTCCATGCAGTCAGGATACTGAGCACCAGGGCGATCAGAGCCAGCAGGGCCATCCCCACCCGGAGGTGACCGACTCGGTACTCCTCCTGGGACTTGGCCAGTCGGTAGGTCAGAGCCGACTGGACACACACAAACAGCATGCTGGAGGGGAAGGCCACTCCGGCCCCGACGTAGTGGAGCACTTTGGCAAAATCCACCTGAGAAATAAACACACAAAACATTTAAAACCTTTTATTCAACCTCAGTGCAATGCAGCAGTAATGACACCATTCATTACAGACGCCACAATGCGTGCTACTGTTTAATCACACAAAAGTATGTTGAATGATAGTACACGTACTGGTTATGTCATACAAAGTATGCGATCTTGTTCTGTTTTCATGAATTCTGATGGATATTTATTGATTTCTTTCTTCTTCACCAAAGATAACCGTCTCACGTGTTCTATATCTGAATATTGATCTGGTACAGACGAGCTGATGCTATTGCTTTCACAATGTACACTGACACTCATTTTCCAAACACTAACCCTTAAAAATAAAATAAAATGTGCTGTAAAAGGCAAACATCCTGAAAGGCGTCTCACTGTCCTTGAAGTCTGCTTCAGTTTTGGTGTTTTATTCGTAGTCAACAAATACGTGGCGTCTGAGGACGGATACCGTAAAAGGACAGAAGTGTCAGTCGGAGAAGACCACATGAGACTGTGAGCCTTCATGGAAAGGTATAAATACAGCTAAACAGCTACTCAGCGCTCTCAGCCTTGAACATTTCACATTGACGGTTGTGTGCCCACTTGCAAGAGTGCGTAATAAATCTCAGAAAGATGCTATCTTGTTTTTGAGTCCTATTTTAACAGACATTGCCGCCACAATTTGAAGTGGGATCCTTGACGTGAGACGACAACTCAGTGCTGAAGGGATAAAGTGTCAAACCCCGTACCTGCCCTACAAAGAAAATCTAACATTTAATTAATATTTCTTGTGGAGACAAAGCTGGTAAAAAAACAAAACAACAACAAAAAAAAAAAACACAAATGACACACCAACACATAGACAACGGGTCATCTTGACCTAACACCGGCACTCTGGGTAATCACTGTTATAACAAAGAACGTCACAAGGCAGGACGGGACAATCTGCACCACTGATGTACTGATATCAGTTTACAAAGGCGACGAGATCATCTCCATTATCATCTGAGAGAAAGAAGACAAACACGGTGTCAGTTTGAACTCAACAGACGATAAGATAGGTGTTACTTTAATCTGACTCTGCAGCTTTCAGCCTCGCAGACTGAAGAACTGCATCTTTACTATGTTTATCATTTTAAAAATACTTCCTGTGTGCTCACTCTTATATTTTCAAATGCAGCAGCTGGAACGACGATGACACATCCTGAGGTGCATTGTGGGAGACATCACAGCTGTTTAAGAGGTGTAATTACAAGGAAGAGACACAAAGAGCAAGTAAACGTACGTTCTGCTTGAATTACGTGTGCTGGTTCACCACAAACTGCCTAGAAGTTTTCCATTCATGTCTCCAGGGAAGAAGAATATGAGGAACTCAGCTCACATCTCCCTGCTAAAGACCTGAAGCAGCATTAATGTGATTAATGCTAATGGGGAGACTACTCTGACTGTATAGAAGTCTATGAGAAAATGAGCCTGCTTCTCACTTTATTTACCTCAGCAAACATTGTAAACATGAGTTTTTGGTCTTAATCGCTAGTTTCAAGTCTTCTTCAATACAGCATGATCTTCATTTAGTAAATTATGGTCCCATTTAGAGTCATTTACACCATAAAGCAGGGGATGATTTAGGGCGGGGCTACCTTGTGATTGACAGGTCTCCACCACAGCGTTGTCCGGTCTGGGAGAAAATTTTGGTCGTCTGAAAATGACTTAGCTCCACCCTCTTGTGTCACTTCCAGCTGCAAAAATCTAAGATGGCAACAGTCAAAATGCCAAATTTGAGGCTTCAAAACCGTACTGCACAAACCACTGGATGACGTCATGGTCACTATGTCCACTTCTTATATACAGTCTGTGGTTTGTACCAGATTTAAAGAAATCTGCACTAGGCGGTCCTGAGATATCAAGAGAATGGAGCCGACACAAGGTCACAGTGACCTTGACCTCTGACCACCAAACTCTAATCAGTGTGAAGATTTATTGCTTTTCTTTGTTTAATATGATTGTAAATTGACTGTCTTTGGACTTTAAAAAAACAATCTGAAGAGTGGACTCTCATATTACACTATTTTCTGACAGATATCATCAAATTGATAACAAATATAATAATAAGGTGCAGAGGATGATACATTAATATAATATGTGAGGGATAACATACAGCAAGCGGTCATTGTTGTGAAAGAAATCCCTGACAGGGCGACGCTGCACCCCGACACCGAGCCCCTGAAGAGGTTTATTTAACAACAACGACCCACTAGCTGTACATTATCCTAGCATCCATAGCAATGATCTGCTATAAAGAAATAACAGCCTGCAGAACGCCGTCATTGATCAATCAGAATCAAGTATTCAACACAGCTGTGTAATAATAACACTATATATCATACACTCACACAGACAATATAATAATACATGTATACAGATTACTTCTATGTTAAGGCAAAGGCTGTGGCAGCTGTGGGACATTTAACATGAGAGAGTGTGTATCAAATTACATGAGATCTAATGTATTTTGCAATGTTTCAAAACATATTTTTGCTTATTTACATTTGTTTTGTAATAATGTGTATATATTTCTGTTTTTTGTTTCAAAGGTTTGTCACCTAATGAATATTAATGAATGACTGAATGACTAAATGACTGATGGAGCAACTCAACCTACAAAATAAAGGAGGAAAAGGGAAGAGCTGATTCGTCACTGAGTGGTAGATGGATCACAGTAGGGAAACTACACATCCAGAAAAATAACTTGACGATGGAATAAGATTACTGATCCAGCTTTAAAACTACTTGAAAAGGATGTTAAAGAGGGTAAAAATGTGGACAAATTACTACTGGATGAAATCTTTTTGTAAACTTGACATGTAAAAACGCTTCTCCTTTCTGCAGCCTCTCATTCAAGACTTCCTGAAAGTTCAACATCAACATCTTCATGTCGGAGATGTAAAATGTGGCCCCTCGTGTGCCCGGCTGTTTACGGCTCGGCAGATGGATGGAGCACATTTATACAGCACATCAGTGTTTACTCTGACGGGAAACACGGCGGTTCGTTATGTAAGACTGAGCACGGTGGGGGAGGAGAGCCCTGCAGCCAATCAGAGGAGAGGAAGAGGAGGAGGAGGACCACCCTTAACCACAAGAGGGTGAATAAGACGGCAGACCCTGAGGACGAACTGAGCAGTGTGTGCCCCCAAATGTAATTAGAGGGGCCCAGACGAGTGCAGACAGAGCGGGAATCTGGAGAGGGCGTCATCTCCAACACTGACCTTTGACCTCTGACAACAAACACACCGAGTGTGAAGTACTCACAGTCATACTTACAGTACGTCTCTCTTCTAGTGGAAGAAATCGTCACTGTTTTGGCTTTTAGGCCCCAAACGTTACTGTTCTGGTTCACTTTTGCTGCTCTCATTGTGTCACTTAGCTGGTGGACGTAGTCGAGCATTTAACGGTTAAAAAAACAGACATTTCTCTCAGGAGCTGGTGGAGACCAAAACCAGAATACGACTCCAAATGAAGCATCATGTTGCTCTTTGTCTGCTGGATGTGTGAATCATAGATAAATATACAGTTCATAGACACCGCATTGACTCTGTTGAGTCAGTAATCCTGTATAGATCTGGGGACATATTAAATTATACGGCCTTGCATATCATTTATTGCTCACTTATACATCCTTATATTTCTTACTGTGTGGAGATGTGGGGATCTACCTGGCTTCCCGTTTTTGTTGCAGCCTTTGAGCTGGGCTGTAACAAATGTTAACTAACATTTGTTATTGTTAGCTAATCGATATAAGCAAATGTTAGCTAACGTTTTTTTATTGCTAGGGTATTGATATAAGCTAATGTTAGCTAATATAATTATTGTTGGCTAATCCATATCACCTAATGTAAGCTACCTTTCATTATTGCTAGCTAATTTATATAAACTAATGTTAACTAATCAATATAAACTGTTTTCTTATTGATGATCATATCTAACATGATGTGTTCAAAGCATGAAATGTACAATATGTATTAAAAACTTAAATGTGTCTGATATTGCAAACAATAAAACTGATACTCAAGTTTTTCATAATTGCTGTATAATCCTCATTATTTCAATAAATTCTGATCATATCAAATATGATTATACTAATATTTCTTGTTACCATTATTTATTTATGGACTAATATTTGCCTGTTATTCTGATTGCTCTTATTAGTAAGCAGTACGCCTTTAGATTGAAAGCATGATCACTAAAACAGAGGCAGACATTTCACTGTATATTATATTATATTTTGTTATATTATCTTATACTGTATTATATTATATCATTATATTATATTATTGTTTATTACTATTATTATTATCATTATATTTATCCAGAAAAACGGCAGCTCCCCGTTCACTAGTATAGAGTTACAGGCTGGTTACATCCTGAACAATTACGCATTAAATATTTTAATTGATTGACAGCCCTAGTAATAAAAATGAAGCCACTCCTGAAATGCAGTGGAGTAAAAAGTACATTAGAACAAGTATTAATTACAGTACTTGAGTAGAGAGAAGTTTCTTTCCTGCTAAACACAAGAATGTCTCTGTATAAACCCAACGCTGAACACACACATGCTGAACTGTGTGTTCTTGGTAAAATACCCACAGTTATCACAGGTTCAGCAGCAGATTTAACACCTGCAGCGATGGAAACTCGGCTGTACAGTACGTTCCAGACATGTACGGACATGTGCCGCTTCTTCTCCTCTACTGTAAATCTGTCTTTATCTCAACAGCTATTTAAAACCAGCAGTTACAAGTCGGCACAAAAGGTGACGCTCACACTGGGCTGCATCTCAAAACAAACGGTGGACGTTATCATGACAGCGCCTCCTTGAACTGGAAAGGAACGCAGACACACAGCAGCGTCTTGTTTTTACGACCACGCTACCGCGGAGAGGCCTGCCGGACGGTTTCCAGACAGAACGAGCCGAACATCAAAAGCAGCATCGCTTTGGAAGGATTACAAAGCGATGAGAGACTGCAGGGGGAGACGAGCTTCAGAGAGGCTGGTTTAAAACCGGCAGAGGCACCACGTACATGTGTTGTAGTGATGAAATATCAGTAAACCACTGGTCTGGTGGTACAGAGCTGTTTCATAAATTATCACGAGGGCTGTCAGAGTTAATGTGATAACAAGGTGTTCACAAAAATTTGTTTTAACGCCGCTAAGTTTTAAAGCGCATTACCAACCAGGTCATTCTAGCTTGTTGAAAATTTTCACAGGGGTCCCTTGACCTCTGACCTCCAGATGTGTGAATGTAAATGGGTTCTCTGGGTCCCCACCAGTCTCCCCTTTACAGACATGCCCACTTTAGGATAGTCCCAGTCAGTCTGGATCAAGTCCTAGTCAAGTCAGCACTCTGACACACTGACAGCTGTTGTTACCTGTTGGGCTGCAGTTTGTTCTGATTGGAGCAGATTGTTGATGCTAAAGTCAGAACCTGGGAGGGTTTCTGGACAATATCTGTCATTGATTTACCAATAATAAATATATACATACATTTGCATATCTGTCCACTTCCATGTTGATAAGAGTATTAAACACTTGACAAATTTCCCTTTAAGGTTTATTTTGAACAGAAAAAAATGTGCTGATTGTGTGTTTTAATTGATTAACAGCCCTAATTTAATTGTTTATTATTATTATTTTATTATTATTACTACTATTATTAGGTCTTTATCTAATTTTTCTGATTTTAAATTATATATATATATTTATTTTTAGAGTTTTTATTTTTTTAATTATCATATTACTTATTATTAATATTATATTTTTTCATCTCAGTTATTTTGAATACTTTCAATTTACAGTCACTATTATTATTGATATCTTAATAAATAATAACCTTTACTTGTTATGGTTTAGGTTGTTTTAGTCATAATAATAATAATAATAATAAATATTATTATTATTATTATTATTATTAGTATTATTATTATTGTATACAATAATAACAACAACAATATGTATTAATAATAATTAATATTGATATCTATCCACTGTTATGAAAATGGTTTGCAATGTTAGTTTATGAGTTTATGATAATTTTGTCCTTTCCTCAATAATACAAAGTTTAGGTGATAACACAATAGTGAGACCTAAATGACAATGACAACGTTTTTTCCCTAAATTATTCCTTCTACTGCTACTGCTACTACCATTACTACTACTTCCACTACTCCTATTTCCCTGAGGTTCAATAAAAGGTTGGTGGTGTTTTGTGTGTTTATTTCTCAGGTGGATCTGGCCTTCTGATTATCAGTAAAGATGATTTACTGGGCTGCACCAGACGGTGTTATTAGCTCAGAGCCTCCACACTGTTCACATTACATAGAGGCCCTCTGCCTTCAGTTACCATGACACCGACCTATAAATCATGTCTTATAAATCAAGTCTTATCTACGCAGCAAGATCATAACAGTGCACGAAAAAAGCAATATTTAACCTTATGCATAGCTCTAGTAGAACAACATTTGATCGTATTTTAACGAATATAAAATGTCTATTGACAGTGTTCAGGCCAAGTTACGCTGCTATAATTACAAAAAGCCCCACTGGCTGTAATTATAGGCGACACGCTGCAGAAAAGATCAAACATCCAGCTCAGTTTCAAACAAAGCAGCTGTGATTAGTGGCAGAAACCCTCATTCACGCCTTCGTCACCTCCTGTCTGGACTACTGCAGTGGAGTTCTGTCCGGGGTTCCCAGCAAAGTCCTGGACCGGCTCCAGTATGTGCAGAACTCGGCTGCCCAGGTTCATATCTCCATCCGCCCACACCAAACTGCAAACTTCTGGGGACCGAGCTTTCAGTGTGACAGCCTCCATCCTCTAGAAACTCTGTCCCCACAGAGCACCACAACGCCACATCTCTGGACCTTGACCTGACAGACCGATCGACTACTGAGACTTAAATCAATGAGGAACCTGCATTTAAAACCTGCATTATCATTGATTGGTGAACCTGGAGCCGTTGTGGACCCTAAAGGTAATCCATCCTTGTATGTAATGTTATAAACTTGAGCTTAATGAAGAACGCTTGATAGAAATAAACTGAATGATTACACACAGTGACGAGAGCTTTAAGCCTCTAAACCAGACCTGGGCCACATCCAGACCCTCGTGATGGTTCTGCCTGGCCAGGAGGTCTCAGACAAACCACACAATTTACTTACAAAGCTAAAAAAAACAGTAAAGAAAAAAGCTTTTATTCTGAAACGCTTGTGTATTGTTAGTGTGCTTCATCCTGTCACACCTGACATTGACGTAAATTGACAAGTGATGTTTGAAGTTGTCACCTGCTGAGGCAGCAGGTTAAGTTTTGTTAATGGAAACAGTCCTACTCTAAACAGTCAGTCCTGTACGGTTCAAGGACTCCTGTATATAATGTTATTTTCTTAATAATATGCTGATTGGAGTGATTCTCGGTATAATAAATGCTGAACAATAAGAATAACAGTATGTTTCCTATAGTGATAAATAGAGGTTACGTCTGACAGTATTTGTTTGGCCCACAGCAGTAATCAGGGTTTCTCTTGTGGCCCCCCAGGATCAATATTTGCCCCCTCCTGCTCTAAACCAACATCATCAACACAAAGTCCTGCAGCTTATTAACGTGACTGATCAGCCTGTGATTACCTGGAAGTTTCCCACCATGATGAGCCCGGCAGCACAGATCCACGCCGTGGAAAGGCCCGCCGTGTTCAGGACACAGTTCTGCTGCTTCTCTATGACGTGAGCGTAACGCAGCAGACCAATCAGCATCACTACAGGAGCAGATGGAAGAGTGAGATAAGAGTGAGATATTTCATCACACAGTTATGATGTAGTCACATGGTGTTCTGGGTTGGTGGTCTGGGTCTTTCCCTTCTTTCTGCTCTGTGAAACAGAAGAAAACAGGGCGACTTTCAGCATCAAATTTACCATTTCTGTTTACTGCAGTTTGCCATGTTATGATTGGAGCATATTTTTATGGTCAAGTCAGTACCTTTCTGAACAATATGCCATTATTTTGTGTTGTTAATTGATTTACAATAATAAACATATTCAAATGTTTGCATAAAGCAGCATATGTCCACTCCCATGTTGAGTATTAAATACTTGACAAATCCCCTTTATTGGTCCCCAGAGGGGAAATTTGCTTGTTGCAGCGGCACAAAGACAGAAATAATACAGATAATTACAGAATGTAAATAAATACCTAATAAGAGGTATAAAATGGGGCTGCACGGTGGTGCAGTGGTTAGCACTGTCGCCTCACAGCAAGAGGGTCACAGGTTTGAATCCGGCTTGGGGCTCTTCTGTGTGGAGTTTGCATGTTCTCCCCGTGTAAGAGTGGGTTTTCTCCAGGTACTCCGGCTTCCTCCCACAGTCCAAAGACATGCAATATAGGTTAATTGATCTAAATTACCCGTAGGTGTGAATGTGAGCGTTGTCTGTCTCTATGTGCCCTGCGATGGACTAGCGACCTGACCAGGGTGAACCCCGCCTTCGCCCAATGCCAGCTGGGATCGGCTCCAGCCCCCCCGTGACCCCTAACGGGATAAGGGGGATGGAAGTATATAAAACTATAAAGCATGGAGTCTGTGTGTTCTTTGCATATCTCAGGAGCTCATCAGATCTACTTCAGACTTGGTGGGTGTGTTGCTGCGGACCCCTTGAAGTGCTTTGTCAAATCTGGAGCTATTTGGACACGTTCAGTATTAACTTTGAATAAAGCTATAGCGCTCTGTGCAGCAACAGGGGGGCTTCAGGGCTGAGTCGAGCATGTCGTCCACAGCAAGTCTTTACAGGACGGCAGCTCACTGACTGTAGTTCACTTTTGCTGCTGGACGCTGAATCTATTAGAGCTGCAACCGAACTCTTCTTCAGTCAACAAGCGGTGAGCAATTCTCAACAACGCTTCTGGCGTCAAACAATCTTTTAAAATAAAAACTAGAAAAACAATATGGAGAGAGAAATTACAAGGTAAAGTGTCATCGATGTGTTGTTTAGGTGGTGTGTATCTATATCTCGCTGCATTGTTAACATGAAAACAATTAAAATAAATTTACTAAGAGTGCAAACAATGCCAAAGCACACTGACTTAACGGTGCTAAAGGAGACTCTCCTTTCACTGTCAGGATGCAGCATGAAAAGGAGCAGCGAGTTCACATCTGCAACGTAAAGCGGTGACGCTGTAGATCTCAGCGTGAGCAGATTCCTGACGTCTATTTATTAAACTGCTGCATCAAAAGCTTCTCAGCAGCTTCACGCCGCTCACATCTGGAGCTCATCACGCTGCGTCTGAGTGCAGACGGCGACTGTTGTGATGTTCACGTTGTTAGTCCTGCAGCGAACCAGCGGCGGTCAGCGATGAGGATTATCTGTCTGAGCTTCACTGACCTTCTCGTGTCCACTGACACCACACCTCCCCGTTAAACAAACCGCCTCACACACATCAGGTCAGCTTGTTTATGAGAGCAGAACCATAAAAAAAGGAAAGTTTTTGATGTTGGGGGAATTTCCAGAGTGAGAGATCGCAAACGCCATTTAAAGCTGTCACGATTAGTCGAGAAACAGAGTAGCTGATCGACAGAAAATCAATTTTTTAAGCCGTATTTAGGCACAGCGTTGCTTTGAGCTAAATGTTAACTTTTAATGTCGCACACAGTGATTTGAAACTCGACTTGCAAAAAATAACCTGTGAGCACCTCTGGGTTTGAGACGTTAGAGGGATGAGTTGAAGTAAAGGTAGATTAGAAACTGTAATTGGTTGGAGACCCAGTGTAATTATACAAAAGAGTTGTACTCTAACTGTTATTGAAAAATAAGATAAAGTTATTATTGCATGCCTAATAATGTTAGCAATATTTCCCTATTACTCTGAGTACCATTATTCTATATCTATTACTTACAGACTTGTATTTTATTAAACTTTTAACAAACAAACCATAATACAATGATACACTAGCATTACAAGACTGGTCCATAGAAGAAAACAACCAAATAAATAAAATAAATTAATTAAAATAAGATAAAGCATAAATAAAATCAAGGCACTGCACTTAAATAAGAAAGAAAGTATGATGAATTTAAATGATGAATGAAGTCAATAACTGTGTATGTGGACGTTTGTCCACAGTTTCATCCAGTTAACTCCAGAGTTTTCTTCCATTTCTGCAGAAAAAGACGAGGGTCGTATGTTTTCCAGAGTCACAACCTCGGCGATCAGAGAAGGAAGGAGGGTCGTCATCGACCCACTTCACCATAACGGCCTTCATCACCAGCATTATAAGCGACTGAACCGCCTCCTCATATTATCTTAGACAGTCAGGGACAAAGTGGGCCGACACCTGTTGGCCTATTGCTCAACTAATGTCACTGCATATTGTTGCACTGTCTATATCCATTTTTCAAAGCGACATACAGTTATTAATTTTACAGGAAAGTTTTCGCTCTCACTACAAGAGCCTGTTTTAAAGTGATCGTATACCAAAGCAACTAATCAATGCTGATACTGTATGCTGATAGATAAAGGAGTGATGATACAGTGCATGCTCTGGATTCCTCAGATAAAGCTGTACCACGTTCTGATCAGACCGGATGGCATGCCGCAGATGATAGCACATTTATTTACATGAGACTGACTTTGACTTGTGAGTATAATGCTAACAGGCTAATGTTTATCTGGTATAATGTTTACGAGGTTCACCACCTGAGTTCAGTGTGTTGACATGCTAACGTTTGCAAGGCTGATGGGACTGTCTTTAGTTTTGCAGGTATTTGGTCATAAATCGACATGTTGGAGAAATGAAATGGTGCTAAAGTAAAAGTTAAGGGATCATCAAAGTTATTGCGATTTATCCTGTTTGTTCCAGGGTTATTATAGCAAACTAAAACTGGTTAGTAACCTGAAACTAATTTAAATAAAAACTATACGTTTTAAGAAAAAAAAATGAACTGAAGTGATACTACCTGGTTAAAAAACTAACAGAAATAGAATAAAAATGTACATTTATGTCAGTTTTTAACTATAAAACATCACTACTGAAAAGAAAGAGACAGCATGAATTTCTGGTGCTATGCTGCAATCGCTTCACAAGGGACAAGAAGTTATTAAGTTGAACATTATGGCCGTTCCTTATGTATTTTGTATGTATAAATACTTCTGAGACATTATAGCAACATAAGCAACAAAGCACAAATGTGACTTGATCCTTTACTGCGTGACCTTTGACCTTTGACCTTTGCGGGTTACCAGCAGGCCTCCTGATGACATCGCTGCCTGTCTACAGCACACAGCTCTTGTTTAAGCTGCTGCACATTTTGACAGATTGCTGCATGTTGTGGCCAGTCAGCTAAATGACCTTCCAGCGCTGAGTAATGACGTGTAAACTGCATCGACTGACAGATGAGATTATGCAATATTCCTCTTTACTACAACTTTGATACTAAATCTTGGTTAAGTGAGGTGATGAAGAGTGGCAGGACACTCGTTGACATCCAGGCTGTGAGATAAATAACGAGGGGCTGAGCGACAGATCAATGGGCTTTTTTATGTCCTTAAATTCAAGCATTTTCTCAGAGAATCTGGTGTGGCCTGGCGGTGAGAGAGAGTTCAAATACACAAATTCAGTGAGGTCAGCGTTTAACCATTTACTCCGACATGATACGTAGTATGCGAGTTTGACGTCGTCCTCGTGGGATCATCAAGCTCGTCTCTCACCTCACAAACAGCCAACAGAAACAAAACGATGACTGAACATTAAACCCCTCATAGGAGAGCATGCACAACGAAGAGCAAATCCTAAAATCCTAAAAATAAATACATAAATAAATAACGGTGGAAATTAAACAAAAGAGCAAATAAATACAAGGATATGGGTTATTTTACAACAACATAACAACAAACAAACAAAAATAATTTGTTTATCTAGAGGAACTATTGAAACTCATGTTTGTCAAGTGGCCTATTTTCCTTGGTTAAAGTTAATACTGTATTTGTAGAGAGGTCCCTCTAATATAATATAATATAATATCATGTACAGTTACAGGCACTTATCAATATCGTACTAATAAGAGCAATCAGAATATGAGACAAACAGTTAGTACCTCTCTGTCTAAAGTTAACGTCACCTAACGTCACGCATCAGTTGATGGTGTTTAATTTGTGTAATGTTAGCTGCTAGTTAATCACCACAACATGTCACCTAAACAGTGTTGAATAAAATAAGTTAGCTCAGTATTGCTGAGACTTATCGTACTGTTCCGACATGCCACCAGCTTTAATGTTTGTGATATTAAACTAGTGATGTTATCGTACATTTCATGTTTTAAACTCAATATTATGTTACACATAAAATAATATCTATAAACTACCATTAGCTCAACAGTAATGAACGCAAGCTTGCTCTCATCTGATTGGCTCACATATTCAAACGTTTTGATAATGTGAAAAGTTAAAGGATGATGTAATAAGACAGTACGACTATTTAGGCCCAATTAATTGATTGAATCCCACCGTATCAAAGGACAGACCGGTGATCCATGAAGCTGATAATGTTTACGTATTGAACAGCTTTTCAAAAGGAAAAAAAATGATAATGCTAACGTTATACAGTATATACTGTGTCTATGGTTGAGATGCTCTCCGTTACCGAATCTGATGGAAATGACGACACGCCCCCCGAGCACATAAACAAGGACTGTTCCCGCCAATGAAACGCCATCATTCAGCCGACCAGTCGAGTAGCTTCATTGCCTTCTGCACTCCAGCCAAAAATCTGCTCACTATGGTAAACTCAAGTAAATTCTCATAAAGTTTTATAAAGCAAACAGATAAAGAAAATAAACCTGCACCAGCCTGCAGACTCGGAGAAACCACCCAAAATAAAGTGGAGCTGGCTCACAGCAGAGCAGAGTAGCTGCCCTCGTGGTCCGAGGGCGAATGCCCCTGGGTCATATAAACGCATCATTCATGGCACTGAGTACATTTTCCCTCCATAGAGGCGGTGGGGGGGTGAGGCGGGACCTGGCAGTGGGTCCGGGGGAACAGAGACTTGGCTGGAGCCGGTACAGCTGAGAAAACAAGCCTGGACCTCTGAGTGCACAGAGACCCGTTCAACCAAGAGCAGCATGTTCAATGGTAAAAAAAAGAAGTACCAGAGCTACGTTCCCTGTACTCAGACTCACCCATGAAGGATCCAGCGCTGCACACGAGGCTGAAAAAGCAGCTTTCAGGCGGCAGCGTTCCACATTTACTGCAATGAAAACAGAGAGGAGAGGAGGGAGCGTTAGTGTTGGCTGAAGTTCAGTCGAGTTCCTGCAGAGATCAGATCTGTGACCTCCTCCGTCCTCCTCTTGGTTTTTACTGTGCAGCAGGAATTCCTTAGAAATAGTCATGAAAAGCAGCGTGACCTTATTAGTACAGCTAGGATGATACACACATCTCCAGTTCCGGTACTATCAGGATACTTGGGTGCTGCTTCGCTATGTATTGCGATTTTTAGGTATTGTGATTCGATATTATGATTTATTGTGATTTTTTCTGTTGGGAAAAAGTTGAGTCATACACTTTCAGGGACTTTTACGGGAAAATATAAGGGACATGTCATGTTTTATACTTCTACTGAATATAATCCATCAGTCTTATTTCCATAGATGTATTTTGTAGATCCAGTTCCCTTTGTTAACACCTTATTTTGAAAAGCAGACGTAGTCCCAGGTGTCTACTTCCTCTAACTTCTCCAAGGTGGTCTCTAGCTCTCCGTCAGCTCCGTTCTCTTTATCCATCCATGGTCAGCTCCATCGGGGCCGTTTGAATGCATTTAACATAAATGTCAGTATATGGCGCTCGACAGTCGTAGCGTTTTTTCATCAGGAAGAAAAAACTTCTTCATTGTCACATCTTATGGCTGGGTGTAGATAGCTAGTAGGTGTAGTTAGCTAGTTGGGTGTAGATAGCTAGTAGGTGTAGTTAGCTAGTTGGGTGTATATAGTTGGTAGGTGTAGTTAGCTAGTTGGGTGTAGATAGCTAGTAGGTGTAGATAGCTAGTAGGTGTAGTTAGCTAGTTGGGTGTAGATAGCTAGTAGGTGTAGTTAGCTAGTTGGGTGTAGATAGCTAGTAGGTGTAGTTAGCTAGTTGGGTGTATATAGTTGGTAGGTGTAGTTAGCTAGTTGGGTGTATATAGTTGGTAGGTGTAGTTAGCTAGTTGGGTGTAGATAGCTAGTAGGTGTAGATAGTTGGTAGGTGTAGTTAGCTAGTTGGGTGTAGATAGCTAGTAGGTGTAGTTAGCTAGTTGGGTGTAGATAGCTAGTAGGTGTAGTTAGCTAGTTGGGTGTATATAGTTGGTAGGTGTAGTTAGCTAGTTGGGTGTAGATAGCTAGTAGGTGTAGATAGTTGGGTGTAGATAGCTAGTAGGTGTAGTTAGCTAGTTGGGTGTAGATAGCTAGTAGGTGTAGTTAGCTAGTTGGGTGTAGATAGCTAGTAGGTGTAGTTAGCTAGTTGGGTGTATATAGTTGGTAGGTGTAGTTAGCTAGTTGGGTGAAGATAGCTAGTAGGTGTAGTTACCTAGTAGGTGTAGTTAGCGAGTTGGGTGTAGTTAGCTAGTAGGTGTAGATAGTTGGTAGGTGTAGTTAGCTAGTTGGGTGTAGATAGCTAGTAGGTGTAGATAGTTGGTAGGTGTAGTTAGCTAGTTGGGTGTAGATAGCTAGTAGGTGTAGTTAGCTAGTAGGTGTAGATAGTTGGTAGGTTTAGTTAGCTAGTTGGGTGTATATAGTTGGTAGGTGTAGTTAGCTAGTTGGGTGTATATAGTTGGTAGGTGTAGTTAGCTAGTTGGGTGTAGATAGCTAGTAGGTGTAGATAGTTGGTAGGTGTAGTTAGCTAGTTGGGTGTAGATAGCTAGTAGGTGTAGTTAGCTAGTTGGGTGTAGATAGCTAGTAGGTGTAGTTAGCTAGTTGGGTGTATATAGTTGGTAGGTGTAGTTAGCTAGTTGGGTGTAGATAGCTAGTAGGTGTAGATAGTTGGGTGTAGATAGCTAGTAGGTGTAGTTAGCTAGTTGGGTGTAGATAGCTAGTAGGTGTAGTTAGCTAGTTGGGTGTAGATAGCTAGTAGGTGTAGTTAGCTAGTTGGGTGTATATAGTTGGTAGGTGTAGTTAGCTAGTTGGGTGAAGATAGCTAGTAGGTGTAGTTACCTAGTAGGTGTAGTTAGCTAGTTGGGTGTAGTTAGCTAGTAGGTGTAGATAGTTGGTAGGTGTAGATAGTTGGTAGGTGTAGTTAGCTAGTTGGTTGTAGATAGCTAGTAGGTGTAGATAGTTGGTAGGTGTAGATAGTTGGTAGGTGTAGTTAGCTAGTTGGTTGTAGATAGCTAGTAGGTGTAGTTAGCTAGTAGGTGTAGATAGCTGGTAGGTGTAGTTAGCTAGCTGGGTGTAGATAGCTAGTAGGTGTAGTTAGCTAGTAGGTGTAGATAGTTGGTAGGTGTAGTTAGCTAGTTGGGTGTAGATAGCTAGTAGGTGTAGATAGCTGGTAGGTGTAGTTAGCTAGTTGGGTGTAGATAGCTAGTAGGTGTAGATAGTTGGTAGGTGTAGTTAGCTAGTTGGGTGTAGATAGCTAGTAGGTGTAGATAGCTGGTAGGTGTAGTTAGCTAGTTGGGTGTAGATAGCTAGTAGGTGTAGATAGTTGGTAGGTGTAGTTAGCTAGTAGGTTGTAGATAGCCAGTAGGTGTAGATAGCTAGTTGGTTGTAGATAGCTAGTAGGTGTAGATAGCTGGTAGGTGTAGTTAGCTAGTAGGTGTAGATAGTTGGTAGGTGTAGTTAGCTAGTTGGGTGTAGATAGCTAGTAGGTGTAGATAGTTGGTAGGTGTAGATAGTTGGTAGGTGTAGTTAGCTAGTTGGTTGTAGATAGCTAGTAGGTGTAGATAGCTGGTAGGTGTAGTTAGCTAGTTGGGTGTAGATAGCTAGTAGGTGTAGTTAGCTAGTAGGTGTAGATAGTTGGTAGGTGTAGTTAGCTAGTTGGGTGTAGATAGCTAGTAG
This sequence comes from Pterois miles, assembly GCA_947000775.1. Classification (NCBI taxonomy): domain Eukaryota; kingdom Metazoa; phylum Chordata; class Actinopteri; order Perciformes; family Scorpaenidae; genus Pterois; species Pterois miles. The sequence continues at coordinate 18,391,492 of CAMQGK010000299.1, read as the reverse complement.
GTGTAGATAGCTGGTAGGTGTAGTTAGCTAGTTGGGTGTAGATAGCTAGTAGGTGTAGATAGTTGGGTGTAGATAGTTGGTAGGTGTAGTTAGCTAGTTGGGTGTAGATAGTTGGTAGGTGTAGTTAGCTAGTTGGGTGTAGATAGTTGGTAGGTGTAGTTAGCTAGTTGGGTGTAGATAGTTGGTAGGTGTAGTTAGCTAGTTTGGTTTATAGACGGTGAAGAAGAGAGAGAGAGTTGGCGTGTTGAGATAGTTCTGGTCTCATTTGTGCCATACAGCTGTTTCCAAAGCTACAGATGCTGGTTTCATTTAAACCGGGTTGAAAAATTATGCAATGTGGTTGCCGTGGTAATTAATTGTCTGACTCTTAAGCGCGGTCCATTCTCTGTTTGAGAACGAAAACAGGAAGTAACGCTGGCTGGAGGGAGACTTGAACCCCTTACTGCTCCTGAAGGCTGAGCCATCGGTGGTGAAAGAGCATCTAGATCCTGACGGGCAGGTTGGCTCCTTGTATGGCAGCGTGAATGCTGATATGTCGTGTAAAGCACTGCGAGTGGTCGGTAGACTATAAAATCCTAAATAAAATACATGCAAGTCCATTTACCATTTAAAGTTGCATGTTTCTCTGCAAGTCTAACCTTTATGTTAATGTGACGGCACAGTGCTTATTCAGTCTGGAAGGAGCTTTAACATTCAACACTTTAAGACTGATAAATGTTCTGTAGCAACCACTTAAATGTCTAATATTTCATTTTTGTCCATGAGTCATACTCGTGCAGTACAAAGGTGCATTTTTGTTCCTCCTCACTAATTGCAGACTGCGTGTCAAGTAAAACACAATATGCGCTGACATATTCTTGTTTTTCTGTTTGGGTTCAGTGATTCAACAGAAAAGAACTTTTAAAAAAGAGCAGAAATAAAGTGAGCATTTATTGTTAAAAAAAAACAGAAGATATAAAAATAAGCACAGCTACACAAGCTGCTATTTGCCATCACTGGATACCTGCGGTCACATTATGCGTACAGTGAATTGTTATTATTGTGAAAGCGGAAAGAGGATTGTCATCGGTTTACCACCGAGGCTTCAACAAACCGCACGACTCTGCGTCAGAAATGTGCCTCACTGAAGATCACATACAGGAAGCAGACAACTGTGAGTTTCACAATAAGAGGAGTTTCACAGCAGAAAGACTAAAATACCTGCAGAGGTTTGATCACTGACCTGATGAGTGGGATGTTGTCCAGGGTGCAGCATAGAACCGGACCCCTCTGTAGTGCAAGCTGCTCCTCACACGACTCATTGTAAAGCCTGTTAACACACACAGGGACACGCAAACACTTTCAGTCTGCAGAGACTGATGGATAAACAGATTAACCTCTTAAGCCTTATAGGGTGCTGGAGGGTCTGGTTCGCCTAGACAGAAATACCCAAAATAAATCAAGAATAGCTACCAGGGCTACGAGGGCGATATGCATGATCCTGGTCTCTCCAGAAAGGTACGACCTCAGAGAGTCCATCCTGCTAAAATATATATATATATATATATATATATACGTATAACAAAATTATAGCATTGATGCCGTGCACAGATTCTTGACTACAACTGAGCAGATATAAATAACACACAGCACATCGATTCTACGAGGGTTTTAGTCAGGACAGGACCAGGAGGACTCTTCATTTGGCTACTTGGACACCCAAAGTGTGCCAAATGGGTTTTCTACTTCTTGAAAGGGAATCTGGCTGCCTGTGTGTTATGGTAAAAGGACTTTTTGTATTTACATAGTGGTTTTCTAGTCTTCTGACCAGTCAAAGCGCTTTACGCTACCTGTCAGCATTCACCCCTTCACACACATTCATACACTGATATGCAGAGCCAACCTGCCCATCAGGATCTAATACAAACACTCAAACCCAGCAGTTTGGGGTTAAGTGTCTTGCTCAAGGACACATCGTCATGTGACCGGAGCAGCCAGGAATCGAACTGCCGACCGTTCAATTGGTGGACGACCTGCTCTACCCTCTGAGCCACAGTGATTCATTGATTTTGTAACTACAATATTGAAATCAATGTCAAACAAACAATGCTGGGACAAAATACACTTGGAGTGTTGTTTTAGTAGCGTTAAGGCCTCGTCTTATGTGCCCTGCGACGGACTGGCGACCTGTCCAGGACGAACCCGCCTTCGCCCAACGCCAGCTGGGATCGGCTCCAGCCCCCCGTGACCCCTAACGGGATAAGTGGTTAAAGATGGATGGATGGATGAAGGCCTCGTCTTTTAGAAACAGTTCAGAAAAACATCACCACAGCATTTAATGACATTTTTAAAGGCAGTGTTTTAACACACAGCTCAGCTGAACCCGGTACCGGGGACATCGGGCAAAAGAGGTTAAAAGTAAAAAGAAACAGCGGTTGTGAATTCAAAACTTGTTTTGGAGCCCAGCTGGAATCTTTGAAACTCGTCTTAAAGGGTGCGTTTTTATTTTTTAACCACCTGAATGGTGCATAATGAATCTAAAGTAAGCAAAATGTGTTAAAACTCTGTTAATGTTTGAGCATCAGCTGTCACATTTGGAGCTTCATGGCTCATGATGATCAACACAAACTGTAGAAAATTAACCCAAAATATTTTTAGGTGAAAGGTCACATAAATAACATTTAAATGCTAAGCTGCTTTGATTATAAAACAGTCAGATGTATCAGAGTTTTCCACGTCATCCTTTATCTAATATAACACCTGCTATCTACTGTATTAAAACCTGAGAGGGTCAGCTGCACATTTTGAATAAAGAGGGCAAACAAGGTCAAATCTGCAAACGTGGCCGAATGTTATGGCGCCACTGCACCAACCCTGAAAGCAGTGTAGCTCAGTTAAACCTTGGAGAATAATCATCGTTGGGCAAAAATGGCATAATAACCTTTCAGCGTTTTGTAATTCAGCTGTTCTGAGATGAAACTAGACTTCTGCCCCTCCTCACGGCTCTGTTTTCAGCCTTTAAAAAGAGCTAAAGGGCGACTCATAGGTACCCATAGAGCCCATTTTCTTTCACATACCTGGGAGTCAGAGGTCAAGGGACCGCCACAGTTTTTCCTCGCCAAAATTTAGCTCAAAGTTGGAGCGTTACTTATCCTCTTTCCTGACAAGATGGCATGACAACATAAGATGTTGGTACCAGGGGATTCCTCATGTTTTTTAGTTTAATATATCTGTACCATCACTATAGCTCTAAAACTGAACCTGGTAGCGCCTCTGAAAGACCGTAAAGTCATTATCGCGTTAACTTTAACAGCTCTAATCTTTATACCAATAAAACTAACAGCCTATAACTACAACACAACATGGGCTGCATCATAACATGAGAGCTGTTTAAATACTACCTTAAAAGTCTGCATGTGCTCTCGTTTCCAGGGTAACGCAGGTGTTTCGCACATATTGACTGATGTGTTTTTGCTGATTAGGTTGTTGAAAACGCCTCGACATGTGCTAACTGTAGTTCATATTGATGTACTTTATGTGTTTTCTGTACCGGCTGAGACGGTACTTCTACCTCACATTCCACAGAGCTGACTGGATATCAGGAGATAAATACAGCTGCAGCTCTGACTGCAGTTTCCTCCTCCGTCCATCTGAATCTGTTTGCATTCAGAAATGTCAGTTTACTGTAACTCCCTTCCACTCCCGCCGCCATCTCTCCACCTCGAGCCTCGCTCTGTCTGAATTACAGCTGACAGACTTGACAGGAAGTGGCGAGCGGCGGCCATTGCTGATGTAGGTTGAGAAAAGATACTTTGAGCAAAAATAGGCCCGCCATAAATAACCTTTAATCCTGAATCAATGCTGCGTAAACACGCCAGCCGAGTTTTTCCATGCACACTTTTCACAGTGGGCATCTGTTAGTGATTTGGAGTTTTGGGACACATTGAAAGGCATTGAAAATACCTCGTCACTACAGTAGAAAGTGGTGTTGGCCCTGTCTCTGTTTCGGCCCTCCGTCCACACTGAGCTGGTGTTTAATTAGACCCAGGAACGGAGCTTTTCTCCAGCTTAAATGAATATAAAACGCTGATCCTGATTTAGTGTAGACGAAGGAAACAAGCTGTTGGAAAACAAGGATGTAAATCACTGTTTCATATTTGATCTGACAACAGAAACAGGAAGACATGTAAATGCTAAACTAAATTGTGCCGTGTTAAAACACATAATAGGGGTTTAACCAGACTCCGGATAACAGCTGTTCTTAGCAGTTTTGCTGTTTGTCGAACCAAAAAGATAACAAAGATATTGTTAAAGCAAGGTGGACGTTTTCTGAGGATAAAACAAACCAACGCAACATGCATTTAACCCGACATTTTTGATCACTTGGAGGCAGCACTCTACTTATTAGTCCAATATTCTCTCTCTTTTAGCTCTGTTTTTGGTCTCCACCAATGCCTGAGGGAAATATCTGTCTCTTTAGCTGCTAAATGCTCCACCATGTGGATGTAGCGGGCTCAGATTGAAGCTATATATGAAACTAGAAAACCTAATGAACCCATCGGTACCAACCACGTCATACTGGCTTGTCGGTAAAGAGGTTAAATAACGCTCCAAACTTGTCCATTTTCAAAGGGGTCCCTTGACTTCTGACCTCCAGATGTGTGAATGTAAATGGGTTCTCTGGGTCCCCACCAGTCTCCCCTTTACAGACATGCCCACTTTATGATAGTCCCAGTCAGTCTGGATCAAGTCCTAGTCAAGTCAGCACTCTGACACACTGACAGCTGTTGTTGCCTGTTGGGCTGCAGTTTGTCATGTTCTGATTGGAGCAGATTGTTGATGCTAAAGTCAGAACCTGGGAGGGTTTCTGGACAATATCTGTTATTGATTTGTGTTGTTAATTGATTTCCAATAATAAATATATACATACATTTGCATAAAGCAGCATATTTGTCGTCTCCCATGTCTATAAGAGTATTAAATACTTGACAAATCAAATCTCATTTTAAACATAGTGTGATTAATTTACAATTAAGCTTGATTAACTACGGATAATCATGTAATAAATCACAATTAAATATTTTAATCAATTGACAGCCCTTTTTTGTAACAGAAAACAGCAGCCTGCTGCATCTGGGAAATCTGGTGGTAGGAATTACTCGGGCAAAAAGAAAAAAAAAGCACATTTCTATGTAAAATACTTCAGTAATTACAACACAGCATCAGTCGGTTAATAGTAGATACTATATATACTATATACTACATATACTATAGTGGATACTACATATACTACATACTACATATACTACAGCTAATCTTCAGGCACGTTTTGAGTCATGGTTTTATCTGGTTCACTGTGTGAAAACATTTAAAACTCTCAGTACACATTGTTCATCATAATAACAGTGATAGTAAGTGTGTCACCCACAGTACTGACCTCCTTAAGAGTGTGTGTGTGTGTGTGTGTGTGTGTGTGTGTGTGTGTGTGTGTGTGTGTGTGTGTGTGTGTGTCGTACCAGTTGTGCAGAGGGCAGACATGCTGGTTGTACACGGACATCACATATCTGTAAGAAGAGAAAGGAAAAGAAATAAAAAAACTGAAGATGAAGATATGAAATAAAGGACTTTGATAGAGTCTTTCATACGATATCTCCACTCCTAAAACATGGCTGTCAGTCCTGTAATAATGTTAACAAGGAATAGATAATCTACACTTAAAATCATGTCACATACAGCCAGATTAATGCCCATCCAGGCTCCATTAAGTACAACACAGTTTTTCCGTGAGACAGCATGAGCTACCATACTGCCGCCGTCAGACACTGAGGCTGCTTGTGTTCGTCAAACGTGTTGGCAGAAGCTGCTGGTTGTATTTTAACCTGAAGTCTGACGCCTGAGGAGCTGCTGCCTCTGAAATCCATTAAATGTGTAAGCTACACAATAACCACAAACATACAGACCGGCTGCCAATCTGAGATAATTCATTATACACAGAAAAACGCGATGTTAGGCCTCTGGTAGAGCGTCCAGAGCTGACTTCTCAGAATGAAACGGATCACCTGGTGATCCTGTGGTCTGGTCTTGTGGTGACAAAATAAGAGTCAGTACCAACAGAATAGAAGAGAATACACTGAATTTTGGCTAATTTAACTGGGCGCAGCCCACATAATCAGCTGTGCTGCTCATCCCACAAATGCATGAACCTGACAAGATGGACGTCACTGTGAAGGTAAATAAACAGGCTTTCCAATCATGTCAAATACAACGACAACTAGCACTGGAACACAGATTTCCAAACGGTTATATCACAGAGCTCCTTGCCAGCCACCTTCCCTGCAGTCTGAACAATTGTGGAGATCTTGTTGTTGTTCTTCCCGCTCACGCTGTCGTACCAAGCAGATATATTAAACTGTAATACGCCTTCGACCATCTCCAGTATGTGCCGACCTTCACAAAAGCTCCTCAGCTACCTGATTAAAACAGTCGCTGGTTGGCTCTCTTAAATTCATATCTATGGATTTATTTACATTTTCAAGCTGATGTTGTCGTCATATAACAGACTGATCAGTTCCGGCCCGCGGGCCGTATAATGCCCATATCTCCTCTATCCTGCTCTGTCTAATTCTTATCTTTATTGTATTCCCTTTACTTAAGTTTTTATCTCAATATACTACTTTATCCTTGTGAGGGATTATCGCCTGTGTCGTACACTTTCTTTATCTTATAGCCATTTAATTTTATGTTTGTCGATGCATTTTTTCACGTTAACTTGTCATGTACCAACCCATTCAAAAATTCAAAACAAAAATTAAATATATCAATAAAAAAATCTAAAAAAATGTGCATAGTTCATATGTTGAGTGTCGAGAGATATTTTGTTCTTGTTTCTACGTTTAGAAATCTTTTAGATCAACAGCTTTTATGTTTATTTAAAAGTATTTTATGAAAAAACTCACTTTTTAAAATTTATGACAATTTCAATACTTTTGTCAAATATTATAGTTTATTCACGTATATACCCTTTATCTTAGGTTGTTCAGATGTTAGGGATATGATGTATTTGAAGAAAGTCATTTGTTCAACATTTTTTTTGGCCTATGTTTTTAATCTTTATTGTTTTTATCTGGATGTTTGCACTATTTTACCTCATGTAAAGCACTTTGTGTCTATGTTTAGATAAGTGCTAGACAAATAAAGTTATTATTATTTATTATTATGTGCAGAGCTCCAGATGTGACTGCTGGGAGTAAAAACAGATGCAGACCAGACAGGAATCTCAAGGAAGACTCTTCTTCTCTAGAATAAACAGCAAACTGTTTTACATTCACGGTGGACAACCAGCCGAGGTCGTCACCATCACGGCGGGAGCAGAAGTATAGACTCTCTAACCGGGCTGATCTATCCTGAGATCTGTCCTATCACACCACGTGGTCTGAAGAAACTCTGAGGTACTCACACAACCCAGATCCCAGTGATGGTGAAGACAGGCAGGCTGACAGGAAGGATCATCGCCCGGGACATGATGACCCTGCAGAGACCAACACACACCATCAAACACCTGGACGACACCCGAATCACCTGTGAGCACCCGCCAGCTGTACATTGTCCCACTTATTACACGACTACTTACTTAAGAAATCAATGATTTAACCACAAACGGTCCTCCAGAGACCAACATAAAGACTGAGTCCAGGGCAACGCTCTGCTTATTATCATGAAGTGGGCATGTCTGTAAAGGAGAGACTGGTGGGCACCCAGAGAACCCATTTACATCCACACATCTGGAGCATGGGGATGGACATCATATCCTTCTATCACAATTTAATTTTAATTAATTAATTCATGTTTATTTCTGATTCATGACTAAAACAGCTTGTCACAGTGCTGAGCTGCATTTCAAATTAATCTTCAGGTTCTCAGATTATCTACACCACGTCTACGTGACGTCTACTGTTGACCTGCTATCTCCCCCTAAACACCCCTGGACCCTCTAAAAAAGACAAAAACAGGTCAAAGTAGGTTTTGATTCTTCAAAATGTCAGAAAATAGCAAAAAGTGTCTTTCAGTCATCTTGTTTTGTCCCACCAGCCGTCCAGAAACTCACATACATTAAATGTACTACGATATAAAACAAAGAAAAGCAGCAAATTTTCATATTTCAGAAGCAAGAAGAAGAAAGAGTTTGTTGTCTTTTGTTTATTACATGGCTTTGTTGAAAACTTCTATATGACATCTACTGCTGACCTGCCATCTCCCCCATAGACCCCTGTACCCCTCAAAAAGAAGTCACTATGTGAACACAGAAGAAACTGACTTTCCTTCATGAAACTGGCTTCAAACTGCAACAACAACAACAAGCAGAGCTTTAGATGACTGTCAGGTTTCCTTTGCCTCTCTGGTTACTCTGTAATTTTACCTGCAGAAGCTGCTCGTTTCGACCTGTTCGTGCTTCACCTGCAGCTATTTCACAACTTCTGTCATCAGCTCAGGAAACTCTGCATGCACAGCGGCTGGATGGTGGACTCTACCTGTGGTTTGTACCTGTGGTTTGCTCGGTGCGGGGACGCTTCAGGCTCTCTTCTTCATCTCAGCTCCTGCAAACTCGAGGAAAAGTCGCAGCTGGTCTGAGCTCCTCTCCATCAGCTGCTGCTGCTGGTTTCATTGTCAGATATGTGACAGATGTGACGCGGATTCATCAGAAAGCGGCTTCGTTCATCAGCCACCGTGGAGAGCCCGTCCTGGTTGTGGTGGTCCACCGCGCAGGGAGCAGCTGAAGCAGCTGAAGCAGTGGCTTTAAACTCCTCCCAGGACTCCCTCATGTGTTTACAGCTTTAAAGAGGCAGATGTGACGGCTGGGCTTTCTCTCCACGACAGGCAGAAAAACCTCTGCTGCTCCTCTTTATTAATGACTTTAAATGAGCTTTAAATGTCTGCTGCCTCGCCTTCTTCACTGAGCTGTTTACCTGCGATCAGCTGCAGGTGTTGTGGAGCTTTTCGGTCCCGGATCATTTTGTTCTCCGTCTAGTTCCTGGAAACAGATTTCACAACTGAAGTGAAGGGATATTTAATCTCGTGTTTTCTTTTTCTCCCTCAAACTGCTGAAAACATTTTCCAGGAATACAGACCATGATGCCTTCAGGTGCCCCGTAGTAAGCTAGTGTTTCTGAGGTGCTTGTTGGTGGATGTTAGGTGGGCTAGGTAGGAAAGGTCAGCACTCTTTATCTGTTATTGTTAGTGCATTGCTCTATGATTTAATGCTTGTCAGTAAACACTGGCAGTACAATAATGTGAAAAATACTCCATTACACTTATGGACTCACGTTTTTGAAAGAAACGCCACATCTTGGATGTCCTTAAACATGAAGTACCCTCTAGTGTACCCTTATAATGGAGAAAACATGATAAAGTACCCTCTAATGTACCCTTATAGTAGAGAAAGCATGATAAAGTACCCTCTAATGTACCCTTATAGTAGAGAAAACATGATAAAGTACCTTCTAGTGTACCATTATAGTAGAGAAAACATGATAAAGTACCCTCTAATGTACCCTTATAGTAGAGAAAGCATGATAAAGTACCTTTCAGTGTGTCCTTATAGTGGAGAAACCATGATAAAGTACCTTCTAGTGTACCATTATAGTAGAGAAAACATGATAAAGTACCTTCTAGTGTACTCTTATTGTGGAGAAAACATGATAAAGTACCTTTCAGTGCGTCCTTATAGTATAGAAAACATGATAAAGTCCCTTCTAGTGTACTCTTATTGTATAGAAAACATGATAAAGTACCTTTCAGTGCGTCCTTATAGTATAGAAAACATGATAAAGTACCTTCTAGTGTACCCTTATATTAGAGAAAACATGATAAAGTACCTTTCAGTGCGTCCTTATAGTGGAGAAAACATGTTAAAGTACCTTCTAGTGTACCCTTATTGTGGAGAAAACATGTTAAAGTACCTTCTAGTGTACCCTTATTGTGGAGAAAACATGTTAAAGTACCTTCTAGTGTACCCTTATTGTGGAGAAAACATGAAGTACCCTAAAGTACACTTTTTCTGTGACTTTAATCTTTTCTTTTCTTTTCTTTTTGTAAAACATTGATTCATTTTTGCTTATCATTAAAAAATCCCCCAAAACACAAAAAAATGTTTAAAAGTTTCTGACAAGAACCAAAACTTTGTAAAACAAATTAAAAAACACATTAACAAGCAACAAATCCCATTTTCAGAGCTATTACTGTTCACTGCTCAGGTTGCCTTTTCCCTACGGCACGTGAAAGCACCTTGACGTGCTCCTGGCCAGAGGGGATCCCCACAGCTGCTCTGCGTTAGTTCAGGGTCCGACTGGAGGGAAACAGCTGTCACAGGAAACATCTGGATTCTGCCACGTGAGGGCGCTGCAGGCTGTAATGAAAACACCTGGAGGCTCACCTGCTCGTGACGCCCCTGCACGTGACCTTTACTCTGAAAGTGAGATGAGCGGGACAATAAATCAGCTTTAATCTGTTGGTGGTAAGTTTACGGCTTCCAACATTATTGATCCCAGAGGGGACACAATAAAAACAAATCAATAGAGAAGCAAACAGAAAAATAAGAATAAATCTCTGACACTGCCGTTACATACTCTCACTGTTTTTGTATATCTGACACTTTTTTAATGCATTTAGGTAGTTTATTGTATTGTAATGTGTTGTACTGTATTACTTGCCAGTATTGTATTGATTAGGCTACTAATTAGTAATAATCTGCCTAAAGACTGCAGATGGAAAAGTATCCAAAACTTAACTAAAAAAAAACTAAAATGTTATTTAATGTGCACTGGCCCTAATAATAAAATAAAATAAAATAAAATAAAATAAAATAAAATGAAATAATGAATGAATAAATAAATAAAATCTTGATTAGTATAAGAATTTTATTTTACATTTAAATACCAAAACATGCCCCAAAAGACAAACAAAAAAAACATATACCTACCTACCTATACATACCTATAATACATATTTAGTTACTGTAATTTCCATAACTTTATGGGTTAAAATTCGCTCTCTAGCCAACTCTGGCCTTTTTACAGTGTTTAATGTGCACTGTCCACAGTAAATACCACAAGATGCCCCATGTGTTGTGTGTTGTACATTTGTGTAGGACTATTTCTTATATGTGTATATATATATATATATATATATATATATATATATATATATATATATATATAATACTGGGTAGTTTCATTTATTAGTTGACCTCCAAACTGTAGTGGGGTAGAAGTATAAAGTAGTATAAAATGTACAGTGTTCTCATGTAGAGTACTTGAGTAAATGTACTTAGTTACTTTCCACCACTGTTGTTTGTACGGTCTTGTTCCATCAGTGGTGATTATTAAGTATTAACCTCATGAGATTTATGTGCAGTGAAACTAAAATATTAAACGTAGTCACAGAGCAGCGCTGCAGTAGTGACCCTAATCCTTAATCATTATTATGATTATTATTATTATTATTATGGGATGTATGGGTTGCTTCAGGGTGTCCGTCCTGGTGGCGTCTCCACCCACAGACAGGACTAATGGTGTCCTCCAGCAGGTCTCAGTCTGGAGAGTCTATAGACAGTCTGAAGGTTTTAACCGTCCACGGTGTGAATACATCTGCTGTTACTGCTGAGGGATCACAGATCATCGCTCTGCTCACTCAGTCCATCCTTCTTATACAGCAACAACAATAAAACACTGCCTAAATATCAGGTCTAACCAGATCTAACCAGGTCTAACCAGATCTAACCAGATCTAATCAGATCTAACCAGATCTAATCAGATCTAACCAGATCTAACCAGGTCTAATCAGATCTAACCAGGTATAATAAGATCTAACCAGATCTACCCAGGTCTAATAAGATCTAACCAGATCTAACCAGATCTAACCAGGTCTAATAAGATCTAACCAGGTCTAATAAGATCTAACCAGGTCTAACCAGATCTAATCAGATCTAACCAGGTCTAATAAGATCTAACCAGGTCTAATAAGATCTAACCAGGTCTAACCAGATCTAATCAGATCTAATCAGATCTAATCAGATCTAACCAGATCTAACCAGATCTAATCAGATCTAACCAGATCTAACCAGATCTAATCAGATCTAACCAGGTCTAATAAGATCTAACCAGGTCTAATAAGATCTAACCAGATCTAACCAGGTCTAACCAGATCTAACCAGATCTAATCAGATCTAACCAGATATAACCAGATCTGATCAGATCTAACCAGATCTAACCAGATCTAATCAGATCTAACCAGATCTAATCAGATCTACCCAGATCTAACCAGATCTAACCAGATCTAATCAGATCTAACCAGATCTAATCAGATCTAACCAGATCTAACCAGGTCTAATCAGATCTAACCAGATCTAACCAGGTCTAATCAGATCTAACCAGGTATAATAAGATCTAACCAGGTCTAATAAGATCTAACCAGGTCTACCCAGGTCTAATAAGATCTAACCAGGTCTAACCAGATCTAATCAGATCTAACCAGGTCTAATAAGATCTGACCAGGTCTAATAAGATCTAACCAGGTCTAATAAGATCTAACCAGGTCTAACCAGATCTAATCAGATCTAACCAGGTCTAATAAGATCTAACCAGGTCTAATAAGATCTAACCAGATCTAATCAGATCTAACCAGGTCTAATTAGGTCTAAACAGGTCTAATCAGATCTAACCAGGTCTAATAAGATCTAACCAGGTCTAACCAGATCTAATCAGATCTAACCAGGTCTAATAAGATCTAACCAGGTCTAACCAGGTTTAATAAGATCTAACCAGGTCTAACCAGGTTTAATAAGATCTAACCAGGTCTAACCAGATCTAATCAGATCTAACCAGGTCTAATAAGATCTAACCAGGTCTAATCAGATCTAACCAGGTCTAATAAGATCTAACCAGGTCTAACCAGATCTAACCAGGTCTAATAAGATCTAACCAGGTCTAATCAGATCTAACCAGGTCTAATAAGATCTAACCAGGTCTAATCAGATCTAACCAGGTCTAATCAGATCTAACCAGGTCTAATAAGATCTAACCAGGTCTAATCAGATCTAACCAGGTCTAATAAGATCTAACCAGATCTAACCAGGTCTAATTAGGTCTAAACAGGTCTAATCAGATCTAACCAGGTCTAATAAGATCTAACCAGGTCTAACCAGATCTAATAAGATCTAACCAGGTCTAATCAGATCTAATCAGATCTAACCAGGTCTAACCAGATCTAATCAGATCTAACCAGGTCTAATAAGATCTAACCAGGTCTAATCAGATCTAACCAGGTCTAATTAGGTCTAAACAGGTCTAATCAGATCTAACCAGGTCTAATCAGATCTAACCAGGTCTAACCAGATCTAACCAGGTCTAATAAGATCTAACCAGGTCTAACCAGATCTAACCAGGTCTAATAAGATCTAACCAGGTCTAATAAGATCTAACCAGGTCTAATCAGATCTAACCAGGTCTAATAAGATCTAACCAGGTCTAATCAGACCTAACCTGTTTGGTGTCTTGTTTTCTTTCTTTCATTTTCCCTCTCATTCGTTCATTTGTTCTTTCTTTCTTCCGTTGCTGTGAGTTAAATGCTAACGTTAACATGCTCACAATGCTAACATGCTGATATTCAGCAGGTGTAATGTAGCATAACATTAGCATGTTAGCATGCTGTTGGGCTAATTAGCACTAAACACTAATTAACACTAAACCTGTGAATTGTCTGTATCCCTGACTCTATACTGAATATCCTGTATTTACCAGCCTAAAGGCAGCTAGAGAAAACTAATTATAAGATATAAGATTATAAGTAAATGCTAATTATTTAAATTTTAAGCTCTTGAATAAAGTGTTTCCATCCCGTGTGAGACAACAAGCTGAGGCCTTTTAAAACCATTATTGTCATTTATTTATTGTAACAACATTTCAACATTAAAAGCCCTTGAACTGTTTTTATTCTCCTTCGGTTGCAGCTGACAGCAGAGTGTTTGAGACAAAGTGGACGTGAAAAGTCCAGATCAATACGCTCACATTGATCCATGACAGAAGCAATAACAGAAGCAATAACAGAAGCAACGTTTGGCACACGAATAATGACCCAAAATCATTTCAAGTTTAAAAGGTTCTGACCAGGAAACATGGCTGACATTACAAAACACCTCTGACAGTCTCCGTAACTTGCTGCTTTCACAGTAAAACTGCAGGTTCAGTAGTAGAGAGAAGTACTGAAACACTCCGGGCTACGCCGGCAACATGTTGGTGGTAAAGATAATTCAGAACCCCATGATGGAAAAGTCCAAACATCATTTTCCTGTTATCCAGCTGCATCGTCAAAGGTGTTCAAGTGAGGTCGACCTTCTGCCCGCAAAAATAAAACATCTGCAGGTTAAAGCTGTAAATGATAAGCGATCAATCGTTTCATCCAGTAAAAAGACAAAAAACATTCAGTGACACTGAATATTTTCAGCTTTTAGACAGTTTGTCAACTTTGGCTTCAAGAATTTGATCTAAAGATCAATTGATAATGAAAAGAGCTGCAATGATTAATTGAGGCTGTCAGCTATTCAATTAATTGGCAACTATTTTGATAATCAATTAATCGTTTTGAGTAATTTTTTTTAAGAAAAATTTATATATTAAATGTGATTTTTATCTGGTTTCTTTACTCCGTGACAGTAAACTGAACTTCTCTGAGTCTGATCCACATTTTCTCACCAAACAACTAATCGATTAATTGAGAAAATAATTAATCAACAGTGAAAATGCTCGTTAGTTGCAGCCCTAAAATCATGGTGATACCTTTGAAGCGCTGCTGAATAACAGGTGAAATGATGACTTTTCCTTTCAGTGGAGACCTAATGGTCTTCATGTCCCTTTTAAAGGCAGTCTAGCAGCAGGTAAACGTCAGCTCAGTGATCGTGGTTCAACAGAACAGCTTCATGTGTTCAAGTCAAAATGCCCCTCCATGTACATTTGTAAGCTGCTACGACACACAGACTGGTTTTTACCTACAAGGACATAAAACTCAGGAAAGGACGGCATGAAATCACACAAATAACCACTGATTAAACTCGCCCCGTTCAACGTGAAGTATTAACGGCTTGGAGAGCGTCCGTCTCTTAACGTTAAAGAGGCAGAAATGATGTTGTGACGAGGTCGTCGGTGGAATGAAGAAACAAGACATTCGTTTGGAAAGAGGAACAAACTGCACATCCTAACAAAAGCACTTCACATCTGCCGGAAAATGTTATACATTAAGAAAATAAATAGATTCCTATTATTTACAATGGACACATCCACTTGTATCGTCCTTTTAGCAGCACAAACAATCACATCAGCCCTGTTATTTTCTGGTTTAACTGTTAAAGTACAATTTTAATCTAATTATAGTATAGCTGCACCTCATGGAGATCTACAGTATGTTGGGTAGATTAAAATAATCTGGATTAAAGAAAGATGTGTATACATGCAGGAAAGGATGGGCATGATGACATTAAAAGGGCAGATGTGTGATGGTGTGTGTGAATAAAAACACCTTTTTCTACATTATTTGCAAAAGGAGAATGCACGTAAAGACTGTTCACACCTCAGGCATAAATCTTAAAATCAGTGGTTTCCAAACTGAGGTCAATATGAGGGTTTACACGAGGATCAAAGGGACGCGACGCAACATAAAACTTTGTAGTTTTCTCTAATTTCAGCTTTTTGTCCCAGATAATACCGGATAGTTTCACCTCCTCTGGGCCTCTGAAATCACACCAAGCTGACGGGCGGCTGTCGGACAGTTTGAGGCCGTCAGCGAACGTCTGTCGGTTCAGTTTTATCGGTGTTTCCTGCATTGCCACCTCTAGTCTGCTGGTGTTTTCGGCTGATTCAGCATGTTGAATCGGCAGCAAAGCTCGTCGGTGAGAGGAATCACTCTGATTGGCTGTTCAGCTTAAACGAATCAGTGCAATCAAAGCAAGACAGCAAGTAAAATCTTATCAGTCAAACACGGATATTTTCACAGAGACATGAACATCTGGAATGAAGCTAAGTGGTGAGAAAATGGTCAGCAAACAACGGCTTGTATATCCGCCGTCCTCGGTCTTCCTGTTTCCCTTTTTGAATGATGACTACAGACTACCGCCACCTGCCGGTGTGGAGAGTTATTTCCTCTCACGCAGGTGCAGAGCGTACGTGGTAGTCAGCCATCGGCCGTGGTAACACTTGGCTGTGTTTTCGTGCAACACAAAGGCGACGTGAGTCAACGCAACTGTCGGCCTCCGTCGCTGCTAGTTCTCTAATGTCGGGTTGGTGTGTCTGGGCCTTAAAGCTACCTCACGCCCACTGATCCTCAGATTAATTGATCTCAACGAACTTTGCGTCGTAGCTTTGGGGTGCAGAGACAAATAGAAGATCTATTTATCTACTACTAAAGTTATTGTACATGTAATTTATAAACTAAAATTTGCATTAAGTTACTCTTTAATTTAGATTGAAAGCATAATTTTTATTTGCTGGTTTATGTTCTTTTTTATATGATGCTTATGACATTACAGTCCGTTTCAACGAAAGGAATACTTCACCTCCGAAATGACCGTTTGTATATCAGTTACTCACCCCGTGTGACCTTGAGTGTCTTGAAGAAAGGT
This sequence comes from Pterois miles, assembly GCA_947000775.1. NCBI lineage: Eukaryota > Metazoa > Chordata > Actinopteri > Perciformes > Scorpaenidae > Pterois > Pterois miles. Next base: position 18,374,850 of record CAMQGK010000299.1, on the reverse strand, counting down.
TTGGTAAATGGGGGCTGCGTTTAATAGCAAAACTATTGCAGAACATCAGTTTACAAACTTTCACACAACTGGTGCATCTCCACTAAAACCTGACAATTTAAACATTTTTACATAAACAGTCTCACACCTCGTCCTAACACACAGCGAGCGAGCGAACAAATGGAGTGCGTGGCACATCACGTCGCCTGAAACAATCCGATGTTCGCCCGTTTGCTCTTTCACAGCGCATCCAGGAGGACGAGGTGTCATGCTACTCATCGGTGGAAAATGTTGTAAATAGTGAGGTTTTAGTGATACAGTGCAGTCTGTGAAGCAGCGAGCACACAACTGGATCAATGAGGCCGGATTATTCTTCATGAGCTGTGTGAGAGTTTGTATGCAGATGATTTGATGTAGTTTTGTGGTTGTTGAACACAGTTTGAGTGTGAAGCCGTCGGGATGAGAGTCAGTACCTCTAAATCTGAGGCTGTGGAGCTCTGCTGGAAACTGCTCCCGCTGGTATAAGTAAGTGTCTTGGGGTCTTGTTCACCAGTGAGGGTAAAAAGGGGGCTGGAGGTGGACAGGCAGCTTGGTGCGGCGTCTGCAGTATGCGGTACCGTACCACATACCTCGAGGGTCCCCCAGAAACAGCTGGAAAACGTTTCTGGGAAGAGAGAATCCCCTGCTAAGCCTTGAGGCCCGGCCCCGGGTAAGTGTACGAAAATGGTTGGATGGCTCAAATTGTTAAGATTTTCTCTTGTTTTTGATTCTTCATTTAACGTTGGAGACATTAGTTCAAGAAATTCAAGGCAACACGGTCATTTTGTGGGTGAAGTATTCCTTTAAAATGCTGTAAACTAAATCACAGACGACTTTCTGATGTGTGATGATGACTGAGACGTGGCTGCAGCTGACTGTTTACAGATACATGTGATAATAAGATATGTAATCCTGCACAAGGAGGTTGGAGAACAATCAGTGAAACTACACCTCTTTTCTTTTCATTGTCTTGTAAAGCAAACAAACATACGAGTGCTAGTGCTACAGTAGGCGCAGACAGGTGATTTGGGGTGTGTCTATATTTGTAGAGGGAGTGGAAGTCAGGCTTGAGTGCATGTGCACAACAACCAGATTTATAGAGCCGATCCACGCTGACATCCTGTATGCATTACACTGAGTTTTCTACATTTGGCCACTGGGTTACAGAAGTGTCACTGCACTGATACCACCAACTAAATCTCTCCTCATCATGAAGGGGAGATGCAGAATGTACAGTATAAGTTCTCAGGTGAGATGATGAAGGCAAAATGTGTGTAAACATGATTTTTTTTTTTTTTTTTTTTTTACAGGGGGGTGGGAGGACTTCAGCGTTAAACAACATATTACACAACCCACTACCTGGAAGTGATCTGCTCTGGGACGGCTGTCAGCTGAGGAATGCGTTCAGATCTTATCATCTGACAAAGTGCTTGTGTGGTCAGAGCAGACGAGACGTGTTCAACTGATCACCAGTGTTCCTGTTTTTAAAATAATAAGTGTGTTAGTTAGCATGTCTCAGCTTACTGTCGCCACACACAACCTTCAGAGCTACATATTTAAAAAGATGCAGTGTGTGTGTCTTTCATTCAGTGCATTATGAAGTGTTTGTTCCCTTTTGGTAAATCCTAAACTCACTATTCTGTAGGTCACACTTGTGCTTGGGCTAAAACAGACACTGTATTAAAGGAATAGTTCAACATTTCCTGCTTTCTATGAGCGTTAAATGCAGCTCTGTAGTCAGGACGTGGTTAGCTTAGCTTAGCATAAAGACTGGAAGCGGAGGGAAACAGCTAGCGTAGCTCTGACCAAAGTGGGAAAATACACCGACGAGATCCTCTTCTGCTCACTTGTGAATTCAAAGAATCTTGTTTGTTTCATTCGTACGAACAGAAAAACAATTTGTGGTTTTCAGGGAATTATGTGCCAGAACTGTTGACTTCCTTCTTGTTGTCATTTTTGGCACCATTGTGTCTGTGCATGGACGGCATCTGGCGACTGCTAAGGACAGTGTCAACATGTTATCAGAGTTAAGTAACTACTGGTGCCTCCAGATGTGGTGGTGTTTACTGTGTTTACTAGTTGGGTCTATGTGAACGCCCCACTCATGTCGTATTCACGACCACGTCAGCGGAAGGTTTCTGAAAGCTCCGACTTATGATGCGTTTGTTGACATTATGAGGCCATGGAAGTTCATTTATTGCTGCATAATAAGTTAATATTGTACAGTCTACTGTAATTTTAGTCATATATTGTTTTCTTGGTAATTTTACAATATGACTGAGGAAAATGTGGATATTCTGAACGACCATCTTTCTCCTTTGTCATTTCCTGCATTATGTTACACTAGCTAGCTTGCTAAACTGTTAGCCTCTGAGGCTTCTAAAACATATATGAGCGTCATCTCTTCTTGTAAAATGTCTGGTGTAATCAGTAACACCGATGTTGTTTCCTCGCCGTGACCTCCTCCTCTCAGAGAAAAAGCAAATAAGTGCATAATATGTTGAACTATTCCTTTAAAATTCAAAATCCCTACTTTTTTCCTACTTCAGCGCTTTTATGTATACATCAAGGATGATCACTTTGTCATTACAACATACAAACACTTGTTAACCACCTCTGACAAACATTTGGCTGTTTTTTTTTTTTTTTTTGACAAGGGCCAAGAGTCTAAGTCACAGAGGTAATAATATAAATGAGGTGAAAACTATGTTAGTGGTGTTCCTCCATCTCCATACTGTACTCCTGTCTGGGTCTGAGCCGGCCTCCTCTTTCCTACCGCTCTAAATCCATGGATGTATCGCTGTGTCGAGCTACAGATGCCTATAAACAGTCAAGAGAGAGTGCTGTAAAAAGATGAGGACCTAGATGTGACTCACACATTCACAGCATCTCACGGTGGCTTGTTTCTACGTATGGCACACTTGGACGGCACAGACTACTCTGCCTTCGATCCTTTGTCGCCAGAGGAGCCTCTGAGGTAGGTGTTGTAGAAGAACGACGCAAAGAGGACCAGGTAGCTGAGGTACATGAGCGAGCCCCATGTGATGTTGTCCACGTTGGACGGGCAGCGCACCTCGTGCATCCAGCGGTACACCAGGCCCAGGACGGCCAGGCCCATCACCATCTGCAGGATCTGGGAGGCTGTGATGATCATGGCGCAGGGACGGGGCACCCGCAGGCCGGCCGCTCGGGCAGCGTAGTACGTGTACATGAGAGAATGGACCACGTAGTTCATGGTCATGAACCAGCCGCCGCCCGCCACCTGGTCCTTGTAGGAGTACCAGGAGTAGAGCAGCACGGTGATGTGGTGGTACCAGTGCAGGAAGATGAGGCGCTGCTTCCGGAGGACGATGAACACTGTGTCACCTGGGAGAGGAAATCATCACAAGGCTGAAACTTAAACCTCATCACGTTAATAAAATGTGTCTGTAGTAGTGGTGTCAGTCCAAAATGTACCTTAAAGGGAGATTCATCAAGTATTTAGTACTCTTATCCTATTTTTTTTAAATGTCTTGGTTGATTACTATATTTTAATGTCAAACAGATACTAATTACATGTTGACATGGAGGCAGTTAAAGCTATAAGCTATATATATAAGCTGAAACAGTAGTCGACTTCACTGTCTTTCAGAGGCTCTAGCAGGTTCAGTTTTAGGGCTAAAAGAACCAAAGGAATTTACTGCAACCACCTATGTCATGCTAACATGTCGGGAAGGAGGATAAATAATATGCAAATTAATGTAAAAGGCAATTCTTGCAGAAATCTCCAAACCACAGGATGTCTTCTTCTGTCCTCAAGGTCTTGGTGTCTTAATGTGGTATTTTGGAGGGATTATTGATCATTTCTAGCAATTCTCATGAGGTAAAAATTGGTTAAATTTAGCACCAAATCTGTGTGACAGATGGTATCAACACAAAATTGCTGCAACAACTTATGAGACATAATAGAGCATGAGGATGGTCAGCATATACTTCCATCATAATGTTCTACACCCTTATACACTTACAATTCGTTTTGAATAGTTAATTCATTGATTACTTAGTGTTTACTTCCGATTAATGACTAGAACAACAACAGTGCTGAGGGTTCAGGGTCCCAGCTTTCAGATGATGTTCACCACTGTTATGTGACGTTTACAGTTGACCTGCTATCTCCCCCTAAAGATCCCCTGGACCGGCCTAAAAAGTGTCTGTGGGTCTCAGAGGGTTAATCAGATTTTAACCTAAAAGTTTAGATGTTTCTTGACCACCAAATCAGTGCTAACTGGGAGTTTAAGATGTTTTTACTCGTATCCAGGTAATGGGTACACAAGTTATCACAAGGCATCTCTAATTCCTTATCCAAAATAGAATATAATTTAATCTACGTATTAGTCTACTTTTTACATACAAACGGCAGAAATTTATTTTTTGTTGCATTTCAGAACCTGCTATTAGAAAGACAACATGAAAACACGACACATAACATCCAGACAGGACACATTAAAACACATTGACAGAAATACACAATAGAAGCTTCATTAAAAGGAGCAGCAGGTACCAGGTGCACTGAGGCTAAGCTGGCTTCAGATAGTAGCTGTCCTTTCAGATTAAGGGACATTTTGCAACAGGGACAAACCATTTTTTTCTAGATGTTTTTTCTGTACTTTTTTTCAGCTTCTGGGCAGAAGCTGAAAAATGATTTACTGACACCAAGATTAGATGTCCTGCCACAGAGGGAGCAGCAGTGACGTTACAGACTTTTTACATCAGGATATTTACTCACAACGACTTTAACCTTGAGTGACCGTTTCACTCTGGAGGTACGCTCCTCCTCCTCCTCGGTGCACTTAAAACTTTCCTGTAAATTTATCAGCAAACAATCATGTTAAGAGCTGCTTCTCCGGCTGGCGATGCCTCTCTGACTGCGCACTAATCTCGCCTCTCGGTGCTCGCTGTCAGGCGAACAGGCCTGAGTGCTCTGGGAAAAGATGCTGAGGTGGCAAGAAAATCCCATTAGTAGATAACCGATACAGACAGTGTTTCCTCAGCTGCAGAGAGGAAGAGTGTCTCCATCCCCCTATTGGTTGGGCTGTTAGTTTACTACAGGACATGTCCTGTTTAAGACCTGGGTATAGGTTATCTGTGCATATCAGAGATAGAAGATCATTCTGGTTTGTGAAAACAAGCAATAGCACCACAGCAAAGAGTGAACGGGCAAGAAAGCACTAAGATCTGGCTGTAAACTAGCAAACATACAGCCGGTCAAAGACTGAAGCTGGAAGTCAGTCTGTAAACTGTGATGGATGTTTGTCTGATCATGTCCGATTAGACTTTGGTGGTCAAAGGTCACCGTTATATATTTTTTATGCTAACTGCAGTACCTGTGAGGGTTTCTGGACTGGATTTGTTGTTGTTTTGTGTTGTTAATTAATTTATGATGATAAATATATACATACATTTGCATAAAGTAGCACTCCCATCTTGATAAGAGTATTATATACTTGACAAATCTCCTTTTAAGGTACATTTGGAGCAGATAAATGATGTGTGATTAATCATGATTAAAGCCCTATGTGCTATAGAAATAAACTGATTTGACTAAAACAAGCAGGACGACATCAGAGAGATGTTAGAGGCAGTCTTACCCAGCTCGGGGGCTTTGCTAAGAACGAAGGCGTAGGCCCAGAATTTGCTGACGGGGGCGCTGTAGAAACTGGTGTCACACACCGACTGCCTGAAGCCGCTGTTTGTGATGACGTGCAGCATGTACAGTCCAGTCCTCAGAGCTCCTATGATACTGCAGAGTGAACCCACAACAAACAAACACATTAGTACGCAGTTAAAACACCAGCTGCTCCAATAAGAGCCTCACCTCTAGCACCCTGAGCTGAAAACAGATTGTTGGACTGTGGCATTTTCATCTTCATATCAGTGTGAATATCTGTACATTATGCTAAAAGTTACCTATAAGCTCTTGTTCCTTTGTACACTTTAACTTTTCTTGGTTGCCTTTTGGTCCACAATATTTACAGTGAAGTTTCTCCATATAATTCAAATTCAAAGGTTTATTTGGTACATACTTTAATTAATATGCCAACTTCAATGAAATGTGACATGCTCCAAAGGTTGTGCTGGATAAAAAATGCAGAAATATGAGCTAAAAAAAACCCTTTAAAACCTGCAGAGCATCACCACCCTGATGGCCTGAGGAAAGAAGCTCTAAGTGTTTTTTATTTGTACTAAGAGCATTTTTATATCTACAATAAACTTTGTTCCCAGCGTACATTATGAGAGGCGTTTCATCAGATCAGAGCCTGTCATACAGTATATGCTATCTAACAGCCATTTTCAGGTTACCTTGTTGTATATTATACACGTAATACAGAAAGCACACAACAGTGTCATTCCTATGGGCATCCCAACCGTTGGTTAGTCAGTACAGTCCTTTTAGTACCTCTGAGTCAATGGGATGGTCTCAGTCTGGAGCCCTGATGTCTTCGTGCTGATTCAGTCAGTGTTGAATAAAAAAACATCCTATTTCAAAGGTCAATACACTTACACTACACAAAGCAGCATGTTTACAACCCGTGGCATTGTTTCTCATAAAACATCACTGAACCAGAGTTTAATAGTAGCAGTAGTAGTAGTAGCAGATATGACTTTATGTCCATCACTCACTTAATGACCAACTGACTTTCACTTCTTCGCAACATACGTTCTTTAGTAGAGCGTAGCATCGAGCTGAACTGACATAATCCCCTGTGAATTAGATGGCCATGATGTATTCACATGCCATTAGATGAGAGAACCTGGATTATATTTATACTCTGGAGAGTTATGTAATTTATGTGATGTCTATCTTGAAATCCAATTACTATTTGAAAACCACACTGTCATATTTAAACGGAAATAAACAGCACAGATTTTTAGAGCAATGTCAGACTTTTCCATGTCAAGGATCCAAAATGGCGTCCAACAGACCACAGACCAAGGATGTAGAAGAGGTTGTGTCCTGTGTGTTAGTAAATAGCTACAACTCCATTACATCCTGTTGATGTTATGCTACTATTCTCATTTCTGGCCTTTCCTTTGAGTCCACAGCTTTAAATCCAGTGAGGAAGGTGTAGGTGACAGTTGTGTTATCTAACAGGTTTCTGCATTTTCAGACATCAACACATTCCCTGCACTCTCCCAGCTCTGGTGGCCTCCAGTCTGTAAAAACAGCGATGATCTTATCATCCTGTTTACCCAGAAAGTCAGAGAATTCACACTCAAATTACTCATCTTCAGTCAACAGTGAATCAGAGGTAAAAACAGCCGATAGAGGCACTGACAGCAGGAGTAGCAGAGCAGCCCTGCTGGCATCGCTCGATAGGGAAAATATAGTAGTACACCAAATATTAATACTGACATAACATGTTGTAAAATGCCAACAATGAACTGTTACAGCTTCAGCCTTTTGTCCATCACTAGAACTTGAATAACCTGCTTAGAGCAGACGACAGTAACAGCAGCAGATCATGTGGACACCGCATGCTTTTGTAAACTTTACAGGCTGTTTTTCCTGCATTGTTTTAGACCCTTAGATCAACTGATGGGGCATCTCAGTGACACAGTAACAGGACTCCAGACTAACTTTTTTATTGGTGGCTCTGGTGCGCCTAACTTTTTCATTTAGGTGCACCTGTACATAATTTAGGTGCACCCACAATTTTTCTTTTGGCACTGCAATAACACATTTTGTTAGTTCCCATGGACCTACACTAAGGATGTCATGATTCTCAAAACCACGTTAACAAACAAAAGTGAAATAATAAATCCCATCATGCAGTTCAATGTTCACTCCTTTATTTCAGTTGTCATACTGGTTTTTGTTAGGAAGTTAAACAGCTCATAAATCCTTCTCTATTATCTATTTTATATTACGGTGAAAACATCTCCTTCAAACCTGATTTACTCAAGTTTCTCACCAAAAACAACATTTTAAGAGATGACATCTGAACACATCATGGTAACGTCAGAATTTACCTTTGCTCATTACTCATTTTAGCCTGAATGTGTCGTAACTTTAACTCAATATACTCACTCTAATATACACTCTGGCTCACACCCTTGTTCACACTCTAATATACACTCTAGTCCACACTCTAGTCCACACACTAGTCCACAGCCTAGCTCACACTCTAATATACACTCTAGTCCACACACTAGTCCACAGCCTAGCTCACACTCTAATATACACTCTAGTCCACACTCTAGTCCACAGCCTAGCTCACACTCTAATATACACTCTAGTCCACACACTAGTCCACAGCCTAGCTCACACTCTAATATACACTCTGGCTCACACCCTAGTTCACACTCTAATATACACTCTAGTCCACACTCTAGTCCACAGCCTAGCTCACACTCTAATATACACTCTAGTCCACACACTAGTCCACAGCCTAGCTCACACTCTAATATACACTCTAGTCCACACACTAGTCCACAGCCTAGCTCACACTCTATATATACACTCTAGTACCACCATGATGGCTCACATACCACCACAGAAATCCTTTCTTCCTGTGGTAGACAAACTTCACGATTCACCAAACTCATATACTTCTAATACCTTCTGAAATGATATTGTACATATATTGTTATATACAAGTATCGATGATCTTTACTGTTGCACCTTATTAATATTATTTATATTTGGACTCTTTCCTACCTTGTACTTCAACTGCTGCACAACAATTTCCCTCAAGAAAAATAAATCAATCTTATCTCATCTCTTATCTTAAGGGAAATAAAATGATACTCTGGCCTTCAGACTGTTACGTACTGTCTTCTTTTGCTAGACATTCACACCTCTGTCACATACTGCAGACTGGGGCTGTAACTAATGATCATTTCTATTATCAATCAATCTGTCTTTTTTTAATTAACCATTTAGTTTATAAAATGTCTGATTAACAGCATTTATCTAGAGCAAATTCAGAAATTCAGAACCTCAAAAAGTTAAATGGTATAAAAACGATCCTATCAAATCCTCACATTTGAGGATCCTTTGTCTTGATAAATTATTTAATCCACTTAAGAATTGAATTTACTGTCAATCCACTAAACCAGAGACGGTCCTTTCAGTCCCGACTGTGACTCACCTGAAGATGGCCAGGCTGAGTGACCACAGCACCAACGGGCGTCGCAGGTTCAGCTTCGGCCTTTCCCTCATGAAGTGCTGACCACCGAACACGAGCGCAGCATACAGGCCACAGAACATGAATGCTTTGCTCCTGTGGACGCGAAAACACACCATAATAACACCTTAATCAGCACTACTGAGTTGACTTTATTCACTGGGGACTTGAGAGGTGGGTCAATAAAATGAAACATTTCCTTCAATATTACTTTTATTTTGTGTTGATTCTGGCGGCCCCTGTGAACAAAGGCGGTCATGTTTCTAAGCACCAGAGTGTCATTTTACTGCAGCGGGGTCTGACAGTCTGCCCAGCAGGGACCGGTGGAGCAGTGGATGGAGCTATGCTCTCTGAGCTCTCCACCTCCCGTCGAAGGCAGCGTAGCCCCAGAGGCTAACCGGGTCCTTAAAGGACTGACAGCAGAGCCAGGAGAACATCAGGGTTGATGTCATGTGTAGGGAGGACTCAGCATTGCAGCGTTGGTTTAATGACAGCCAATTACTTTCACTATTTTCTGTACAGTTTAAAATGTAAAGCAGTTTATGGCGCAGAGTGCAGGGCGGCATTAGACGAAACACAGTTTGAGTTCGGATATCTGTGTGGAAAAAACTAAACCTTGTTAGTGTGGAAGTCCTGATCTGCATCAGAGCTGTTCAGATTGTTCACTGCTTCACCGTCTGTAGCGATGGAGTCATAACATAGCTGAATATGCTAGTGTAGGTTATCATAACGTAGCTGAATATGCTAGTGTAGGTTATCATAACGTAGCTAAATATGCTAGTGTAGGTTATCATAACGTAGCTGAATATGCTAGTGTAGGTTATCATAACGTAGCTAAATATGCTAGTGTAGGTTATCATAACGTAGCTGAATATGCTAGTGTAGGTTATCATAACGTAGCTAAATATGCTAGTGTAGGTTATCATAACGCAGCTAAATATGCTAGTGTAGGTTATCACAACGTAGCTAAATATGCTAGTGTAGGTTATCATAACGTAGCTAAATATGCTAGTGTAGGTTATCATAACGCAGCTAAATATGCTAGTGTAGGTTATCATAATGTAGCTAAATATGCTAGTGTAGGTTATCATAACGTAGCTAAATATGCTAGTGTAGGTTATCATAATGTAGCTAAACATGCTAGTGTAGGTTATCATAACGTAGCTAAATATGCTAGTGTAGGTTATCATAATGTAGATGAATATGCTAGTGTAGGTTATCATAATGTAGCTAAATATGCTAGTGTAGGTTATCATAACGTAGCTAAATATGCTAGTGTAGGTTATCATAACGTAGCTAAATATGCTAGTGTAGGTTATCATAACGTAGCTAAATATGCTAGTGTAGGTTATCATAATGTAGATGAATATGCTAGTGTAGGTTATCATAATGTAGATGAATATGCTAGTGTAGGTTATCATAATGTAGATGAATATGCTAGTGTAGGTTATCATAACTTAGCTAAATATGCTAGTGTAGATTATCATAATGTAGATGAATATGCTAGTGTAGATTATCATAATGTAGCTAAGTGACAGTGACATGACATGCCAGAGGTTGCGCTCATAATTCACACAAAGCATCATGGCGGCTTGGAATAATATTGATAGAAATAGTCGGCCTTCTTTTTGATAGTCTCATTTAATTATGTCATATAGCGGCATCAGAAATAAATGAGACTGTTTCATTACCAGTTAAAAGTTCCTCACAGTAATTTATAAAGAAGTAGCCAGAAAGCCAGCATTGAAATGAATTATCTATAATAACCTGCTCCAAATGTACTTTGACCTCTGTCAGGCTAGAAAAAGAGGAAGAAGACGACTTCCTCAACAAACAGCCCTGCTAAACTGTAAATCACCTCAGTGAGAGCCTGAACAAGAGGATGATTATACAGATGTAGCGCTGTTACGTAAAGGCATTACCCAATTACGCTGAACGGACCAGCCAACTGCAATTAAAAGCAAATATGACATGACCTGACTGTCTGCTTACCGGGGCCGTGAGGCAGGTAAACACATGGCGTCGTGTCCATGATGCTATTTTAAACTACGAATTAAAAGATGTCCATTTTCTAAACCCATCCTTCAGCCTATCCTCATTTATAACCACAGCGAGGGATTAACAGAGATTAGTTGTTGACACACTGACCATTTAGACTGCCGGCTCTGAGTGATGAGGCAATTTTAGCTGGGCGCTGCTCCGCCTGGCTTATCAGCAACCAGCGATATTATTTCAATTAACAGTCTGCGGGAGAAAGCGACGACTGAGCAAAAAAGGTCATGTCCCGAGCTCAGAATACTAAACGGCAGGGAAAAAGATTAAGTGTGCACTGTGACGCTGCTGCAGGAAAAAGAACAGCCATACCTGATATTTGTTTTTGTTTAATCCAGACTCTGAGCATGCATTACATCTGTGAGGCCGTGCGTGAGGCGGAGGTGGTTTGGGAATAGACCAGATGACTAATCCAGATTGGCACAATACATATTAGGCAGAGTAGATGCTGCTTGACCCAGTTTATGCTACAGGGGCCTCTGAGAGCCGCCCAGTCCACCCATGTCGGATGTAGAAAAACCTGCATGAAGCCAAAGCCCACAAGAAGGTGTCAAACTCATGTTAGTTCAGGGACCCCATAACCGATCAATAACAACACCTCCAAATGTCTCCTTCCTGGTAGTGTAAAGAAGTACAAGTTCATTCATAAAATGATCTCAATTAATGAAAAATCCAGCCCAACATACAAATACAAGTGCATTTAACTGCAAAATTGTAATTAATTATTCATACATAAATTCAACTTAATATCTCAGAACTTTGGCTTACTATGTCAAAATTTGGACATCATTTACTTAAAATCTGGACTAAATTCCCATAAAAAAGCCATAAATGTGACAAAATATCTCAAAATTGAGCCTTGAAAAATGAAAATCTCAGTTTTTACATTAAACATACATAGTTTTGAGTCATATCTTGCAAGTTTGACTCCCCAAGTTTAAGTTAATTCTCTTAATTATGACTTTCTATGTTAACTAATAAAACATTTGACTTAATATCTCATGATTTTGGCTTTCTATGTCAGAATTCTGACTTTATTTTAACTTAAATTTGGACATAATTCCTGTTGAAAGTCATAAATGTGAAAACGTATTTCAGAATTGAGGCTTAAAAAATTCAAATCTCATTCTTTTGTACAATTTTTACACTTTGCAAAGTCATTGGACCCGTTGACAGGGCGGTTCTGGCCCTCAGGCCGTATGTTTGACAACCTTGACTTAAATGATTGTTTAGTCAATAAAATCACAGAGACTAACATGTAGTTCAGATTATGATATTTATTTTTGGCTGCTACGATCGTCACCGTCTCAGATTAGGTGATTATAGAGTCTAAAATTCTTGCTGGGACTCAGTTCACCCATGTATTGTTATTTTTTTTAATGATTTTGAAGTTTTTAAAGCCAGAATTGATTTATTTGCTTTGTTTAAGTCTATGTGGAGGTAGAGGGAAGTTACCATTTTTTTTTGTTGTAGACTGAGTCATATCTGTTCCGTGACCATCAACCAAAACAAACTGCAGCAAGAAAGCAGAAAACGTTGGAGGGTCAGCGTGGATCCGACTTACAGCCTCCATGTTAAATCCAGCGTGGTAAACACTACACATCCAGTAAAGGATGGAAACACTTTGGGTTTCACACACTGCAGGAAAAGCAGAGCTAGACATCACGGCTAAAGCTGCACACTAACTCCGTCACGGACAGGAAACGTTATCGTACGGCGGTAACGTGCGGTCCGGCCGGCCGTCGCTCTCGTCTCCGTGGTCCAACGGGCCGACGCTACGACTGTAGAGCTCCATATACTGACATTTATGTTAAATACATTCAAACGGCCCCGATGGAGCTGAACATGGATGGATGAAGAGAACGGAGCTGACGGAGAGCTAGAGACCACCTTGGAGAAGGTAGAGGAAGTAGACACCTGAGACTACATCTGGTTTTCAAAATAAAGTGTTAACAAAAGGAAATGGATATACAAAATACATCTATGGAATTAAGATTGACTGGACTGTATTCACAAGAAGTATAAAACATGACATGTCCCTTATAAAGTAAAAAGAAAATACCACTATTTTATGAGGGAAATGTCTTTATCCTTTGATCTGATGAATAATACCTGACAATGACTGATATATTTGACTTCATTCATGCTGGAAATCAACATTTCACTGTTTTAATTTAGATTTTTCTACGTAAAAGTACAGAAAGAGCTTTAATTGATCCAAGTATAACTGTAGTACCTTAACAGTGAAGTTAGAAGATGACTCAGCAGCAGGACAGCTGAAGCAGGTCCATTACACAACTGCTGCTACTATTATTCACTTACTACTGTGTAAACGGTGTGTACATCTCCCACGCTGTGTGGAGCTCCGGTAGTGGAGGGAAGGGGGTGGTGAGGCTTCATTTGACAGCTCACTGTCACAGAAACAGCTGTATTTAGTTTGAGTCGAGCACAGCTTCATGGAAGTGAGGCTAAAAATGTGCTCTTACTAGGTTCCCTGTAGCTGGGTGACGGATGAGGATCACTCCCTTCATACGCTTTATTTTATAGGACAATGAAAGCAACGAGTCCACAGTTTTACTGTGTGTATCTCAGTTAAAACACATTTCATGTATGCACACAGCTGTTAGTGAAATCAGATCAAGTCTTGAAGCAGACCAGGTCTGACCTGTGCGAGCGCACATGGAGTCATGTCCTGCATCCTCAAGGACGTCTGAATTAAAGCGGGTAAAACAGGAGTTTCTTAATCCAACTTTAGCTCATTATTGTGTGTTTTAGCCACAGATGTGGCACATCGATGTATAAAATGAATCCCAGAGATGGAGGGAGATGAGGGCGGTTAACAGACTGACGGACACCGGGTCTGCATGGCGAGCAGCCCGACAGGACATGAGGTACAGCCGGAGCCCACCACCCACCACAGTCTGTCCGCGGGGACGGCGGGACCAAGCCGCTGTTTCTAATCCTGTTTCTATCATCCCCGTAAGGAGGTTTCTCCTGTGTACATACCAGTTTTCCTGCATCCATTCCAGGGCTCGTCTTTCGTCGAAGCGCCGCTCGAAGTCGTACTCCGCTAGCGCGGTACTGAGCTCAGTAGCGTTCATTTTTAAATCAGCTTTTCTTCCGCTAAAAAAACCCGAAGTTTCAGGAGGATTTTGGACAGATGTGACCGCGCCGAACCGGCCTGCAGACGGGGGACAGTCTGACTGCTGCTGCTTGGTCTTATCCAGATGCTCTTAGCTGGATTATCACCGGTTGGACTCCGGGGTGAAGGGAGGATGCGGTACCACCAGATGTACTTCCCTCTGCCTCTCACTTTCCTCACGGCCGACAAGCTAGCCAAAACGAAACGATGCTATTCCGGCATGGACTTTCAAAATAAAAGGAGTTGACGCCATGATGCGGCGAATGTGTGCCTTTGTTTTGTCCGTTATGCTTCAGGTTTAAGGTTGCATTTATTATTTATTTATTTTATTACTTGTGCATTTATTTTTATTTTACCAATTCATCAACGGCTGCATTTATTTTTAATATTACTTTTGCTGTATTTAATTAACCTTTATTTATTTATTTATTTATTGAATTAATAAATAAATAAATTTGTCATTTAATATAGAAAAAAACAATATCAAAAATAGATGTAACCATAAATTGATTAATCAAATAAAATAAAAATTGTATACGACAACATTTTAGAGATTAAACGACCAATAAATTATAATGAATTAATCAATGAATGGAAACGAGAACAGGTTGCGGTCCCGACTTTTATTGTGAAGGTAGAAGGACTCGTTTCCGGTTTATCGCGCTGTCACTGTGCCCTTGACGCAGCGGGAGCACGTTGTCTGTTCCTCGAGCGGGCGGTGATGGTGGCGGAGTGGAGGGGGCGGGGCTTGGCGGTGACGTAACATCACCAGTGGGTTCAGACTGGTCACCAGTATCACCCGGACCGGGACTCTGGACTCTGGTTTAATGCTTTACTCAAAACAGGTGTTTTATTTCAGCTTAAAGATTAGTTTTCCTGATTATTTTCTATCTTTGCATACCCAAGTCCTATACTGTAAATAATTAATAATATAATATAATAATTAATTAAGATAAATTATAAAAAAATTATCTTCTCAAATAAATCATCTGTTTGTTTATTATTGTTTTTTGTATGTTATTATAATTCATTTTAATAAATGTAAATAATTTATCTATTTATTTGTTGTTGTTTTTATATTTTATTCTGATTGATTATAATTAAATTTAAATAATTTATCTATTTATTTGTTGTTGTTTTTATATTTTATTCTGATTGATTATAATTAAATTTAAATAATTTATCTATGTCTTTGTTGCCATTTTTTGTATTTGATTATAATTAATTTTAATTAAATATGAATATTCATCTTTTTTTGTTGGTCTTTTTGCATTTTATTTTAATGGATTGTAATAAAATGGATATCATTTATCTGTTTGTTAGTTTTTTTATCTTATAGAATAAACTCAAATCTAAATGTCTGCTTGTTGGATCGATTCTGCAGTTGACATGATTAGTTAGTTAATTAACAGTGGTGGGCTGTAACTACGTACATTTCCTCAAGTATTATATTTATTATAGTATAGTATTATTTCAACTTTATGCTACTTTATACTTTTACTCAACAACATTTTAGAGGCATTGTACTTTTTAAAGCGATGAACACATTAATGCATTACATACATACAACAATAATTTTAATGTATGTTCTTCTGAAATGGGCCAGTACTTTTACACTTTGTACTTTAAGGCAACATTTTAATACAAATACTTTTGAACTTTTAAGTAAAGTTTTGAATGCAGTACTTCTATTTGTAACATAGTATTTCTACACTGTGTTATTGTTACTTTTACATAAGTAAAATACCTGAGTACTTCACTATTAATTGATGAGTTGGTAACTATTTTCAGAAGTGATCCTTAAATATTTTTTTAAATATAAAGATGACCAAAAAATCACTGTGTTCAGGTTTTGAACTGATACCAGATGTGATTGTCGGTTTTCTTAGTCTTCTATAATAATTAACTGCATACCTTTGAGTTTTGGACTTTTGATTGCAGAAAACATAACCTCTGAGAACGTCACCTTGGACTTTGGGAAACTGAGATGGACACGTCATACACCAAAGGATTAATCAATTAATCAAGAAAAAAAAATCTGCAGATGCAGAATTCATAATAAAATCTGAATTAGTTGCAGTCACATTTCACTTTAAGTCGTCATGTATTACTCTATAAAATCCACATACTGCCTTCACATACGTTCAGTGACAGACTCCTTATCTTTACCTGCCTATATGTACAACCATATTATCTATAATTGCTCACTGATGTACTGGTGAAATCTATCTGTGCCAAAGTTGAGAGAGTTGGATGAAGTTACTGTAAGTGTGCAGTTACACAAGACTCCTGACTGCACAGCTGCACACACATCTGTCAGCTCACTGCTGTGATGCAGCAGAATTATGGATTATCAGCATGGCAAAGGTCAAGACAGGTTCAGTGTGTTGTGCAACGGATAATGTCTTTAACTGTATAGCAGAAAATGTTGGAATCTGCATGACTAAACCAAAACATCCTAAGAGACCAGCAGGGCCAGTTTTAGGGCTGGAGTGACGCTCCAGATATCATCTGAAGCTAGAAAACCATGAATACTATCGATACCAACCATGTCATCAAAACATTTATATTTAAGTAAAATAAAATACAATAAAAATCTGTTACATTCTGTTACATGAATTCATCTTAATACATCTTGAAAAAGTGAGAAAAGTCTTCCACAAATAAAAAGGGCGATAAATAGATTGACAGTAGTGGCAGAAGGTTTCAAATTATGTACAATATTATATTGTAAATATATAATATATAAGTAAATAAATACTCCATTACAAGTAAAAGAAGTCCTGCATTCAAAGTTTCACTTACAATTAAAAGCACAAAAGTGTCAGCAAACAAAATACCTGAATGCAAAAATACAAATAATGCAGAGTTATTGGATCATTTCTTCCATGATAGTAATATTTAATATAATTTAATATATTATATGTATTATATGCTTTTTAATTTTATTTTTTATGTATTAACTTATGTATTACTGCTGTATTCATATGTATTATTATTATTATGTTATTTTACTAGTAGTAGTAGTATATAAAATTTTAAAATAATATGTTTTGTATGTAAAATAACAACATAATAACAACATACAACATTCCCCTCTGATTTCCACTGGAGTAGAAGTATAAAGTAACATAAAATGGAAATACCCAAGTAAAGTACAAGTACCTCAAAGTTACAAAAGTACAGTTCTTGTGTAATTTTACTCTTCAGCACTGTAGACTGAGTTGGAAGGTTGATAAGTAAAGAATGAACATTTGAGGCCATCTGCTGGCCGGAGCATGAAGGGTTCCTCTGCCTGTAAACGTCTTTTACTCTACAGCTGCTGTAAAAACCAGGAGGAGTTCCACTGTGTCCAAACAGGCCATTAACGTCTGACTAAAGGCAGCAGCCCTCAGACTGGCGAACACACTTAAACGGGACACTTGATGGTGGAAGTGCAGCAGCTGCTGGGAAGCAGAAGACAAATAGCTGAAACACAAACGTCCTTTCAGCAGCCGTCTGGACTCGACCCCACCGCCCTGCTGCTGCTTCCTGCAGCCGACGCACAGCCAACCAATACAGCAGCACCAGCATCCCCAAACGCCTCACCGTCACCGTCAGCTTTAGTGGCCAAGGATGTGCACACATGTGCCACTCATACAGGGGATTTGACTCTGGCTTTAAGTTGCTCTCAATGTACACAGAGACAACAAAGATGAACAAAGAAGTTTATTTTAACTTATGTGCAGAGGCTAGAAATAGGCAGCCTGTTCACACAGAAATGTGTATATAAATACCACGATAATACACAAGGCACTGCATTACACCATGTACCGGTAGTCTGCTGTGAGTCCAGTGATAATGCATCCATGTACAGTAAATACACCATGCTGTTCCCGACTGTTGGTTTGTTTTGTACGTTATGTTAGTGACATTTGTGATGCGTTTTCCGTACTTCGGTGATGTTGCTTCCCTTTGTATTTTACTAAGTTTACATACTTATTTTAAACCCAACCATGATGTTTTTCCTAAACCTAACGTAAGGCTTTGATGTCTAAACATAACTAAATGTTTTGTTGCCTAAACCTAACTAAAGATTTTGTTGCCTAAACCTATTCAGTTTCCTAAACCTAACTAAAAAAATTGTCGCCTAAACCTAACTTAAAGTTTAGTTGCCAAAACCTAACCAAAGATTTAGTTGCCTCAACCTAACCAAAACTTGTGATGCCTATACCTAACTAAAATGTTGTTGCCTCAACCTGACTTAAGGTTTTCTTGCCTAAACCTAATTTAAGATTTTGTTGCCTCAACATAAGGGTTTTTTTGCCTATGCCTAACTAAGGATTTTGTTGCCTCAACCTAACTACGTTTTTTTTTTTTTTTTTTTCTCATTCAAGAATTTATCCACATGTGACCAGAGCAGCCGGGGATCGAACCACCAACCTTCTGACCTGCTCTACCCTCTGAGCCACAGCCGACCCAAACTAACAACTAAGGGTTTTGTTGCTTAAACCTAACTAAAGATTTTGATGCTTCAATCTAACTAAGGGTTTTGTTGCCTAAACCCAACTAAAGATTTTGTTGCCTAAACCTAATTACAGATTTAGCTGCCTAATCCTAATTTAGTGTTTTGTTGCCTAAACCTAACTACAGATTTAGTTGCCCCCAAAGCTGTATCCAGTTCTCTTAATACATCCGTGGTCCTTCAGTGTCGCCCGGTGTCCTCTGGTGTCCTCTGGTGTCCTCTGCTGCACCATCTGCAGGATTTCACAGACCAGAGGAAAACAACCAATCAGAGCTGATCTGGAGTCTGCCGTCTCAATCACTCACAAACTCCAATCAAATGATCAAAGTAGGCAGCGCTGATCAAATATGAATCAATATTCTGATTATTTCTCTCCTCAGATGTTCTCAGAAACATCTTGTAGTTACTGTTTAGCCGTAAACTGAGAAAGTTTGTGACCCGGCAGCCATGTTGAGATGTGTTGCTACGAAGCACCGCCCATCAGCCGGACCACAGCCAATAGGAGCACTCAATAGAAAGGCTCTTTTTCTGAAATAACCCGTGATTGGTCAAAGGGATAGGTTTTTTAAAGACAGAAAACAGAGCCATGAGGAGGTGCAGAAGTCTAGTTTTCTCTCGGAGCACTTGAATTACAACATGCTGAAAGATTATTATGGGATTTTTGTCCAATGATGCTAAAAACATTCTGTCTCTCTGCAGGTCTGAACAGGCTACAGTACTTTCCAGCACTGAGCCGAACTTGTACCAGCATTAAAGTGGAGCTCATGAGGAGGAGGCAGGGACTGGGCATGCCCAGCCCGGTGGGGAGGGAGAGGAGGCTGGATGGGAGAAGACGAGGAGAGAGAGGAAGAGGAGTGGAGGAGTTGAGATGTCTGAGAGCTGAGGAGGACAGTAAAACACCGACGAGGACCTGGCTATTTGTAATAATAATAATAATTTATCTCCACCCGACGGGGAACCGACCGACCCTTCACACCCGTCACACGACTCTCTCTGACGGATCTGGAGGATAAATGAGGACCGCAGTGTCTCATTGGCAGCATCTCATCATCAGCAGGAGACCGACGCTGCTGCTGCTGCAGAGATAACATCACATTTCTGGTGAGTAGACACCTCTCTGCATCCAGCCGCCTTCGCGTTACATGACGGAAAGACGGTTTCACCTCCAGCTCGGTGCGCCTCACCGCCTCATTGCTTCACATGCATCTAGTATACAAGTGCACAACTTGAGCCACGACCTGGAGAGAGAGAGAGAGGGAGAGAGAGCGAGCACTGCATCAGTGACACATCCAGTCGGACCTGTAGGATGAAAAGGTCGTAGACTATCAATAGACTATCAATCGACTATCGCGCACCTCTCCGTCAGTGACGCAGCTGTGCGCGCCGTTCACCCGCACACTGCCGCCCGCAGAGCCTCAGTCAAGTTTCGCCCTTGGCGGTAAAAGTTGGCACCGGAGTGTGTTATCTTTAAGGTGAGTGTGTACGTGACGAGGTTTTCGATAAGTCTGGCTGCACCTGAAGACAAGAGGCACGCAGGTGGATGCAGACCTGCAGTATTTTAACCAGATCTGCTAAATGAGGCGATTCAGGCTCCTCAAAAATAGAAATAATCAGCCTAAATGAATGAGATTACATGTTGAATGAGGGCAGCAAATAGTGATGTCTCACTGCAGTTGTTATATTATTTAATAATTTAATTTGGTTTATTAAAAAGTCTATGAATGGATGGCAAAGTTTATTTGTGCAGACTGAATTTTACACAAATCCAGATAAAAAAGTCGATTATCTGATTATTCAATTAACAACTTTAATAATAGTAATATTAATGATAATAATGATAAACTTGTTGTGTAGCACTTTTCTTAACATTACAAAGTGCATCACACCAAGAAAAAGGAAAATATAATAGAAAAATCAAATAAAATCTAGATAAATTAATTGCAATGCAATAAAATTCACACAGAAATAAATGCTTTAAAAAATAATGTTTATTACTATTATTATTAAATCCAAAAAAATACAATAGGGGATAAATAAATTGCAATGAAAAAAATCACAAAGAAATAATAATATTAAATAAAATAATATTTAATAAAATAAAATTCTTCTTCTTATTATTATTATTATTATATTGTACAAATACAATATAGATAAATACATTACAATGAAATACAATTCATACAGAGCTAAAAGCTTTGTTTTTAAATAAAGCTTTTATTATTATTATAAAATGCAATAAAATACAGTATAGACAAATAATGTCAATGCATTAAAATTCACATAAAGATAAATGCTTTTTTAAATAATGTTTTTTATTGTTCTTATTATAAAATGCAGTAAAGTACAATAAAGATAAACAAATTTCAATGAAATAAAATTCACACAGATAAAAGTTTTTTTAAAGAATGTTTTGACAATCAAATAATCATTTTAGCGTTTTTAAAGCCAAAATTTACTGTTTCCAGCTTCTAAAATATTAATGGATGTTATGGTTAAAATGAAGCAGGTGGAATAAAACTGATTTTACTCTTTTAACGTACAGAAACATTTCCATGATTTGCTGACATTTAACTGACGAAACAGTTCATTTGGA
Source organism: Pterois miles (assembly GCA_947000775.1). Lineage (NCBI taxonomy): Eukaryota > Metazoa > Chordata > Actinopteri > Perciformes > Scorpaenidae > Pterois > Pterois miles. Next base: position 18,353,374 of record CAMQGK010000299.1, on the reverse strand, counting down.
AACCTAACAACCTGTTTGTTTTTATGTGGAGGTTGCGTTGCGTACGTCACAGGATCAGATCTGGATGCTAATGCATCCTGGTCCTGATGATGAATGACACTGCAGGAAAGGAGTCTTCTCTGCAGCTCAGGACAGAGCTGCATGACCGGTGGACGACGCTGTCAGGTGTCCTCCGCTATATATGAGCCCAACAGCAGAGCCATTCCCAGCCGGGCCGCCAAGGGCAGCTGGAAGCATTTTGTCTTCATTTGTTGTAGTTTATGAATCCCCCATCTGGGGCTCAGTCTAGACTCTGCCTCTGGGTTTCACTGACCGGACTGGTGGGGGAAGAAAAAGACTCTGTTCCTCTCACCTTTCCTGGAGAGACGTAAAACTCGTCTACTTCATCACGTCTGCAGGGCTGTTTGTCAGAGCGCCTCTGTGGAATCGGCTGCTCTCGAACTGGTTTCATTTGATTCATTGCAGACGTAAAACTTCACGTTGCTTTAACTCCGTAATGATGTGACCATCAGGATTTCAGCAACTTGGGTGGTTGATCACAAATGAGGTCAGAGTGTGACAAGACTGAAAAAGTTGAAGGAGGTCAAGGTCAAAGACCAAAACCAACGACATGGTCATCCATCTCTTGGTACTTTCCATCTTTCCAACCCTGCATGACTGCATGACCCTGCAAAACTACTTGGTTAGGTTTAGCCAACAAGACAACCTATTTAGGTTTAGCCAACAAAACTACTCAGTTGCAACAAATCTACTTTGTTACTTGGTTATGTTTAGGCAACAAAACTACTTTGTTTGGCTTAGGCAACAAAACCACTTGGTTAGGTTTAGCCAAAAAAAACTACGCATTTTCATTCACATATCTTGAGGTTAAGGGACTCCTTTGAAAATGACCATGACGGTTTTTCCTTGCTAAAATTTAGGCTAACTTTGGCGCATTAGTTATTATTTCTTTCTTCCTGACATGTTAGCATGACATGGTTGGCGTCAATGGATTCGTTAGGTTTCCTACTGTCATATGATATTTATAGCTTCACTCCAGCCCTAAAACTGAACTAGTTGTTGGTTTTGTTTCTCATGAAATGTATTGACAAAGCTAAAAATACAGACTATCAGCAGGCTCTTTAGTAGAGGATAAAGGTTGGGTTGTAGGAAGCAGGACACACCGAGAGCTGTGATAACAAAGTGGTTAGTGCTAACAATGTGTGGGTTCCCATCAGGGCTTACTGGAAGACTGAGATGGTCAGCCCTCTTTCAGTTCCCATGTTATTAACAGTGCTGAGAAAACAGCATTAGTGACCAGAGCGGTCTTGAATTACTGTTGTTGTCTTCTTCCCACGTCTGTTTTTACTCCTTCCTACTCTCTCACTCTTTGCTCCTCTCACCGGTTACTGGTTACTGCCTCTGTCTTTTTGTCATCATTTTCTCACAGTTTGCTTTTTTGTTTCAAGCAACTACAACTGTAGAGTCAGTGTAGCTAATGAAGAGCTATATGGTGCGTTTTCTGCTCATAATATCCAGCGCTGAAAGCCAAGAATACGTTTCAGAGGTGTCATAGTGGGAGTATTTAGGAGGTGAGAGTGCTGGCAATGAAAGAGGCCTTTTAGCATTTAGATAGGAGCGAGGCTGTGTGACGATGGCGAGCGTTAGCATTTTACAATCCTGCTGTGTCCATATACTGCGTGGTCGGCTGCTGCTGGCTGCTCCAATCTGTGAGGATTTTTCCTGTATGTTGGCTGCGCTGCAGATGGAGCGCTTTGCAGTGGCCTGGATCCTGTGTGATTAATGAAACTCAAAGCTGTTGTAGAGGCGCTCTCTCCTCGTTACATGCTCCTCGTTTTGTCATTCAGGAGCAATATGAGTATGGGGATGTACAGGCTTCAATCTTGGCTGTTTGGTGCCGTTTCAATGCCAGTAATTGATTTTCCCGTCGCTTGATAGCCCACAATGTCCTGCTAAGTGCTCAGCAGCAAGTGATATCACAGTTTATCTGGTTCCAAGGGGTTTAATCGAGGAGTGGCGTTACATAAATCACAAGCTCTGTAATGCACCTCTAAATATTTTGACTGTGCTGATTTAGGTTACGATCCCCTGCTTTCAAGGAAAGAATCTAGGATATTTTCACAGCGACGCGGTCGTCTGGAGTGAAGCTACGCGGCGAATGAGAGGGTTGTGGTGTTTGTTTCATGTACGTATCATAACAACGGCGTGTATATCCACCATCCTCGGTCTTCCTGTTTCCCTTTTTGAATGATAAATACAGACTACCGCCACCTGCTGGTGTGCAGAGTTATTTCACATCACGCAGGCGCAGGATGTACATGCTAACTGGTCATCAGCTGTCGTCTTTACGGTGTGTTTACGTGTAACGTCGGCCGAGACAAAGGCGACGTGCAACAGTCGGTGTTCATTGTCGCTCGTTCCCTGATGTTGTGTTGGTGCGTCTGGGCCTTTAAGCAGCCAGCATGTTTGTTCAGATGGTAGGATACCTCCAGAAACTCCCCTCCCTTCCACCGCCTTTCAGACGCTGGATCAGATCAGGCTTTGTCATTGTTCTGTAACTTTCCGACAATGTTAATCTGGCATTCACACTCACTCCTTACTTTGATTGGTCAGCTGTATGGAGATGAGAAAGGATTTCTCATATATCTCTTGTTAAATGTTAAATATATGCCTGTAAACATGTGTCATAAACGTAACGTGAATACGTCCAACCAAATGTGATTAACTAACCCTACACACCATTAGCTAGTGGGTAACTCATCATGCAAGGTCTGTTTTTGAAATTAAACCGACAAAACCCCTCACATCTGTGGGATTTGATTTAAATCACCACATATTCTGTTTCACTCTCAGATAGTTCACATTACAGAAGATAAAGAAGCTCTGACTTCAGTTTCAGAGTAACTTTAAGCAGTTAATTGGATAATGCATGATTCACTCTAATTGATTTAAAGTCAAAAGACCCTAAACCTGCGAGGTCATGTAAAGTATAACAAACAGTTGTTAATATAAATGTCAGAAATACTTGTGACTTCTTTAAATGTCACAGATGTTGAATTTACAATGATAGAAATCACAGTTCTGTGATAAATTACTGAAACATTTAATTTGTTATTAAGATTAAGTTGATGATTTAATCAAAAGGTAGCCTTCTGTATTTTTTGACCTTACATAAGTGGAGAAAGACATGAGTGAAAGACAGATTGAAAGAAAGAGGAGATCTAATCTTCATCCTCCACTTGTCACACCACAGTTTATTTTTAAAACCCCATCGATCAACGGCAGGACTCTCAAGTTCACCCACAAACATCGTCATTGACCGACAGGCAATCAACATAATCTCTTAATTTGATTGTCCTTAACGTTATTTGTCTGAAATAGAACAGCGGTCAAGACATTGTTTGTGTTTCATAGCGGCTGCTGAAAGCCCCCCCGCTTTAAAAACCTCTCGACTGCCTCGGGAGGACTGCTGACGCTGCTGTTTGGTAAAAGCTGGCTTGGTGGTGCTTGGTGCAGTCTGCAGAGACAGGACGGTGCTGATGATCACTGCCTGTCATCTTCACCTGTTTCACCTTATACACACACACACACACACACACACACACACCACGCACGCACACACACACACACTCAGGGAATCTGTTGACTTTGACTTTGAATGATGAATCCTCCGTCAGTCAGTGATCCTCATTGTCAAACATCTTCAGTATGAATGTAGTATATAGCAAATAGAAGTAAACAGAAGCTGCTGTAGCTTCTTAGAGGACCTGACCAGCTGATACCACATACTACAGACGTCATCCTCAACTCTGCAGGACGCTGTATGAGTGAAAACATCGCTGACGCTTCAGCTGTGGCTTTATCTAGACAAATGAGCTGCCTGGTCCAAGGGCTAACTAGAGGTCAAATGATACAAATGCTGATCTACCTACCTACCTACCTTCCTACCTTCCTACCTACCTACCTACCTTCCTACCTACTTATCTACCTTCCTACCTACCTACCTACCTTCCAATCTAACTACCTACGTTGTTAATGTCTGAGTGTGTTTGACCTGTCACCTCTGATGACGTCCATCAGTCTCCTTCTCTTTAACCTCTGATGTATCTTCAGTCAGTCAGCTTTATTTCAGGGAGGTGGTCTAATGAGATTTCTTTTCACTCGTTTGAGTGATGGATCTGTATCCTACAAAGGACAACAAGAGGAGAAGTGTCACATAAAACCGTTTGGTTATGGTGTTCATAAACATACCCAGCAGAGGCCTTCTTGAGCGATACGACTCTACAGTCGGACTGAATTTCAGCATCGTCGGATGTCGTTTGCCGTGCAGTGTACAGGGTGGCGAGGACCGATTAACTCCTCCGGTTGGATGAGTTTCTGACATGTCGGTCAAGCGACGAGCCGACTTCCCAACGTCTACGAGTCCAGGTCCAGGTCTCTTTTTGAGACGAGTCAGCAGACAGGATTCTGCCTTTAAGCACTGTGACCCGTACAGACCTCTGCTAGCAAACGTTACCTGCCTCTGAGCTTTCAAACAAATCTTTATTGACAACCGTACAGTCTGAGCACATAAATCTTGAGCTTTGAACGTGATCTACTCGTAGAGAGGGAGTAGGAACTACACAACACTTCTAAATACCTAGTGTATGTTCAGCTTACGTCTACCCATCCGCATAATTTTGAAAAATGGTAAAAAGTGGTCAAAGTGATGGGAAATGAAACCACGGCCACTTCTGTGTGACGAAAGCCTGGGGCATTGAATTTGATGAATTTGCTGTTTATCATACGATTACATTTTACTATTCAATGACAGAAAATTGTCTTGGCTTTTGATAAATTATAAATAGGCTGCAGGAGAAAATCCATGTCAACAGCTTTTTTTGACATCAGAATCGATTTTTCTTCCAAGATGCACAAAGATCTTAAGTGACAGAAACAAATGAGACTTTACCAGGCAGATATGACAAGACGTAACACCATGTCTCCTCTGACAGAAGTGTTTGTCTTTTCGTTGTACCTGTTATGAGCGGAGGTGGAGACAAAAATACCTTCAGCCAACGTCAGAGTCTCAGTTTCTGCTTTGCAGGGAAACGTTTTGCATTTCAGAATCTGAGGAAGGACAAAGGGATCTTCAAAATGTTTATTTTTGGAGCTTCATTTTGTGATTCGAGACAGTAACTCAGGTGATTTATACATCTTTAACCATAACTTTTCTTTTGATTTGGTCATAAACACAACAGTTTGTAAAATCCTTTAAAAATCAGGGATTAGAAGTAGTTTTATATTTATGAAACAAGTCCTATCGATAGTGTGGATGTTGAGTTAACTTTTATTTATTTATTAATGAAATAGGTTGAGTGACAGTCCCCCTCATTTGCATAATGAGGCAGAAATGCGTAAAGATAGAAATGTGTAAAGAAATGCATGAAGAAATGTATAAAGAAAATAATACAGAAATAAATATGTTTGGGGAAATAAATGAGGCCTGAAATGCAAATTTATGCATGTATAAATAAATAAATATGAAAATAATTATGAAATAAATAAAAGGGAAACTTAAACAGAAGAGTAAATAACTAAGGGCATTAATACAAAGATAAATAAATCTCAAAGAAGCAAATTAAAACAGAAATGTCAGTTTATGTCCCATTTTATCAATTATATTTAATGATATTTATGCATCTACATGCATGTACATGTGAAGAGAAAATGAGGGTAAAAAAGTGTCGGTATTTTTTTTTTTCTGTCCCTGCTTCTCTTTAATATTTCAGTGGCTTGAGACCGAGCTGCTACTTTCTCTGATGTTTTCAGAGCCTATAAGACGTTTCTGATAAATCAGAGATCACATACTGTGTGTCACTCATTTTCTTTATTTTCTCCATTAAAAACATTTTTCCTGAATATCTGTCATGTAGATTAATCATGAAATACATTTTGTCCTGCAGCATGAGGAGGAACTATCATGAAGTTGCTGTACTGAATTATTTAATACAACCTAACATGATGCAGAAAGCACCGGCATCGCTATATGAACCAAATATAGATGTTACATAACATGGGAAAAAAAAGTTTGAACATTGCCAAACAATGAAAAACAGCCTCAGACCAAAAGTACACAAAGTACATATGTGACTGTGTACTGGGACTGACACGATATCAGATATTTCTCTACATGACGACCAAAAGAATTCACGAAAATGGTATTATGGCAATATTTACAGAAAATTAGAAAATAAATACAATAATATGCAGTCAAATTCATCTTTAGCTTTGTTTATTGTGCGTTTTGTCTCTTTTTGGCAAATAAATTACACTCAAAATATGAGTGTAGGGAGGAAGTACATTTTTTCTGTCGTGCTTTATTTTACTACAGTGACACAGGAAAGTACACAGTGTACTGTGTTGCTTAATATAATACAATTATATCAGCTGACTGATTACTCAGTTGGACTGTATTTAAGAGGTGCAAGATTATTTATCTATTATTATTATACATATATTATTAACACATCAATAACTATTTTTTAAAACGTAAGCGTTTTCATCAGTACAGGTATATTGCGATGCCCATATGTGTCCATGTACTTCTGTGTACTTCCGTCAGATTTGGTTTTAAAAGGTAACTTTAAAGGTAAAGGTAAAGGTAACTTTAAAAGGTAAAAGGTAAGTCTTCAGTGGTGAAGTCCAGTTTTTTTGGGAACTTTGTCTTTTGTGTCACCACATTAAAAACCCAGAAAGACCTTTAATGCAGAAATGATGCCTTCAAATGGGGTCGTATTTACCACGTTCATGAGAAGAGTCCGTATGAACGCCTCCCTCTTGTGATATTCACAGCATCATGAATGGAAAGTTTCTAAAAGCTCAGAGTTCGGGATCGAGATGGGGTTTACGGCTCTTTGAAGGGACCTTGTGGATCTGATCCTTTCGTTCAAAAGGCTCATGGCTCATTTTTATGTTTGTATATTTTTGAGGTGACGGTGTCATTTTCACTTTGAGTGATGGAAACTATCATCGCCACAATCGTTGTTGGTTCTCCTCTCACCTCTGTTGTTTTTACTGCTGGGTGTTGTGTTTTTAAGTGGCGATGCCAATTATTTGTTGACCCAGACTTGAATGAGACATTTTTCTGGCAAATATTACACTTTGCTTTACGGTTTTTGTCATCAGAAAAGTGCATCCAGATGCTGCTGCCTGTTCTTTGGCTCATTTTCAAGCGAAGCCTCCTGAAGGCAGTGTGGACAACTCAGGTGACTTCATGTGATATTTGCATATCAAATAATCACCACACATGAAGTCTGCTGTGCTCTTCCCCTTTTGCCTGTTCTCCATCTCACTCGGTGGAGTAGCAAAAGAGGAGCTTGTGTCTGCAAAACAAAAAAAAAAGAACGACTCGCAACGGTGACTTGGTTCCCATCGATCATGTTAAAGAGCCGGTCTGAAGATTCAGGTTTTGTCACATGTTTGTTGGTGTTGTCAGAAATGGTGGAGCCGTGGAAGTTCATTTTCTGGTGCATAGTAAGTTAATATATTGTAATTTTAGTTGTATATTGTTGTATTTGTTTTTTGAGGAAAATGTTGATATTCTCAGCGACCTCATCTTTCTCCTCTGTCATTATGTCTTTATATTTCCTGCACTATTTTACCCACTAGCCACCTTGCTAAACTGTTAGCCTCTGTGGCTTCTAGAGTCTGACAGTAACGTCACTGTTCTTTACAACTTAAACACTTGAACACAACGCATGTCGTGTTCACGACTTCCCATGTCGTGCAGGAGTGCACGAGTTTCATTTGAAGGCATCAGAACATGGCATCTAAAACCAGCATGAGGTTTACAAGACATAAATGCAGATGTACAGCAGGATTTTTAAATTTTCTTTAAGCACTTATGAAGCTGCTATGACCAGTGAGTGAGGATGCATTTTTTAAGAGAACAAGATTTATTGTGGAAGATGGAGACGGGGTAATGGTGAGGAACGGCGGAGCGAGGAGGGTGGCTCGACAGACAGGAAAGCAGATGATGCAGTGATCTTATGGACACAGGAAACACGGCGGGTGACGGAGCGCAACAACAAGGTGATATTCTCCGAGGAACAAACACTAGGACGATCAGGCGACGAGTGGGTGAAGAGCTGAGGGCAGAGATACTGCAGAGACGAAGAGCTGATGAACGGCAGGTGTGAGAGCGGAGGGAGCCGATGAGCCGATCGCAGGCAGGTGTGAAGGAACAGTAGACTGGGTCCAGAGAGACGCCAGGACAGGAAGAGACGCTCACACACACCGAGGACGCCGGACAGACCATGAAAAGGTAAATCTAATAAAAGAGGCTGTCAGATATTTCACTGCAACTAAATGCACGATTGTCCCTAGCTGCAAATTAATCACACATTTTTAATCTATTCAAAATGAACCTTATATGCTGCTTTATGCAAATGTATATATATTATTACTACAAATCAATAACAATGACAGATGCTAAATGCATTTAGCATAAAAAAAATCTGCTCCAATCATAACGTAACAGCCCAACAGGCAACAACAGCTGTCAGTGTGTCAGAGTGCTGACTTGACTATGACTTGATCCAGACTGACTGGGACTATCATAAAGTGGACATGTCTGTAAAGGGGAGACTGGTGGGGACCCAGAGAACCCATTTACATTCACACATCTTTAGGTCAGAGGTCAACGGACCCTTTTGAAAATGGACATGACAGTTTCAGTTGAGATTTCTGGAATAAATTCACAGTATAAGTTGTAATATTATGAGAAGTCATAAGATGAAGGGAAAAAGTTATTTCCTCCTCCACTAAAGAGTCAGTGTCCTTCAGGTCCGAGTGGTTGTTTCTTCAGAATAAACTCCTGATACTGATGATAATAATAATAACTAATGATAACGTGAAGCTGATTTGGTTAGTTATGAAACCTAAACTAAAGTAGAACTTCACAAGATGCTCCACGTTCCTCAATTTCACACTATTTCCCCTCGAAAATAACACATCAAATTACTACTTTATAATATTATGCCGTTATTCTCGTAATAATATGATTTTTTTGTTGTTGCTGTTATCACTCTTTTTTCTTAATATTATATTTTTTTCTTGTTAACTCATGACTTTATTCTCATAATATTATGGGTCTTTTCACATAAATTTATGACTTATCATAATCTCAGAATATTTTTTTCTTGTAAATATATGACTTAATTCTCATAATATTACAACTTTTTTACTAGTAATACAATGACTTTATCCTGATATGTTACAACTTTTTTCTTATACACTTATGACTTCATTCTCATAATAGTATGGCTTTTTTTTCCTCATAAACTTATCACTAATCTTATAATATTATGACTTTTTCACAAACTTATGGCTTTATTCTCATAATATTACAACTTTTTCTCATAAATTTAGGAATTTATTCTCACAATATTATGACTTTTCTCATAAATTTGTAAGTATTAGTATAATAGGACTTTTTTTCTCAGAAACTTCTAATTTTATTCTCATAATATTCTGACTTTTTTCTCATAAATTTATGACTTTATTCTCATATTATGACTTTTTCCTAAAATTTATGACTTTATTGTCATAATATTATGACTTTTTTCTCATAAATTTATGACTTTATTCTCATATTATGACTTTTTCCTCAAATTTATGACTTTATTGTCATAATATTATGACTTTTTCCTCAAATTTATGACTTTATTCTCATAATAGTATGACTTTTTTCTCATAAATTTATTACTTTATTCTCATAGTATTATGACATTTTTTCTCATAAATTTATTACTTTATTCTCATAATATGACTTTTTTATCATAAATTTATGACTTTATTCTCATAATATGACTTTTTTCCTCAAATTTATGACTTTATTCTCATAATATGACTTTTTTCTCATAAATTTATGACTTTATTCTCATAATATGACTTTTTTCTCATAAATTTATGACTTTATTCTCATAATATGACTTTTTTCTCATAAATTTATGACTTTATTCTCATATGACTTTTTTCTCATAAATTTATGACTAATCTCATAATATTATGACTTTTTTCTCATAAATTTATGACTTTATTCTCATAGTATTATGACATCTTTTCTCATAAATTTATGACTTTATTCTCATAATATTATGACTTTTTTCCTCAAATTTATGACTTTATTGTCATAACATGACTTTTTTCTCATAAATTTATTACTTTATTCTCATAATATTACTTTTTTCTCATAAATTTATGACTTTATTCCAAATAATATTTTGACTTTTTCTCATAAATGTATGACTTCATTCTCATAATATTACTTTTTTCTCATAAATTTATGACTTTATTGTCATATTATGACTTTTTTCTCATAAATTTATGACTTTATTCTCATAATATTATGACTTTTTTCTCATGAATTTATGACTTTATTCTCATAATATTTTGACTTTTTCTCATAAATTTATGACTTTATTCTCATAATATTACTTTTTTCTCATAAATTTGTGACTTTATTCCCATAATATTTTGACTTTTTCTCATAAATTTATGACTTTATTCTCATAATATTTTGACTTTTTCTCATGAATTTATGACTTTATTCTCATAATATTATGACGTTATTCTCAGGATCTCAGATTTCCTCTCAGTGTGGCCCTAATACTTCATGGTTGGTTGGATCCGTGTCCCCCATGGGTCCAGTTTGTGCCGCTGAGCGTTTGTTTTCCTGCCCGCCGCCTCCCTGCAGCGCCTCCCCATACCCACCCTCACTACTCCTCACTGACTCAGCATGTATGTGAGAGGCAGAGGGACGGGAGGGGGCGGGGCTCCGTGAGGCGAGCCTGCTAATTGGCTGAGTGCGAGCATTGCTGCCGGGGAGGGAGGCTGGCCGGTCGGACAGGTCTGCACTGCTCTGCTGAAGAGGAGGAAGGAAGGAAGGAGGGAAGATGAGAGGGAAGGAAGGAGTAGCAGAGAGGATGAGACACAAGATAAACCATGTGGGAGGTGTAAATCCTGTATGGGTGAAGCTTCTGTGAGAGGAGGAGAGGTGAGTGTGAGATTGAGAAGATTTTGTGTGTCTATAGTGGGAATGTGGCTGGTGGTGTCTCTGGTTTACTGCTGCCAGCTCGGGGTCGATCACAGTAAACAACCACTGACAGCCTTGCACCACGATACAGATGATCCAGATGTGCATGTCATGTTGTAGGAACCTCATGACTAATGGGCTGAAGAAAGTGTGACTCCTCAGTGTTTAGTGTGTTTGTGTGGGTGGCTGAGAGTGTGTGAAGGCATGAATGAGTGAACACCTGAAATGAGGGACTGCATATTTTTGTATAATGGAGCCATGTGAGCATGTCAACACATGCAGTGCCACCAGTGTTTAAGGTGTGTTGCTTGTGATAAACAATGTGCTGGGTGATAATTATTACTAACAGTGACTTTCAGCAAATCTGATCTGAACTGTAACACAAAACTAACACAGTTTATCATCAGTCCAGTAGAACACAGTTCATTGCATTGAACCGTTTGATGCGTGATTGTGCATTAATTTGCTATATATGTATTTATGTCACTGCACCATCTTCATGTTGTAAGAAAAGTCTGAAATCAATAGATAAGTTTCCACCATAATTTCACACAAATAAATTTCCAGAGAATTACCGAAAGCAAATGCAAAATAACACACGTTTCCATCCACTAAAGTTGTGTTAATATCAGGAGATGGTTCATGGATAAACAGCTGGTGAAACTACCAACCTGCTCTCACTCTCATCTCGCCAAACGCCGTCGTTTGGTCAGCGCCCCTCGGCGTCAGAAACTGACGCACAGAGGTACCCAGTATGTGACGAAGCAGGCTTTCAATGTAAACCCGCTCATGCCGTTATTCGACAGTCGAGCAGTGACGTAGTATTTATAGAGACTCTGTTCAGGTTGGTGGATGGGTTGAACAAACTTTCAACCAGGACACCGCTGTTCGTGTCCCGTGTGAAACTAAAAGTACCGACTTATTTTGTCACGTGAGTCGTTAGTCATATGACTAGTTGGTATCATCGTCATGTGATGGTCATGGTCGTGGTTGTCAGTAGACTACATGCTGTGAAAATGGCACGCCAAAAGCAAGAACAGCGTTCTTATTGCACGCCAAATGACTTGCGATTACAGTGTCATTCATACGACAGTCAAAGATCAAACTACAGAAAACCATGAAAAAAAACCCAACACGTTTCTGTCAGCCAAGCGTAAAAACTTTTAAAATAATCGGTTATTTTATTTTTCCCAGACATTCTCCGGTTCTGTCTGCTCAAATGTGAGGATTTACTGTCTTTTTTGTAATTTAAATGTCTTTTGGTTTTGAACTTTTTGGTGGGACAAAACAAAGACTCAACGCCTCCCCCCTTAGTTTGTATCGCTATGTCAGACAACTTTCATGTCGTCGGCTGCACGTTGACGTCTCCATCACTTAGCTTCAAATCTCAGCTCACAACAGTTTTAAAACATATCAAAACACTGACAACGTTTACATGCACACTGATATTCCACTATTACTATCAGTTTGGATATACTGCATATACTGAATTAGGCCTTATTCAAAGTGGAGCACATAAACCGACAGTTTGCGGAGACGCATGTCCAAAGGAAAAGCCCACATTTGTGGGTGGAAGTAGAAACACACCCACTATGATGGACTTGGATATCAACAGGTTTTTGGATAATATATGCAAATATTGCCGACCTTTTCAGCAAGGTGGTTGAAGGAGTGAAAGAGGGAGGCTGTATTCGCCAACGGTTACGTTAATGTCTGCACAGCTGCAAGTAAACGGGGATGCGCAGCTTAGTAGGAATATTGTCTTTGTCATTGTTACCTTTGAACAGACGTAGGTGTCCTTATGGATGGTACTGATGATCAGCTCAGTCTTTCACACAGCTTCATCCACGTTTGACCTTAAACTGAATTTATTAAGGCTTCGGAAGCTGATGCTCGGGATCAGTCAATCAGTCAAGAGAAAAGTATATTAGTTTGTCAAAAGCTACCAGTTTGGAGGCCCGTGACAACCACGTCTGAGTCTGTCGGCAGGATGATGAAAAATGGGACATCTGTAATATGGATGTTTAATTCTCCGCTTGAACCGAAAGATAAAAGAAAATCATTTTGCTTTTTGGTCAGCGTCTCAACGTTATCTTTGGCTTTGGTTTGTCTGGAAAGATGTTTAATAACTCTCTGTTATACGGCGTTAGGCGACAGAAAAAGGTCCGTTTCGTCTGCATCAGGGTCACTGAGCTGCTGAAGTACAGCAGCAGAACAGGACCTGCAGCAGAGATAATAGTGAACAAGGTCGCCTGCTGAGGTGAACTATGAAACGTGAGTCACTTTCACTGGACGTCAACGACGACGCAGGGTGTATGGAGGACAGAACCTGCCAAAATATAGATTTTATATGTAAATAAATATAAAATAAATAAATAAACATGTAATTAAATGTGAAAAAATAGAATTAAAGATAAATGTAACCATTAATTAATGGATAAAATGTGAAATTAATTGATATTTCTGTTTTAATTTGCTTTTTTATTTATCTTTGTATTAATTTCCACATTTTCATTACTTTAATATACGTTTAATATTCCCTTTTATTTATATATTTATTTTTTTATACATTTTTTAACAAATTCATTTGTTTAAATTTATTGTATGTTTTTATTTAATTTATTGTCATTATTATTCATGTGTTTAAATGCTTTTAATTTCCATGTGTTCCCTTGAAAATGAGATGGTGCATCTCAAGGGATTTATCCTTTAATAAAATAAAAAAATAAAAAATCTTTTTATTCATATATTTATTTTTATATTTCACCCCATAGATATTTCCCCAGACTTGTTTGTTTCTGTATTATTTTCTTCACACATGTCTATTTCTATTTCTATCTAATATATTAATAAAAAGATAAATAAATAGAGAAGTAATTTTAAACAGGAATATCAGTTTATGCCATATTTTATCAATAAATTAATGGCTATGTTTATTTTTAATAATATTGTTTGCTGAATTTAATGACATATTTATTTATCAAGTCTTTTACTTATTTATTTTACATATATTTATTTTATTTCACCCTATATTTATTTCCCCATCTTATTAATTTCTGTATAATTCTCTTTATACATTTCTTTACAATAAATAAAATAAATAAGGGAATTAATACAAAGATAAATAAACAGAGAAGCAACTTAAAACAGAAAAATCAATTAATGTTACATTTTATCAATTACGTAATGGCTGCATTTATTTTTGATAACTTTGCTTCATTTTACGAATTTGCGTTTAACGAATGCAACCAGCCAGGAGATGAATGACAGCAGAGCATCTTACATAAAACAGCACATTTCTTTAATGTTTTAAAGAATTAAAAATAGGCTCCATGGAAAAGGAGTCTGCATGTTTTCTGTTATCTTTGTGCAGAAGTTACCCAGGTTTTTATGTCCGTTTTTTGCTTGTTAATCCAAAATCTGTTCCCATGGACATGCAAGCGGAGGAGTCGTTTGGCATCAAGGTCACGGCCAGGGTGGCGTCTCTCCCTTATTTCCTCCACTAGTTAAGCCTCTCTGCATTTGTCTCCTCACACACTTTCTGTGCCTCTGCATGACTCAGAGTTTGTTTTTGTCTGAATGTGTCTTTGAAGGCAGCACAAGGAAAGAAGGGACAGAGTCGTCTCTATAGTGATTTCAGTTCGTCCTCTTTACTGGTTAATTATGACAGTATGAGTGGAAGTTCATTGAGTTTGAGCCGTGTATTCTGGGTGTGACAGTGAGCCCTCTGCCATTTCTCAGGAATTCACGAGTAGGCAGCCGTGCCAAATACAGTATGATGTAACCTAATATTATGTAGAGAAATCAATAGTGAATGATTAGGGGTTGGGTGCTGCACTGTGAACGTCCCTCACTGCTCATTAACTTCATACAAATCCTCTTAATCTCCCCGGGCTTTAATATGCTACTACTGTACCTAAAGCTGCACAACCTGTCATGTTGCTGAAATCATAGCTGCTAGTGCACAGCGCCAGCAACAAGCAAGCTGAGAGCTAATATTAGCATGAGCTCCCACCACCACCTCCTGCAGCCCCGTCGTATCCAGGGAGCTAATATTAGAGCTGCACATGCTGCCGGGGGTTTAATTACCTGTGTGATTTGACTCGTAAATACCCGACCAGAGACCCAGTGGAGTTTATCCACGTGTGTGTGTGTGTGTGTGTGTGTGTGTATTGTGACCCAGGACAACAAGAGGATGAGTCATCAATATCGAGCAGCTGTGGCTTTTTGTTTGTTTATCAAGGTGTAGGGATGTTAAAAATTAACTGTTTCATTGATGGCTGCTACCGTAACTATCCTGATGGTGAACTGGAGACGGTGAACGCAGCACCGTGGCTGCTACAGTAACTCTCCTGACGGTGAACTGGAGACGGTGAACGCAGCACCGTGGCTGCTACAGTAACTCTCCTGACGGTGAACTGGAGACGGTGAACGCAGCACCGTGGCTGCTACAGTAACTCTCCTGACGGTGAACTGGAGACGGTGAACGCAGCACCGTGGCTGCTACAGTAACTCTCCTGACGGTGAACTGGAGACGGTGAACGCAGCACCGTGGCTGCTACAGTAACTCTCCTGACGGTGAACTGGAGACGGTGAACGCAGCACCGTGGCTGCTACAGTAACTCTCCTGATGGTGAACTGGAGACGGTGAACGCAGCACCGTGGCTGCTACAGTAACTCTCCTGACGGTGAACTGGAGACGGTGAACGTAGCACCGTGGCTGCTACAGTAACTCTCCTGACGGTGAACTGGAGATGGTGAACGCAGCACCGTGGCTGCTACAGTAACTCTCCTGAAGGTGAACTGGAGACGGTGAACGCAGCACCGTGGCTGCTACAGTAACTCTCCTGACGGTGAACTGGAGACGGTGAACGCAGCACCGTGGCTGCTACAGTAACTCTCCTGACAGTGAACTGGAGACGGTGAACGCAGCACCGTGGCTGCTACAGTAACTCTCCTGACGGTGAACTGGAGACAGTGAACGCAGCACCGTGGCTGCTACAGTAACTCTCCCGATGGTGAACTGTTGACTGTTGTTTGTTGTGCTCATATACAGCAGCTGGAGCACCGCTGCATGCGAGCCACAGATCTTCTTGGTTAATCATCGGTTAACGAGGGTGGATTATCGGTTGAGAAATATTTTCAAAATTAGCATGCCTAGTAACAACTTTAATAAAGACCGAGTACATTAAGATTATACTTTCTACTGGTGTTGCAGTCATCTAAATATGAGTTACTGCAGTATGTAAATACTGTAGTATTTATGATATATAGTACGCTGTTCAGAAAAGATTGCTTGTTGAGCCGTTGACAAGTTTAGTTCATGTGACTGAAGTGTCGTCTTGTGGCAGATGGCGAGCGGCAATGGTCCGTTTCTATCGTAACTCCTGGCACAGCAGCGATGCTGCCACCATAACTGGAGCCAAACTGGACGTCTGTCAGAAAACTGGGCACTCGGGGGGTCAGTGGGGGGGCACTGCAGCACCACATACTACAACCAACAGCTACTGTATTAAACTTTAAGATCCAGTTTTCCTTTATATTTCTGCTCAAGTAGCTCCAAAGTTGGAAAAGTCACATAAACATGGAAGAATAACTACAGCACTGTATAAACTCTGTGTTGTTTGTGCACTAGTCCTAAAATTGTGTTTAGTTTCCTTTATAGACTGTCTGATAGATAATGCAGTAAATGCATCTGTATCACAAAGAGCTCTGTGCTTTACTGTCTTGTCTTAATAACAGTAATAATAACAATAAACTTTATTGATACAGCAATTTGAAAACAAAGGTAACAAAGTGCTTTATGTGGTTGAACCAGGAGCAAAAACAAAAAATCAGGACTGCAATGAAATAAAGTGAAACAAAATAAAATGGAAATATAATATCCCAAAATAATATAAAAAAAATAAAAAGCAATAACATTAAAAAGACGTGTTGGCAATAAAATTATGTGCTTGCAATGATAAAAAAACCTTTATAAGGTACTGAATACCATTTTAGCCAATTCTAAATAACTAACTAGATAACCAACTAAATAACTAAATAAATATGCCTGTGAAATAATTGTAATAAATCCTGAAATAAATAAATATTGGCTAAAATGGCATTCCTTAAAATGATATGTCTTGACCAATGTTCAAATTTGGCTGAAATGAAATAAAATGTGAAATAATAATAGTAAAAATGCAAATAAAATATCCAAAAATAACATAAAAATATAAAGAAATAACATCAGAAAGACATGTTGGAAATAAAACGCGCTAAATGAAATAACAATAAAATACTAATAAAAATCTTTAAAAGATATGGAATGCCATTTTAGTCAATATCAAATAAATAAATAAATATGCCTACATTTTTTTTTACTTTTTTAAAGTTCTGTTTATTTCCTCATTTATATATTTTATGATTATTTCATAGCCATATTTAATATTTCTTAGGCATATTTATTAATTAATGTATTTTATATTTATTTAATATTAACAACAACAATACTTACAAACTATTACAAACTAAAATGGCAATAAAATGACTTCTTTTATGAGAGTATTAACTGTAAATAATCATTTGAAGTGAAGCTGATAGTACATTTTATTCAGACCAGATCCATACAGCCTCAACAACCTTCATCAGTAAATGAGCATTTGTCATTTTATCCTCATCTTCACCAGAATCTAAACTATGGTTGCTAACTATGGTCTGCTTGGTTAGACACCGCGAGAGGAAGGAAGGCGTGTTGCTTTGTGGTTTCGGTGTCTTTGCAGTATGTGGTTGTGTGTTGGTAACGTGGACCTTCCTGTAACTCGACCCTCCATCACGCTGGCTGTCTGCCAGCTCTCTCCTTCACATACAGGACGCCGTCATCCCGCTTTACTCTCCCTCTCTCTTTATGTTTCCCTCTCTCCATCCATCTCCCATCCATGCTCTTTCTCTCACCCGTCTTTTTCCCTCTTGCTGCCATCAACATCTGTCCCAGATGATGAGTTAATGGATGAAATGAAGCTCAGGCCCAGCAGCTCTTTCCCAGAATCGATAGCGTAGTCCTACATATCTAATGATAATCCCTGTGGATCTATCCCTCCACCAGCTCTGTCACATTTATGACGCAGCCCATAGAGTGTCTGCATGAAGCTGAAAACTCCATTTACGAGCGTCCACGCTGCCATTTTTGTATTGATTTCTGTCCACACTAAAACACCAAAGCAACAGGAAGGAGGTTAAATTTCGTCTTTTGCAAACAACAAAACTCACAGCGAGCATCAGCTAATAAACTAATATAAATGCAGCTTCATCAGACAGGAAGTCGTCCTCTTCAACATCAGGTTTCTTCGTCCACAGTAAAATACGAAGACGTGTTTTCACATCAATCCACTCTAAACACAAACACACACATAGCAAGAGTTACAGTAATTGTTTTCCACTTTTTTTTATGAATTGTACCTTTATCTTTATATAATCTCATTATCACTTGGTATTTGGTAATATTATCCTTGATACAGTCTTGCCAATAAAGGAAACTGAATCACAGTATTTTTTCAGCTCTGTTTTAAGCTCAGTGAGGACGGAGGACGTTTTCAAATTTAGCCCTCTGTAAAAATAAAGTTGAACCAGGATCAACTTTTTCTGCAACACAATACTGTACTGTACATACAAGAAAAGATAAGAACTTTATTGATCCCACATGTTGTTAAATCAAATCACAAATTTTATTGTTAAAGTACCTGAAGAGTCAAAGAACAGAAAAACTGAGATGAGCGATAAATGAAAATGAAACAGGATTTTAAAAAGACAACATATAACATAACATTTGTATTTTTTATATCCTATTTCATTTTACAAGTGCACATTCTCAGTAATAATAATAATAATAATAATAATAATATTAATTCTTATGGCACAAAGTCACAAAGTGCTTTATAAAAAAATAATGAAAGTAATTAAAATTTCTACTGTTTACCTTATAATCATTGTGATAAAAGCTTGTGGTAACTTGTAAAGTTGTAAAATACTCCTTCATAATATTAATAATCAATTAAAATATTAATATTTTTTATCTGTTCAAAATGTACCTTAAAGGGAGATTTCTATCTATCTTTTTCTATCTATCTTTCTAGTATTTAATACTCTTATCCACATGGGAGTGGGAAAATATGTTGCTTTATGCAAATGTATGTATATATTTATTATTGGAAATGACTTAACCACACAAACCAATGACATTTTTTTCTACTTGTGCAACTGTGCTGATAGTCTGTTTATTGTCAATACTGTTTATATTGTTCCTATTTTTATATATATGTCCTTCTATTTAAATTGTCATATTTTATGTTTATCTACTTTTGTTTCTTGTTTTTACACTGTCCCCTTTACAAATTTCCCCACTGTGGGACTAATAAAGGAATTTCTTATCTTATCTTAAATATTGTCCAGAAACCCTCCCAGGTTCTGACTTTAGCATAAAAAATCTGCTCCAATCAGAACAAACTGCAGCCCAACAGGCAACAACAGCTGTCAGTGTGTCAGAGTGCTGACTTGACTATGACTTGATCCAGACTGACTGGGACTATTATAAAGTGGGCATGTCTGTAAAGGGGAGACTGGTGGGGACCCAGAGAACCCATTTACATTCACACATCTGGAGGTCAGAGGTCAAGAGACAGTGTCTTCACGATAGCTTTAAAACTGAGCCTGAGTGTTGTTAAAACAAATTATTGAGTTATTAACATGTTAACTTTGACAGCAGCGTGCAGCGTTTTAGCATCTGATCAGCGTTCAGAACCATCCCACTGGTATTTAAACTGAACTTCCAACATTTTATCCAGCGCCACCTTAACACCAGCTAACTTCACTGTCAACCTCCGTCTTTATTGATGATATTGAGCTTTGCTTTCTTCATCCACACCAAATACAAACCCAGTGTTTCCCTATGGACAGTTTTTTAAATGCTCAGAGATAGATGTGTTGCAGTGTTGCAGTACTCTTTCATGGTAGCGAGAAAGATGACCTTCATCCTTTAACCATCTCTGTCACATTTATGATGCAGCCGAGGAGCCATGCTGTCTTCCTCACACCTTTATAAACAATGGGACCTCATGGAGCCGCCAACCGCTGGACAAAGGCTTTCTCTTTTTGTGAATGGTGTAGCTGCGGGAACAGTCGCTCGGAGGTGTGAAAACGACAGAAAGATAAGAGTGTGACAAATGGAGAGGCTGTAAAAGTTGTTAGAGGAACATTTTTTAAATGTATTTATCCACAGTGAATAGAAAAAGAGGTCAATCAGATGGGTAGTAGTGAAAGCAGAGAGGCCGGGTAAATTAATTAAGAATTAGTGAGGCTGCAAAGATTGTTGAGATTGAGTTTGGTCTCTTTGAAGATGAGGGCAGAAACATCAGTTGGGGTCAAGCAGGGAAAGTCGCTCGCCTGGCGTTGCCAACTCTCTCACAAGTTCCCTTTGTTCTGTCAGCTATCGTTTTCAGCACGCTGGTTCTCTCCCACCGCTACCATACGGCAGCTCCAATCTGTCGCTGCTGGCAGCAGCCTGGAGTTCACCATCCTCCTCTGAGCGACTTCGCTTCCACACAACAGTTCTGTTGTCTGAGGCTTTATTGGCGTGGAAAGTTGTTCTGCATGAGCGCGAAACAGAACAATTGGAAAGAAGTCAGCTTAGCTGAGCGCCGAGAGATTTAGCTCAACAAAGAGAACGAGAGGCTCCAGCACACAGAGTAATAAAGACCTTAATAAAGACATCTCTGTGACTGTGGCATGATGGTCGTCCTGGATGTCTGACTCGTCAGTAGTGGTGGAGGAAGTATTCAGGTCCTTTACTTCAGTAAAAGTACTAATACAACACTGTAAAAATACTCTGTTTCAGGTAAACATCCTACATTGAAAAGTATGTAAGTGTAATCATGAAATGCTGTCACAATGGTTATAAAGTGACACCACCACTGTGTTTGTTTTGTCCAAACCTCAAAATTATTGGCAATAAATTAAAAGTATTGAGCTTATTAAAAGAGGCAACTGGCTGTTCATTTTCTGTTTAACATATATTAGTTTAATTTATAACAAAACATCATGTTTTATAAAGTACTAATATGTTTTTTATGTAAAACTCTTAATTTCTAAAGTAACTAAAGCTGTCAGGTAAATGTAGCAAAAATTACAATATTTGCCCAGAAGTATAAAGTAGCATGAAATGAAATACTCAAGTAAAGTACCTCAGATTTGTACTTCAGTACAGTTCATTATCGAGCAATGGTGGCATGAAATTTATTAACATTTTTTTTATATCAGAAAGTAATACAACATGTTGGAACACTTAAGATTACATTTGTTTACACAAGGAATAGTGTTATACGACTTTTTATTAGAAAGTGAAGGAATTATTATTTTTCTCCAAAATGAGTTGCCTTTTTGAGGAACTTAACATGCTCAAAAAGTGATTAAACTTTTCACAGTCCTCAGAAATGGTGAAAAATTTGTTATTTAAAGGGTCTCAGGCCTTCAAAAATGGCTTGTTTTATACGTTTTCGCTGTTCTCTCTCTGTGATATGATGTAGAGAGCTATCCATCCCACTTTATTTGTGATTCAGTGGATCAGTTGTTTCATTTATTTTTCTCATATTATGCAAGAGGTAAAAATTATTGCTATTGTATGTATTAGACAGGCTTTGAGCTGGTGTTGAGTGTTTTAGTGGTTGTGTTATGTACTGAGTCATATTGTTAGTGTGAATGTTACAGATGTGTATTGATGTACTATGTATTGTAGTATTGTTGAAAACATGAATGAGGACCCCAGGAAGAGTAGCTACTCTTGTAATGCTAAACTAAACTAAACAGGCTATTACTCCTTTTAATATCCAACATATGAATACACTGTCAATGTTGGTGTCCTTACTGCTGCATCACAGCAATTCCTAAAATAAAGTCAGATAATGTGATTTTCCATGATTCATCATCATAATCAGGCAGTCGATCCTTTTGACAGATTAATTTGTGACTGAATCCAAGGCGCTGAATAGTTTCATTGAGAGTTTAGATGAAGCAGCTGCCAGTCACCAGGTCTTATCAGAGACCAGAGGAGGAAGTCAGAGGGATGAAGTCCTGCTTCCTGTCCCAGCAGGACCAGCTCATGTTCCCACCTCGCTGCAGGACAATGTAGATCCACAGATGGTGAAGCGTGCAAGAGATTTAAGGCACAATGCAGACCGTGAAGGAGGATCCACACACAGTTCTGACGGGTCCCAGTAAGACTTTTGTGTGTACATATACAGTATCTAACACACCATTGTGAACGCAAATCGTACCTGCTGAGTGTTGTGTGCTGTGTAAATATTTAATCATCTCCAGTTAGGTTCTTAGATGACCCATATTACATACTTTTTAAATTGTGGCCTGGTGGTTTGACTAAAGGCCCAGTTTGATCCAACAACTCAGCAAATACTCAACGTTGCATTGAACAAGTAGATTATTAACGTATCGGTCCAGACCCACTTTATTAGCTGCATAAAATTAAACCTCCTTGTTTTAAATATAGCTTTATGTCAGACCTGCTGTAGACACTTAAATGAACCTGCGTACCTGAATACAATAAGCGGTTAACAGCAGCCTTATCCCTAAATGTTGGCATCAGGATTTCATTTACTGCATAATAAATGTATTAAGAGAAACTGTTAGCACCACTGACATGTTAATGTGTGCATCACAAGTACTGGTATATCCAGCGTCACTTGAGGACAAAAGATAACAGATCCTGTTTTTTGTTTAATTCACAGGTATGACGAATAGGGAGCTGTTGGAGGTGTCCCATGGGCATGTTTGTCCTCTGGCTGTTCAGCCTGTGTGTCTCTGCTCTGCACACAGACGCTCTGGGAGGGAGAAGAAAGACCGTCTAAAAATAAACTGACACGCACCACCAGCAGAAAAGCAAACTGACAAATAATAGAAGAAGAGGACAAAGAGCTTCCTTTTGTTTTTGTCTCTTTCACCCTGTCTGCCTCTCTGCTCCATTTCTGTTTCTGTGCCCTCGTTACGGCCTTAGAGGAGGTCATGTCCCAGTCTGGAAAAGTCCTTCATTTGTATGTGGAAGTCAGGTCTGCCCCAGATCAGAGTGGCGGGAAGGAAGGGATTGCTCAGGGGCATTCGGTTCAGGAAGGTCCGGCAGAGCTCCTGTCTCAGCTAGCGAACCAGACAACCGCCACCAAGGCCTCCACAGCCCACCATCTGGTTCAGGACTGCACGCACACTCAGTCTCCGTCAAGAAACAGCTTTCAGCTCCAGGAAGCCAGCAACTCCCCGACAGTCACCAAGCGCTGGAGTGCACCATGTGATGGTGTGTCTGCGATCCACTCTCCACCAATAATGCCCTCTTCTGGAAAGGTTACGGTTCCTCACACACCTCCTAACTGCCGGAGGTTTAATGAGGAAGAGGTCAGCGATGGTACGCGGTCTGTGGTCACCTTCAGTTACATAGAGAAGTCCAACGTGAAGACCGTGGACAGTCCGCGCAACTCTGTGTGCGAGAGAGGGTCCAGAGAGGAAAGATCCAATCCTTCTCACTTTCGTAAAAGGCTCAGTGACCCTGTTTGGTTTGGGAGTCCCAATTCATCGTGCAGCTCTAGTCCCAAGCTGAGTTTCCGATCTCCGGGACGTCACCAGCAGACGTTTTCTCCCGGCTTTCGCCAACCAGCCTTGGACCCCATTGGCAGGGCAGCTACCCAGAGGGCTGTGGAGGAGTTTGGCTCCCCTCTACTGAGGATTAAACTAGCCCACGCACTTGAGCAATCCTCATCCTCACGCTACTACCAACAGCCACGCTGTCAGTCTTGGGCTGGGTCTCCTGTTCAGCGTCAGAACATCAGCGTAAACCTAAAAGACCAGAGAAGCCAGGCTCTTTGTGGGCTGCCTCGGAGTCCGGCATCAGACCAGCTATCCTCCCAGTCTAAGCAGCCCGAGTCCTGTGTCGAGTCCCACAGCCCTCTTCACTGGCTGGCAGAGGACAGAGCTGTTGCAGGCAGTCCAGTCACTAAAAGACATGTTCACAGGTCCTGCAACAGGAGTGCTTCACCGCAAGGAGCAATCCTCCAACTTAGCAATAATGTAGTTGAGGGCTTGAACCAGTTAAGTGACAGTAAATCCTCCTCTCCAACTCACAGCCCTGAAGTCGCCCGCAGGCTAGCAGAGGAGGCTACTAAAGTATCTTCTATTTTCACAGAGGCCAGAAGGTCCACTTTGCACAACGCTTTAGGTGATCCTGGTGGAGAATTTCACAAATCAGCTCCAAATGCACAACAGTCTAAGCAAACGCTTAAGATGAACATCCCTTTAAATGACCAACACACGCCAGCAACTGACAACACAGACTCTCACCAGCCTGAAAACTCACATGAAACAAACTCCCATAATAATTATCAATCACACCAAGAGGACTGTATTCAACACTCCCAACATCAGAGCTCAATTTTATCAACCAGTCATAGTTCCCCCGCCATTCCTTCACGTGTTCTTCGTCCCTTTCATCCTCCAACTGAGCTTAGCTCTCCCATGAGGGACCCCAGGCTATTCCAAGCTGAGCTCCGAGCACCAGATACCCCCACCCTGCATCGCCGTCAGCCCCCACAGTACGCCAGAGACTCCTGGTCCCCAAGCCTGGAAAAGAGAGGAGACCCGAGCTGTTTTGAGAGAGGGGACTGCACTGAGCTCGCTCGCAGGCTCTTTATCAACCAGAGTGTTGAGGAGGCACCAGTTAGCTGGACATCCAGGCAGCAGTGGGGGAATCAGGTGGACAACAGCCCGAGGCCGAGCCCCGAGGCTGGATTTGAGTCTGTCAATGACCAAACTCCTCAACATCAATCCAGCCACCGACGCAGGCCGCTCAGTCCAGCAGCCCAGCAGAAGCGAGCGGAGCAGAGGAGGAGAGAGATCCTGCTTCTGGGACCAGTGGTGCTGGACTCTCCAGAGGAGGACGAGGGTTGTGACGAGGAGGGTCAGGGCAATGAGATGGAAGGATATGAGGCAGAGCAGCAGGGGGTAGAGGAGCCTCCAGGGGCGGAGCAGAATGGAGCGATGGGAGGGTCGTCCTCGCGGAGCTCCAGTGGGGTGACGGGCAGCTTCGGAGACAGGGACTGTGTGTCTCCCGAGTCCAGTCAGTCGAGTCACCAGAGCAACGAGACCGGGGCTGCCACCTCGGGAATACAGGTGAGCACTGGGTGAATTAGTGATACTTATAACTGCATATTTTTTTATATTATTTGGAGATTTTAGAGTTAAAGGAATAGTTCTTCCACTGCATTTTGGGAAATATGCTTATTTACATCAGGAGTACTGATGTAGAAGCTCTGCAACCTACTGATGCAAACGCCACATTAGTTCAGATCCAAAAGTCACACAACAACAAACAATCTAACTGATTGATGCAGCGGAAGACCAACAACTCTGGAAGCCGGCGAACCTGGAGAAAACCCACGGAAAACCCACAGAGAAGGGTCCTAAGCTGGATTCAACCTGCGATCCTCTTGCTTTGATCCGCTGCACCGTGCAGCCCTGCCTTCACATCATTCATAACCTTATTGATTAGCTTACTGTGGTAACCGCCGACGTTTCCATTTGTTGCCTCTGAGCTTGTCTTTGTGTGTCTCTTTCAGACGGACAGTGGCTGTGCGGCGCCGGTGCCCTCGCTCCACTGTCAGAGGATCGCTCGTGCCAAGTGGGAGTTTTTATTCGGGACTCCTGCTGAGGAGGCTGCTACCAGGGGGGAGAAAAGTAAGATTATGTCCTCAATTTCATCTAGTTAGAAGAAGAAGAAGAAGAAGATCTACCTTTATTAGTCCCACAATGGGGAAATTCAATTTACACTCTGTTAAACTCGTACATGGTACATGCAGACCTGAAACACACATACATGCATTAATGGAGAGACGTCAGAGTGAGGGGGCTGCTCCTGACAAGCGCCCCGAGAAGTTGGGGGTTTGGTGCCTTGCTCAGGGGCACCTCGGCAGTGCCCAAGAGGTAAACTGGCACCTCTCCAGCTGCCAGTTCACACTCAGTTTTTAGTCCATGTCGGGACTTGAACCGGTGACCCTCCGGTTCCCAAGCCAACTCCCTACAGACTGAGCTACTGCCGCCCCCAAGAGTATATCCTCCCAGACAGTGAGAATAACACAATGCCACAAACAGGCAAAGGTTTTCCCACTAAAAGGAGGCGATCGCAGTCTTAGCCAAAAGGCCGAGAAGCGTTACTGCACTTTCATGCTATACCAGAGTGGAGGAGTATTTTACACACTGTTTAGTTTATTTTGACTCAGTACCACATCATCCTGCTGCTGTAAATACTAACTACAGCACCACCATTATACATTTATTAACCTCAAATTAGCATCTTAATTGAAAAATCCAGGTCCTTTAATGTACAAATTAAAGTGTAGTGTAGTGTATCTGTTTTATGGGTTTTTACACTTTGAAAATGCTTTATTCCTTTCTTAATTGAGATGAAAGTTGTAAAGTTACATATTTTAAGAGACTGATATTCATTTGAATGTAGTGAAAGCATACAGATGATCCAATAAAGAGCCTTAATATGTAGATTTACTGTAACGTACTGTACAGGTGAAGATCACATGATCAGCTCCTCTAGCACCTGCAGAGTCAGCTGAACAGCCTGCAGACGACTAAAACAGACTTTAAAGTGATAAAAGAAAACAAAAAATCCCATCAGATAGCTAGCTTGCTCAACCACGTGGGCTCCCTTGTACTTACATGGTCTCTGGTTCCTTCTTGTTGGTTGATGTTGGAAATTCAGAAATTTGCAAGTTGAAACCGAGATGAAATTGACGAGTGACATTTGCGATCGCAAGTCACATATATTCACCACATTCGTTTCTGTTTGGCATACTTCAGGCAAGGTCGTGAAGGTGAAGGTTTTGGTTTCGAATCCTTCTCAGAGTCAATTGGCAGTGACTGGACAGCAAGTCTGAGCAGACATTTAATCAGCCATCTTTGAGGACTTTTAGATACTTGTTAGATGTTTCGGGCAGATTTTGGTCGGTACCAAAGTAGTGCTGAGGTTTCGTATTCAGCTGTTAAATTTGGTTTTGGACCAAGTGGAGCTAGTTATTGATCTCAATATGTTTTCTGTGCAGTTACAACAGGTAATTAGCAATTCATATTTCAAAAAATCATCCATTAATGTTGATATTTAACTGTCTCCATGTGCAGATTCTCTGGAAACCTCCACAGCTCCTCCCAGTGGAAACTCCAGCGAGTCTCCCACTCCGACTCCTCCTTCCTCCCTCCCTCTGCTTTCTGCCAATCACGAGGTGCAGCATGTGGAGGTTGAGCTGGTGACCCCTCCTCCAGCCGTTATCGGCACTTCACCCAAAACCGGCATCATCCGCCGCACACTGAAGTACTCGGAAACCGACCTGGACGCGGTTCCACTGCGCTGCTACAGAGAGACGGACATAGACGAGGTGCTGCTGGCCGAGCAGGACGACGCAGACTCAGCGTTTGGGAGTAACCGCAGTGTGCAGGGCACCTCGGGGACGGGCAGCAGCCCCCTGGGGGGTCTGGCTTATGGGAGAACAGATGGGGTGGAGGTTGAGGAGAGAAGAGGGGGTAGGGAGGAAGGGGAAGAGGAGGAAGATGAGGAGGAGGAGGAGGAAGAAGAGGAAGAAATGGTGAGCTGGGCCAGTGTGAGGATGCAAGGAGACAACAGGAAGCAGCAGTATGCAGCTCAGGACGAGCCAGAGGTGTTTGGACACCTTCTGAAGAGGTGAACGTGAAACACTCACAATGACGTACTAGAGCTGTCAATCAATTAAAAATGTGACAGGTATTTAATCCTCATTGGAGTGGGAAAAATGCTCCAATCAGAACATGGCAAACTGCAGCCCAACAGGCAACAACAGCCGTCAGTGTGTCAGTGAGCTGACTTGACTAGGACTATTTTGCGTAAGTTTGCAGCGATATTTAACCTCCTTCCTGACAAGCTAGTCTGACCTGGTTGGTACCGATGGATTCCTTAAGTTTTCTAGTTTCATATGATACCAGTACCTCTTCTTCTATCTTTAAAACTGAGCCTGTTCTAACCTAAAAGTTGTACTGATGCATTAAAGAAATTAGTAGCATTAAATCAAATTTGCGTTATCGCCACGTTAACTTTGACAGCCCGATTATATACACAAACCCACAAACACTCTGGGGAAGCAGGATTTTCCCCTGACCTATATTCTGATCTGAATTTGGATCTCACTCGTAACCTATTTTTCAAGTGGATTGTAAACAAGTTTGATGGCCTTTATGCATAAATTACTCTCGACTCTCTAACAGTACAGTACATTACATCCTGACGTGATCAAAATACAAGTGGAGTCCCTTTTTCTAGATGTTTCCCTGCACATTTAAGCTTTTCTTTGCAAACATAGTTGCAGTGTTTCTAAAACCTTCCTCTCTGTCCAGACCAATGGAAACATTTTTTGACAACCACCACCCAGCCCTGAAATCCCCCATCTTGGTCTCCGGTCCTCGCTGTGCCGCGGAGGACACCTTCAGCCGACACTTTGAGAGCATCATGGAGTCTCACCGAGCCAAAGGCACATCGTACAACAGCCTGGACAGCGAGGAGCTGCTGACCTCGAGCACCCAAACCGTCCTGACCTTTGACCTGCCCACACTAACCCCTGCCATCCACGGGCCGGTCTGCCAGAGCGCCAGGCAGATCGTCCAGCTCAGCTTCGCTCCGCTGGCACACGATGAGAGGCCCAGTATCTCTGATTCTATCTTTACCATGACGGGGGACTCGGACGCCACCAGAGCCCCATCCAGCGAGAGGCTGAGCAGCGGTTCGGATGACACGCCACCCAGAGGACGAGGGTGTTCGCAGCTGGGGAGCAGCTGGAACAGCAACCCGTCCTTCTCACTACCAAGGTGAGTTAGCAGCACGTCAAGTAGTCATGATGAATATTGCTATGGCAATGTGGGAAATTCACACATGACAGGTTACAGAGGCACCAAACTGAATTCACGGGTGGGTTTATATTGGAGTTAGTTGAAAGCCCAGCTCGTCACATACTGTTGTTAAAGGGTGCCTCCGTGCGTCGGTGGTGCAGTACCAGCAGGGGGCATCAAAACCACTTGTTAACCACTGGTTAGCACTGTCGCCTCGCAGCAAAACAGTCTCCATCTGTGTGGAGTTTACATGTTCCCCCCATGTTAGTGTGGGTTTTCTCCGGGTTCTCCGGCTTCCTCCCACAGTCCAAAGACATGCAAGTTAATTGATGACTCTAAATTGCTTGTAGGTATGAATGTGAGTATGAATGGTTGTCGGTCTCTATGTGGACTGGCAGCCTGTCCAGGGTGTACCGCACCTTCGCCCAATGCAAGCTGTGATTGGCTCCAGCCCCCCTGCGACCCCTAACGGGATAAACAGTTGCAGATGGATGGATGGATAATGGTTGGGTTTAAAATAAATATGTTAACTAAGTAAAATATGGACATAAACAACATAACAGAAGAACTGAAACCACGTCTACTAACGTGGTTGAAAGTCCTGCATTTGTTGGACCCTTCGACCTCCTCCTCCAGCCACCATAAGTGTTTTTTCTCTCTTTTTATTCTATGTCACTCGCTCTGAGCATAGCATAGTCACCCAGATGCATTTACACTGCAGTCAGTGCAGAAAATTACACACCTAAAGCAAGAGCAGCGTTATTGCATGCCTTTCCTTGCGTGTCATTAACATGTCATTGTGTGCGACCGGGCTGTATCGTGACACATTACCAATACGGCAGTACACTGATACTTCCTGTTGTGTTACAGACATTTGACCTCTGACCTGTTCTGCTTTTAGCCGGAGCTCAGACTCAAACGGTTTAATCCCGGCTGTCCATAAAACTGAAAGCTTTGAATAATTCATAATGCAATAAATGCAGCATTGGTTTGATTTGTATATTTAAAAAATCCCCTTAAAAACTGCTAATATGGCTATTTTTGTCTTGTGATATATCACATTATTGCAGATTCAGCTCCACATCGTCTCAGCACGTTCTCAATGTAACTCGTCACATACTGAGGCTTTGTCAGACCCCTCAGCGTCATCACGTTTCATGTTGTGGATTAAACAAAAACACTTATGATCAGTCAGTTAAACTACGTAGCTTTAGGAAAAACAACATGGTTGGGCTTAAAATGACTGTTTGTTCAGTGAAAATGTGACTTGACGTGAACACGGGACTTGAGCAGATTGTAGAGTGAAAGCAAACCTTAACAGCAGGGACATGAACAGCTCTCCTGGATGAAAGCCTTGTGTTTGTTGGAGCCACCCACCTCCTCTCCCACCCGCCCGCCCGGTGTGTCTCTTTCACTCTTTAAACTACGTCACCACAGCACTTTCCCCGAATGTTTACTGTTGCTGTGGACGGGTTGACATTGTAGTTAAAAGGTGCCTTGTGCGGCGGTATCGAACGCCAGTGGCCATCTCTGTTTGATGCCCTGGGAATGAGAACAGGCTGGTGGTCCATATAGTTTCAGTCTAGGGTTTAGGCCAAAGTGACCCTCTTCTGTCATCACTGGGCTCATCCGGTGATGTTTTAGACCATAGTGAGCTTCCAAAGTCACAGAGCCAGGTTCTTAAAGAAATGCTTTTATCAGTTTGTTTTTTTAGCTTTACCTTGCCAAAATACAAGATCGTATTCGGATGATAATCTACCAATCCCCAGTGCTCTGTTTAGTAGCAGGTAGCTGACAGTGTTGACATCTGAGATGCAGGTCACCTGTTCTTCAGGGATTCACCAAGAAACCGAGGGAACGTGAATCTGGGGTTATGTTTGTCGTTGTATAATAATCTGGTTTCTGTTTATCTCCTCTCTACACTGAAATAAGGCTCTAAGTGCAAGAGCAGCATATGTATTTGATAGTGTTAGGGCTGTCAAATTTAACGCAATAATAGCATGTTAACTCAAATTTGTTAGTGGGTCAGTTTTAAAGCTAGAGTGAAGATACTGATAACATGTAAGACTAGAAAACCTCAGTACCAAACGTGTCATACAAGCTTGTCGTGAAGGAGGTTAAATAATGCTACAAACAGCTAAATTTTGGCGAGGAGAAACTGTCATGTCCATTTCAAAGGGGTCCCTTGAAGGGGTCCCAGTCAGTCTGGATCAAGTCATAGTCAAGTCAGCACTCTGACACACTGACAGCTGTTGCTGCCTGTTGGGCTGCAGTTTGACATGTTATGATTTGAGCAGATTTTTTTATGCTAAAGTCAGAACCTGTGAGGGTTTCTGGACAATATCTGTCATTGTTTTGTGTTGTTCATTGATTTCCAACACTATATATGCATCAATTTGCATAAAGCAGCATATGTGTCCACTCCCATTTTGATAAGAGTATTAAATACTTGATAAATCTCCCTTTAAGGTTTATTTGAACAGATAAAATCATGATGATGGGAATGTGGTATTTGGTCACCAACCAAACTGCTGGACAAATAAAATTTTGACCTGATGGTGGCGCTGGATGAAAAGAAAAGATGATCACCAAAGTTAGTACAGTTCATCCCGAGTTAGGCATGAATGTGTGCGCTGTTGAGACAGCTCACTCTAAATCTGTAAATGTGAACCTGCTGGTGGTGCAAGAGGTCACCAAAGTTATCAGGATACATCATCTGCAAAAATAAATGTACATAAAGCAGCATATTTGTCCACTCCCATGTTGATAAGAGAATTAAATACATAGTAATATATATAAAATGTGTTATTAATTTGTGATTAACTCTTGACAATGATGTGATTAATCTTCATAATACTGTAAATCACACACACCTTTGGTCTTTGCTGTCATATTTATTAAATGTACAGCAGAAAGTCAAAATGAACCTGGTGTCAAGTCAACTTGTTTCCTTTGTAAAAACTGCTCCTAAACTCTTGTTAATTGAACAATAATGCAGTTTTGACTGGCTTTATTTGAGGTCAGTACCCTGTTGATGGACTGTTGTCAGCCTCCAGATGAATGTGTGTCTCTTCTGTCGTTGTTGTGCAGAGCAGTGCTGCAGTGCTATTCTGGAGCCGAGTAGCTTTACAGTGAAGGTCGCTACAAGGATGCCCGTGGTCCCTCTGCTGTCTGCCAGCCAGGCATGTGTGTGCGTCAATGCGTCTGCATCCCTGCATCTTTGTGTTTGAGTGTGTGCATGCGCACGTGCATCTGCAGGTGGTTTGGGATGGTTGTGTACCTGAAGTGCATGCTTTGTGTGTGCATGTGTGAGTGTGTGTGACAGAGGCAGATGGCTGCTGCAGCAGTGAGGGATTCACTTTGACTCTCAGAGTCCCAAAGACTTTTGTTTTAACCCTCAACTAACTCCCACCTGCAGTTCAGGAGACTTTATTTCATATCCAGAGCCCTTTGTCTTAATGTTGAACAGTTGTTAATGCACTGTGCATCCTTCCTCCTGCAAAATATCTGGGACGACAGTCAGTTATTGTGAGGGAGTGGTATGCTACGGTGCTTATGTGTGACGGAGAGGTAGACGGGCTTTGTGAATGTCACCCTAACTTACTGTGACAGCACTGCAGAGGTAGAGGGACTGCACTGGGTCACCTTGTTGCTGTGACCACTAGATGGCAGTAGAGGACAGCAATCAGGCTGGCAGGTGCTTTTTGATGAGAGTGAATCTAAAGCAGGTGGGCAACGGTGAGCAGCAGGAGCAGAGGTACGTCTAAAGCCTCAAGTTTAATGCACAAATACTGCAATACTGTGTCAGAGTGCTGACTTGACTATGACTTGCCCCAGACTGACTGTGGTTATCATAAAGTGGGCATGTCTGTAAAGGGGAGACTGGTGGGGACCCAGAGAACCCATTTACAGTCACACATCTGGAGGTCAGAGGTTAAGGGACCCCTTTGAAAATGGACATGCCCAGTCTTTCCTCACCAAAATCTAGCTCAAGTTTGGAGCGTTATTTAGCCTCTTTTGCCACAAGCTAGTATGACCTGGTTGGTACCAATGAAGTCCTCAGGTTTTCTAGTTTTCTATCTTCTCTCGAGCTACAACCTAAAAATCACAAGTTGCATTAACACGTTGTAATCGTATTAACTTTGACAGCCCTACTTTAAACGTAAACATTTTTCTCTCAACTTCCTGATAAAACTCTTTATGTGGGAGCCAAAATCACACTGGTCTGGTTCAGGTAAATGTTTGCTTAGCAGTGATCTTATCACACTTTTGTGACCAGCCCGACTGGCAGCCCTGGAGCTGTGGAATCCAGACGCGAGTCGACGAGACAAATATTTCTGAAGTCCATACTTTGATAAAAGTTGGAATTTCACTCCTCCTCCTCCTCCTCCTCCTCCTCCTCCTTTCCCTCGCATCACTCTTTTCAGATAGTCTGCACCATTAGACAGTGGCTCATTGTGCAGAGCTGCCCAGCGGACTGAGAGGGTGTCCAGTTATTCAGGGATACCGTTAAAGCAGGAGGCTGACACTGGGAATTCTCTCAGGACCTCTCAGCTCTTCATGAGACAATGCAAACAGGTGGCGGAGCCTAAGCTTGAGTGCCGGCTTAATCTTATGATTGTGAACACGCCTGCAGGCGCTGATGAAGCGTATGCTGTAAACAGACTCCACAATGGACTCAGGCGTTGGCCTGAGAAAAAGCCACCTATTGGCTCCTCTAGGCCATTATGGTTGTAGAGGAAACAGTTTAAAGGCACACACCCATCGGATATTTCGCTGTGGGTTTAAACCTGACACCTCACATATTTGTTTTCTCTGTAAATGCTAACAGCTCACACCAGGAACAAGGGAGACTAGCATTTGGATATACAGAGTGTGTGTAATAGGAGATACAGTGAGAGAGAGAGGAATGAATGGAGGGTAGAGAAGGGGGATTTTTAGGCAACAGACAAGCCAAGTTTCATGCCATGCTTCGAATCCAAGGTCAGCAGGGGACAGTGAGAGTTTACACAGTGGAACAGGGAGGG
Organism: Pterois miles; assembly: GCA_947000775.1. Classification (NCBI taxonomy): domain Eukaryota; kingdom Metazoa; phylum Chordata; class Actinopteri; order Perciformes; family Scorpaenidae; genus Pterois; species Pterois miles. Next base: position 18,319,327 of record CAMQGK010000299.1, on the reverse strand, counting down.
AGAAAGAGAGAGGGAGGAGTGAGAAGAGGGAACAGAAACAACAGCAAACAGCCTCGGAGGGAAAAAGATAGAGAAGGAGAGGCATTGCAGGACAAACAGCTCTTTTACTTTGGGGGGGAGGAAGCTTGCTGTGAGGATCAAATGACAGCAAACAGAGGGAGAGTGAGAAAGTGGAGGACGGAGAAGTTGGACGCATGAAGTTTCAGCCAAATCCAAGCAGAGGAATGTCAAAGTCTGCAGACCTCGCGGAAGAGACTACAGGTGTTCCTCTGCAACGGTGATGCGTTCAGGTTACAAGGCCGGGAGAAGGAGAGGAGGGGTCAGCCGGGCGGGCAGTCTGAGGCGAGGCGGCGGTCAGGGGACGGAGATGAGGACGCCGTCTGTCTTCTGCTGTCACGGTTCAGCTGTGGTCGGAGAGGACAGGTATTTGTCGATTAGGAGGTCTTACCACAGGTAGGTCCCCCACCCAGGAACCTGCCTCACCTGTCTGTGGGTGTATATCACAGGATTTGAATACAAAATTTGGTTGTAAGAGTATATTTACAAGCCTGTTCACTTCAGTTTTAAAACAGCATTGATAGAGCATCTCCCAAAGGTCTCTTCTATCAGTATTTAAGCTGAAATACTGAGATTTACTCTAAAATTTAGTCTTTTCTCGACACTCATCATAAGTTTTAGCAATGCTAGCAGCATAGCTGTAGGGAAGGCAATGTTGGTCCAGACAGAAGTATCTCAACAAGTCGTACAGCAGGCTGGTCTCATACACCGTTTGTAGCTATACCTACAAATAGTAAAGCACTGTAATTTGTATACATCCCACAAAATCAGTTAGTACGTAATCCATGTAGTCGTGAACCTGGAAGTATAAAGAGAGACAAATGCTGTGTCAGGAGGAGGTCAAAACCACCAGACCTTCACCCAGGAGGCCAGTGTCTGGGTCCAGACAACCAGAAATCAATTTGATTTATTTGTCACATAACTTCTGGAGTTATTTTAACCCAAACCGCCATATTTCCTAAACCTAACCAAGTTATTCCTGTGAAATTTATTTTGAAAAGACTGTATGCATACAAGGAAAATTGACACATGTGTTTCTGGATATTTGGACGGAAACATGAAAAATGAGGATTACATTTTCATAAGATATCATATGAACCATTATATTGCCATAACATCTTGTACAGACATTCGTGTTCCCCAGTGGAGTCTAGTGACTTTCTCGACTCCCTGACGTTACCTCTATTACCTCCATGATGTTGACATTTGTGTATTTTTGGGTGTGTCAGCACCAATTAGATTCACTGCCATGAAATTTGAAATTTGGTATGAAATTTGGTGCAGATAATCATAGTCCCCAGATGATGTATCCTGATAACCCTGGTGACTTCCTGCGCCACCAGCAGGATGACATTTATGGATTTAGAGTGAGCTTTCTCAACAGCTTTAGGATGGATTGCCATGAAACTTGGCGCACACATTCATGCCTCATTCAGGATGAGTTGTAACTTTGCTTATCAAACTTTTCATCTAGCGCCACCATCAGGTCAAAATTTTAATTTGTCCAAAATAAAAATGTCTGCAGAACTTGATGAAACATTTTATCTGCTCTGAAGTACCTTAAAGGGAGATTTGCGAGGTATTTAATACTTTTATCAACATGGGAGTGGATGTAAATATATGTATATATCTATTACTGGAAATCAATTAACAACACTAATCAATGACAGATATTGTCCAGAAACCCTCATAGGTTCTGACTTTAACATAAAAATCTGCTCCAATCAGAACAAACTGCAGCCCAACAGGCAACAACAGCTGTCAGTGTGTCAGAGTGCTGACTTGACTATGACTTGATCCAGACTGACTGGGACTATCATAAAGTGGGCATGTCTGTAAAGGGGAGACTGGTGGGGACCCAGAGAACCCATTTACATCCACACATCTGGAGGTCAGAGGTCAACGGACCCCTTTGAACATGGCCATTACATTTTTTCTGACCCAGCAGGGCCAAGGAGTTATCAAGTTTATTTTTCTCTTTTTCCTCTTTTTTATTTTATTTTAGCTCTTACATCATTCAAGTAAATAGGACCTAATTGAGACAGGAAATTTAGTGAGAAAGACAATGATAAAGAGAGTCCCTGGGTTATTTTTGTGTTTTCTTTTCCTGGTACAAACGGTTCTGAAATGTTAAATTTATGGTATTATTGTTTTGTTTTTTCCTCAATATTTTTAGCAGTTGCTGGATGCATTTATTTCTTAACGTAATTACAGAAATAACTTTTATTGCTGATAATGTGGACTATTAGTTATGGGAGCTCTGTTTTTAGTGGTCATGTGAGTCATTTTACCTTTTTATGGGCAATTTGGAAAACGAGTGCCCTTTTTGTTAACTTTTCAGAGGAAGCTGGCAAATTTAGTGTAACTTGGTAGGTTATTTATCCTCCTTCAAGACAAGTTAGTTTCATATGATGCTAGTATCTTCATTTTAGCTTTAAAACTGAGCCAAACCTCAGCTTTGACAGCCCTAGTTACCATGTTAGCATGTAGCTCAAAGCACTGTTGTGCCTTAGTGTCGCCTCACAGTGGCTGGCTGTAGACTTAGTTCTTCTGTGTACTTGATGAAGTTGACCAGTGAGCCCTCGAAGCTTTCTTACCCAGTCGGCTTGTGTTATTAAATACTGTTTGCTCTGGTGTGATTTCGCCTGACTCATTTACAGTGCAAGGATGTGTAAGTGTGGGAAGCAAAGCCCCGGGACTGTGGGTTATCTTGGCTTCTTCCTCATGCTGAGAAATCCAAATGAGAGCTCCGCTTGTTCAGGAAGTGTTTCTTGCTTTTTTGTATTACAACTCTCAGTTGCTGAACTGTCGTTGTTTTCTATCGGCCCGGCTGGCGTGACCAGAATTGTCACACGGCTCTCGGCAGCATCAACGAAGGTCACGCATCATGTCGAATCTGAACTCAGAGACCTGGTTTTCCGTCATCCAGAAGCCAGAAAAGTAGTCCTCCTGCAGCTCAGTGTGACATAACATGCTGAAGTTATTATCACAGCGTAATTCAGATGTAATAAGTTTTGCACTTCTGAACTGGTTAATGCTTTGAAGGAGCTTAATTAGGAAATGATAATGAGAAAGTGAGTGAGCTGGCAAAAGAAGGGATTTATGAAGTGTATTTAAGTGTTGTGTTTGAATATAAAATGATTTACATACATTCATGTAAAATATGAGCTTTGTCTATACTGTGTTTGTTCTGCGCTCTCTTTGCCTTCCATATCTCCCTTCATAGATCTTTAAATCCTCTTTCTCTCTCATCCTCCTCACCATTCGCCATTCATGTTTTTTATTATTTAACAGATATTTATATTTTAAGCTTCTTTCTCTTGATCGGCCTCACTTTTTTCATCTCCCCCTTGTGGATTTTCTTCTTTTCTTAAAACCTCTGCAGCTGATTTAAGATCTGCACAGATCAGATATTAGCATTACTGTATTGAATTATTGAACCAGAGTTATTAGTTTTATTATTATATTGCCATCATTCTTTGGTCCTCATTTTATCCCTTTTTCTCATTCCTTTTCAATTATTTACAAATCTGTGTCATTTGTCCTACTTTCTACTTCTGGAACAAAATGCTCCTCATTTCCTCTCATTCCCTTCCTTTCCATATCCTGTTTCGTCCGTCTATTTGTGTCTAATAATCACTATTTCTGCTCTGTCTTCACCCTCTCACCTCTTCCCACCCTCTCAGCAGGGACAAGGCCCGCCTGGCGACAGATTCGGAGCTGGACCAGGACCTCAGCGACCGGCTGGGTCTGGGCAGCAGCGAAACCCTCACCAACGGCAGCCACCGCGCCGACATGGCGGCCGCCAGACGCCTGGCCAAACGGCTCTTCAACTTGGACGGCTTCAGGAAGTCCGATGTGGCGCGTCACCTCAGCAAGAAGTGAGCTGCTAGACAGTTTTATTGTGTTGTGGCTTTAAGTGTCTGAAAATCTCAAAAGTGTGCCAGTTGTGTAGCGTTCAAGCACACATATTGTGATCCTGCATTCTGACTAGTAGTTCGTCTGATGTTACATGGTGGTTCATACTGTATGATTTACCACCTGTAAACCTATTAGCAGCCACTGCTAACAACCTACCACACTTTGTGGTGGGAGTTGAGAGGGGCAGAACTCTAGTCCAACAGATCAATGAGCTCTGATCTAACGTTCAGTCTGTGGCGTACAAACTGTTGAGATCATGTGGTAGATGACAGTGGTCTAGAGTGACCGGTGATACTCTTCAGTGTGCATGTAACAAAATCAAGATTGCACTGTGGGACATGTAGTTTAAGGACACCATACTTCAGTAAAGTGGCATATAATTGTATGATAAGCATAATATATTCTTTGCGAGCCCTTGCGGGCCACATAAAGTGAGCTGGCGAGCTAATTTGGCCCAAGGGAGTTTGACCTGCCCTACTGCATAGGAAACTCTTGTAACTCCTTAGCAGCTATCTTCTGCAGCCATGATTGACAGTTGCTTCACCTGCCTCCCCGATGACGTCTGAACTCGCTCATGATGGTGAAATACGACGTGAAAGGATTGATCGTGGTCATACGCGTAGTCTCGCCAGTCACCCGACCAAGACGCTGAAAGACTTAATGGCACTGTGACCACTAGATCTGACATGGTGACCATCGTCAAAGATAAAACTATCATGTACTCTTTATTAAAAAAGAATATTTTTCAGTCATAATTTGACTTAAATCAGCAGTTGAGTGTAGACTTAGACTTACTTTATTGTCATTTTACATATGCAGGGAGACTTATATACAGGGTAACGACATAATGTTTCACAGGGACCACAGCGTTGCATAGAACAATATGAAAAACACACAACACACAAGACATAACACAGAAACTGAAGACGTTGACAAGTACTGAATAAGTATAAAAATATATACAGAACTCTATGCAGCTGTACACATTAAACATTATATACACAACATTATAGACACAATTAAACACTATATACTGTACACATGCACTGTACACATTAAATATTAAATATAGATTGTACACATTGAATATTGTGTACACTTACTAGATGAAAAATTCACAGGCACACCTGACACTAGCGGAGAAATTCAGCAGCAAACAGAGCTAATAGCAGCAGGTTGCAGGTTGCTTCAGGTGTACCTGACACAGGTGAGTAGGGAGTCAGTGGAGGACAGAGAGTCATTATCTAAGTTTTACGTGTTAAGTGTTCAGGCTGTTGAGGAGCCTGTGGGATGGAGCTGTTGTACCGCCTGGTGGTGGTAGCACAGATGCTCTGGTATCTTCGTCCAGAGGGTAGCAGGGTGAGTTGGATGTGGAAAGGGTGAGCGGGGTCTTTCACAATGCTGGTGGAATAATGTATTGTTACAACCCTAATGAATAGTAATACCACTAGTACTACCACTAGTTATTAATAAACTTATTATAAACAATAAGAAGCATCACTCCTCTTAATCAGTATGTTAAGTACTCTATAACTATATTTCTATGACTGCAGGAAAAAGCTCCTTTCTACTGCATCTTATGTTTAATGAATGCTGACGTACTGGGGTACATTTACAATCTGCCTAAATAGTGCTGTGTTTTACTACATCTGCATTCTGCTCCATCAGCCCGTCAGTCTGTCGGCTCGTGCTGATGAGAGGAAAAAAATGGGATTAAAGGGTTTCCTCACTTCCTGACACATGCACTCTGGGAATCCCTCCTTTTTTCTGGTCTGCATCTCCAGCTGACTGGCTGACAGCTCAGACTGAGGCCATTCACTGAGAGCGCTAGCATTTGGTAGCTAGATTTGTTGTTTTTTGATTGCAATATTTCTTCCTCATAATGTTGTTTTGTATGTTGTCTAACTGTCTGTCTACAGTAACGACTTCAGCCGTCTGGTGGCAGAAGAGTATCTGAGTTTCTTCAACTTCACAGGTCTCGCTCTTGACCAGGCGTTAAGGTGAGAACACATAGAACAACTGTTTTAAATACATATAATCACAAGGCGAGACAAGACAGTAAAATATTGTTTGTCACAAAAAATGTAATGTGTCATATATACATATATAGTTAAATTATAACTGTGGTCTTAAGATGTGTTATCTGAGCCTCACAGGTGGCTGTGATTTGGCCTCAGTTGCATGAAAATCTGCAGATGTTTTGGTTTTATCTTAGTTTGTATTGAAATAGAAACTGTCCACTGTTAAACACTGCTCTCTAGAGGGCAGATGTGGTGTTGCACTGAGTGAAATGAGTATCTACTGCATGTAATCATATGCACTCAGTGTTTATTGTTTAACAGAGGTTCATACTCTATTCCTTTTATTTCACTTTTATTTTATTTACTCAGATATTAGTTAGAGTTACATACTCACCTTCACATTTATGCAGTCTAACACTGCATGGTGGGTGTAACGAGTAATTTGTTGAGCAGTAACCACCATTTAAATGTTTTTAAAGGGTAGAGAACCATAACTTAAGTTAAAGCAGTAATACTGCAGTGTGAAAATACCATATTACAGAAAAAAGTCCTGCATTTAAAAATATACTCAAGTAAAAGTACAGACCTGACTCCTCTCACATGTTTATATTACAGCATACACCATTCTTACTAATATTATTGCTGATGAATTAACATTTAAACCGCTCTTTAATGTTGCAGCAGGTCATGCTGGAGATCATTTGTAACAATTTTTTACCTTGTTAGGTAGATTATTATCAGCACTTTGAGTGGTCAGAAGTCCAGAAAGCTGCCATTTACCATTATTCTGTAAGACCACATCATATTTGTTAAGATGTAAACAGCCTGAAATAAGGTGCAGTACAAGTATATAGCAGCATGAAATGGAAATACTCAAGTTAGTATACACCACTTGAATAAATCAACTAATTATATTTGATTTCACAAAGCATGATAAGTCATAAAAAGTCATAAAAACATCTTAATGGAAAAAGGAGAACACACTGATTTATTTATTCATTTTTCCGGTGGACTATGATGCTTATTACAGGTCATGTTTAACCTGTAATGGATAAATATCTGGATGGATAAGGAGTACTAACCGTCGCTGTGTTTGTGTGTGCAGGACTTTCCTCAGGCAGTTTGCCCTGATGGGGGAAACTCAGGAGAGGGAGCGAGTGCTGTCGCACTTCTCTAAGCGCTACCTGGACTGCAACCCAAAAGTGGCTCCGTCAGAGGGTGAGTACTGCAGAGGAGCGCTTCAAAGAACCACTTAATTCATAAATAAAGAAAAAATACACCTGTTCCTGGATATATAATGTGATAGTATAATAATAGTGATGAACCTGCAGCTCATTTTGTTGCTTTACTCTAATTTCAATATCTCTTCATGCATTTTCTGTTTGTGTATCGTGTACTGCTGCTTTTAATTGTCTTGTATTGTGTAAAGACAATATAAAAGAGTGAATCATAACTTTACAATTGTTTACTATGTTTTTAGCTAATTTAATCAATACCAATACCACGGTAACAAAGGCGAATAACGTGTGTTGACATGCATTACATGTAGGTATCTGTAAGCTGACAGACAAAGTGAGGACGTGTCATTTAGCAGATGGAGCTAACTCCTGTGTTCATCCTGTAGATGCAGTTCACACTCTCACCTGCGCCCTCATGCTGCTGAACACCGATCTACACGGCCAGGTGAGTCATAACTAGTACCTGGTGGTGTGCATCCATGTGTGAAAGACAATCTGCTGTACAGTAAGTGTGTAGGAAGCGTTACTGCAGGCTTTGCAGCCAGACAAAAGGTAAACAGCTTTGGTGGCTGTGGCTCGGAGGGCAGAGCAGGTCATCCACTCCGGATCCTCCGGTCACATGTTGAAGGCTGAGCCATCGGCGTGTGAATGAGTATTTAGATCAGATCCTGATGGACCAAATACGCCCCCTTGCATGGCAGCCTCTGCCGTCAGTGGATGAATGTGTGTGTGTGAACGCTGACATGTTGTGTATTGAGTGTCTGGAAGTCTAGAAAAAGCATTGTATAAATGTAACTCCATTTAACAAACAAATAAAAGTTTTATGAGCTGGATTCTCCTCGAATGCTCTTTTGATTAACTGAGGAGTTTTGGGACTTTAAGTCTGCTCACCAGCTGATCTGCAGGTCTGCTGCTGAGCCTCTTTCACCATCATTAATGTGCTGCTTTTATAGCCACAGCCTTCCTCTCCAGATCTGGGTCTCAGTGATCGAGCAGCTCTGCGGATGAGTGATTAATTAAAGTGGCTGTAGAGGTGACTGGATAGGGGATCAGCTCCTTTAGGGAACAGATATAGATATAGGTATACTGTAAGTTTTATCTTTGTTGTGGGAGGCAGATGGCCGCCCACCCAGAGCCTGGTTCTGCCTCAGGTTTCTACCCATTAAAGGAGAGCTTTTTCTTGCCACTGTCGCACCGAGTGCCTGCTCTCGGGGATCTCTTGTTGGGTCTATAAATTATAGAGTTTCGTCTAGACTTGTTTATATGAAAAGCATCTTGAGGTGACTTTTGTTGTGATTTGACGCTATATAAAAATGAACTGAATTCACTTGACTTTCTGTCTGACTGTGTTTGATTAATACAATAATAATTTCTAAAATTTTAATTTTAATTTAGTTCATTTGTCCTTTATTTAACCTGAAAGGTCCCAGTGAAATAAAATATCACTTTAACCAAACAATTCAGATTTTTAATTCAAAATATAAATAAACAAATACATTCTTAGGCCATATATCGAGAGTCGAATCGATATATAGAAAAATACATATGGTAAACATTTTTATATAATTTTGATAATATATTGTCATATTGACCAGCCCTAAGAAGTAGTATGAAATAGATTTATATTCCTCTTATGGTTGTCAAAGTTGACGCGATAACATTTGTTTGCCACTAATTTCTTTAACGCGTTAACGCAGTTGATCTTTCGGAGGTTGTAGCAGCTCAGTTTTAGGTCGTCAATAGAGAGACACAAAAAATGTTGAATCACACTCATGATGTTTGTAGGGCTGCTGAGTTAACGCGATAATAATGAGTTAATGCAAATTCAGTTTAACGCCACTAATTTCTTTAATGCATTAACACAACTTGCAATTTTTAGGCTGTATTGGCTCAGTTTTAAAGCCAGAGTGAAGATACTGGTATCATATGACACTAGAAAACCTGAAGAATCCATCGGTACCAGCCAGGTCAGACTAGCTTGTCATGAAGGAGGTTAAATAACGCTCCAAACTTGCACTAAAGTTTAGCGAGAAAAAAACCACCATGGCCATTTTCAAAGGGGTCCTTTTGACCTCTGACCTCCAGATATGTGAATGAAAAGGGGTCACGAGTCATACTAGCTTGTTAATAAGGAAGCTAAGTAATGCTCCAAACTTATGTTAAATTTTAAAGTGCTTTCCTGTGTTATTTGTAGCCTGTAGAAGGGTATCATTCAGGTCCCAGTCAGGATGCTTCTTTGTCCACTCCCATGTTGATAGGAGTATTAAATACTTGACAAATCTCCATTTAAGGTACATTTTGAACAGATTTGCGATTAATCACAATTAAATATTTTATTCGACTGACGGCCGCGATTCCTCTTTTTTCAGAACATCGGTAAGAGGATGTCGTGCACGCAGTTCATTGGCAACCTGGAAGGACTGAACGACGGCCAAGATTTTCACAAGGATCTGCTTAAAGTAAGCTCAAGACTAAAATAGCACTCACACACTCACACACACTCACATGCTGTCACGCACAGACACACATCTGAAATGAGAGCGAGCAGCCTGAGCGAGCCGGCGTGGTATTGTCCCTCAGATCTGTGCGACTAAGCCTGGCTGTCTGGCCTGCGCTCACTGCCAGCTGGCGTTCACCTCATCTCCAGAGGCCTCCAATCAGAGGCCTGCCTGAGCCCGCCACTTCCTGGTACACCCCAGCTTCGGCGCAGGCTGGAAGACTAATAGTTCTGTGATCTGGAGGCAGCGAGACGTGGCCATCCCTCGGGGTATCCGTGCGTGACTTCAACAGCATTAGATTAGGCTATTATCTTAACCCTGTTGAGTTCGGCCGCAATAGATCGTGAACCATCAGACAGGGTTCAGCCGGAGGCCTGGGGCCACATGATGTGGCGAAATAACCCAATCAGAGTGGGCCGCCTGTCCATTGGTGTGCCTAATGATGATGCCGTTGATTAGTTTTGTCTGCAGAGTGGTTCGTCAACATGCCACGGGGCCCCTGAGTGCAAGTCAACAAGTTGTAATGGGGTATTTATAATGCATGAGAGAGAGGGAGAGAGGCCTCGTCCGTCTGCTGAAACGACTTCAGAAATGAAAAGCTGTTATTAAGGGCAGATAGTATCCATGCTGCAGCCATGTGACCGCGAGCTACGTGAGGCAGAGAGAGAAAGAAACAGTCCCACAGACGTGCATTAGCTGTTTTATTAATGCTCATATAGATCCAGGAACAGCCTTTTTAATCATGCCTACCACTTTCCACAAGCTCTTTTATTCTCTTTCTCACCCTGCAGCTACACTCTCTCGTTCCCTTGTCCTCTGATTCTCTAAATGTTCGGCCGGCCCTCCCTCACTTGCCCCTTATCTGGGCTCCGTTAAGCTCCCGTGCAGTTTTAATCTTCATCTCTAGGCTGCGTCTCACTGCCACCTTTATCTGCACTCGTTCACCTCGTTCCGGTCCTGACCCGTCGTCTCAGCTCTCCCCAGCTGCACCAGCTATTCATGAATCCATATTTCTGTGGTCTTAGTTTCAAACAAGTGATTTACTAAATCAGGTTGCACTGTTAAAACTTAGACGATAGTTTGTTGTTTGTTCATTAACGCAATTTGGTATTTTTAGGTTGTGACAGGCTCAGTTTTACTGCTGGAGTGAAGATGCTGGTACCATATGAAACTAGAAAACCTGCCTGTTGGGCTGCAGTTTGTCATGTTATGATTTGAGCAGATTTTTATGCTAAAGTCAGAACCTGTGAGGGTTTCTGGACAATATCTGTCTTTGTAGACCACATACGGTACACACCAAAACTGACAGTAACTGCACTGTACTGTACACCGACTGAGCATCACTACTACCCAGGTGTAAACCTCAACTCATATTGTGCAAAACTTTCAGGTGAAATTTCAATGTGCAATATCTACCTTTATAGTCTGTTTATTGTCAATACCGTATATCTTGTTCCTATTGTTAATATTTCCTTCTATTTAAATTGTCACATTTTATGTTTATCTACTTGTTTTTGCACTATCCCCTGCAAATTTCCCCACTTTGGGACTAATAAATCTTATCTGATCTTATCACAGCAGTCATCTGAACATTTATTTCTTCTGGAAAAGTTTGCCCTACTTTTAAATAATCTTTCATTAATTATATTTGTTCACAAATAAAAAAAAACAAGTTATGATGAACAGTTCATTAATTATTTTTACAAAAAGAACATTAATATTGAATTGATAAATTACAGCAGCATCAATCTCACCCCTGTAGCCATGCCTCGGTTCGCCCAGATGCTCCCACATACTGTAGTTCTTATGTTCGTGCAGCTTATGAGCCGCGGCCACAAATACACGGCGTTGCATCGTTATGAATCTCCATTATGAGTTTCCCAGCGACCCTGATGTAGAGAGGACAGACAGGAAAACGCAAGAAAAAGTCACAGTAAGGCAATGAGTCAAATGAAGTGCACTTCAATCTAAACTAGTTAGTTTTGTAAGTTAGCTGCTCGACACTGACACACGGCGGTAAAAATATTTAACAGCATCTTGATTTAACAGCTAACCTCTTCAGAAGAGCTACCTGCTAACCTCCTCCTTTCCTTTCCTTTCTTGTTTATTACTGTCCTCCTTATTCTCCCTTATCTCGCCATCTTTTCCTGCTATGAAATAACTGTCATTCCTCCACCACCACCGCCCCCTCTCCATCCTCGTATCTCTCATTTCCTCCACTCATTCTCCTTCTTTCCCATTTCCCCTTTGTGTCCGGTATCAGCGTCTGTGAGCCGAAGAAATCCATCGCTCTGTCTCATTTTCTACAAAAGCAGCACACATGTACCGTATATCTCACACATTGTCCCAGACTCGGCACTTGTTTCCTCTGTCACCATTTTTGCAACAGCATCACAGCGACGGTTGTGTTTCCATCACATCTTTGCTTCTCTGCCATCCGTCTGTCCCTCTCTCCTCTTATCTCTCAGTTTTAAGCCATTTGTTATCATCCAAGTACAGCGAATAATCAGTCATTTTCCACATTTTCCTCTCTACCTCTTACTTATTCTTTCTACCTTTCCACCTAGATGTTAATTGTAATGTCAGTCTTTAATTTAATACAATATTAATTTGAAAAGGGAAAATGGGCATTAATCAGCATTAATCAGCAGTAAATGTAGCCACGTTAGCGGAGAGGCTACTCTCTCTGCCTGATGTTGTTAGACATCCTGGAATAATGAAAATAATACATAATGTACAATAGCTAAGAACATACTGCCTTGGTAAAAACTATATACAGTACAATACAGTGACACAGCATGAGCGGACAAAAAGTACAGTACGAGTAGCCTGCAGTCATGTTCAAGGTGGATAAAAATACCATCATTGCCAACGTTGTTGGCTCTCAACAGTTTTTACATATGTATGTATACCAGGGCTGTCAAAGTTAACGCCATAATAACATGTTAAAGCAAAATTATTTTAATGCCACTCTTTTGTTAACGCATTAACACAGTGTTATTGATCTTTCAGAGGTAGCAGGCTCAGTGAAGATATGGCATCATATGAAACTAGAAAACTTAGTGACTCCATCAGCACCAACCAGGTCAGACTATGAAGGAGGTTAAATAATGCACCAAACTTGTGCTAAATTTTGGCCAAGAAAAACATTTTCAAGCAAGCTAGTATGACCTGGCCAAGAGATTGCATGAAAGAAATTAGTGGTGGTAAAACAAATTTCCATTAATGCCTTATTATCTTAACTTTAGCAGCCTGAAAACTACACAGAGCAGCATTTTACACATTTAATGCTGCATTTCAGGCAGTTCAGTAAGTTTTGACATATATATATATATATTTTGGAGACAAACTGCATTTATTCAGAGTTGGATAAAAGTGAAAGCTCTGCATTAACGTGGGATACATCCATCATAACGCAGTAAAATGTGATTATTTAAGACTGCGCCATATGTTGAAGCTTTGCTGTGAGGGACAGGAAACACTGCTGAGCCTGTAGCTGAAACACTAAAACAGAAATCAGCTGCCTGGTGGACTGGAAAATAATGAGCGGGGCTTTGCATCCCCTCGACACCTGCTGCCACCTCCGTCCCTCGGGTGCATTACCCTCCGTCTTTCATCATCTATTAGCTCCTTGCTCTCTTTTTTCACTCCTGTTTTCTAGCTCTTTTTTTTGCTTCAGTAACTCTTGATTGTTGCTGATTCTTCCTCTCTCTCTTAATTATTCCCTCTCTTTGTCTTTTGATTAAACCTTGTGATTTGTGGTTTCCCATTAAAACTACAATAGAGGAGCAGAGTGGAGGAATCTCCTGAACTGAGTGTGTCAAGCTTTGGCTTCAAATCCTCTTTGACAGACTCTCAAGAACACCAGCGTAATACCTGGAGTAGGTCTGTCAATCGATTAAAATATTTAATCAAGTTAAATCCGCAGTTAATTACGATTAATCGCATGATTGTCTGTAGTTCACCATGATTATTTCCCAATTAGTAGCACATTTTTTTCTGTTCAAAATGTATTTAAAGGGAGATTTTATCGCCATGGGAGTGGGCAAATATGCTGCTTTATGCAAATGTATGTATATATTTATTACTGGAAATTAATTAACAACACAAAACAATGATAAATATTGTCCAGAAACCCTCAGAAACCCATACTACATTTAGCATAAAAAATATGCTCAGAATCATAACATGGCAAACTGCAGATGTGCAGACCTGCTGCTAAGGAGGAGATGTAGTATAAAAAGTCCATGCAGGAAGGAGGTCAGGGTGGTCGGGTCAAACTAACACTTTTTATTTTATTTAACTATTTTATTATATTTTTGTTACATAACTTGCATACTTTATTGGGCTGTCAATCAATTGAAATATTTGATCAATCGCAAATGATTTGAACATTTTTATCCGTTCAAAATTTACAAAACACAAAACAATGACAGATATTGTCCAGAAACCCTCACAGGTTGAAAGAAATTGGTGGCATTAAAATGAACTTGCATTAACACGTTATTATCGCGTTAACTCTGACAGCCCTACAAACATCATGTGTGATTCCTGGTGCGATTCAAACGGGATCAAACATTTGTTTGCCTCTCTCCGTCGACTACGGCTCATGTTTTTCTGAAGTAGGGTCCCGTGACGGCCCACCAGGCTTCGCCTGTCTGTCCCAGCAGTAACAGGACGGAGGTTGTACAGAGTGTCCTGTACATACAGCACAGTGCACGTGTCCACTCGAGTGCTGATGCTTGTTTGTCTCAATCAGCGTGTTCTCGTTCCAGGGTTCATAATGAGGTAATAAACTATTTTAATGTACTCCAGAGGATATTTCCTCCTGCAGTTACCCACACCAGACCGTCACAGAGATGTGACAGGCTGACAGAAGCTGGTCAACAACACAGCTAAACATTCACCCTCAATCACATAACTGTTATTGTAGAAAATAAATTATTGGAGGCCCCCGATCGTTCTGGTTTATTACAACCAGGATGTTATCTTCTAATAACATTATACAAACCAAGTTAACTGGAAGGAAGAAAAAGGGAAAAACTGGTCAGACATCCAGTTTATACAAACATATTTAGAGGAGAAAACAAAGCAGAGCTGTAAAATTATTATCCAAATTATCTCTTGTAAATCAAAATTTCTGTTTCGACTTTGACTTAATGTGCTGCTTTAAAATCAATATAGTATCACAAAACATGGTGAGGAAAGTATGTGTAAGTGAGGAGTATTAAATGCTTGACAAATCTCCCTGTAAGGTACATTTTGAACAGGGAAAAAATGTGCAATTAATTTGCGATTAATCACAATTTACTATGGACAATCATGCAGGGAATCGCAATTAAATATTTTAATTAATTTTCAGCCCTAGTGTACATATACAGTACATGTCCCTTGTCTTTATCTCCCCTTTTAAATACTCTGTCGCTATCAATAAAGGACATAAAAAGCTCAACAAAATACGTAGCTAACCTGGTGGGGATGCAACAAACTCTTCATACAGAGGAAGCCGTCGTTTACAGTAATACAGTATGTCTGATTTTATTAGACCAATGCTGCAAAGCACTGAACAGAACTACCGTATGACAATAAGGACTTTTATAAGAGTTTATCTTTGATTCATGAGGTATTTAATTTGATGGGTTTGTCAAAAACTGACACTCCTGTCTGGTCATTTTATACACAAACAGTTTGGTACAATATGGTGATATTTCAAGTACAAATTTTAAGTACTAGTATTTAACTTCAGTGTATTTGTGCACTCCCATGTCGATAAGAGTGTTAAATACTTGACAAATCTCATTTAAGGTACATTTTGAACAGATAAAAAATGTTATTAATCACGATTAACTATGGACAATCATACGATTAAAAGCGACGGAATTTTTTAATCAGCTTTAATTAAAGTCAATACAGTATCACAAAACATAGTACCGTGAGACTGAAGTGTAGTATTTTCTGACGCCCATATTGTAATAACTAGTAAGTAGTGTAATTTTGAACCATGCTGTGTAATTTGTCCAGTTGTCTGATTAATCTAGTTATTTATTTATTTGCTTGTTGACTGAGTCTTTGTCAGCTGTTTTCTGCAGCACTGCAGTGTTTGGACATAATGTGTCCATGAGTGGCTCTCTGTTTGGGCAATTACCACACAAAGAAATGATTAAGACTCGTGGTCCCAACGCCGCAATAAGCTCTTAAGCCTTCATAACCACATCATGTTCCTCTATACTGGCTTGCATGGGAGTCATAGCTGCTGTGTAACCAACGCAGCTCCCTGCAGAATCTGAAGCTCTGGCTGGCGGCCCAAGCTAGCGCTTTAGAGGAAACTTTGCTGCTTTATAGTGAGGCTCAGAGATGCATATGTTTGCACTCTCTCTTTGTTTGTTCTCTCTCTCTCTCTCTCTCTCTCTCTCTCTCTCTCTCCAGCACCGCTCGGGGCTTAAAGCTTCAAGTGGGAGCTAATGATGCTCTGAAGTAGGTTACCAGCCCGCATTAGAGCAGGAGAACAAATTCTGCTGAAATGAAAATGTCGTACAGCTCAATCAAGACACCCCGAACTGCGCTGCTCATACAGTAATTAGGTTTGCTGATGGTATCGATTGTGTAGCAGCATCGGTGGCGAGGGAAAAGACAGATGACTTATTTGTTTTTGTAAGTGAGGGGAAAGGAGTCATTGTTTAGTGTGTCGGTCTGCAGCTATGAGCTCGACGGCCATGTCTGAGGAGGGAGATGAACCCAAAGACACTCAATATCATTACCGATTTACATATTCAATGTGCACAGAGAGGAAAAATCTCTAAAAACACTAATGCACATGATTTTATTTACCAAATCCTTGCAGCGTTGCTGTTAGGGGTCACAAACTCACATTACTTTAGGTTGGAACTGCTGTACTGCAAATGTACCTTAAAGGGAGATTTTTCAAGTATTTAACACTCTTATCAACATGGGAATGGACAAATGTGCTGCAGGTCAAAGTTGCCAGATGATGTATCCTAATACATCACCATCAGGTCAAAGTTTTAATTTGTCCAAAATAAAAATACCTGCAGAACTTCCCTTCGCCATTGTTTTAATTAACTGCAAATTATTCACACATTTATTATAGATTCAAAATGTACCTTGTACATAATTGCACATTTTTTTATCTGTTCAAAACAAAGGGAGATTTGTCAGATATTTAATACTCTTATCAACATGGCAGTGGGCACAGATGCTGCTTTATAAATGTATGTATATATTTATTATTGGAAATCAATGAACAACACAAAACAAACTGCAGCCCAACAGGCAACAACAGCTGTCAGTGTGTCAGAGTGCTGACTTGACTATGACTTGATCCAGACTGACTGGGACTATCATAAAGTGGGCATGTCTGTAAAGGGGAGACTGGTGGGGACCCAGAGAACCCATTTACATTCACACATCTGGAGGTCAGAGGTCAAGGGACCCCTTTTAAAATGGACATGATAGTTTTTCCTTTGAATAATTTAGCCTCCTGCGTGAGAAGCTAGTCTGACCTGGTTGGTACCGCTGGATTCTTCAGGTTTTCTAGTTTCATATGATACCTCCATCTTTAAAATTCAAAACTTCCAGTTACAAGTTGTGTTAATGCACTAAAGATACAAATACACTTTATTATCATGTCAACTTTGACAGCCCTACTCATTATGATTACTGATTTCTGTTTCTACAGACATGATCTTTTACCACATTCTTGCAGCGTTGCTGTTCGTGGTCACAAACTCACATTACTTTTGGGTGAAACTGATGTACTTCAGTACAAATTTAAGTCTTTTCTTTTCATGCCAGTCTCTACTTTTACTCCATGGCATCTCAGAGGGAACTATTGTACTGTATTTATTCAGTTACTTTATAGATTATTATATTTTACACACAAAACATGTAGAAAGTACAACAAATGGTTGTACTTTTACAATTAATTTTCCTTTAAAACATCACAGTTTAACCCTATAATATAGTATTTTTACAGTGTGGTGTTAGTACTGTTAAGTAAAGGATCTGACTACTTCCTGCACTGCTGGATATGTGCAGGTTGTCCTCTCCTTGGTGGGAATCTGCTTTAAAATAAAATAAATAAAATAAATTTTGAACAAAACATTTCAGCTATTTCCTTTCCAAAGCTGAACAAGTCTTTTCCCCCTCTCCTCTTCCTCACAGAGCGTACCGCCCTGCATGTTTGGCAGAGTAATGCTGCTTTATTCATGGAGAATGGAGACCATTCACATTAAACGCCATGAAAAGATAATGAATTGTCCTCTACTTTTAAAACTGTCTCCGCTCCAGATCAACCTTTCTACCAGGAAACCATATTTTTTGAGACTGATGTTTTGTAAGTTATGTTAGTGATATTTGTGTGAGTTTTCCATAATCCTTCTTCTTTTTCTTCTTCTTTTTACTTAGTTTACATAAGGTTTTAAGGCAAACCATGACCTTTTTCCTCAACCCAACGAAGTTGTTTTGTTGCTTAAACTGTGGATGTTACCGTGCCAGCTGTACAAATGTGCAACCATGACTTGCAGAATATCCTTGTAATGTTATGCTATTTTTACGGCATCCCGTGAGATACACTATATTGGTAAAAGTATTGGCTCAGCTACCCTTTGCAGCTATAACAGCTTCGATGCTTCTGGGAAGGCTTTCCACAAGGTTTAGGAGTGTTTATGAGAGTTTTTCACCATTCCTCCAGAAGTGCATTCGTGAGGTCACAGTGTTGTTGGACGAGAAGGCCTGGCTCTCAGACTCCGCTCTAATTGACCTCAGGTTGAGGTCAGGACTCTGTGCAAGCCGGTCAAATTCAGCCACACTAAACTGTCTCATCCAGGTTTTTATGGTCCTGCTTTGTGCACTGGTGTAGTCATGTTGGAACAAGAAAGGGCCATCCCCAAACTGTTCCCACAAACTTGGTATGCTGAAGCTTTCAGAGCTCCTTTCACTGGAACTAAGGGGCCAAGCCCAGCTCCTGAAAACCAAACTTTACACTTGGCACAGTGCAGTCAGACAAGTACTGTTCTCCTGGCAACCGCCAAACCCAGACTCATCCATCAGCTCGCCAGATGATCCTTTAGAGGCAAAACGTTTGGTGTCATCAGCGTGATGTTAGATGCTGCAGCAAGATCAAATATGAATAAGAAATAGCAAAGGTCCTAATAAGGATCCTTGAGGAACGGCACATTTCATTTCATGTGGGTGGCTGTGGCTCAGAGGGTAGGTCGGCGGTTTAACCCCAAATTGCTCCTGAAGCCTGAACCATCGGCGTGTGAATGAGTATTTAGATTAGATCCTGATGGGCAAAGTTGGCACCGTGCATAGCAGCCTCTGCCATCAGTGTGTGAATGGGTGAATGCTGACACGTAGTGTAATGCACTTTGTGTGGTTGGAAGACTAGAAAATATAATAATATAAATACAAGTCCATTTAGTTTCTGAGCCACTTACTGTACAAGTATTATCATAGAAGCCATATTTATATTTTTTTAAAAGCAAAATACAATGTTTAACAGCATAAAATTTTGAATTTTTTTATTTTGAAAGGTCTAAAAATATGCCTTTTGCATACTCGATATTATCCAACACCAAACACCTCGTGGCTGCAAGAAAACAGACTCTGACTGTGATACAAATCTCACACATTTTTACTCTAAAAATATTTTTTTTAAAAATAAGAAAATGTAGTGCTATCGAAGGGAAAGTAGCAGAGAAATGTAGTGGGAAAAAAGAAAGAGAGAGTGTGAAGAAGAGGCAGCTGCTGAGGTCAGCGGAGACGTGAGGCGAGGCGGTGGATACTCTCCCCGAGCTGTCTGGACCCTCCATGAGGGACAGAGGGAGACGTTCAGACTGGATGTGAAATACTGAGTGGGATGGAGAGACCGACAGCAGACGGGAAAACTGATAGAGGGCATGAGGTAACAAAAACGACGTTGTTTGGTTTGCTTTTGGCAAGCAGGTGTTTTTTGTTGTGCAGTTGGCTGCAGCTTCATTGGAGTAATTCAGGGTTAAGTGCTCTGCTCGGAGGGACCTTGATGATTTTCTTGGGCTTCAAGCCACAAGCCCACAAGCTGCTGCTGCCCACAGAGTCTCAGGGAGGAAGGATAAGAGCACTACAAAGACAGACAGTGACAGAAACTAACACTGAAGCTTTTACCTCCTCCCACTAACAGGCTGTCGTCTTGATGCAGGTTGTTTGCAGTCAGAGGTTAGCTCCAACCCCCACCCAACCCCTCCCCGGGCTCGCTGATGCTCCTTTCTTTCCCTCCTGTTGGAGTCACAGCTCGCCAACATGTCCGCCCTGATGGTGCATGTCAAAAGAAGACACTGCTCATCAGGGAGGAACAGTTTCCTTCAGTCACAGCACCCATTAAACTTTTATTGTGGTGTTTTAAATTTAGCAATGGGCC
Organism: Pterois miles; assembly: GCA_947000775.1. NCBI lineage: Eukaryota > Metazoa > Chordata > Actinopteri > Perciformes > Scorpaenidae > Pterois > Pterois miles. The sequence continues at coordinate 18,299,175 of CAMQGK010000299.1, read as the reverse complement.
TAAAATACAGAGCAAGAGCAGGATGAGAGCGTCAGTTGGATACAAACAAATATACAGGTGCAGCTCATTACACAAAGGGTTAGCTTAACTAACTAACTAACTAACTAACTAATTAAAAACAATACAACAACAAAAGGAATAGGAAAAGTAGTCATTTCTGAGGGTTGTAACATCCCAGTTTCATTGTGTTTTTCCCAGTGTTGGAATGTAAATATGACATATTTGTACTTTATTTGTGTCCAATGTATGCAGTTTTATACTTCTACTCAACTACATATCAGAGGCAAATATTTTATTGGGTATATTATATTTTTACACCACTACATTTATTAAAAAATAACCTCTTAAAGGTGTTAAATTCAAAAATCAGAGCATAACTGTTGACTCCACACGGCTCTCAACATGGCGTCGATGGTTCTCACCGGACAGTGACACTACAAACACATGATGATCTTATAGACCATGATGCATTGCTGTAGATTAAACCAGCCAACCGGATATAAAGGTGTTAGAAAACAACATGCACATTAACGCAGCAGTAATATTACTCCAGAAATATTAGATATAATAGTAAAACACTGCCAGGGAACATTTTACTGCACAATGGGTACTTTTAGTTTCAGTACTTTAAATGCATTTTGGTGATTACAGACTTTTACTACTTTTACTTAAGTCAAATTTCTGTACAGTTTACTCAAAAAGCGTATTTGTACTAGGGTGGGAAAGATCACAATTGTTTGTTTTTGGTTTTTTTTTTTTTTGATTTTGAAATAGATTTTTTTAAAGCCAGAATCGAAATATTTGTGTCATTTGAGTCTATGTGGCGGTAGAAGGAAGTTACAGCTTTTATTGTTGTAGTCTGAGTAACGTGATGTTATATCCGGTCTGTATCCATCAACCAAAACAAACAGTAGCTGGCTGCAGTTCGCAGGAACCGGCAGATAAGACAGAGCAGAAAATGTTGGAGGCCGGCCGTCGCTCTCGTCTCCGTGGTCAAACGGGCCGACGCTACGACTGCAGAGCGCCATATGCTGACATTTATGTTAAATACATTCAGACGGCCCCGATGGAGCTGACCATGGATGGATAAAGAGAACGGAGCTGACGGAGAGCTAGAGACCACCTTGGAGGAGTTAGAGGAAGTAGACATGTGCGATTACATCCGGGTTTCAAAATAAGGTGTAATTACGTGTTTTCACAGTCTGATACTTCAACAACAAAACTGAGACTTTCTTGACTTGCAAAATTATGTGTTAAATTGACAAACATCAGATGTGTGATTCATGGTGCACTTCAAATGGGATTAAGAAAATATTTGTATCTCTCCGTTGACTACCTTCATATTTTTTCTGAAATAAGATCCCATTGTGGTCCAACAGAAGCTACGATAGCTTCTCCGGCTCTTCGTTCTGTCGAAGGTCAGCTCTGTCAGCTTGTTAATGGTCAACAGCGCAGATTTACTGCAGTATACTGAGGAGTTTCCCTCCGCACATATTTCTTTATCTTTTATCCCCAACATTTCTTTACATAACTTATTATTGTTCATTGAGGTGATACCCTTGTAAAACTTGCTTATGATCCTTTTGCTCTTTTCACAATTATAAACATCAATAAATATCTGATCATTTTTGGTATCTTAAAATATCTACATATACCATATGTGCAAAAAACACTAAATATTTTTTTCTTAAAAGTCTTGAAGTCATCTCACTTTTTTAAACAGCAGATGTTACATTTGTTTGTGAGACTGATGTCTGAATCTTTTGGTTTGTATTGACTGTAGACGTAAAAATGAGTCCTATCGATGCTCCGAGGTCTGATCTGATTGACGCCGTCATTAAATCTCCGGTCACACTCCTGTAGCTCACATTGTCCCTGTTACTCACTCGAGTCAATAACTCCATTTGACCGATTTCTCTCGGGGGATACGCCTCATTCATTTGTCTCATAAGCAGAGGTTTCTGTCATATGCTCAATTTTCTCAGTCGCTCCCTTTTTCTTTCCTGCTTCCTCTTTTACTATGGTTTTGTTTATTTTGAGTATACTTTTATATGTGCTCCTTTTGCGTATTTGCTGCAAAGCTTGTTTGGTTAAATTTGATTTTAAGGTGGGAGTCGTTTAATTGAATGGGGTTAAACATTCATAATCACTTAGTAATGCAATAAATCTGCATGTTGTGATGAAGTAGTGTGTCGGCACATTGCTGTTTATAGTGAGATTTTTTTAGGACGCATTAAATCTCAAACACACTAATCATCAGAAGCATTTGAGCAAACCAACAGGGAACGTGTGAATATGATTGAATAATTATTCTTATTAGTCGTAATCTACCACCTCTCCTCTAGAGGCCACCAGATCCTACATACTGCTTCATTAAAGCAGCTATGATCAATATTTTTGACAGCATGTAATGAAAAGGGGTGGCTCACAGTGAATTATCGTCGGTGAGCGTTTGTCAACCTAGTTTTTCAGTGTGTCCCGCCGTCGGCTGTAGTCTGCCCGTGTCGGAGGTTGAATCGGCGGCGCTGCCCGTCGGTGAGAGAAATCGCTGTTTGGCTTAAAGGAATCAGTGAAGAGAGAAATGAATAGAGCAAGACAAACACAGAAGACTCTTTTTCACCTTCGTCTCATCTGATCGTTGCAGATATTTTCACAGAGCCTTGGCCGTCTGGAATGAAGCTAAGTGGTGAGTGAGAGTGGTGTGAAAATGGTCGGCAGATGGCGCTTTGTCCGTCCTCGGTCTTTGAATGATGGATATGGACTACCGTGAGCTGCTGGTGTGATTTATTTCATTTCATGCAGGCACAGAACGTGTGTGCTGACTGACCGTCGGCTGTCATCTTTGCGGTGTGTTCGAGTGCAACTTGGCCAGGACAAAGGAAGCATGAGGTGACACAACTAGAGACCTTTGTCACCTCTAGTTCTTGCTCACTGTGTCCCCAGCTTTGGACAGAAAGCTAATGCACCTTCTTCCCAACATGTTGAACTATTCCTTTAATCCCCAGCGGTGCTGAATGCACACACCTGGTCCTTCACACCTTTTCACACCTTTTTTTATTGCATGTTTCTTCCTCCTCTCACCTTACCAGTCTCTCCCACAAGACCACCACTGAATACTAATTTGCCATTACGAGTATATTTTTTAAAAAGCGTGCATGTGTGCAACCTCTCCTGCGTGTGTGTGTGTGTGTGTGTGTAAGAGGCAGACTGTGATTTGCTGGCGATGACTGAGAGAAGGAGGGAGGGATGGAGGGAGGGATGGAGGGAGGTACGCATTGACGAAGCGAAGTGCAGAGGGAGGCAGAGAGAGCGAGAGCACCGTCCCTATCAGCTTCGTTTTCGCTCTGCGATTCATGCAGCCAGCTCTCCTCTCCTCTCCTCTCCTCTCCTCTCCTCTCCTCTCCTCTCCTCTCCTCTCCTCTCCTCTCCACCTCCTCCTCCACAGAAGCAGCAGCTGGCAGAAGGGAAGCAAGACAAGCGCTGGATTGGATGTAAAAGATCGCAACAGATAGACAAACCAGGCATCCACACACACACAAAGACGAGGGAGGCATGAAAGATATCAGCAGCAGGAGAGCGGCGTTTTCTCCCCTCAGACACCCACACCGCCGACGGGAAACCAGAGAGAGTCTGAGAGAAAAGACTGACTGAGAGAAGTGGATCACAGAGGAGGGGGTTAACAATGACAGCGGACCTCCTCACATGGACAGAAGAAGAAGTGAGATAATCAGCACTGTGACTGTAAAACTGATGGTATCCATTTTACAGTGGGAGCAACAGGAACGATCAGCACTACATCTCTGATTCTTCTACATCCGCCTCTTTTTTGTAGTATTTTCCTTAATTTACATCGTATTTTTGGGCTTGTGACGAAATCAAGCTTTGGATTCCCTTCTCTGAAGTCCGAAGGCGGCCGTCCTTCCCTCCCACCCCTCTGTATCTCCCTTTATTGTGTGTGGTTTTTTTTAGCCTGTGTGTTTGCGTTCACAGAAGAGCTTGTTGTGTGTGTGTTTTTTACCTCTTGATTTCCGCATTTTGCACCCATCTGTTTCACGCTGGCTGTCCGTTCACACCTCTGCCAGCGTTTCATACCATCTGTGAGAGTGTCAGCTCGGGTCGGTCTGTCAGTGTGTGAGTGTGTACCTGTGAGTGCAGGTTTAAGGAGTGTGTTGTTGCTAAAAGGTGGCAGCTGGACAGGTGTCACCTTTGGCAGAGGCTCGCATCCTGTAGAGTGTGTGTTCACTCACCTCTACACACACTCACCTGGAGAAATTACACATTACACTGCCTTGAACTGCAGTTTACCTCCCATTAAACTCCATCGACCAACCTGAGCGCTCACACTGGAAGAAAAGTGCTGGATTTATTGTCACCTGAAGTCTTCTTGAGTTGCAGCAAAGGAGTTGTTTCTGTGCATGTATAATACATGGCTGCCTTATCAATAATTCAGCGTCATGTGGGCACCCCGGCGTTGCCTGGCGGGCGCTGATCAAGACTCTCAGGGGCGAGACTCTTGGGGTTTGATGCCTGCTGATAGCCGTTGACAGCAGACTGATGATGTGTTGCCTCCCTCCACGGTCTCCGCTGATCACCGGCTGCTTTCAGTAACAGCTGAGTTCACTTCCAGCTGCCTGTTGGCACGTCACCGTCTCCACAACCTCATTTCACGCTTTTTTTTATCTCTTTTGGATCAACTTGTTTTCTGCAGACTTAAAAATAAAGACGGGCAGATTTTGAAGATCCAGCATTTTTTTGGACATCAGTCTCTGAGCATGATTGGCGTTAACAGCCTGCACTCGGCGGGGCGCCTGCGCTCGCGCTCTCTTTGCACCGTGCGCTACGGAAGGGACTTCCGGATGATGGACCCGTTTCGCTATCCCAGAACCCCACGCTCACGTTCACTCAAACCCCTGGTGTTTCCAGACCTGCTGGGGAAGGCTCAGGACGGACAGAATCACCCACAGGCCAGAAAGAGGAGGAAGGTACCGAAAACTGTCCCTGTTACTTTTACTTTTACGTTCACACACATCATTCACCATCACAAAAGTGCTGCTGATCCACATCTTCAAAATGAATCCCCAAAACGCAGAGTTTTCCTACTTAATTTCATGACACGTTTCATATCTCTGTCTACATAAGGTTGAATATTTGTGGATTGCAGCCACGTTTATTTAGCTTACAATCCTCCTTCTCCTCCTCGCATTAACAAATTGTGAAACTGTTGTATCATTGTATTTATTATTGATTTGCCGTCTAAGCGGTTTGTGTACATCCACATATGGAGTGTGGAGTGTTTGATGAAGGAGATTGGTTGACTGCCAGGTTGTGTAAAGCCACCACTCAAGGCTAATGGCTCTCATTTGCTGCCACTCAGTGACGTTGATGAAGCAAGTAGGTGAAGGTGACGAACATCCATCCTTGTCTGAGTGAGCCCTCAGACTGAATGAGTCTGACATCCATCTACCTTTTATTTATTTATTTATTTTTTTACTTGCCTCTCTCTTTAGTCGTCTATCTTTAAATCCACAGAGTCCCGCTGCTGTTGATACCATGTGCTCCCTGAGGATTTACAGTAAAGGCTGTTTTCTGTTTTGTACAAATGGAAAATACTCTTCAGGAATAAACTCAGCTGTAACACAGTTTCACTGACTAAAATCTGTTCCACACTGGCTCAGGTATAATAAAGAAATACACTGTATGCATACTAATACATCACAAGAAAAAAACCCATGAAAGAAGACGGTGTCATGCACCACCATTAAAAACATCATTATGATTGAATCAGTCGACATTGTCTTATGTGCAACACCAACTCGTCAAATACCAACGCTTGGTTGGGGCGTTACGCTTCACACCATGACGCTCGAAGGACCCGTCTGGCATCAGTTTTAGACGTGTCCGGGACGGCGTGTCAGTTTCCACTTCTTACATTCATAGTGTCTTTTCAAAATAAACTTCAGTGTTCACAGGAAATGTACAGTTTCTGCTAATATGCATACAATATCTTTTCAAAATAAACTTCCAATGTAGGTTTATTTAGTTTTTTAGGTTTACTTGGGTAACAAAGGTATTTTGGTAGGTTACTTAAAAGGCACGTCCATGTGCGTTTTTTAATGGAAAGATCCACTCAGGGAGCAGCAGAAAAACATATTTTAGCAAACTAAATAAAGGCTCCCTTAAAAAAATCTGTTTAAGGTATAGTTTGAATGTTTTGACGGCTGGATCTTGCTGTCAGACAGTCCTTTCCAACGGGGTCTTCAGAGCTTCCAGATTCCATTCAAAAACAGTACTTTTACCTCGCAGAGCTCAGGAGTTGCTGGTCTATCGTTGCATTGATTGGTTAGTTTGTTTGTGTTATCCTGAAAATTTCAGATCCAAACTAACATATGGATGAGGATATACTGCACGTATGTGGCAACGTCATCATGCAGAAACCTACGTCAGGCCATGTGAGAAGCTTTTAGAAGGGTCTGGGAAAATTATATTTTGGCGCTAAAACCTCTGCAACCAAAATTTGTTTTGTCTGGATTTTAATACATAAGCAACACCTACAGCTACAGAATAACAACCTGAAAAACAAAAAAGATGCACCCGCCCTTTAAGTACAGAAATTACATAACAAAACTACAGGAAAATAAGTCAACACTGACTTTAACATGAGACACCAACAGCGGTCTCGTGAGTGAAAGTCTTGTGTTTGTCTGACCCATCAACCACCTGCCTGACAGACTTTATACTACGTCAGGTGCTCTGACTGTCTAATAATGTCGCAGATGGGTTTCCATTTGAGTTAGCTGAATGCCGGCGCTAAGCTTACCGCGGTAGTCAGTGTTCCCATGTTACATGGTGTATGGGCATCCACCGATTGTATTGCTTGCTCCCCACCTCCAACATCATTTTGCTTTTTTTTTAGAAAAATGAAACTCATTTGGTTCATTTTTGCGTATCAATGGCGTATAAATAATACATAGTCGGACAACGGACGCTACAAACTGAAAGTGAAAGTGTCAGCTCTGTACAGACTCTCAGTCCTGTTTGATTTCACACACAGAACGAGAGAGTTGACAGACAAAACGATGGCGAAGGATCTGGTGAAGTAAAAAGCAAAAGTGCCTGTTTTGCAGTATTTCAGATTTAAACTCAGTCCTACTGTATAAGGGAACCATAACAAGTTAATGAGGAGTTAATGAGGAGCAGCGCTGGGTGGAAACAGGAAACCCCACAGCGAAAGCTGAACTGGAGAGTCAGACACACAGCCGTCCAACAGTAGAAACTCTCTACATGTGTTGAGCATCATCTTTTCTTTTAAAATCTCTCTTACATTCGGTAACACCGGTGAGAAAATGACTCACTGTCACAAGCCTACCCAGTATGTCTCATACAGACACTAAAGGGTGCCTTGGTGCGTCGGTATCAGCCTTTATGTATCTTAAAAAAAGCGGTTGCTAGCAACTAAATGGCATCACGCCAACTTGTCCGCCTTTACAGCCTCGTTGTGTTTACTCACGCTAATGGGACCGTGGTGTTGTTCATTTAAAGCCAAACATTTGTGTTCATTTGTGGAGATTATCTTACTGAACAAAAAGTATTGAATCATGAATGTATGTTTGCCGCAGAGTTTATTTTCTGCAAACGGAAAAATCCCATTGGCTTGTTCTGGAGGGAACCAGGGTGAACTTCATTATGTTATCATCCCCGTTGCACTCTTGCCACTTCTTTTGAATATGAAGCAGTTTTCTTCACTTACATATCATGAACTTCTGTAGACTGTTATGTTGCTGTTGTGGCACATCAGTAAACTTTTTACAGCTAACAAATTCACCATTAATATTTTATGTCGACCAGATTTGTGCTACAGAAGCAGTTTGACTCTGAGAAGCTCAGCTGTATTTTTTTGTCTGAGATTATTAAAATGTATGAGAGGACATTTAGTTTGTGACACAGTTTGAATGCGAAGATCTTTACAGTATGGAAACCAGAACTAAATCTGTAATGGTCCGGGCTGGATGGTCGTTAATATTCATGGACGTATTACCGATTAGGCCCCGTCTCAAAGAAAACTCTGGAAATGAACCTGATTAGGCACGCCAAATCAAACCCCATTATAAATCCAATTTCATTTGACTAAAAGTCACAATGCAACAAAATCACATTCATAATAGGTTGGAAGTGTAAAACAGCAGAATCCCAGTGAGGACCATTAGCGCCAGCTCTTTAATAAAGGCATGAAATGGGAAATGATCGATTTTAGCTGAGAGTGAGGTTTCTTCTCTCCGCGTGGCAATTATGGTCGAGATCATATAGCTGGTCTACAAGGAATTCAGAGGTGAACGAGATGGTGATGATGCATTTAAGTGTCTTCTCCATCACATCTGCTGTCACTGCTGTCTGTCAGCTGCATCCACAGGCCTCCATCTGAGTCTTAAACGCTTCAGTCTGATGGCTTCATGCTGTCTGGGCTGTAAAGTGTCCACATGTCTTGATTGTCGCTGCAGATTTCCTGAGGAAGTTGAAGCCAAATGTGCTGCGTTTTGTTTTCAGAGCAGAGATGCGGCGCTGACCAGCTCCCTCATTAAACTCTCCTCTATTCTCCCTGCTGCTCATTCATGACGATAATGAAAGTAAAAGAGTGTTTTTCTCCTGAGAGTGGAAACAATGAAAAAAAAAAAAACTGGTGCAAAAACATGAAAAAGAGTCTAAACACAAACAAGTTAGAATGGATTTGGATTTGAATGAACATCATGAAAACCCAAATAAAGTTTGTAGAAATTAGCAGGTTAGTGCTGTCAAAGTTAACGCAATAATGATGCAAATTTGTTTTAATGCCGCTAATTTCTTTAAAGCAACTTGCATTTTTTTAGGTTGTAGTGGGCTCAGTTTTAAAGCGAGAGAAGATAGATACTGAGAAAATCCACTGGTACCAACCACGTCATACTAGCTTGTTGTGAAGGAGGCTAAATAATAAACTTTGGTGAGAAAAACAGTCATGTCCATCTTCAGAGGGGTCTGTTGACCTCTGACCTCCAGATGTGTGAATGTAAATAGGTTCTCTGGGTCCCCACCAGTCCCCCCTTTACAGACATGCCCACTTTATGATAGTCCCAGTCAGTCTGGATCAAGTCATAGTCAAGTCAGCACTCTGACACACTGACAGCTGTTGTTGCCTGTTGGGCTGCAGTTTGTTCTGATTGGAGCAGATTGTTGATGCTAAAGTCAGAACCTGGGAGGGTTTCTGGACAATATCAGTCAATGATTAATGTTGTTCATTGATTTCCAATAATACATATATATATATATATATATATATATATATATATATATATATATATATATATATATATATATATATATATATATATATATATATATATATATATAATACATACATTTACATAAAGCAGCATATTTGTCCACTCCCATGTTGATACGAGTATTAAATACTTGACAAATCTCCCATTTTGACCAGATAAAAACTGTGCGGTAACTTTATGATTAATCACAATTCAATATTTTAATCAAGTGACAGCCCTAATTTTTACCTTTATTTTTGTGATTGGAAGACGGATAATGTCAGATGTGCAAACTTTCTCAGACAGCGATTAAATGGACCTTGAGGTGAGATTGTTTTGCGTTTTCCGAGGATGCACGTAATTTAGACTCAGCTGTGTGTTTTCACTAACGTCTCTATCATGTTTTAGTTTTTTGTGTCCATGCTCCTGAGCTGTAACTTAATTTTCTGCACACCGGTCGATGCGTTTGCGTCAAAGTCTAAATTATTTATGGGGCCAGTTGATTTGTTCGTCTATCCATCGACAGGCTGGGTGTTCGGCGGATAATGGCTCTGTAACTGATGTTGTGGTGGTTGACTGATTGGATGATTGATAGATTGTTTGGCAAAGGAAAATGAGTTAAGCTCAGGCAAAGGGCAGTTTGAGCAGCGTGAAAAGAGAAGGCATTTCTCTGAGGACAGTTAATTGAATGAAGCCGGCTTGCTTACTATGCTGCTTTCACAGAAATCCACAATACACCACCCTCCTGTAATATTTGATCAGATCGCCAACAGCTGCAGCTACTTGTCATATTTGTCTGAAAATGTGATTTTCTTGTTTTCATCTGCAGGCGCTCTACAACTCAATCAAGAATCAGAAGCTGCAATGGACGCTGTAAGTCATTTAATCACCTTAAACCACATTTATTTCATTTTCTGCTCCTCTGTGACTCTGTTTCCGTGCGTTGCCTCGTCAGTAATTAACTCAAACACGCACACGTTGTCCTGAGGGGCAGGAAACAATAAGAGATATTGATTAACTTGTTAGCATCCTCATTAATGACGTGAGTGTTGTCTGGCATGTGAAGGAAACATTAGTGTGTCAAGGGTTGCTATTCTGGATCACAGTTCCAGAGAGCCTCAGAGATGCCAATTAAGTCACTAGCTTTCCAAGCTTTGTTGCCATAGTTACGGCACCATGGATACGACTCCATAGCTACCGCATTGCTCTTTCCTCCCTGTGTTCTCTCAGCAGCAAACACACACAGTAACAGATGGATGTACTGTACGAACAAATGTACACAGGAGATGTATTTGTGTTCGCTTCTGTACATGTGGATATGGAAAGAAAAACAGAGAGGCATTGACTAAGAGAGAGGCTCAATTTAAATGGCTCTTTACCTGCATCCTGTACAAAGGTGTGACCACAGCCTCCCACTACCTCTCCAAAAATAGCTGCAGCAACGCTCCCGAAGCAGCCGAGTAAAAGTGGTCAGAGGAGCAGATCGAGGAGGAGATCCACAGAGAGGCAGGCAATCCAGTTCAAACATCTCCACTGACATATAGACAGCTATTTAAACACTACCACCACATAAGAGGCCACGTGGGGACAGAAAAGATGGCATTTTTAGACACCGAAACACCACGGAGCAAAGAGAGAAGCCTCCTCCAAACAGAAATTAATTACAGATTAAGAGATTCAGCCCACAGCAGTCTGTTTTTTCCAGCTTTGGCAGCAGAAACTTGAGCATTTTTTAATATTTCAGCTGGCCGAGATCGTTGACATAGAGTAAAATCTGTCTCTGCTTTGACAACCCTCTTTGGAAGCAGAGCGCTTTTACCACAACGTTCACACCCTGCTTGCTTAGTTGATGCATATTTCATCACACAGGACATTTTTTCACTTGCTAACTCACTTAACTGAGATCACAACACAAGAACTGACACCGTGTGACGGATACCCTTCAGTCCTGTATCGATTCTCAGGCTGCAGATGCCGCTGCTGTTTGTCCTTGTGCATGTCTCGCTGGGAAATGTTTGCCATCAGGTTGTGCATTTGCTATTAGCAGATTGTAATCACAGCACAATAAAGTGAAAATAATATTCTATTATATTCAGAAACAGAAACAGGTTTATTACCAAATAGGTTTTTGCATACAAACATGGTTTCATGGTATTCTGGTGAATAACGAAAAAGTGCTGCTAAAGTCAAGAATCATAAATATCAGATATAAAACAGAGTATATTAGGGTATTACATTAGAAGAGTAGATTTCAAAACTACTTTGTAAATATTAGAAAACAAACATGGATTTTGTTAAAATAATGTAACAATGTAGTGTAACAAAGTAACAGAACAATGGAACATAACACAACAATGTAACGTAACAATGTACCGTAACATCATAATGTCACAAAGTAACGTAACAACAGAACATAAGTTAAGGCAACAATGTAATTAACAACGTAACATAACTTAATGTAACAAGTTAACATAACTTAATGTAAACGAGTTAACATAACATAATGAAACAACTTAATGTAACAATTCAACGTAACAATGCAACACGACTTAATTTAACAATGTAACGTAACAAGGTAACATTACAACATAATGTTACAACATACTGCAACGTAACATAACTTAATGTAAGAAGGTAACATAACAACTTAACATAACAAACGCAACCTAACAATGTAACATAACTTAATATAACAACATAACATAACTTAACGTAACATTGCAATGTGACGTATCTTTATACAACAACATAACATAACAACGTGTGACGTAACTGGTGTACATAAAGAACAACCGTCCTTAGACTTTCTTACATAACGCTACATAACAAGCATAAAAATGTTACGTTGTCTTTGTTTGAACCACCCACACTCCTAAAGTGGTCTTTCTATTTAGCTCGCTGTACTACGTCACCTGCCTTAACCAGAGGCTAAAACAAACAAAAACAAAACCTGCACTTTTTCCTTTTTCGGTGACTGGATTGGCTACACACGCAGAAAATGTATATACAGATATTAAAATATTTAAATTTGAATAGAATATAAACAATAAAAATGGGAAATAAAATAAAACAAGTAATAGAGAGGCAACGTTCCTCCATTTCCGGTTGACCCTGTGGAATCTTATTTCGGAAAAAATATGTATGACATTTGAAATTTAAAAGATAATTTTGTAAGTCAAGAAAGTTGCAGTTTGTTGTAGGTTTGTCGTAGTATCATTTAGCTTAGTGTGAAACCGCCCAGTGAACTACATCTCCCATCTCGTACAATCTACGCCACCAACATTAGCTAGCTAACTGACTTAGCTATGTTCCACAAACAAATGTAATGTTATCTTACCTGATGTGTTTCATCCAGCGACTCTTTTTATCAGCAACAAGCCACACTGCTGGTCCAAAATAAGGTCTTGTGTTGGTCTATCGTAACAGGCAGGACTTTGACTCTCTATATAAAAGACTGTAGATAGACTATTTAAAATATAGACGTACCCACAGGTTCCTGAAGATCCGTTATGAAGCTCAAAGTGGGTGGCTCCAGCCGTCACCATCTTGGCAGTGACGACACAACCTAACTAGTATATTATAGGTATTAGGTAGTATTATAAGTGAGTTATATAATAATTCACCCCCGTACAGTTGTCACAAACAGGGAAATGAGCTGTAGAGACCTAAACTGTTTGTTGTTCCAGGATGTTAACATGTCTATTTGTGCTGTAAAGTTGGACATTTAAACATGGAGGCCTATGGGGATTAACTTGCTTTCGGAGCCTCGAGTGGCCGTTTGATGAACTGCAGGTTTTGACGTTTGCTTCATTTCTCAGCGCCTGAGGTTGCTGCTAAAGGAAGAAATAAAAAAGGAAAACTAGATTATATTTACTAGGAAGATAAACAGTTACGTATATACAGTACATATATGAGAGTAATAGTAAATTATAGTGCAAATAGAAAGACTTTCTATTCTATATATAGAGTGGCTCAGCGTTGATTTACTCCCAGATTGAGACTTTAAAAAACACTCTCCAGTACAGCCTGTGATAGAGGTGTGATTTTCAGACACCAAAACAAACCGTGTGCTGTGATTACATGAATACAAATTGTATATGTGAAATCTGGCATGTGCATCTCATTACAGGTGTGTGTGTGTGTGTGTGTGTGTGTGTGTGTGTGTGTGTGCGTGTTTGTGTGTGTGTGTGTGTGTGTGTGTGTGTGTGTGTGTGTGTGGGCATGCAGTATTTTAACACAACGCAAAACACAGCGATGGATGTTATTTCACACCCCCACAGAGAAAAGACACAGCCACTCTCTCAACAGTGCAGTTGGATGCACCCACATGTTCTTCACACACACACACACACACACACACACACACACACACAGACGTATACAGTACACACATGCTTCCTCATTCAGGAGCGGGGGTGGCGAGCAGAGGGAGGTGGTGGTGGTTATTGTGCACTGAAAGAGAGACGCAACAAGTCGTAGATGCAGCGAGCTCTGTGGATAGAAACAGGGTGTAAATGGCAGAATTTCACTGTATGATGTGATGAGTGCAGCGAGGTGGACGTACAACATGAAATGAGTGATGGGCGAGGGACAGACCCCATCTGCTCTATTATTCCTCTCCATCCCTGAATGGCTCCAGTCGTCCTGTCTCACTGCTGGCAGCTGCCGCCACCTTTCACCTGCAGCATGTGTGACGTCATATCACATTAAACATTAGTACTAGGGCTGCAGCTTTCATTGTCGATTGTTTCCTCGATTAATTGATTAGTTGTTGGGTCTATAAAATGTCAAGAAAATGGTGAAAAATGTGGATCAGTGTTTCCCAAAGCCTAAGGTGATGTCCTCAGATGTCTTGTTTTGTCTACAACTCAAAGATATTCATTTTTACTGTCAGAGGAAAGAAACCAGAAAATATTCACCTTTAAAGGACCTATATGTAATATATTTACTGCAATAAATCATAAAATGTCAATATGTCATCAGACTTTAAGAAAACATGCAAAGTTTAAATACTTGCTTCTTCAACAACAAGGCCAAAACCAGTACTTCTCCTTCACAGCTATAAGCACCAACATAGCAACGGTCTGTTATCCATAGCAACGGTCTGTTATACATAGCAACGGTCTGCTATACATAGCAACGGTCTGCTATACATAGCAACGGTCTGTTATACATAGCAACGGTCTGCTATACATAGCAACGGTCTGTTACACATAGCAACGGTCTGTTATCCATAGCAGCGGTCTGTTATCCATAGCAACGGTCTGTTATCCATAGCAGCGGTCTGTTATCCATAGCAACGGTCTGTTATCCATAGCAACGGTCTACTATACATAGCAACGGTGTGTTGTCCATAGCAATGGTCTGTTACCCATAGCAACGGTCTGTTATCCATAGCAACGGTCTGTTATCCATAGCAGCGGTCTGCTATACATAGCAATGGTCTCTTATCCATAGCAACGGTCTGTTATCCATAGCAACGGTCTGCTATACATAGCAATGGTCTCTTATCCATAGCAACGGTCTGTTATCCATAGCAACGGTCTGCTATACATAGCAACGGTCTACTATACATAGCAACGGTCTGTTATCCATAGCAAAGGTCTGTTACCCATAGCAATGGTCTGTTACCCATAGCAACGGTCTGTTATCCATAGCAACGGTCTGTTACCCATAGCAACAGTCTGTTATCCATAGCAACGGTCTGTTATCCATTGTCTGTTACCCATAGCAACAGTCTGCTATACATAGCAGCGGTCTACTATACATAGCAATGGTCTGATATCCATAGCACCGGTCTGCTACACATAGCAGTCTGTTAGCAGCAGTCTGTTATAAAGAAATAACAGACTGCAGTACGCCGTGATTGACCAATCAGAATCGGGTGTTCAGCAAAGCCAGGTAATAAATCATATTATTGTATAAAGTATATAGGTGGTGATGCATTAATCATCACTTTAATGTTGTAGCTAAAAGTGGAGTTAATTAATTTTTAATTTAATTACTTTATATATTGCTGGGTAGCTTCATAATATATCTTCAGTTATTAATTGATTTAGATTTTGTATTAATATTCTATTCAGATAAATACATAGATTGACTGTGAGTTTTCAGATAAATGGGGTGGTAGTAAAAATATATCCTCTGAGGTGTAGTGGAGCAGAAGTATAAAGTAACATGAAAGTTTTACTGCTTGTGTTTGGAAAACATTACGTATATTTATCTCTCAAATTAAAGTATCTGTACCAAAAATCAGGTGTGCTGTTTGCATTTCTACCCAAAAATCCATCTAGTCTCATTAAGCTGTGGAGAGTTTGACGTCTCTATGAATTAGATTATGAATTAGCATCATCTTCTAAAATAAGTCCTTCTTTAAAGGAGCCTTTGTGAGGAAGGAAATAGAGTCGATGAATTAAAGTCGTCTTTCACTTACTTACTGATGCAGCAACGAATAACCCAGAATGCACTTCAACAACCTGCTCAGCCCTTATTTCCTCATATTGCATCAACACACCTTTCTTTTCCTTTCCTGTTTTCTCTACATTCATTTTCTTTCTTTCACTTCTTCACTTGTCTTTTATGTTCTTTCTTTTCTCTCAGTTTCACTCTCCTTTCTTTTCTTTTCCATTCCAGTGTCTTTTCTTTTCCTTTATGGTCTTTACCGTTCTTTTCTTTTCTTTTCCTCTGCCCTCCTCTCCTCTCTTTTACTCTCCCTTTCCTTTCTTTACAGTATTCTCTGACCTTTCCTTTCCTCTCCTCTCCACTCCTCTCCCTTCTTTTCCTTTCTTTTAATTTCTTTTCTATTTTCCTTTCTTTTCCTCTCCTCTCCTCCGCAATCATCTCCCCTGTTTTGCTGCAATTTCTTTTAATTTCCCTCCATTTCTTTTCTTTCCTTTCTTCTTTTTTTCCTTGTATTTCCTTCCCTTTACTTTCTCTAGTTTTCCTTACCTATCTTTGCACACTCTCCCCTTTCATTTAGTTTCTTCCCTTTCCTTCTCCTTCTCTTTCCTTTCTTCTTTTAACCATCATTTCCTCTTTTTCCTTCCTTTTCTTCTTGTTTCTTCAGTTTATCTGTCTTTTCCTGTCCTCTTCTTTAATTCCTTTTCATTTCATTTTCTTGTCTTTTCTTTCTTCTTTTTCCTTTCTTTTCATTTCTCAATCTCTTCTTTAATTTTCTCTCTCTTCCTTTCCTTTGTTCCTTTCTTTCCTCTCCTCCTCTCCTTCATTATTGTGGATAATGTTCTGCCATCAGAGAAGGATCATCTTTGTCTCTCTCTCTCTCTCTCTCTCTCTCTCTCTCTCTCTCTCTCCCGTCTCCTCTCCACTTTGTCTCTGTGTAGAGAGGGATTGAGGCAGGCCAGCAGTTACCAGGCAACAGGCTACATGCTCATTGGCTCTGTCTCTGCCTCCCTTTCTCTCTCTGGCTCCTGTACGGGGTTAACTGCTGTTATGTACTGTTGGTTACTCATAGCGTGGTCTCGGGGGGGTTCGGCATCCAGCCATTTTTCTATTTTCGGGCTGAACTTTTGCATGGGTGCCGCCTGGTGAGGTAACAAGTGGAATTGCCGTGTTACCTCAGCAGGCAGATGCAGAGACGCTCGGCGTTGTTGCCTAAAGCATCTATCATCTGCTAATGTGACAAATCCCTTTAAAAACACCGCGCATTGTGAGGGGTTATTTAGAGGAGAATGGGATTAGCACTGCTGTACTAATGTGTATCACAAGCATTGTCTCTCTTTCAAAGACAGCACTGTCATACTGTGTCCATATTATAATCTCTATTTGTACTCAGAAACAGAAGTTTCAAAGGATTTTAACAAACAAGTGAAAAGACACGCTGATGGATGCACAAATAGTAGTTGTAATTGTAGAAATACATATTAAAAAGGGGCTAGTATACAAGAATACAAAATATACATGCAGTATAAAAACAAAAATGGATGATAAAATGTTTAACAATGGTAATAAAACAATAAAATCCTAAATAAAAAAACAGAAAGATGGGCCATGAGACAAGAATATACATTGAAATAAAAACAAAAATGGATGACAAACACTTAAAAATTAAATAGAAAAAGTAATAAAATTAATTCAAAAATAAAAACAAGCTAGTATACAAGAAAATACAGTAATATAAAAAATAAATTTGTTTAAATATAGTAATAAAATAATAATAGAATAAATAACAAAGGGGTTATTAGATAAGAAAATAAATTAAGATAGAAACAGTATTTAAATAAATAAGTAGGAGCTTGTAGACAAGACAGTAATATGAAAGCAATGATGGATCATAAAATGTTTTTAAAAATGGTGATAGAATAGTAATAAATAAATAAATCATAGGAAAGAAAAGGGGGCTAGTGAACAAGAATGTATGTGAGAAGAATATATGATAAAATGGATGATAAAACAAAAAATGGTATTGAAACATTAATTATTTTTATTACTGTTTAAATACCATGTTTTCATTTTGGATCGTAAAATGTTTTAAAAATGCTAATATATAATAAATATATGAAACACAAATACATAAAAGCAGTTGACAAGAACATAAATAAAGTAAAAGCAAAAATGCTATGGAATTGAAACAGTAATAAAATAATTAAAAAGGACCAAGTAGACAAGAATGTGCAGATACAAATAATAAGTATAATAATAATATTAAAAAAATAATGGATCAAAAAATGTTTAAGAAATACTAATAAAATAAATAAAAGGAGTTAGTAGACAAGAATATAAATTAAAATAAAAACAATAATTGATGATAAAACATTTAACATTGGTAAAGAAACAGTGATAAAATAAACATAAAGGACCTAGTAGACAAGAATATAAGATAAAAGCTAATATAATATAAAACAAAAACCTGTCATCATCTAAACAAAAACATAAGTGTACTGAGTTAGAGACTTGGTCTTTTTTACAGGAAATTCAGGCATATATACGCACATAGTGCACATGAGAGTAGTTAGGCAGAAATAAAGCTGCGGTCGAAGCGAACCAGAACTCAGCAGCTCGTCAGGATCCTCATTTACGAAGATGGCTCCTCGAGGCTCGTTTCTAATGAGCGACGAGCTCAGAAACTTCAGACCCAGCAGCAACAACTCAGCCTGAAAACTCTTAAAGAATGAGAGTCTGGTCAATTACATTATATTCAGACCAGTCAGCGCTCCAGACTCACTAAAAGTCGTGTTTTCTCAGTTTTGTCCGTTTTGAACAGGAAAACTTGTTTCAGGTCAAATAAGTTTCTCTAACTTTTGTTTTTTTCTGTTGTATATAATCTGATCGTCTGTTTCTGTCCCCCCGGACTCGTTTTCAGCCATGTTCCAGTAAAAAAATAATAAATCTAAAAAATCTAATGAATCCATCAGTACTCAGTGAAGGAGGTTAAACAACGCTCCAAACTCTACATTTTGGCGAGGGAAAACTGGCATGGTCATCTTCAAAGGGGTCCATTGACCTCTGACCTCCAGATATGTGAATGTAAACGGGTTCTATGGGTCCCCACCAGTCTCCCCTTTGCAATGCATTGCAATTAACTATGGACAATCACAAGATTAATTAATCACCAATAAATTGCATGTTTTTTATGTGTTAAAAATATTTGATTCACTTGACAGCCATAACTATAATGTGATTAGAAGATACTAAGTGGTCAGAATTTACTGTACATTTTGTGTGTTCTTGCACAGATTTAATGATATTTTTTTTAATTTGCTTTAGAGCAAACATTGACCATTAACAGTGACTTATAGTGGCATTATAATGCTATATAAACCGATTATATAAGTGTTACAGCTATGGTAATTACAGTACACTATGATCTTTGTGGGAAATGTGATGATGTTTGACCTTATAAGCAATTACAAAATGGGTTATGATTATTATTATATGGTATTATCAATAATAAAGTGCTTATAGCTATAATTTTAAGCTATGAGCAGATTACAACGCATTATAAGTATGTTTAAGATGCTTTATAGACATGGGAGTCAGAAGATGCTGCTGAAACTCTTCCTCACCTCTATGAGGCTTCGAGAGGAGGAAGAGTAGAGTCGGCCTCCTGGGTACCGACGACCCCGTTATTCACCTCAAAGCTGGAGGAAGAAAGATGGTGTCACTCTGTAGCTTTGGTACTTTGTGATCAAGGAGCGAGGAGAACTGTTCCTCAGGAGAACCGGAGCAGGAAACGCTCCCAGTTAGAAGCTTTGAAGGCAGCTCCGCTCACTCTGGTTTCCTCCCAGATACATGATGCTGTCTAAATGTCTTGTGCACAACACAAAGCTCTGCCAAGACACCAGCAGTGGACGTTGGATATTACTCATGTGTTCTGTATGAAATGAAAAGTTTTCCCAGTAAGTGTGTGTGAAATCTCTGCACCTCTTGTGTCCTGTAACGAGCACAGAGTGAGAGGCCAACGGACAGGATGGATGATGATGTGTTTATTGGCGTTGCTAATGAGACATGACACATAAGTGTTGATCACCATGGGATCTGTTTTTTTATTTATTTATTTCTGTATTTTGTCTCCATAGCGACGAGGAAGAGCTGCGGAAGTCGTTTTCGGAGCTGGGGGACAGCCTGTGTGACTCCACCGCCTCCAGGTCGGTGAAGGGGGAGGGCAGCAGCGGGAAGCCCCTGACAGACGAGACGCAGCCGTCCGGATCGCTGCTGTACAAGAACGGATTCCTCGTCCGTAAAGTCCACGCCGACTCGGACGGGAAGAGAAGTACGAGGCCGCAGACCTTCCTCTTTTACATTTTTACCATCTGGAGTTTCAAAATTCATCCTCAGAAAGAGCAAAACAATCTCACCTCTAGGTCCATTTAGCCGCTGTTTGGGAACCTTTAATCACCTCACATCATCATCATCATCATCAGCAGCAGCAGCAGATAAAGTTTGCACAGTTGACATTATCCATCTTCCAGCCCCAAAAATGATGGTAAAGGTTAGGGCTGTCTGTTGATTCAAATATTTAATTGTGATTAATCGCAAATGGGAGATTTGATTGATCTGACCTCAGATAAAGGCAGTCAAAACTGTTATTACTGAATTAACGAGAGGTTAGGAAGAGTTTTTACAAAGGAAACAAGCTGATCTGAGACCAAAGAGATGTGTGTGTGATTTACAGTATTATGAAAAATGTAGCCTCATAGACTTTCTAGGGCTGTTGAAAATATCCTTCATGACAAGCTACTATGACACAGTGACAGTCCTAAATTTTACTATAGCGAATCATGTCTTTTATATTTATATTTTAGTATCATTGCCTATGACTTACTGTCCTCTCTTCCATATATGTTTCTTCTGTTATCAGTGTGCTGTTTGTGTAGCATTGATGTCCATAACTACTGGTGTAATATTAACATGTTTCCTCCTCGCAGCACCAAGAGGGAAGAGAGGCTGGAAGACCTTCTATGCCATCCTAAAAGGGCTAATTCTCTATCTGCAAAAGGTAAGTCACTCACATTATTTACTGTATATATTAGGGCTGAACGACTTAGAAAAAAATATGTAATTGCAATTATTTTGACTGATATTGCCATATGATTTGCAACAGGAATGATAACTTTTACATCGTGATAGTGGCGTTATTGTGGCGGTGCTGTTTTCTTAAGTCTGTAGAGTATGATGTGTAGACCAGGACATCTCTGCAGCACCACAGTAGTTAGTTTAAAACGGTATTTTGACACATTTTGCTGTGAACAAATGTTGCACCTCCCGCGATTTGAAAATAGCAGCAGACCAAGTTGCAGTTTTGATGTAATTTTGATCAGTTGTGCAGTACAGTAAACAGTATATTTATACTTATGCCAGTAAAAAAAAAAGGCTGCATGATAAACAATTTGTAACAGCCACCACTTGATATTCATTATTCAACATTTAAAATAACAGGCGATCTCCATAAACATTCTTGTAACAGAAGGTGAATATTTATCTTCACTGTGGAGACCTTAAATTCGTCGGTCACCTGTCTATAAATCCCCCAAAATGCTTTATTTTCAAAGGGAGCCCATTTCCTGTTTACAGGTTTAAAAAGTGCTGTGACATAATGTCCTGGCTTTGTTGTGGGGAAACCTGCCAACCTAACAGGCCACTGCGGCTCCAGCTTCCTCCCGAACGGAGAGAAAATACAGCAACAGCTTCAGGATGAGCCTGTAGTTGTTGTTTTTTGAGGTGGACATCGAACCTCAGTATTTTTAATTGGTACCGATCAAAGTTAACTTAAACTTTAAAGTAGGGCTGGGTAATATATCGATATAATGTTGATACTGATATTGTGATATGACACTAGATATCATCTTAGATGTCAGATATCGTAATACCTCGACAGTACTTGTTGTCTTTTTCTGCTTTTAAAGGCTGCATTACAATAAACTGTCATTTTCTGAACTTACCAGACTGTTTTAGCTGTTCTATTATTTGCCTTTAATCCACTTAATCATTATATCAACATTACTGATGACTGTTTATCAGAAACCTCATTTTGTACACATTTTGTAAAAGCAGCAATACTCAACTCTACAATATCGTTGTAACATCGAGGTGAAAAATGTTGTGATATTTGATTTTCTCCATATCACTCAAAGATCATTTAACATCAGAGATCTTACAAACCAGGCTTCTTTTGTTAAATAACAAAGAGTTTTGTAGGGAAAAAACACATATTCCTCATAGTAAGGTATGAAAAAAGGATGACTCTGTTATTTTTTTAGTGATATTAATTTTAACAGCACCAGTATTGAACGTTTTCAAACAATACTCACCATAGATTACTTACTGTACATTATTTGTTGTTTTTAACGGACAGTAAATCTGCACCCAGCAGCGTTAATGTGCACGTCAGTATATTTTTTGAACTGTTTTTTTTTTCATGAGTACTTTCACACGAATGTGAATATCATGTGGCGAAAAAGCAACTTTTTTCCTGAACAAGGCTGATTTTTCTGAGCTTTTGCACCACAAAATAAATCAAATTGTGAGTCGCACCTATATTTATGAAACAACCTTGACAAAGGGTCCACTCACACAGTGTCAGGTTGTTTATTCATCACACCTACAGTGTGTAAAGATCTTGTTCAAATTCTCCAGTCAATGATATTCAGGGAAAAATCAGGGAACTTTATATTTCTATTATGAAAGCCACCTTTTTTATACTCAAATTTGTCAGTGTGGTGTCAAAACATCAATTGCTGCCCTCTTGGCCAGGTCACTCTTGGAAAAGAGATTTTAATCTCAATGAGTTTTCTAACCTGGTTAAATAAAGGATATAAATAAATAAATAATTTAGGTATGAGAATAAATATTGTTTTGGTATTGGTACAGTAACTCTCATTATCTCCAGGCCAGAGTTGTTTTCAATGCATGCTGATGTTTTTATGCTGCCCTTTACTCTCTTGCTGGTCCTCCAATAAAATATGTTCTTAGTCAGCTCTCCAACTTTAATAAGTGTTCAGACCCCTTGGTGTTAATCATAGCCTTCATTTCTTATTTATACCCGCCCTGCCAGGGGGAGTACAGGCCTGATAAACAGCTATCTGAGGAGGACCTGAAGAATGCCGTGTCCATCCACCACTCTCTGGCCATGAAGGCTTCAGACTACAGCAAGAGGCCCAACGTCTTCTACCTGCGCACCGCTGACTGGAGGGTGTACCTCTTCCAGGCACCGTGAGTCCTGTTTTATGTTCCTCAGTGGGATGAAATCATCTGTAGAGATTTATCACACACACTGCACAGATATCCACTGCAGTGTTCAGCCTAGTGCACGGACAGCTGCACAGCATCTGCAGCAGACCTTAAAATTCAATCCAACGTGGCAATACTAAACTTTAATCTTAGCCTGCACAGATGGACTCCTGTCTTATCTTGTGTTTCTTTCTCTCTGTCCACACTACTCCGCGGACCCTTAAAAATGTCTTCAAAGTCACTGAATTCATTCATCTAAAACCAGTTTTATTTTATTTGGTATTAAAATATCTTAAATCAATCTTTCTGAAAATGGGGAGTGTGATTTTAGAAATTTTTTTGCAATTTAAAACCTCAGATAACTGTAACATCTAGTTTTTGAATAATCTGCTTTGAGCGTCTCAGCCACAATTTAAAAATGAGTGTTGTTGTTTCTGCTGTCCTGATCTGCGAGACGTTGATGCGAGGCCCACTGGGCCCAAAATACTTTTACCCACAGACTTACATTGAGAAAGAGACGTCTGTAAGTCAGCGGATATTTTTATTTAAGGTAAATCAACTCCCCGGTATGAACACTTGAATAACACTTATTTAAATCAATAGGACATAGAAGTTGTAAAATGCACAAATAGCTGAAACCAGAGTTACTTTCCTTCCTTTGCTCATGTAACTGAGACCCAGACCGGCTGGAGCAAGGGCTGGGAGACGGAGCTAAAGGAAACGCTACTGCGCCTGTTCTATGGGCCCAATGAGAGTGGCATTTAAAAAGCCTTAAAAAGCCTTAAAAAGTCTTCATTCTAAATTAAAGTGTGTGTTATAAAGATATATGGACTCCCCTGTCCTTATCTATATTTGTGTACTTTTTGTTCTATAGCTGTTTTTAAGGGTTTGGTCTTCTTCTGCCTCTTGGTTCAAATGAAGGGAAATGTTGATGCTACAGCGTACTGTCAGTGTGTTTATTACAGCCGTCCTCAGCCAAAGAAAATCTTAGTCGATGAACTCTCATTAGATTTTGTCCGCTAATCGATTAGATGGTTTACTCAACAGATCTGGAGAATCACACAAAAGCACCACTTTAACTCTGGTGTTTACCGGTTTCTTAGATAAGAAGATAACAAAGTCATTCAGCATCAAAAAACATTTTAAAAAATTAGTTCTCATCTAAAGAAATCCCAGTCAATTAAGACCAAAACGAACAATTAATGGACAAATCAACGAAGACGGGGCAGCCCCCACCCAACCATCCATCCATCCATCTTCAACCGTTTATCCCGTTAGGGGTCGCAGGGGGGCTGGAGCCAATCCCAGCTAACAATGGGCGAAGGCGGGTTCACCCTGGACAGGTCGCCAGTCCATCGCAGGGCACATAGAGACAGACAACCATTCACGGTCACATTCATGCCTACGGGACATGTAGATTCACCAGTTAACCTGCATGTCCTTGGACTGTGGGAGGAAACCAGAGCACTCGGAGTAAACCCACGCTAACACAGGGAGAACATGCAGACTCCGCCCAAAAGAAACACGGATTCAAACCAGCGACCCTCTTGCTGCGAGGTGACAGTGCTAACCACTGCACCACCGAGCAGCCCGCCGACCCACCCAGGTCACTGTAAATCTCCGTATACAGATGTCCCCACAGCAGAGCTTTCCTTTAAACAAGTAGTCGAGCGTTCAGTGGTGGAAACTGACTTATTAAGACTAAGGCTATTTATGTTAGCTCTGTTTTAATCTGGCTTTAGATGGAAGAATTTAATAAATAAGAAACTGTCTGTCCTAGAAATCTGTATTCTCTAGCTGAGAGCAGGTTTCTCTAACCCCGATTCACATGTTAACATGTAGTTTAAGGAGTCAGCAGGCATCTGGGTTATTTGAGGGCATGTAAACATATTTTTAGACAATAATGTCCTTCCAGCTTTGTGGCAGTAGTTTGGTGAAGGTCCTCTCTTGTTTCATCATGACAATATACCCTGTAACCAAAGCCAGCTCCAGAAAGAACTGGTTTTCCAGCTTGGTTTGGAGGACTGTGACTGTGAGCCAGACCTGATCACCAACATCAGTACTGGACCAGGTTCCAGCCAGAGTTGAACATCTGGTGGAAAGTCTGAAACCAGAAGACTAATCAGCGGGTCAATACTCCCATATGGGATGGTAATACCACGCTGTCCACATACTTTTGGCCATGTAGTGTATCTGCAGCTAGCTAATCACAGCTGAGTGCTCAGCCTCAGCTAGCTACATGCTGCGCCAGCTGTGCACATGTGCATACGGAGTGCATCAAGCACAGGGATCAATGAAACGTACACATGTTGAACAGGATGCATGTATATACGGTATGTGGATGTTAAGAGGAAAGGTGGAGGTGTGCATGTGTGTTGTCAGGATCCAGGAAGTGGCACATGAGTGGCCACATGTTTCAGCCCCCAGGAGGAAAGGCTCTGTGCTCCAGTTGCAGCTTGCATTTGTCCCAGATACTCTGAGTCTCTCTCTCTCCTCTTTCTGTCTCTCCTCCTCTTGGTCTCTCTACCTCTCTCTCCATCTCTCCCATGGGGATTCAAGCAAGGCTGTCTGATTCAATCTGATATTTCTCATGGGCCTCTAATAGGTCTGTTAGTGTAAAACAGGCCCTTTTCTCTGCATTAATTGGCTCCAAAATAATTTCTTTGTCAACAGCGAAGCTGCATTCTCTGATAATTATCCCTTTGATGCTGTAAGCTGTAGTCATGTGCCGATGTGAGCATGGAGACCAGCTGATAGCCGTGATTGTACCTACTGTTTTAGCTCAGTTTGTAATATGTATCATCCATCGCAGGAACGCTGAGCAGATGCAGTCTTGGATCACACGGATCAACACGGTGGCCGCCATGTTCTCCGCTCCTCCTTTCCCAGCAGCCATCGGCTCCCAGAAGAAGTTCAGCCGGCCGCTGCTGCCGGGGACAATGTCAAAGCTGTCTGAGGTATCCTTTTTTTTTTTATTATGATTTTTATAGTTTCATTTAAAGCAGGGTGGGTGATCTTGAGAAACTAACAAGAGTACACTAGATTTCTAAAAATAATCCAACTGAAAACCCAGCTGAGTGTTGCCAACTCTTTTCCAGTGAAAGTAGCAGCACCAGCTCCAAATGTCCCGAAATCTAGAGAGAAAGTCACCAAGTCAGCAGCACTAACAGTCCCTTCCCCCACTATTATCATCATGAGCGTAAAGAACGAACAAGGCTAGTTATTGTTCACACTCTCAGCTGTCAGCTTGTGGAAGACAAGGTGACGAGCAATGAGTGCACGAGCAGGCAGGTAGCCTGACCAACCTAAAAGCTCAGCAAGCACATCTCCAAATCTAGAAAAGCATCAGGTGCCATGTAGCAGTAAGAACAGACGGAACAGATAAAGTGTCTTCTTTATTATACTGGGCAAACAAACAAACGCGTTACAGCAATAAGCCTTCGTCGGCGTGATCGATACAGCTGGAAATGCTCAGGTGAGTCACAGCCACCAATCAGGGATGAGAATGGAGGATTACACAATAGATTCATCTGTGGATGTAACGCCCAGACAACACCTCTCACAAGAAAGGAGGCGTGACAAAAACAGTCGGAAATAACCAGCAATGCCATAAAAGACATCTTGAAAGCCCAAGACCAAAAAAACAAAATATCTAAAAATGTAATTACAGCCAAACCTACCAAACCACAACAGTAATTCATAAACATTTTCTATAGTTTCAAATGAGAGAAGGCCCCAACAAAAATAAAAATAAATGCAATCTATGCTTGTAAACTTGTAAATGCTCAGTGGGTTAAAATTGATTGGCACTGCCACAAAGCACAGAAAAATCAAAAAGATAGGGAAAGAAAAGTATAATTAAGAGCTATAAGAGCTCTTAAATAAGAGATTGGAGAGAAAAATGTCATCGAAAAATATATTAAGTTATAATAGGAGATATGTAATTGAAAAATATGCCAAGATATCATAGAAGATATAAAATATATGCTAGATATCATAGAAAAATATCATGAGTTGCCTGATCAATCATTACATTCAGGCCAAATTAAATGATCGGACGGGTTTAGTACAGTCGTGCGGCAGCCACAGATACCAGATTTATTTTTTGTCAAAACATTTTAATAATAATAATAATTAATTTATTGATTGCTGTGTGATGGATGTCATGATAATTTCAGCTAATAAAACAAAAAAATATTTGTAAAATCTTTACCAGTTTACCAATAGAAATGTATTAACAATAGATTCACGCACTAGTTTCCGAGCACCTACTCCTCTGAGTCCAGTCCAGGATCCTGTGACATTCATCAGAGCAAGCCGATAGAAATCTATCAAAATTAGAATAATGATCACTTCTGTGCAGCCATTTTCAAAAGGAGTTGACACATGATTTTTCATAACCTAATGGCGGCGTAATTAGAATGAAATTTTCATGAGTAAACACTCCACTTAACACCAATGTAATATATTACTAGAGGTCACTAGAGGTTTATGAGTGCAGGGAGTTCATTCCTCATGTCGATCTGTTGTGAAGGGAAAGTTTTTACAGCCCAAGTCTCTCCGTACTGTTATAATGAGATCTCATATCTTATATATATTTATTCTTGCTTTAAGACGTATACCACATAGTTTGATTCCTGCAGGCGACCCGCTGTCACCTCTCTACAGTCCACTATTGAATAAATGCAAAAATGTCCCAAATGTGTCTTGTTGTAACCAGATGCTGATGTTTATTATCACAGTGACATACACAGTATTTATTTCAAGAAAAATAACATAATGCTCAGCTTCAGGATACATTATTACAGCACTGAAATCAATATTATATATATTTATACTTTAATGCAGACACTGATTCATGAGTCATGTGTTAAGTTAAAGGATAGCTTCACATTTTCTCAAATCTGTCCAAAAATCATAATCAGTTGCTCAAATGTACACTGAAACAGTTATTTCCTCATGTAACTCTTCCTCCTGTTCATGCTGGATATTAAGAGATCCTTTTCTAACATGCTTCCAGTGTAAGTGATGGGGGACAAAATCTACAGTCCTCATTCTGTGAAAAAACATTTTCCAAAGTTCATCTGAAGTTAACATGAAGCCTGAATTAGACAAATCACGTGAAAGTTACATCTTTTTAGTACCAAACTCCCTCTTTGTGTTAATGAACTGAGCTGCAGTGGAGAGATAGTAACACAAAGAGGAAATTTGGTACTAGATAGATAGCTAACTTAGTCTAACTCGGACTGTTGAAGCCGTTAAGTTCAGATAAAACTTCCAATGTGTTTTTGCACAGAACAGGGACTTGTCCTGCATCACTTACACTGGAAACACCTTAGAAATGGATCATCTGATGGCCAGTATGAACATGAGGAAAGATTGCAGCTAGCACATTTTCTGTGTTTATGTACTGTATTTACCTGACCTTAGTTGTTGTTACAAATGCAAACAAAGCAAGAGAGACAACGTAGGCAGGAAAAAAAGTCTAAAATAATAATAATGGTCATGAAAGAAAATGTCATAAAAAGGCAACAGGACACTAGATTCTGTGACAGTTCCACCATTCATTTCCATGACAAGCAGGAGAAGCAGTCGCCCAGCGCATGGTGGTTGGAGGGTTGCAGTGAGTTTGAGTGGGTCTGTGTTCGCATCAAGTTCAAAAATCTCAACTTTGTGCCCATCCCTCGCGATGCGTTCGGCTCACCAAGATGTCAAACTAGGTGGTCTAGTTGTAACATGAAACCAGAATCAGCCGTGGCATCACCTGTTTGTTGCCTAAAATGTTTTCAGAAGTAGATTTTGGACGTTAACGAGGAGGCCGCCATGTTGTTTCCCGACAATCTGGTGGGGAACTGACGGAAAATGGCCGGCGTATATGTTGGAACAGCTGGGTGTGGGAGTCAGTACTCAGGCAGTTTAAAAAGTGGTAATTAAATAAGGCAGGTGTTTATTATTTCCTTCACCTCCCTCCTGATGTCAGCGTTGACCTTGTGCTTACAGGAGGAGCAGATCAGATCCCATGAAGCTCGATTCAGAGCCCTCTCCACTGAGCTGGCTGAGCTGCGCTCCTATCCTCCTGACCGCAAGGTCAAAGGGCGCGAGCTGGAAGAGTACCGGCAGCGAGACGAGTATCTGGAGTTTGAGGTGAGGTGGACTCAGAGAAAGAAGTAATTGGGAAAGGCAGTGAAGCATTAAATTGTTATTACAGTACTGCAGCTCTCTCAGTTGTCTTCTATCTCTCTCTGTAGAAAACTCGGTACGGGACTTACGTCATGCTGCTGCGAGCTAAAATCCGGAGCGGTGAGGAGGACCTGTCTGTGTTTGAGTCCCAGCTGCTGGAGGACAACGGGCTGCAGAGGGCTCACTCCAGCCCCACGCTGCAGGACAGCAGCCAGGCCAGCCAGATCAGCCAGGCCAGCAGCACCAGGGACGGGGGCAACAGCAGCAAAGCCAGCGGCTGCAGCAGCAGCAAGCCTCGACAGGAAGGCCAGAGACACAGCTACCGGCAGGCCGTCAAGAAGTGAGACGGGGCGGGGGCGCCGGGAGCGGCACAGCGTTGCACTGCCAGCGGCAGGCTGTCTCCCTGCAAAGGGTTTTATTTGAAATCCAGGAGGGTTTAGAGCTCTGCTTGAAGGGGGAGCAGGAGTGAGGGTCTACCTCACGCCCTCCCCCAGACCATGATGCCCTACCCGGCACCCCAATCTTCTCATCAAACAGAGGAGGTGCAGATCCTGTGACTGGTAGAGCGTCTGAGAAACACCAGCGAGGATGTTGGTGCAGGAGGTGGAAGGAGCGTCTGGGAGGTCACAGGCCTGCGGAGACGAGGTGTCTTTGAGAACTGGGTGCGGCGGCAAACCGAACTGTGCGGCGAGATAAAGAGAAGTACTTGGCGCCATACAGGGACGTACATCCAGCATCCTTTCCTTTTGTCCCCTTTTGTTCTTTCAAGGCGCCTCCTTGGCCTCGTTCTCCCACCTTTGTTCTTGACCGTTTTGGGACCAAACATTTTCAAACATCACATTAGACACGACTCGATTTCAGTTGAATTGCTACCATCACTCTGGTTTGAAGCGCTGTAACACATCACCAGGTCTTTATGGAGCCATTTACATTCCAGCTCCTTGTTTTTGCCACATCGCTGCGGTGTGTTCACATTCCACACAGGGGCCGGATATTACAGCTTTTAGCTCGTCTTTCACTCAAGGTTGAATCTACAGACTGTAGTGATGTGTGGCTGCGACACGACGAGACGCTGCAGCTCCTCTTGTCTCACTGACGGCCAGTTCGTGGCGACAGCGTCAGTAGAACTTCACAGTACTCCTGATATGCAGCGACTGCATCTCATCCAGAGAGGTCTTTTATTTTAAAACAGGAGATCTCTTTCCCAGTTGCTTTGGCTTCTGTCCCGTGGTGTGCTTCTGTTCTCTTTCTATTTCTTGGCCGAATGTTGTTTTCTCCAGTGATCCGCATGCCTGCATCCAGCACTGCTTCTGTTGGGCCTTTTACTAGTTTGAGGGCAAAACTGAGAGCAGTGAAACTCGTTCTCTGGGGTCATTTTTCCTCATGCCGGTGCCATAACACCCAACCTATGTAATCTGCATCTGTACTAAGATTTCATTTATAAACCCTATTTTAACACTCACCAGGCAGACCCTGAATGTTCTTGTTTTTTCAATATTTTTACAGTATTTTACAGTCGTTTGTCGATGTTGAACCTTTTCCTCCTGTGTATGTCAAGTGTATATGATATTGAAAATGTAAAAGGAAAATATGTTATCCATACTCTTTGTAAACATCTAGGATGCGTTGTATATATATAATGCACCATCAGCTTATATTGTAGGATATATGACAGTATATTTACAATATATTCAAACATTGTGAAGATGCATTAGGGTGCACTTTCTTCTCGTAAGTCCCAAAAGCGCTACACGATAATCATGTGTTGTTTTATTTTCTTACATGGTGGTAATAATTCAGCACAATATGAGTATTATGGTGACGCCTATGTACCTATCAAAGATTAGTAAGTGATCAAAGGTTGTTTTTTCACGCACACACGTAGTGAAAAAAGCTGATTTATGTGAGGACTTTGGCTGCCGTGGGAGATAATCCAAAGACAGCGCATGGTTGGCTAATAGCATGATTTTAAAAGGGATCAGGGTTGTTGTCAGAGATGCATAAAAAGGTGGAGAATGTAAACATACAAAAAGGAAAGAGCTCCTCATTTAGGAGGGTTTTGGGCCATAAACGCCTCATAAGCATTATAGCCATTTTCTACTCAGGCTTTAAAATGAGCAGCTGCAGCGCCGGCGTCCAACCAGCAGGGAGAGCTGTCAACATTTGATGATTTATTTTCCAGCCATAATCACACCTGCTGCACCTGCAGTGAATATGCATGACGTCACCCGCTCACCTGATGGGTGGTGGGGGGGATATTGCAGGGCTAAATGACACAACACCTGTTTGTATTACCTGTGGATGTGGAGTCTGTCTGAGTGTCTGTCTTGCTGTCTGTGGATGTCAGCGTGTGCATGCTGCGACTGAGCTGGACGCCAGCTGCCATGTCGTCTGACGCGTCTTCCATCCAGCATCGTGTTGTTTAACTCTGATTTGTTTTTTGAACATGTGGTTTTATATTCAGGCTTGAGCGTAGCTAAGTGTTTGCCTCTAAATCACATTCTGCCTGCAGTTTTAGAGATTAATCGATCAGTCGATTAGTCGATCGACAGAAAGTTTTCAAGCAAAAACGCCAAACGTTCCCCAGTTCCAACTTTTTAATTATGAGTATTTCCTTCTTTTCTTTGTCTTATGTGGCAGTAGAACTGAGTAGAGCTGCAACAATTAATTGTTAGAATAATTGACAACTATTCTGATGATCGATTAATTGGTTTGTGCCTTTTTTTTTTTTTTTTTTTTACACAAAAAAGTTTAAGTTCTCTGATTCCAGCGTTTTAAATGTGATTATTTTCTGGTTTCTTTGTTACAAGAAGCTCAATATGTTTGAAAACAAGACATTTGAGGATGTCACCTTGGGATCATTTTCTGTCATTTTATAGATCAAACTAATTGCTTAATTGAGAAAATAATCAAGAGATTAATCAACAATAAAAATAATAATTTGTTGCAGCTCTGAAACTCAGTATATTTGGATTTTTACCAGCAATTCAAAGATGTTTATAATTTCTGTTTTTCACTGCTTTCTGACTTTTTGTCGTCCGAACGGTTAATCGATGATGAAAAGAATATTTTTTTTTGTCTATATCTCATCCTGTGCTTTTCTTGTCTGTCCTTCACCTCCGTCATCTCACTATTGCTTGTCAGTCTGGTGGTTTTTAAAAAAAGGTTTATGTGGATATTGTTGCCATAGCTGACGTCCTGTACCTTTCAGCAGTTATATAACGCGACATTACAGCTCTGTATTTATTAATAGTGTTTGACTCGGCTGTTTATATTGTGGCCAAACTGTCAAAGAGCAGCCAGACTCATGTTGAGTGCCATTCATGGTGTACTGAGGGGAAGGATGATGAGTTGTGATTCATTCACTTACATCAGATAAAAAACAGTATTTCAAACGTTTTTATTCTGGAAGCATCTATCATTTATGTTTATTTCTGAGTGAAATAGTCTTTTTGTGTAGATTATAATCCTGTATGTGATTTTAACTGTACATTTAAAACAAAGCAGCACAAATGTACACAAGCCAATCTCACCACAAGGTCCAGCCAGTAGCTGTTCTGGAGCTTTCGGTCGTAGTTTATCAAGTTTTTATGTTATCGCTCAAATTTCCATTCATTGTAGTAAATCAAAAATAGAAATAAATCCATCTACAGCTGTTTCAATAATTCATTAATCTTCATTTTTCAAGCAGAAATGTCAAACATTTTTTGTAGTTTTTGGTTGTCATATTCGACAGTAAATTAAATCTATTTGGATTTTTGGGGGGGTTGGTCAGACCTTCAGCTGGTTTTTCAACATTTTCACACAGTTTTCTCAATAAATCCTTTAATCAGCGCATTAATCGTTCGTTGTTGGAATTTTAAGAGCTGATATTAGATCAATTAAATGAAACTGAACTCAATATATACATTTCAAAAACACATATTGTACGACCAGGTCCTAGTAATAGTAACTGGAGACTAGGGCCCAAAAACAGACCTTGTCACTATGATCGGTAAAAAACTGGTAGATGTGGTTACCAGAAATTCACTGTATTAAATATGGTAGAGCTTTTTCTACTGTTACGGTAAAAGGATATTAATAATGGCGTTTGAGTTTTTACCTGAAAGAAATGCTGCTTTGTGACATAATTAATCTGAAAATGGTCCAGGCTGTATGCCCTCATACAGTATGGATGGATGGAGTATGAAAGGAAGAGGCAGCTGTTCAGAGCCTCCACCTTGACAAACTCTCCAAGGTCCTCCTCCTCCCCCTCCTCTTCCTCCTCCTCCCCTCCTCTTCCTCCTCCTCCTCCTCCTCTCTCCATGTGTTGTCACCACTCACTTACATCAAAGAGCAGCTGCAGGATCTCCATGGCACTGGTTAGCATGGAAATGGCTGGTTCCCCTGGTGACGGCTCTGTGATGCTCAAGTGAAAGTCACCCTGTTGTACTGCGCTCACAGAATACCTCTATTAAAGCAGGAGCGCATGCCTGAAGCAGTTTGGGGCGAACTGTCCTTTAAAAACACTTTTCCATTTCATGAACACCTCATTTCTGAATGTAAATAAAGCATGAGATATTATGGCCTGTTTTCATTTATATTATGGTTAGAGTATTAAACGAAGGGTTAATATTTAAGGTAGGTCAACATGTTTTTTTCCTGTCCTTGAGCTCATGGTCATTTTTTTATTTATTTTATTTCTCTCAATGTGAATGAAGGAAATGGCTATATTTAACGCTGTTGTATGCTGTTGTGTTTTAGAGACTCGTGCTCAGCTCATACGAATCTTTTTACATGTAGAGGTCTGATCTGATCCATCTCAGTGTTTTTTAGACTGGTGCAGGTAAGGCAATGTTCATTTAACGCTTCACACACAGTGAGCTACATGTGTCACTGCCTTGTTGAAACTCACCAAGGAAATGTTGTCTGTGAGCTTCTCATTTTGGGAGGCATAGAAGGTGAAAATAAAAGTGTTTTGAAAGGTTAAATGTGTCTGAGCATCATTGTGTGAGATGCCACAAAGTACATGTACTTATTTACTGTATTTAAGGATGTTTCTGAGACTTCTAGTGCATTTTAAACTCAGTAATAACCCAATAATAAAGTATACAACAGTACATCACTGACTGTATAATGTATATTTTATTTTTGATACTTTAACCCCCTAATATTTTGAGGGGTAGTTAAGTGTGTACATCATCTGAAAGCTGGAAACCTGAAGATTTATTTCAGATCAGCAGCTCAACACTGTCTCAAGTTGTTCTAGTCATAAATCAGAAATAAACATTAATTTGTAAATTAATTAGTTCATTAACATAAACTGTGAAAGTCTAAAACATTATGGTAGATGTATATGATGGACATCCCCATGCTCTTGTTTTGGGGTTGATAACACTTGTTACACAGCACTGGTGCTAAATTTAACCATTTTTTACCATTTAAGAATTGATAAAACTTTTGACATTTTCTGCAAGAATTGCATATTTCGTTGATTAGCTGGCGAGCACTTGTGTTGTATAAACTGCTCAGAAACCTCCTTATTGTTAGTCTAGCTAGGAAAGCCATCCATCCTCTGAATGCTCCAGGTCTCTAGTTTGTGGCTGTAAAGTCTCATGAGGCTGTGATTATCCTAGAGGTCACCATAGCTCATTTTATACAGTCAGGTCAAGTTTCAAAACATGGTCTCACTACAATGAAATGGCTCCTGTGGGGACAGTTGGACTCATTGGATCCACCAGAGTCTGAGCTTTACAGTGAGACCCAGTTTATGTTACTCAAGACTGTTTATGGACCCCAGTATGCAGAAATATTGAAATACACCATTTTAGAATAGGACAAAACACATTTATACTGCATGTGATAATCATAAAGTGGGCATGTCTGTAAAGGGGAGACTGGTGGGGACCCAGAGAACCCATTTACATCCACACATCTGGAGGTCAGAGGTCAAGGGACCCCATGTCAGTTTCGTAGCGTTATTTAGTGTTCTTACCGACCTGGTACGACAGATGGTTGGTACCAATGGATTCCTTATGTTCTAGTTTGATAGCTTGAAAACTCAAAACAACCTCTGAAAGACAGAATAGCCGATCCCAGCAGGCGCTGGGCAAAAACGGGGTTCATCCTGGACAGGTCACCAGTCCATCACAGGGCACATAGAGACAGACAACCATTCACGCTCACATTCACACCTATTCAGAGTCATCAATTAACCTGCATGTCTTTGTGGGAGGAAACCGGAGAACCTGGAGAAAACCCACACTAACACGGGGAGAACATGCAAACTCTACTATAAATAAATGAAACAATAATTTATTAATTAATTAAAAACATACTCACAACAATAACAATCATATTATGCAGCCACTGCACCACCACTGGGTAATTTAATGTACAATAATTGATGATTTATAACTTGATATATATTATGTGTTAATAATCTGAATCAGCAAAGTAACTAAAGGCATCAAATGTATTTCCATCTGAATAGTAGTGGAGTGAAATATGTAAAGCAGAATAAAATGGAAATACTCAAGCAAAGTACACGTACCTCAAAACTGTAGCCTACTTAAATACAGTACTCGAGTAAATGTAATCAGTTACATTCCACCACTGTAACATTTTGCAGGTGAAGTTACACAAGGAATAGTACGAGTATTATTGTTGTTAAGGAGTATAGCAATACCATGTTTTATCTTTGAAAATTGTGCTTTAAAATAAAAACATTTACACACACATTTAAACATTACACATTTAAACATTTTACCACAGGCCGCACGTATTAAGAGCCACAGGATCAAAATATGTATTAGATGTGGTGGTGGTGGTTTTGTTTGTTGTTTAATTCGATGTTGTTGTTTTTTACTGAACAGTTTTAGTGTCATTGAACGCAGCAGGTGTTTGTGTCCTTGAACGCACCTCGTGTCATTTTCAAGAAACACAGCCGGGGATTGTGGTGACGTCACGCACGTAGGAAAGTACACAGTTGTCACGGTGCTGCTGCATTGACCCGAAAACAACCGGACAGCACGCAGTCACACCGAAAAACGGCTCATGACATTTTCTTAGAAACACGACGTAAGTGTCAAAACCGGCTCCAGCGACGGAAACGTTCATTTAAACGCCACTTAACGGGCGGCGAAGCCATCATTTCCTAATGCCAGCCAGCTGGCGCCGTCTATTTCCTGGAATACACAGGGCTGCCGGAGGTCGGCTAAGCTGTTGAAGTAGCCGTTAGCTATCTATCGCTAGGTAGCCAGTGTAGCTAGTAGAAATAAACTGCTTTGAAGGTGTTTTTTTCATACTTGCTATCTTTAGGTAAACAGGCCACTTGTGCTATAATCGCCGCAAAACGTCAATTTGATTTCGTCAATGTGCAAACATCGATCTAATCCGACATTAGCTTGGCAGGTGTTCCAGGATGTAACCACGTCCCTGAGTTTTATTTAGCTGATTAGCCAGGAAGGAATTGTAAACATCATAGTTTGTGACCACACATGCCTTTTAAAACAAATACTATGTAAATGTAAATGATCGCTGTCATGTTAATGCTATTTCTACACTTTTGTGCAGCTTGCGTGACAACAATGGAGAAACCTCCCTTCAGACAGAACCAGAACTGCGGAGACTGGGAGCTGAAAGAGAGGCTGGGAATGGGCGGTTTTGCCCATGTTTACCTGTACCAACATCATGTGAGTTTACACTGCACACATGTGATACTAAACACTAACATCTTGTAAAACAACCAGTATCATAACTGAACCACTACTTGCCTCCTATTGGGATTAATAAAGTACTTCGTTGTGTTATTTTTTGAAGACCTAGCTACACACAAACTGCTATTTTTGGATATACTTTTATGCACTCATACTGGAATAATGTGTGTCTGTTTTGCAGGAAACAAATGAGAAACTAGCAGTGAAAATGTGCCGTCTGGAGCTCACACCAAGGAATAAGGACAGATGGAGCAGAGAAATCCAGATCATGAAAAAGTTTGACTTGATTTTATAAACTTTTCTACTACAGTTCATTAGCACAGTTATTGTCATGTCCTGGTATAATAAAATACTCACAGTTATTTTTATAATCATCTAAAGGAACCCGCAGATACTCAGTGGAAAGTTGTGCACAGTATGTCTGGGCATCATTATATAATAATGTATTAAGTCCTCCTCTCTCGCTCAGATTGAGTCACATCAATGTCGTGACAGCCCGAGATGTCCCGGAGGAAATGAGGCACATAGCCTTAAATGATCTTCCACTGTTGGCCATGGAGTACTGCTCCAGGGGAGACCTGAGGAAGGTGAGGGACTCCTGGAAACCATGCACAGATTCAGTCAGCTAAATTTCAAAGTGCCTCTCCCCTGTTTTTGGCTTTCCATTCACACTAATGCCTAGTTCATGCTACCAGGGTTTTTTCCTGCATAGAGAATTGGAAGGCGGCTGCCTCCGTCAAATTTCATCCCGCCTCCAGCTCTCAACAAAACCCTAAACGGTGTCTTCATGGAAAACACTATATTCTAACAAGCATTGCACTTGGTGGATTTCTGTCATTTGTAACAGCAATGGCAGCATTACGCCGATGTAGTGGTGCTGATTGTAACCAGCACAGTGTAGTAGAAGTGGGCTATAAAGTTAAGTAAAATGGGAATACTCAAGTATAAGTACCTCACAATTGTACTGAAGTACAGCACATTGTTTACAAGAGCACAGGGTCTGGCCTATACTTTAAACTCTTCATAGATCTAGCCTCTTAATTTTGCTCTGAGTGCACCAGATTGATGCATTAAAATGTGCAAACTTTTCATGTCCCCGAACCCCCCTAGAGGGTTTGAGTTCAAATATTAGTTTAACTGACTTCACTGACTTCAAAGTCAGCACCAGAGCTGACATGAATCATGTCTGTTTCCATCACCCGTCTCTACTTCCATCACAGTTAGTTTTGTGGTTTGGTCATTTTGAAACAAGACTCTGGTAAAGTTGCCATGCTGTTGCTCCTGCATTGCTCTGTATGCAAAGACACAGTAAAACTCAACTGTTAGGGGGAGGTGGTAGGTAGCATTATACGTTTCAATCTGATGTAATGCTTGTTTAGTTGTCTGACAACACAGCCAGAAAAATATGTAAATTGGAACAACTAAATAGTGAGTACAACAGAGCATGAGGAGGCAGAACAGTTTAACCAGCACAGTAACAAGGCAGCGTCTGTCCCTTTTCCAGATGTTGACTGTGATGCTTAATTTTGTAGTTTACCTGCAGAAAAGGGAAGGAGAAGAGAGATGTACCTTTTTTCTTAAGGTTTAGGGCGTTTCAGTATGCATGGATTTCAAATTTACCCAGCTTTGTGTAGATGTAGTCTGATGTCTGATGTAGATGTTGTGTAGATGTAGTCTCATCACATGTGCAGACATGCAAGGGTTAAAGTCGCATCACATACTGGACTGTATGTCATGCAAGATACACACAATAATAGCACGTTATGTGAGTCTGATTTTCCATCCTTCCTGTCATGTGTGTAGATTTACTGCAGTTGTGATAGAGTTACCTTTATGTGGGTTACAGATGCTGAGCAAACCTGAAAACTGCTGCGGATTGAAAGAGAGTGAAGTGCTTTCATTACTCAATGATGTTGGTATGTCCGATGTTTCTTTGAGCAGCCTGTTCATTCAGACATGTCTTTTTTTAAAACCTCATCATTCAGTTAAACCTTTTGTTCTCTGCTCCAGGATCTGGTATCCAGTATCTGCACGAAAACAAGATCATACACAGAGACCTTAAACCTGAAAACATAGTGCTGCAAGATATCAATGGAAAGGTGAACTGAGACTTTATGGTTTTGTTCTGTTTGACTTTACATGTATTAAAGAAACATGTCTTACATCTACTTATTCTTCTTCTGCAGCTGGTTCACAAAATCATTGACTTGGGCTATGCTAAAGACCTGGACCAGGGCAGTCTGTGTACCTCCTTCGTTGGCACGCTTCAGTATCTGGTAAGCAAGCAAATAATTATTTCTATATCCTCAGATGTACCTAGCTTTATGTTATTTATGACTCTTTCTTCCTGCCTTCACATATGTAGAAATAGATAACGTAGTTGATCAATTCGTCATGTTGAATTTCATCACATTTTTTTTTCTGCAGGCTCCTGAACTGTTTGAGAATAAGCCATACACTGTTACTGTGGACTACTGGAGCTTTGGCACCATGGTATTTGAATGCAGCTGTGGTTTCCGTCCATTCCTGCACAACCTTCAACCTGTCCAGTGGTGAGTTGACCTGATAAGCGAAACATTGTGACATGTAGAGTGATTTATTTTTCCACGTATTAAGGCATATTGTAGACTTAAGTTGTCTCAAAAACCTAACGTTACCTTGATTCACCTCACTGGTCTGCAGCAGAGGTTGACTGAAAGTGAAGGCCTGAGGC
The DNA here is from genome assembly GCA_947000775.1 of Pterois miles. Taxonomy (NCBI): domain Eukaryota; kingdom Metazoa; phylum Chordata; class Actinopteri; order Perciformes; family Scorpaenidae; genus Pterois; species Pterois miles. Next base: position 18,259,609 of record CAMQGK010000299.1, on the reverse strand, counting down.
AGAGATACTGTGTGACATGTGAGAGACAGGTGCATGTTCGTGTTCAGAAAACAAACAGGACCTTGTTATTGTAGTTTGGTCTGCTGATTTGGCCGCTCACCAACACAGTCAGCAGTTGAAGCAGCAGAGGGTGTGACACACAGCTCACGGACACACTTTAATAAAACCCTTAGATAGATAGCGATAGAGAGATAGATAGATACTTTATTCATCCCCGGGGGGAAATTCACCCTTAGTGCCCGACTCCACGATTTGTGTTAAAAATTTAACTCTTTCTTTGAGTCATAACTCGATTAAATCTGAACAGAAAGACAAAATACAGATATTTTTATAATCAGTGTGACTTGCACTTTCCATGGAATATAATTATCAACCAAACCATTTCTTAGTTGACTAACTTGAGGATAGGATAGCCCAACTTGAGGACCAGTAAAATGTCAGGACTTGTTTTTCAACATTATGTCTTTACCCTTAATTTGAAAGTGTTTAAGTATTCAAAATCAGGTTTAAAAATTCACTGGACGTGATCAAAGTTTAATGCAGTAGTGTCCTTGAAAGAATTAAACCCGAGTTAGCCGTCAAAGCATAACTAACCGGAGAAAAAGAAAATGCACTTCTTATGTATATTTCTCTTTTTCTTATCTTTCCTTCCATCCGGTCACATCTCGTATAACTTTGTATCTTTTTGTTTCTATTTCTGCCCAAAACTCGTCCAGTTTCATGCAGCTTCAGCACAGCTTCAAATCTTTTTGTATTTCAAAGGACTTTTGACATTGATTAATATGTTTTTCAGCCTTGCAGCAGCCTCTGGGTATTTCTGCCCTTTTGATGCAGTGACTCCACAGCACACACCTAAAAACAAGAGGCAGGTCCTCCCTCCACAGCGCTTAGCTATTCAAGCAGAAAATCTCTTACGGGGTGTCCTCTTGTAGATGAGAAGCCCTCCTTTTCTGCTGCCATTCAGAGTGTGTGCCAAGCCCACTTTTATTTATGTAAAATTAACATTAGCTTGTAGAAAAAATCCTGATATATTTGATTTTTTTTTTTAGTTTATATTTTTATCAGAAAAAAACCCTCAACACGATTTTTTTGACTCATTGATTAGTTGATTTAATTGCTAGATCTGTGAAACTGAGTTTCTCCACAGGGTTCCTACGAGGTCTAAAAAAAGTATTAAAAAATGTGTAAAATCCAATAACCTGAATTCAAGGCCTCAAAATGTCTTAAAAATGAAATGTCTTAAATCTAAATTTTGGCAAGTCTTTCAAAAGAAATGCATTATCTTACTTTTAAACATTTTGTTTTTTGAGCACGCCGTAACAAAACTATATCCAGACAGTGTTTGAGGTGCTCGGGACTTAACACTCTGTAACTCTGTAATGTAAAGAGTATATTAATTCCTACACCTGTGGGATTTTTTCCATTAAGTCAAATAACAGGATGTAGGTAAATTGGATATAAATGCAGCACAATTAGGAAAACTGAGGTGCAGAATAGGCTAGCCAAATCACAAATCACTTTCTAATGTCTCTTGTCATCCACAGGGCCAGCAAAGTGAGGAATAAAGGTCCAAAAGACATCATGGCTGTCGAGGAACTGAACGGAGAAGTCAGGTTCTCCACACATCTCCCCTACCCCAACAACCTCAGCAGGTTAGGATCCTGTGAGAGAGAGAGATATATATATATATATATATATATATATATATATATATATTGGCTGCGTGTTCCAAGTATTTTGACGTGGTTTGGTGTTGATTTTTTAATTGCTGTTATTTAGGACGCTTTTGGAGCCGATGGAAGCTCTGCTGCAGCTGATGTTAAAGTGGGATCCCGTCCAGAGAGGAGGAAAAGTCAACCCCGACACCAAGAAACCCATGTGCTTCGAAGTGCTGGAGCAGATACTGAGCATGAAGGTGAGTTTTATCAAAAGATGCAGCCTTTCATCAGTGCTTTTCAGCCAGTTCTGTCATATTTCTTTGTAACCTTCATTTGTAAAATGTTGATTATTATTATTTCATTTATACCAGCGCTGATACAGTAATTGAGTTTCTTTAATATCAATATTTTGTGGTCTAAACACAAGCAGCCATACAAGAAATTGTCTATCTTTAATAAAATAGTGTGAAGTGACATAATGAAGATAAAGAGTAGTAATCTGACCATTTAATTTTTCAGTTTTCAGTACTTAACATTTCTTTTATTTTTGGTGCTGTGAACAAATAATGATATACAACATGTTTGTTCACTCGTTTGAAAAGAAGAAATATTAGGGTCATACTAAATCTTTTTACATTCAAATCTTCTATTGAGGTGTTCGAATGAAGCTTTGAATGTCTTTCTTCAAAAGGGAGAAATAATAGATTTTTTTGTTATTGTGTTTATATAAATGTAATTTATGGTGCTGATAGATGGCTACTACACTGCCCCACAGTGAAAATGTTGTTTTTGAAAGGCTAAACGGCAACAAATATTGATTGAAGCAGAATATTATGTTAGATAAAAAACATGTCGTGAATTCTGGAAATGATTACATCTATCTTTTTCCTATAAATGTTGACTTTTGGTCTTTACAACGCTCTGGACTTATTGGAAATGTTTGGATCACCAAGCCAGAAACAGCCACTACAAACAGTACAATACTACTACTATTAGTGTAGCCTGATCTTTATATGCAACTGTGTAGAAATCCCGGCTTTCAACAGAATGAACAGACATGCAAAAACAGTGGTAAGCCCTGTAAAAGAAATCTGTTTTAAATTGTCCATCTTGAGTTGAAAGGCTAAATCCTGGTGGAGCTCTCTTTTTGTAGCCATCAGCATAAATGATGGATTGCTGAATAATAAATCACTTGTACTTTGCGTCCCTCCAGGTCGTCCACATCTTGAACATGACCACAGCTCAGGTCCACTCGTTCCAGCTGGCTCCGGAGGAAAGTCTCCACAGTCTGCAGAAGCGCATCGAGGCCGAGACCAAGATCGAAGTTGTGAACCAGGAGCTGCTGCAGGAGACGGGAGTGTCACTGGATCCCAGGAAGCCTGCTGCGCAGTGTGTCCTCGATGGAGTGGTGAGCTGACTGTTTGTTGTATTTTCTCTCTTTCTACATGTCCTATCATCTCTCTGCTTTTCCCTACTACTAATTCACTGTCAGGAGAGCTACTGTAGCAGCCATGGTGCTGCGCTCACTGTCTCCAGTTCACCATGAGGAGAGTTACTGTAGCAGCCACGGTGCTGCGCTCACTGTCTCCAGTTCACCATGAGGAGAGTTACTGTAGCAGCCACAGTACTGCGTGTAGTGTCGTGGACATGCAGCCACTTTCCCAGTAAAAGTCTCCACCTCACAATTCGCTAAGTTTAGCAGGTCATCAGCTGTGTGTCTGCCCGGATCAACGATAGCGATTCTCTGACAAACACTGTGTGTGTTTGTGCTACGTTAGCAGCTGCTAGCGTTGCTGATGGCTTCGTGTCAGCTGTAGCGTAACTTCAGTGAGTTTCCGACAGGCCATGTGTGTGTGGTGGTGGTGAGTGCTGGTTTGATGGTGGTGTTGTAGCTGTGAACGTAGCTGTAGCAGACAGTGTGTGTACAGTTTATCTGTCGGTGAATAAACGCTACGAGGCTACAAGCTACAACTCCTCAGCTGGAAGTCCAGAGCCAACTTCCTGTGTCTGCGCCAGCTCTCTCTTAAGGTGGACCAGCTTTTCTCCTTAAAGTGACAAGCCGCTCATCTGCATTTTTCTCAGTTTTTAATGAATTATTAATATTTCTTTTAACTATTAACCCATGGCGTTAATCAGTTAAAATGCTTAATGTCAGTAATCGGTTAAAAGGTTAATTATTAACATCCCTAGATGGAACCTTTACAAAGATGGGAGTAGGTGTGATGGGAGTAGGTGTGTGAAATACATGTCTCTGTGGTAAAAAACTGAAATGATGTAGAAAAAGCTGCGTCTGCAGGCATCATGGTTCACATATACTCACTGTATGCGCACCGAGAGACTTTGACTCGATCAATAATACTGTTTTGCAGCATGTATTATTATGTTTTTGCAGGCTGTGTAAGTGGTGATTTTCTTCTCTCCTGTGTAGAGAGGGTGGGATAGCTACATCGTCTACTTGTTTGACAAGAGCATCACCAAGTACTCTGGTCCCCTCAGTGCCAGACAGCTGCCTGATAAAGTCAACACTATAGGTGAGTCTATTTGAAGTTATCTGCCACAGGTTACACTCATTTCCTGTCTCTCTCTTATCTGGTCAGGTATAAAAACTGTTCTATAATAGATGGGGTTTTTTTTACTGTGATGAACATCTCTAGTAACACTTTCATCCACTAAATGGCAGTATTGTGTTTTAACACCATATAGTGCAACTCCCATAAGTCTCCTTTTAACTCTTTGCAGTGCAAGAGGCCAAGACGCAGCTGCCCCTGGTGGTGTTGAAGAAGGTTTGGGGTGAAGCAGTGAGCTACATCTGTGGGCTGAAGGATGACTACAGCAGGCTTTTCCAAGGACAGAGGGCTGCTATGTGAGTCACATAACAGACTTCTGTAATCTTTTGTTTTTTTTAACCACAACAACATAACAATTATTCAGTTAACAAAAGAGTCAAGAAGTAAAATGTTAAGTTGTAGTTCATACTACATACTTTTTTTTTTTTTTTTTTTTTTTTTTTTTTAACATAATAATCATTTAAAGGTACAGTTTGTAGGCTTTGGTGGCATCTAGTGGTGTGGATGCAGATTGCAACCAACTGAATACCCCTCCTCTCACGCCTCTCTTTACAAGACTGTGGTAACGTGAGCCACCGAGTCTGAAACTGTGGTAACGCTGTTGGCCTTGCTCAGAGGTCATCTATATCATAATACACTACTTCTGTGGCTCACATTACCACAGTTCTACAAGCATATCGGAGAACTATAGTGGCCTTCAGGTAACATAAAAACGTGAACATCCTTTTTTAGAGCCAGTGTTTGGTTTGTCCATTCTGTGTTACTGTAGAAACATGTTGAAGCAACATGGCGGACTCTCTGAAGAGGACCCGCTTTGTTTGTCGCTCATTCGGAGCTAATGAAAACAACTATTTTTAGTTTCAGCTGATTATACACTACAGAAAACATAGATATTAATATTATATTCCATTTCTGCTAATACAGCCCCTGAAATATTGCACACTGGTCCTTTCATCCATGTCTGGTCAAAGCTTTCTGGTTTTTGATGGGCATTTCCCCTCACACTGTGGTTTTTGTCACTGCTAAGTGACAGCACTGTTAGCTTGGGGAGGGTGTGGACAGCTCACCATCTGCTTCAGGTGCTCCCAACATAACTTCACACCTGCAGATGTTGGTATTTCTGCTCGATGGGGCAAGTACCCACTAGAGTTGGGTTGGTGTAAAAAATTCAAATGAGTTTGATATTAAGCCAAACTGCAGACCAGTATACTGAATTTTACCACCAGATGTCCCACTTGACTCAGCTGGCTCAACCAAAACTCTGAGAATGAGAATAGCTGGTCCACGATAACAACCCACCTTAAATGAACCTGGGCCAAAGTTGTTGCTAACTTTGGGCTTAATTATTAACTTTTGACTCGTAACTTTTTGTTAACCCTCCACTTTAATTAGCAAGTGACAAGCAAGACAGGGGAGCTTGGCTCTGGTCTTGAGGAGTTGTCGTATTTATTCACAGACAAACTGTAGACACACTGCACTGCTACGTTACTGAGAACTTTATACCTACCGTGTTTCATGTGCTGTCTCCCTTTCTCTGGCAACCGCACACTTGCTAAAAGAAACTAGTCTCATCACACCAAAAACACAGCTATCATATATATACACGTGTGTATATCGGCCGCTATCATTTTAACAGGAAGGAAACAGGAGAACAGGCTTCTACATTACACTGACCTCGGCTCGGCAGTGAATTGTGAACTGCCTATCAGACACTAATGGCTCTGTTTGTCCGTTTATAAATGAACATGATTTTATGTTTATCACATTGCTATGTGGCTTATTCCTAATGCAATACAAACTAGATTCAGTGTTGTGATGCTGTCGGCAAAGGTTGCTGATATCAGCTACTTTTTATTTTGTCAGAACGTGTCAAAAAGACAAATAACGGTTCAGCTGGTTGCCATAAAATCAAACAACCGCACCAGAAATCGACCCAGATCTGCCAGCCGCACAAGAAGGATTGCGCCCGAGGAATTGGACCGGAGCCTCTGCTCTAATGGTGCTTTTGTTTTCTTCCTTCCAAACCTCTTGATTGTCTCCTTCCTTTCTTTCCTTCTTTCCTTCCTCCCCCTCCAGGTTGAGTCTCCTGCGTTATAACACCAACCTGACCAGGTATAAGAACAGCATGTTTGGCTTCTCTCAGCAGCTGAAGGCCAAGCTGGACTTCTTCAAGAGCAGCATCCAGTACGACCTGGAAAAATACAGCGATCAGATGCACTATGGCATATGTGAGTGTCTACTGGCAGCTGGTTGTTTCCATTTGGATCTTGACACTCTAATGGAGAGCATTTACATAAGGGAATATTTTGATACCACTGTGGATGCTTGTTTTGATGAGCTGTTTGTTTACAGCCTCTGAAAAGATGCTGAAAGCCTGGCAGGAGAACGAGGAGCGAGCTGCTGCTTTTGCACAGGTAATGCATGTTTTCAAAAATATTTTAACAAAAAAAAATGTAAAAGGCCTGTATTGTGTCAATGTTATGGTGGCATGATCCCTGGTTTGTCCTGCAGGTGGCAGAGGTGAGCCATCTGGATGATGAGATTATGGCGCTGCACTCGGAGATAGTGGAGCTTCAGAGGAGTCCGTACGCCCGACGCCAAGGAGACAAGATGGAGCAGCTGTGAGTGTTACTGTGGTCTGTCCCGAGGAGGTGCCACACTACATTATGTCATCTACATATTTATCAACAGAAGTCAAAAAAGTCAAGTGTTTTGTTGATTTGAAAGACGCAGCTAAAGCCTGAAGGTTCTTCTTGTGTTGGTTTGTGAGTGAGTGAGATGTCTAAAAATAATTATGATTTTTTTAGCCTCGAAACTCTTTACAAGCACCATTATCAGGACAAAACCGCCCCTTTTACACAAGAAATGTTTGATTTAGAAGGAACCAAAGAATCCTGCACAGTATTGATCGCTTCATTTCTGTCCAAAGACTATTTAGTTTGATGAGAAAAATGCCTCAGCATTTGTTCCTAAACAAACAAAGACTTGAAATTTGGTATGGACAAGTCTGTAACAGCACAACTTTGAAATTTTTAGATCATATGAAAAATCAGTTTTATCAATAGTCAAATTCAGGATTTTTAAAAAATGAGGAAAAGCGCCAACATTGTGCTTATCAAATGTTTTCCATAGGAAATGTGTTTTCAAACTACATATGTGTGCATATATTTGATATTCCACCAAACACTAATTTCCAAAGTTTTTATACCCAAGTTTACGTTTTCAGTATGGTGTTCTCACAACTTAACCACCTGAACGTCAAGCATATTGTTTACACGACTTCCCATATTGTTAACACGAGCTCACAAGTTAAAAAAAGAGTTGAGTCCGTTTCTACTTTTTTACTGCAGGCCGCTGCGTTTTTTTTTTTTTTTTTTTTTTTTTTTTTTTTGGCAGTCCAAACACAACCCTCCTTCAAAATGTTTGGGAGGACTGGCGTTTCTGCTGCCCTGTGTGAATGCAGCCTTTGAACCCTTTTGGTCACACGTTTTTTGATGCTGATGTCTGTCAATAAGACGTTAGAGTGTGCAAGAACTTTGTAGAAAGTGATCGGACAATATAAAATAGAATCGGCAGATTGGCGTGAAATTTCCCAAACAACCACATTTAACTTTATGAGAGTTGAATTAAGGTCTGGAATAGTGTTGATGCTCATCCCTCAGGCCTTATTGAAAGCACACAGGTCACTCTGTTTTCTCCAATTTAGGGAATTTACTCCTCTGTGCTGCTGTATAAGCAGTGACTGGTGTCTCCTCCATGGGGCAAACATACAAGACCGGATGGATGTCCGGCGGCATTTTAAACATGTCGCATGATACAACAATCTGCTGTTTAAAAGGCCGCACAGTAAACTGCTGTTAGCTCTTAGTTACAGTGGATAGAAAGTCTCCACAGCCCTGTTAAAATACCAGGTTTTTGTGACGTAAAAAAAATAGCCTATGATGAATAATTTCAGACCCTTTTCCACCTTTAATGTCCTATAATCTGTACAATTCAATTGAAAAACAAAGTGAAACAAATAAAAACTTACAAGAATCTGTTTGGATAAATATGCACACCCTTAAACTAATACTTACAGCACTCTTTTTGGGTCGGAGTCTATCAGCATGGCACATCTTGACGTTGCAATATTTGCCCATTCTTCCTTGCGAAAGTGCTCCAGATCTGTCAGATTGTGAGGACATCTCTTCCTTAGGTCACCTCACAGATCTTCTGTAGGATTCAGGTCTAGGCTCTGCCTGGGCCGTCACTAAACTTTGTTTTTCTGGTGAAGCCATTCTTTGGTTGGTTTTGATGTATGGTTGACCTCATCAGACCATAACACATTTTCCCACATGCTTTTAGGAGACCTGATGTATGATTTTGCAAAATTTAGCCAAGCGTAGATGTTTTTCTCGGTAAGAAAAGTCTTTCGTCTTGCCATCCTACCCCATAGCCCAGACATATGAAGAATACGGGAGATTATTGTCACATGTAGTTCACAACCAGTACTTGCCAAGAGTTCCTGCAGTTCCTTTAATGTTGCTGTAGGCCTCTTGTCGGCCTCCCTGACTAGTTTTCTTCTGCTCTTTTCATTGGCTTTGGAGGGACGTCCAGTTCTTGGTAATGTCGCTGTTGTGCCAGATGTTGTCCACTTGTTGATGACTGTCTTCACTGTGTCCCCTGATATATCTGATGCCTTGGACAGTCTTTTGTACCCTTCTCCTGACTTATAACCTTCAACAATGAGATCCCTTTGATGCTTTGTAAGCTCTTTGCAGCCCATGACTTTTACTGTAAGTAAATATACTATACTACTAGAACAGCTGAACTTAAATCAGGGTCACTTTATTTTATGGCAGGTGTGTACTGACTACTATTTAACATGTGTTTGAATGTGATTGGTTCATTCTCAACACAGCCACATCCCCAATTATAAAAGGGTAAGCACACTTATGCAATCCCATTATTTTAGTTTTTATTTTATTTATTTTTCAATTGAATTGTTCAGGTCATATTAAAGGTGGAAAAAGTTTTGAAATGATTTATCATGGTCTCAATTTTTTTAAATCACAAAAACCTGGTATTTTAACAGGGGTGTAGAGACTTTCTGTCCATTGCATGTATGTTATTTAGGCCACTGGCACAGCTTTAGATGTCAGTCTTGTAATATTTAAATGTGACTGATTCATTTTATTGCAGAGAAGAAAAGGCGATTGAGCTCTACAAGCAACTGAAGATGAAATGCAAAAGTAAGAAATATCTTAACAAAGTTTGTTGTTTAAGATAGACATCGATTGAATCCATTTGTTACAGTGAAGATGTGTGTTCAGTAGTTTATATGGTGCTTTTCTGTCAGTACCTGAGCCAGATGTGAGCAGTGACAGCTCTGAGATGGTGAAGGCCATCATTCAGACAGTCCAGAACCAAGACAAGGTCCTCAAAGACCTGTACACACACCTCAGGTAAGAGTCCAACACTCCTCAGAGACGGTCAGTGCTTTATTCACACCTGTGAGCATGAAATTCACTTTTCTATGATTTCACCGACATTTAGTCTTATTAGTATTCCACTATTAATGTGTTCTTTGATATGAAAACACCACCCTTGGTGGTACAATACTAATACTGCATGTTAAAGTCTGCCCTGTCTGGACTGATCTTAACAGTAAGATCCTGATCAGCAAACAGAAGATCATTGACTTATTTCCACGAATTGAGAAAACCCTGGAGAGCATCAAGGATGCTGACAACACAGTGATGCAGATGCAGAGCAAGAGGCAAAGAGAGTTCTGGCATTTACTGAAGATCGCCTGTGTAAGTCACTCTGCCTTCTCTGTTTTATCAGTTGTTTACTTTTTTCTAGTATAGATGTAAAACGATGTGTGGTGCATCAAGTAGGGCTGTCACAGTAACTGCAATATTGCAACACCGCGCTTTCAAGTCAACTGCAGAGGATGGCAAGCGGCCGCCACAACTGCTATTGTCACATGCTTTTTGTGCCTCCTCCCCGGTGACCGCCTCAGCCGGAGGCAGTATGTTTTCCGGTTATCCGTACAGTCCTCCGACCCATTCTCATGACTATGATCTCTCAGAAACACCTTAAGTGAATGTCTTCAAATTTGGCGCAAACGTCCACTTGGACTCAAGGATGAACTGATCAAATTTTCAAGGTCAAAGGTCACTGTGACCTACAAAACACATTTTTGGCCACAAGTCAAGAATTCATATGCTATTTTTGACAACTTCACACAAATATCTAACAGGATAAAATGATTAAATGATGACATTTTGGACAGATATAGATTTAAACCACAACTTGGTTGGCAGAGGCATATTCATCCAGCAGCGTGATGATGCGCTGAGGGTTTATCCTGCGCTCAGCGCTGCATGTTTGCCGTTTTTTTTCTGGTCATCGTAGTTGAGAGATATTCAACTTTGGGTAAAATGCTGCACTCACCGCTGTCACTTTTTACCCAGCCATCCAATCCCAGTGGAGGAGGGGCCAGATAAAGATCGTCACATAGCCAGGGTTCCCACAGAGTCTTAAAAAGTCTTCAAAAAAAGTCTAAAATCCAGTAGCCTGAATTTAAAGCATGAAAACGTCTTAAAATCTCATGAAATGTTTTAAATGAGCAGTCAAGGGGAGTGGTAAAGTGAAAAGCTGTCACCGACCCTTTCGTCAAACTTCAGGTCAGAGCACTAAAACCGGGTAAAAAAAAATGGGGAAATACAAGTTAAGTCACCGACATTAAGAAAACAGTGAATTTACTGTGGTTAAAGCCGGTGCCTGGAAACGTATTGGCAGCCCGCTGCACCCTCTGCAAGAAAAATTTGAAACTTTGATCATCGTGCAAGTCAGAAAAACATAAAGCAGTGGTAAAAAATCAGCAGCAAACGGTTGCAATCAGCCAGTATTCTTCCACGTCAGGATCTAGAGCATCAACTCCGGTCGACCTACAGACAGCGTTTGGAGCTCCAGCTCCACTAAAAGCTGAGCTGATCTGGACTTTACACTCATACACTTAACACACACTTAATAATAGCCTAACAATAATGTGTATTTATATGGAACTAAAATCAGGATAGATGAAGTAATTTGTTAAATAAAAAGTGGTGATAATATCTGTTGAGTGAATCATTATCACCACAGGGGAATTTCCTTCACTGAGTATCAGCGCTCATGATTCACACTTTTTAACATCCATGTTATCACTGAGTTCTCCAATATTCAGAGTAATCTGCTGTAATTGAATAAAACCACTGTCCTCAGGTTACAACTACTTATTATTTTCATTATGGGCTTCTCTGCGGATTATTCTCTCAATTAACTGATTAAACTTTGTCCCGGAAAATGTCAGAAAATATAAAAATATGTCCATCTCTTAAGTCTTAAAGCCCAACAGTCCAAAACTGTCAGTTTATCACATAAGACAAATTAAAGGAGGAGCTAGAAGTTGTAATATTTGGTATTTAACTTTCTCAATTATTTTTGCTCCACGCCGTCCATCTTGTGTCTGTCTGTGCAGCTCATAGATCAGTCCTGTTAGTCCGCTTTGGTACTTCCTGTTTTCTGTTGCCTCCTCAGAGTTGGCTGCTCTATATGACCACAAACAGCAGGAGTTAGCGCTGCCTGCATTCCTTTTAGTAGGAGACGAACATCATGTTTATTATTGCAGCCTGTAACAGTGTTGTCTCTCTCTGTCTCTCCAGGCTCAAAACTCGACACGAAACTCGATAGCAGCCAGTCCTGAGTCGTCCAACCTGTTGCAGGTTTCTCAGTGGTCTCAGTCGGCACAACCTGTCAGCTCCCCACATCCCCTGACCTCCCTACCTGGGCCAAATGACAGGTAACTGATCCATTCATTGATCCGCTCAGAGCAATCATGTGACTTATGGTTGCTCTGCCAATGCCTGTATGGAAATTATATTAAGTATTAACCCCCTTTTGACCTAAAAACACAAAAATTGATCTAAATTCAGTATAAATGGAGAATACAAAATAACTGATCGCCTAACTGTTAAAGTCAGTATTTAGTGGAGACACCTGTAATCAATAAAAACAACCACTGAGTCTGGATTCGTTTGTAATAGCGGTTGTTCACATGCCACGTTTTGGGCCCTCAGATCCATTAGCAGTGTAGATGTGCTCAAACGTGAGAGCGACGCCACCGCGGTGTTTTCCCAACCGTCTATTTTTCAGGCGTTGATGGCTGAGCCCCGAGACAGTGCACACCTTATGTCACGTGACAAGGAACAACCAATCACAGCCAGCAGTAGGGATTTAACAATATACCGTTTAACTGATAACCAACATTAAACATTTTAACCGATTAACACTACTAACTTGGTTAAAATGGTTAAAAGAAATATTAGTAATTAAAGAGCTGAGGAAAAGGCAGAGGAGTGGCTCGTCACTTTAAGGAGGAAAGCTGGTCCACCTTAAGAGAGAGCCGGCGCAGATACAGGAAGTTGGTTCTGGACAACAGTAACTCTCCTGACGGTGAACTGGAGTCAGTGAACACAGCACCGTGGCTGCTGCAGTAACTCTCCTGACGGTGAGCTGGAGACAGTGAACGCAGCACCGTGGCTGCTGCAGTAACTCTCCTGACGGTGAACTGGAGACAGTGAACGCAGCACCGCGGCTGCTACAGTAACTCTCCTGACGGTGAACTGGAGACAGTGAACGCAGCACCGTGGCTGCTACAGTAACTCTCCTGACAGTGAACTGGAGACAGTGAACGCAGCACCGTGGCTGCTACAGTAACTCTCCTGACGGTGAACTGGAGACAGTGAACGTAGCACCGTGGCTGCTACAGTAACTCTCCTGACGGTGAACTGGAGACAGTGAACGTAGCACCGTGGCTGCTACAGTAACTCTCCTGACGGTGAACTGGAGTCAGTGAACGCAGCACCGTGGCTGCTACAGTAGCTCTCCTGACGGTGAACTGGAGTCAGTGAACGCAGCACCGTGGCTGCTACAGTAACTCTCCTGACGGTGAACTGGAGTCAGTGAACGCAGCACCGTGGCTGCTACAGTAACTCTCCTGACGGTGAACTGGAGTCAGTGAACGCAGCACCGTGGCTGCTACAGTAACTCTCCTGACGGTGAACTGGAGTCAGTGAACGCAGCACCGTGGCTGCTACAGTAACTCTCCTGACAGTGATCGGTCGGTTATCGATTAAGAAAGTTTTTCAAAATTAGCATCCCTGGTAGAGCAGGTGCCCCATGTACCAAGATTGAGTCCTTGATGCATCGGGTTTGAATCCAGCCCGGGAACCTTTGCTGCATGTTGTGTTGATAGATGTTGTGTGCACAAAATAAACCGACGTAATCAAACTACAGTGTAGACAGTCAGCGTGACACAAATACAGATGATCTATAGAGCTGCAGATGATCATATTCTTCACATGAGGAATGGATCTGGATGGACGTCAAACAACTTCCAGGTTTCTCCAACCAAACCACGTCTCCTGTTATCCTTTATGTGGACTTAGTCTTATTTTTCTGGTGCTGATTGTGATAGGAAAGCCCAAATCACATCAATTCAATGTCTGTTTGTTTGGTTAATAAAACTAGTGAAAAGGCACAGGGTTGAAACTTCATGTATTATGAATACCAGGAACTGTTTATTTACATACCAAAAAAAACTGAACTTTGTTACTAGTTTGATGTGTAATAATAATGTGTTTTGAGGTCAGTGCATTTCCTCCCCTGTGGCCATCTTGTGTAGCTGGTAACATACTGAAGCCATTGTCCATGTGACGGAGAGCTCATGTGATGAAAACATGGCTGACAGACGTTGTGTGTTTTCTTTCAGTGATGCTGCACCTCGTCTGCTGCAGGAGAACCAGAAGTACCTCAGTCAGCTGACCAGCCTGATGCAGGAAGCTGCTGATGAGCAGGCGAAAAGCATAGTGGTGAGTTCTCCTGTTTTAACTTCAGTTGTCCTCTAATGCAGCGTTGCTATTACATTTGCATACAACATACTTTTACACTTACAGTTCTTTTTGCTAAAAAGATGAATAACACAGATACTCCCTCTGATACTTCAACTTGTACCCACCTGATACCAACTAAAACTTTATTAGTCGACTTTCTGTCACTGCCTGTCTGTCTCAAAATGTCAAAAATGGCCTCACATATCGGCCATCGGCTGTCCTGATTGTGTAAAAAATCGGCATCAGTCCAGTCAAACCCATATTGGCCGACCTCTGTCCCTGAGCGTCTGTCTAAGGTTTTGTCGGTTCATTGTGAACAATTTTATAAATATGATTTTAAGAGTACACGTTTTCAAAATGTTTGCACCTTTTTACAGGTTGTTTGAAGTATTAGCATACAGTGTTTAAATACACTGAGGTGATCAGAAGGGTTTATATTAGTTATGGTGACAGAGATGATGCAAATTAGCATTAATTATACAGTTTGTCAGATGATAGGTGATGATGTAACACTATTTGTCCTTTTTTCTTGGGATATATTTTGGATATATTTTGGGATATATTTATTTTTTTAAATTTAAAATTACAAGTGGCCCTAAAACTTTGTCTACACGTGAGTGAGGCGGATTATTCAGGATTTCATTTTGTTTATATTCCAACCATTTTCATCGCTTAACACCTGGTGGTTTTCCTCCTTCAAGGACCAAGACTGGAGCTGGACGAAATATGAAACTTTAACGACAAAACTAAAAAAGAGAAATGCGTAAGCGTTTTGTCGCGTCCTTCCAGTCCTGCCTGTGCTCTGAGTAACACTACAGACTGAGAGCTGCTAACATGAGCAGAGTGGCGTCAGAAAAACACTGTGCAGCTGCACATGGACTCGGATATCCTGTTAAAAACGTCTCTCCAGGCGAGTTCACACCGTTGACCCAGTGCTGTCTGTCCACAACGTTTGATGAATATTCCTGTTTTTATATGAGAAAAAAAACAATGAAGCTGTGTCACTCTACTTTTTTGTTCCTTTTGCTGCACAATATTCATCATAATTCATAAAGTCTCATAATATTCATTTATACTATTATTGCAAAAATTGAGCAAACTGTAGCACCAGATTTGAGGGTTTGAGGTGGATTGATCACACGAGAGAGTGTCAGACAGAAACATGGGAACCAGTTCAAGGGTGTGACGAACAAGGAAACACAGGAAGTGGTCAGAGGTGGCGGGGGGCCTCGAGGAGGAAATTACAATCAAGCAAACAGCACTTTGATACTCCCATGTATCCTCTCTGTAAAGAGATTAGACCTTTCCAGGCTGCCAAACTGTCGCAGGATTTATGGATTCACAGTTCAGCTGTTCTCGTCACTCATAATCAGTTTGATATATTTTACTATACACAGTCTGGAGTTTAGACTCTATGTAAATGTTTGTTTTTTAATAACGTATCATAGGCAGAAGTCTTTTGTCATGATATATGTGACAGACGTGGCTGGCCATCATGTTTATACAATGTCTATACTGTACATCTGTCTTTTTAATTGTCTGCTAGATACGAAGGGTTTTGTTGTCTCATTTATCTGCTCATTGTTTCACTGGATGGCTCATGCTGCGTTCATGTCAGGGTTGAAATGAGGGGGGCAGGAGCAGATCCTAGCTGACAGGCCGCCAGTCCATCGCCAAAATCAAAAGTCAAGGTTACAAATGTAGTGCCGATTATAAACTACATTTCAAGATAAATATGCAAAAGAAAATGTGTTTCCATCTACTGCTGTTATGTGAATGTTAGGAGAGAAACAGTCTCTGGTTATCGAACTACTGCAGAAGAAGAAGGACGTTATTTAAAGAGTCCAACCACTAAACAACAGAAAACATGACGGAACCAGACCGTTTCCATTAATAAAAACCTGTAGATCCCCTCTGTGATTTGGATCTGCAACAAAATATTGTTGGCTGTTCCTCGGCCTGCGCTGCATCCTCCCACCAGGTTTCATGAACATCAGGCCGGTAGGTTTTCAGTAATCTTGCTGACAAACAGACAAACTGAACCAAACATGTGGCCTCCTCAGCGGAGTTGATGAATATGACGTATGTTTTATTTCATGCATTCATTTGAGGAAGGTTACAGTCTCCTCGTCGCTCCACACAGATCTGATGTTTTCAGCTGTTTTCAGTCACTTCCTTCATCTTCGATTCGTTTATCTTCACAACAACTTTTCCTCCTCAGTCAAACATAAACTTTTTTTTTCTTGCGATATTTCAAGTTGGGTTGTATGGTGGTTTGAATCCTGCTTGGGGCTCTTCTGTGTGGTCTGCATGTTTTCCCCGTGTTAATGTTGGTTTTCTCCGGGTTCTCCAGCTTCCTCCCACAGTCCACAGACATGCAGTTAACGGATGACTCTAAATGTCCTGTAGGAGTGAATGTGAGCGTGAATGGTTGTCTGTCTCTGTGTGTCCTGTAATGGACTGACCTGTACCCGGCCTGCACCGTGTCAGCTGGGATCAGCTCAGATCGGCTCAGATCGGCTCAGATCGGCGGATGGTTGGATATTTCAAGTTTGTTTTTTTTTATTTCCAGTTTTGTCGAGTCTTTAATGTGCAGATAGAAAATGTATATAACAACAGTTGGAGGGAAACACATTTAATCAATTTGTGATTGAATTAATTAAAACAAGTTATTTTAAAGAATAAATACTTAAACAGAGAAGATCTCTCGCACACTGTCTGGCTTGCGGCTGAAATATTTAATAACATTTCTGTCTGTCTGACCTTCATCTGGTATATCTTATACAACATATAATATAGAACTTATATCTGATGATGGTAGGAGAGACCGAAATGTAGTAATTGAATAAATATTTCAGCAATAAGCGACAGAGTAGGAGTTGTTTTTGACATTGCCTCTGAAGCAGCTTGGTGTGATTAAGCATAAATAACTAAAACATTCTCCAATGTGAGGATTTGTGTTTCGTTGTTTTATGTGACCGTAAACTGAATATCTTCTGTTTTAGCTTCAGTCAGCTCGGGCTCTGAGAAATTAGAAACAACATATCAGAATCAATCAAGAAAGAATCAATCAGTTAATCAGCAGATTAATTGATAATGGAGTGCTGACAGGATGAAGTATTTTTGTAGACCAAGCAGGAAGTTAGCGTCACCCTGGGTCCCTCGATAAATAGCCAATGGGATGGAAACACACATATTTATGATACTTACAGCGTTTGTTTAGCAAGGTGATCCCCACAGATGAGCACCACTTCATGATTATTGTAGTACGAATGCAATCAGCAGAAGTAAACGCTAACGTCAGACTAATTACACCACAGATGCATGAACATGAATATAAACATCGAGGCTGTAAAGGAGGACGAGTCGGCGTGATGACATTTAATCGTCTCATTTAACCACTTGTTAGCAACCACCTTTTTTAAGACACGTCAAGTCTTCAAAATTCACATATTTTATATCATAGAACAAAACAGTAAAATCTCTTAATCATGTGTAAACCACAGTCCTTATTTCAGGCATCCAACTTAAAGCCCATCGACTTCCAGATGAGGGAACCGCTAACGTGCTAACGTGCTAACTCATTTCAGGCTTTTAAAACTCGTTCCTGTAGCGATCTGTAGTCGTTCAACTGTCGTCACTGATCTGATGATGTTAACACTCGTAAGTAGTCAATGGACTGCAACAAACCAATTAATTGGTGGTTATTTCAAGTATTTAGTAAATATTTTAATGTATAATGTGTCAGGAAACGGTGAAAAATTACAGTTAACCTTTAATTTATCCAGCCAGTAGTCTGAAACGTAAAGACGTACAACTTACAGCCATATAAAACAGGGAAATCATCACATTTGACAAGCTGCAACCTTTTTGCTTGAAGAATCACTGAAACAATCGTTGACTTACAGTCGCTGGATAATCAACTAATGGATCCATTCATCTCTAGTCATAAACACGAGTCTCTGTATCGTCTCGTCATCTGTGACATGAGCGCGGCGTCTGTCGGCGTCTTAGGCGTCTGTCGCCGTCTGTCGCCGTCTGTCGCTGTCTGTCGCCGTCTTAGCCGTCTGTCGCCATCTGTCAGTGTCTTCACCGTCTGTCGCCGTCTTCGCCGTCTGTCGGCGTCTTCGCCGTCTGTCGGCGTCTTCGACCAGTGAAATCATTGAGTGATTGGAAGTGATCGTTTGAATGTACTGCAGGAACTTTGGGCCAGAGAGACGTCAACCCTCTGAGTTGTATTTATGAAGTTGAAGTGCAATGGAAAAGTTTTTTTGTATTTAAGTAACTCGATTTTCTCTCCATTTAAGTATTTGTTTCCATCTGATGGTTTAAATTTGTCTCTGAATGTTTAATTTTTAGAGATTCATTGTATAAAGATCAAATGTTTGCCTGGTAATAAAATAAAATGACTTTGGCATGACTCTGCTCTCACTTCACTGTTTATTCTTGGAGCCCAGCGAGAAAATAGACTGTAGTAATAACTGAAACGTGGCTCAGACGGACTTTAATCTTCCCTTAACTTTACCTTTAGTGACATCATCAAGTCAAAACCTGCAAAACTCAACACATTCCCATCAGCCTCAGCTTTTCTTTGTGTTCAGTGCTAATTAGCACATTATCAGTAATTGTTCCACCTACGTTTAACTGTTTATCGTCTGATGGTGGCGAAGGATGTGATGCTGTCAAATTAAAAATGAAACTTCATGTAGCAGCAGCCGACGTCCAGACTCGTCCACTACGAGGCTGAGACGGGATGTAAACTCGTCTGTGGTGGAAATATTCTTTTACTATCAAGGTACTTGGACTTTACTTGAGTGTTTTTACCTCCACTATATCTCAGAGGTAAATGTACTTTTTACTACATTTATTTCTAACAGCTTTAGCTACTTTGCAGATTTAGATAATTAATCCAAAATATTAATAAACAAATAAGTTTTGTGATACATTATTGTAGGTAAGTTACCAAAATATAAATAATCCATAATTAAAATGAGCTCCATGTCAAAGAACATTGAAGTGATCAACACATTAATGCGTCAATATTTATAATACAATAATATAATAAATATTATTCTATGTAAATTGTATTTTTACTTTTAGTAAAAAAAAAAAAGTGGCTTCTTTGTAAAGATTAAATATAAATAAGTACAGATAGAGTAAAAAAGAAAAAACAATAAAGATAATAAAAACAACTTTAGTTACATTGCAGATTCAGATTAATACAAAATTTAAATAACTAATAAATTACTATTATATGTTAATCTATCAATATATACATATATATATATATAAAATGAGCTCCACATTTACCAGCTGTAACATTAAAGTGATGAACACATTAATGCATCAATATTTATATTATTTTGCGTAATAAGTGCTTTTACTTTTAGAATTAATTAAAATTATATTTGGATTCTTTGTACTTTTCAGCATTTCTAAACTGTAGTATAAGTACCATCACTACTTTTACTAGTAAATGATCAGAGTACTTCTTTCACCACTGAGTACGTGTCTAACATAAGATAAAATATAAATAACTACAGATAAATAGAATAAAAGTAAAAAATATATATAAAATAAAATAATAATATAAATATTACTAATTAATATGTATTAAAATATAATAAAAACACCTGTAGTTACTTTGCAGATTCAGATTATTAATTCCAAATATAACTACATTAATAAATTATGATGTATTGTTATAGATTAAACTACCCAGCAGTATATTAAAGTAATTAAAAGTAGCTCCACATTAAAGTGATGAACATCATTAATTATAATACAACAATGTATATTATTCTGCACTCAGTATAATGAGTACTTTGGTACTTTAAGTATATTTTGACGCTGATACTTTTGCTCTTTTATTTAAGTAAGAATGCAGGACTTTTACTTGTAACAGTATTTCTACACTGCAGTAACACTGAGTACAGGTTTAAGATAAAAAAAAACAGAAATAAGTATAGAGTTAAAGTAAAAGATTCATGTTATTAATACAAAATATAAATACACTAAAATTATAAGATAAAATGTAAATCAGTAGATAAATAGAGAAAAAGTAAAAAAAAACAATAAAAAAAAAAAACAACTTTAGTCACTTTACAATATAAATAAACTAATAAATTACTATTTTAGGGTAATCTATCAATATACACATTAAAATGAGCTCCACATTTACCGGCTGTAACATTAAAGGGATAAACAGTAATTATAATATAATATAGATAATTCTGCAGAATGAGTACTTCAAGTATATTTTGATGCTAATACTTTAGTAATTTTGATTAGGTAAGAGTTTGAATGCATGTAACAGATTTACACTGTAGTATTATTACTTTATTATCTTATCTCCTTTATTATTACTAGTATTATTACTTTTAGATCCACAGATTAAAGCTCTTTAAGTTCCTTCATTTCTTGTTTAAAGGGACGATTTAACAGATGAGGTTAATGCGACCGCTGTGATTACACACTGCTGTCTGTTAACTGGGACACAGTAGAAAACACTTTCAGAAAAGTAGTTTCACTTTGTCCTGGTCTGAAACAATCCAGATAGTCTGAGTCTATTATATCTGCTGATCTGTACTGACGGCTACCTCTACTAACTATTTAACCAGGAGGAGTATCTGCAGGATCTCGGCCTTCAGACTGAGTGATGAACGTTGAGTCACTGATTATCTCCCTTCCTTCCTTCCTTCTCATGACCAGTTTGAAGTGTTTATTTCTGGTTCACTTGAGGACTCCTTTTCAGCCTCGCCTGTTTTACAACATGTGGAAATGATTTGTCAGGAGAGTTACAAGCCTGAAAAGTCACTCTGGAGGGTTATGGATGCATCTACGCTCCCTCCAGCAGAAATATTCACTACTAATAAGCTGTCTGTGATATTCTGATGTTTTGACATGAAGGATTATTAATCGGAGTCTGGGATACAGCTGCAGCCAGAAACCTGGACACACGGGTCGTAAATCACCAAGAGAAGGTAAATGATACATGAAAAGCCAACACAGATCCGTCACGGTTTCCCTGTCATCCGCGTTGTTGGAAAGTGGTTTTGTGGATTGTTCTGAAACTGGAGACACAGATGGCTGTTTGACTAAACGCTCTGAAGACGGATGTCGTCATCGTGTGTCGAGTCTAGTAAACCGATCCTGATCTGAGTGAGCAACGAGCGGAGACAAAGCCTCGTTGTGGAGACAAGCCACAGTCATTGTAAACAGTTGTTTTATGAGCTGCTCGGCTTGTGAATCAGAGTGAATCAGAGGAGATCTCTGTGAGGAACCAGCCCCCCTTTTTCCTTTGGCCTACAGTCCTCAGATCACACTTCCCCCATTTACTGTTAGATTCAGACATCTGACTAAATATTTGGTTGGGGATTAATGTAACAAAGGATTTACAAGCTTTGTGGTTTTTTTTTTTTTATTATTTCTGCCATTTTTGGGAGAGACGGGTACGGCTCGGGGCTGGTCTCAGACCAGAGGCGTTGCAGTCGTTTGGTATTCAGCTGCAGTTTTCTGCAACTAAAACCTCCCTGTCTCAACGTGACAACACCCCCCGTGCACAAAGCCATTAAGAAACGGTTTTCCCAGTTTGGTGCAGAAAAACTTGACTGGTCTGCTCAGACTCCTGACCTCAACAAACATCCAACACCTCTGGGATGAACTGGACTGTGAGCCAGACCTGATCACCGACACCAGTGTTGGACTCACTAAGTGGCTGGATGGGAGCAAATCCCTGCAGCAGGTTTTAACGTGGTGGGACGAGTGAAACCAGAAGAGTGGAGGCTCACTTAGGTCTGTGGTTCCAAACCTGGGGTCTGGGGCCCTTTTAGGGGGTCGCTAAAGATCACAGAGGGTGCGCCAGGATTTGTCTGCCATACACATATATAAATTCATTATTGATATATATGACAGTGAACGCAGCACCGTGGCTGCTACAGTAACTCTCCAGACGGTGAACTGGAGACAGTGAACGCAGCACCGTGGCTGCTACAGTAACTCTCCTGAAGGTGAACTGGAGACAGTGAAGGCAGCACCGTGGCTGCTACAGTAACTCTCCTGACGTTGAATTGGAGACAGTGAACGCAGCACCGTGGCTGCTACAGTAACTCTCCTGATGATGAACTGTTACGCAAATCTTGTCGGTTAACGGTTAATAATCGGTTAACAGAGTCGATTATCGGTTAAGAAAATTTTTCAAAATTAGCATCCCTAAGTCTGAACCAACATTTCATGACAATCTATCCAACAGTTGTCAAGACATTTCACACAAAACCACAAGTGTGAACCTCATGGCAGCGCTAGAGAAAAAGTAAGAGGATCACCAGAGTCGGTAGGATTTATCCTCTGGGGAACATGACTGTCTGTACAAAACTTCAGGCTCTTATTGCGAAATTCACTTAGAAAGTTCTGGGTTTGTTTCCCAGGAGAACGCTGACTGTGAGAAACTGGAAACAACCGAAGCCGTCAGCGTTTGTGTCCGACTGTTGAAGCCGGAGCAGGAAGCCCAGACGATGGCAGCTCACTGCTCGTTTCCTTCGACTGCTCGCCAGAGACCAATAAATACGAATGAACTGTTAACTCGTGTTTACTGTGAAGAACAATAGAGGACTTCTCAGTGGGTTAATAAAGATGTTACACAAGAAGAGACCAAATCAGCTCAGAGAGGCACACAGAAAAATGAACTTTTAATCAAAACACAGTTCACATAACAAAAAGGAAAACAGCAGATAAACCGTAATCTGCTGATGCAACATACTTTAGTAATAAAGTGCACTTTATTTGTTGCAACGAAAGGCCTCTGTTGGAGTTTTTACATTCAATCAGTCAAACATGACAGATGAAAAAGGCCGATTGTGATGTGCATATTGGATGTTAAGACCAAACAGTGATACACCACTAATTTACAATTTAACCGACCGAGTATAAAACCCTGTGACTGTTGCCGTAAAAGTGCAGTAAAAAAAACACAACTACTTGTTGCTGGAGGCTCCATCACACACCTCCCCTCGGGATGGGAAACAGAGGAGCATGTAATGTTTGCAGATGAACCACAGTAGCTCACACAGGTTATCTGAATACTGTGTGTACCATTCATTGGTTTTCAAGTACAGTGCAAAGTTATACAAAAATGAACCTTGTAGAAGGCACAGACTGGCTTTGGACAGTTTAGGGACTGTATGAAAATGACTGGGGTTAGGAGGCCCTGCTGAGCTTTCTTCAGCTAATCATTGGACAGAGAAACCCTGCTAAACCCTTCCCCCTAATATTTAAAAGTATCCCAACAGTGTTGAATTGGTACAACAAAGATATTAGCACATAAATATATGCAGGTTATTTAAACACCGGTAGACTAGAAGCCTTTTTGTTTTGTTTTCTTCTGATGTGAGACGTCACATTCAACGTTATGAACAAATCGTAATATAACATAATATCTGTCACTTATTCAGTTTCTCTTTTGAACTCTCAAACCAGAGTTGGTGATTGTTGGAACAGTGGAAAGACAAACAAAGTGAGTTTAGATGAGTTTCATTTTGTTTCTGTCGAGTTTGAATGAAGTTTGTTTTTACAGCGATCAACAAGGTAAAATTACTGTTTCTGTCAATGGAGTCTGGTGGCTTTGAGACGCATGTTAATGCCAGGTGTGAACAGACATATTTAAAGCTGTCCACGTGTGATCGCATCACCCAGGACGTATGTTAATACCAGGTCTGAACGTTCCAGCCACTAACAGTTATCACCGTCGTCAGTGGCTAAATGAACTGGGCTCAGCGAGAAGGCTGAAATAAAATAAATAAAACACCTCCCTTACTCTTCCATAGAGCTCCACTGACTAACCTCCCTTCAACCAAAAGGAATAATACATAACCCTCCCCCCTTGACCCTCCTTCACCCTCTACGAATTTTCACACAGTCCCTTGCATAGACATTAAATAAATATTTAAAAAGTACATTTTCATGTGAGCACCATTTCGCTCACGTCGTAACAAGACAAATTAACGTTTTTACAGCAGCTGTGAAACTGTTGGTCATCACATTCTCCGTCGATCACTCGCCGTCTTTAAGACAAACTTTTCCAAACTCTGCGGTTTCTGTGAGTCACAAGTATGATCCCAAAAAGGATCGCTGTCTTTCTGTATGGAGAACTACATGCTTTGGTAAAACCTGAGACTCTTAACGAGACTTTTCATGTGAGTCTGTGAAGTCGTGGCTTCGCTGGAGGAGGAGGAGGAGGGCTGGGTTTGACTGGAGGTACAGGAGGAGGACTGGGTCTGGCTGCCTTATACTGAAAAATACAGAACAACATGAATATTAGACACATTTCTAAATATGAAGGTGCTTCTTCTACACCTAAAACTATGGAGGTTTGGGGAGAGTTTCATGTCTTTATTTTGTTGTGATTTTATTTTGTCCCAAAAAGAGAAGCTGTCAGCCCACGACACAAAATGAGATAAAACTTTAGTTCTGTGTTACAACAGAGCAAGAAGTGGTGGAGGAACTATTCAGATTTACTCCAGTAAAAGTACTCGAACCACACTGTGAACAGTCTTGCATTAAAAATGTTACTCAGGTAAAAGTACGTATCATCAGGAAAATGTACTTAAAGTATTAAAAGTAAAAGTACACAATGCAAACAGAACTGACTGTTCTAAGATATATTCGATTGATAGATTATTAAAACTCTGCATTAATGTAAAATCAGGATTTAACTGCTGAAGTTGGTTGAGCTGCTATTAACTAATGATTATTTGCATTATTGATTAATCTGCTGATTATTTTCTCCATTAATCGAAAAGAATTCTGAAAATAATGAGAAACGGCGTCACAATGAGTTTGTTTAGTCCAAACCTCGACATTAATACTAATAAATATTATACATTCAAATCAGCCAATCGTCACATTTAAGAGGCCGGAACCATCAAATGTTTTTACATAAAAAAAACGACTGAAAGCATCAAAATATTTGCTGATTAAATTTTCTGTCAGCTGACAATAGGTCATCAATTAATCATTTCAGCTCTACTTGTAAATACTGTTGGGTGGTTTGGTGGTTTTATAATAAAACAGCATTTTATAAATCTTTTTTCTAAAGTCACTACATTTATTTGATAAATGTAGTGAAGTAAAAAGTACAGTATTTCCCTCTGAGATGTCGTGGAGTAGAAGTAGAAAGCAGCACAACAAGAATTTGGAGAAAGTGGAACCAACAATTTGTGGCATTTTTACCTCATTAAACAAAAACATTTTATCAGCATTGTGGGTTGAACGATCGGTTTCACTGCTGAGCGTCGCCATCGGCGACAGCAGCTGCAGGTGTGACTCACCTGTGTTTTACTCAGAGGAGGTAGAGGCTTAGCTGGAGGTAGAGGTTTCGTCTGCGGTGAGGAAGTAGAGGAAGAAAGACACTGAGACATTTGTTTTTGATTTTTCACTTTAAACATATTCAGGGTCGTATTCAGAGTTGAGTTAACTGTTGAGGTTGACAGGAGTTTGGACTTTTAGGTCTTTTTACAAAGCTGCATGCAACCAAAGAAGGAAATGTAAGTGTTAATGTTAAGATAAATGTTAAATCTAAGTATTAATGTTGAGTTAAATGTTAAATGTAAGTGTTAATGTTGAGTTAAATGATAAATCTAAGTGTTAATTTTAAGTTAAACATTAAATGTAAGTGTTAATGTTAAGTTAAATGAAAGTGTTAATGTTAAGTTAAACATTAAATCTAAGTGTTAATGTTGAGTTAAATGTTAAATGTAAGTGTTAATGTTGAGTTAAATGATAAATCTAAGTGTTAATGTTGAGTTAAATGATAAATCTAAGTGTTAATGTTGAGTTAAACATTAAATCTAAGTGTTAATGTTGAGTTAAATGTTAAATCTAAGTGTTAATGTTTAGTTAAATGTTAACTTTTGTTAAGGGAAACATTCCTGCCCTAAACAGTCAGTCCTGTACGGTTCAAGGACTCCTGGATATAATGTCATTTTCATAATAATCTGCTGTTTGGAGTGATTTTCAGTGTAATAAATGCTGAACCATAAGAATAACAGTATGTTTCCTATAGTGGTAAAATAGAGGTTACGTCTGACAGTAATTGTTTGGCCCCCGGCAGTAATCTGGGTTTCTCATGTGGCCCCCAGGATCAATAATTTAAGCAGTTGCAAACCACATCTGAATGCAGAAAGCTTTCTCCCTTCATTATTAAGTATTTTGCTCTTAATCAGCCAACTTAAGTTGCCAAATCTGAATGTGATCCTCAGCTTGCATTATGCATTTGATCACATTGCAAGTTTTTTTTTTTTTTTTTTAAGCTTACCGGCTCAGTTTGTGAGGTAGGCGACAGTGAAGACAGTTTGTTTGGTGGCTGGAAGAAGAAAAATAATAACGATGACAGAGCTTTGCGTTGAGGCAGTAAACACTGAATGAGTAATTCCTTAGTCTGGGTGCTGTCTGTACCTGTGGGGCGGCTCTGCTGGGACTCACAGTAACAACCAGAGGAGCGCAGGCTTGTGTTGCCGTTGACTCCATGAACGTGGGCTGACTGATCTGAGGTCTGTCTTTAACACTGGGCTCCTGAAACATCGGGTTCAGCTGGTCGGGAGCTGGATGCTCTTTCCTGTGAGCACAAGATGTTTTCGGCCAGGAAGAGGAAGAATGAAACACAGCAACGTGGACAGAGCTAGAATATGAGAGACTGAATTCAAGCACAAAGTACCTTTTGGAGGTGTAGTTGTTCCTGCTGTTCTTTTTACAGCACACGAGGCCTGCAGTCACTGCAGTGATCACCAGCAGGATGGCGAGAGCTGCACACACACCAGCTATTATCCCACTCTGACCTGCAGGCGTGGACGTGGAAATCACACTGTTGTAACATACACTATGTCTGTTGTTAGTCCTTTTATGTGTGTCATACTAAACCTTATGTTTCTAACACATATATATCCATACTGTTTGCCAAGTTATAAACATTGTTTTTTCTTTATTTTATTTTTAGCCATGCAGATTTTTAGCCGTGAGACTTCAGGGATGGAAATGTGGGTCATTCTGCAAACATCTCAACAACTGTTGGATGGATTGTCATGAACTTTAGTTCAGTGAGTCATGAACTTCAGAGGATGAATTGTAATAACGTAATAAGTTTCATAATCACATCAAAATTAAAATTGTCCACTTTAATTTATGACTAAATACCTGCAAAACTGATGATTCACACTATGCTGTTTAGTGCTGACTAGCAAATATTAGCATGCTAACATGCTAAAATAAGATAGTAAACATACCTGCTAAACTCAACAATCCTAGTTTTTCAGCAGATGAAATTTACATAATTTGATTGTTAACCTAGCAGAAATATTACATACATAAAATGATATGGCTTAAAAGAATACTAATTTGTTATGGTGGCAGAAATATGATAGATCTTATATGAGAATTGTAAAATACCTCAACAAAGTTTGATCTTTCATAAAATAAAGGAGAAAGATGTTCTGTTACTCATAAAAAGAGCAGAATCATTTGTAAGCAGTCAGTCATACGCCATCGCTGTCGTGTTGTCATTTAGTTGATCAACATCAACATGGGGGGCGGCAGTAGCTCAGTCTGTAGGGAGTTGGCTTGGGAACCGGAGGGTCACCGGTTCAAGTCCCGACATGGACCAAAAACTGAGTGTGAACTGGTAGCTGGAGAGGTGCCAGTTTACCTCTTGGGCACTGCCGAGGTGCCCCTGAGCAAGGCACCAAACCCCCAACTGCTCGGGGCGCTTGTCTGGAGCAGCCCCCTCACTCTGACATCTCTCCATTACTGCATGTGTGTGTGTGTTTGTGTGCATGTACCATGTATAAGTTAAACAGAGTGTAAATTGAATTTCCCCACTGTGGGACTAATAAAGGTTGATCTTCTTCTTCTTCTTCTTCTTCTTATTTCACCATGATTTGGGGAAAATTCACAATCAAGCTTCTTACTGAAAATACAGATTTGAGTAGTTGTTCAGTTTGTTCTGGTGAAGAAAGTGTTGTACACGATGTGCCGAGGTATTTCACAACTTCTGCATTGTGTCTCCTCTTCCTCTATTTGTGTTTTAATCGTTTACGGTGAAAGTTGAATAGTTGCTCAATCACTTGGCAAATTGCATTTTCAAGTTTCTTTTTCTATTGTAGCTCCCGAAAGGCAACTACTGTATATCTTATTGTTTTATAAGCTTAAAATCTTTAAGGCTTTAAGGTCAGTTTTCAGTAATATCAGGAAGACTTGATCAGGGCAGTGCTAGAAGAAAGAGGACTCATAATGAGCCGTTCATGTTTCTTTCTAACAGGAAGGATGATTCATCGAGCAGGTGTGACCTGTTTTCGTCTCGCCGAGAGCTGATGGCTTAAATCAATAAAACACTCTGTATTTAGCAACCACACAAACACATTTACAGTCCTTAAATGTGTTCCAGAGAAGCGTCCTGTACCTTGAGGTAAATCTGCATACTGGATGTTGCAGTAGGGTGGAGCCCAGCCGGGATTACAGTGGCACTCTCTCTTGTGATTACACACCTGATGATAAAAGGCAATAAAATTCATTTAAACGTGGCCCAGTAGAGCTGAAAGTGATTTCAAATCCTAAAATAACTCACTCACCCCGTTGTTGTTGCATTTCTTTGCACAGTCCTCCCTTTTCCCATAAACTGACACATCCACGCATCTGTTGTCAAGGCAAACCTGAGCACAAATGTTTGAGTCAGGAAAACATCCAGCATAAGTCACAAAACTCCATATAACGTGTCTCCCCACGGCGGTTTTACCTTATTCTGACCACATCTGGTTCCCTTTGGCACCATGTCGATGTTTCTGGTCTTGTCATCATCCACAGCTAGTTTGCATTCGATGCTGAACAAGTTGTAGGCTGCCCTTTTACCTGTGATGGACTCGCCCCCTCCTCCGCAAAATATAGATCCACACTTAAGATTCCTACCAAAGACAGAATAAAGTGATCAAGAACTTGTTGCCAGCATTGCACAAACCTAAAAACTAGCCTCAAACACAACATTTCATGTGTTTTTTGGCAGTCTGCTTCCTTTAAGCACTGCCCCATACAGTGTGCCACGTTAGTGATAAACTTTGGATAGAAACCGAGCCAGGCCTTCAGCAGGAAGTTCAGAGGGAATGCTGATGATACGTACACTGCAGTGCAGGGGGTGTAGCCAAATTTGTTCCTCCCACAGTTAGCGCCTTCTTCACCCCGTTTGTTCAGGTTAAAACACAAGTCTGGTCCAACTCTGGCCCCTGAGGAAACGAGATATTCATGGTTAACCTCTTAAAGTATGGACGCATCTTCACGCCAGGAGAAGAAGACAAAAGATGAAAAGTTAGGGATGATAAACAATACTCATGGTGCATCAAAAACATGAAATATTAAGTCAACATTTTGACTTTTTAAATCTAAATTGAATTATAGAATTAGTCATAGTTTAAAAAAATATCGTTAAGTGGATTTTATTATTTTTATAGCTGCACAGCATGATTTTGTAATAACAAATCCACTGATTGGTCAGTGGAGTGTATACGGAGGCCCACTTGTGCCAGGAAAAGAAAAATTCAACAAAGTCAACGCTGACTTTCTGCATCACAAATTTTATATTTTTATATGCGATAACAAGTCCTAATTTTGAGATAGTAAATCAATGTGTCTGCCATCCAGCCATTTCAAATTAATTTTACATTTTAAAGTCCAGTGTCAGGCTGAATTTTCTTAGAAATGTGTAAAAATGATGCACAAACATCTTGAATATTTCCATCTGATGGAGAGGTGCAGCCATACAAACATATGTGTACTTTTGTTCAACATATTTTTATGTAAATAAACAGTAGTTAGTATCTTTTTGGACGCACTGAGCACAAATTTATGTAGTTACTTCCTGAGATCCTCCTTGCCAGTTGGAGATGGAGATGATTTGTGAGAATTATATATTCTTATATGTACTTATATATTAATAGTCTGAACTATACTTACACATACTGTATGGTGCCTGCAAATAAAACTCAGGAGCTCGTATTAACAACATGGACCGTCTAAGCCGGGGGTCTGCAACCTGCGGCTCCGGAGCCGCATGCGGCTCTTCACCCTCATTGTAGCGGCTCCCTTTGGCCTTTAAAAAAAAACCTGAACATAAATAAATGGTGTTTCTTTATTCATTTTTATTCATATAAAATATTACCATTATTAGTTTATTTTGTTGCGCAGTTATTTTGGAGTTTCACTTGATGCCATCTAATTTTAAAAGAGCTATTTTTAATTTATAATTTGTCAATGAAAATATACGTCACATAACCATGAAAAAATCCCAAAAAAGAAAAGTTTCGGAAGAAAATAGAGAGTTTAATTCAGCGTGGACATATTCATTTGCCTTCATCGCCAATGACACTGGCTTACCTTCGTGCTTGATATGTGGCAAGAAGATATCGAACAACAAAAAATGTAACGTTGAAAGACATTTTCAAAACAAGCACTCAAATATACCCAATCGAAGATGATCGAAAGAGAGCAATTTTGGAACTGCTACGAAAAGCTGAAGAGAGCAAACTATCTATCAAGAAGTGGATTACCTCTCCACAGTCTTTTGTTTAGTTTACAAGCTCTGTTATTTTTTGCGGCTCCCGACTATTTTTTTTGGGTAGAAGAGGGGGCAAAATGGCTCTTTTGATAATAAAGGTTGCAGACCCCAGGTCTAAGCAATGGCGATATTAACCTTATTGTCTGGAGTCTAGTGGGTAACATAATCCAGAAAATTCAAAGGCATAATGACAGAAGAGAAAGATAAGGTCGCTGAGAATATCAACATTTTCCTCAGACAAGTTATAAATTAAATAAAACAATATATGACTAAAATGACATATTAGCTCATTATGCACTGAAAAATGAACTTCAATGGCCTCAGTCCACAAATCGTCATTTTGGTCTTAGACAGCTAAAATTTCTTTAGTCTATTAGTCGTTTTGTGCTTTTTTTCATGCTGAAAAACCTTCTCTTTTACTTATATTGTATTGATCTGTACTGTTGTTTCATCTGTACTGTTGTTGCTGCAGCTATGACACCCGAATTTCCCTCCGGGGATTAATAAAGGTTCATCTTATCTTATCTTATGTTATCTGAATGACGTACTTCTGAGAAACGTATGAGCTCATCTCAGGTAAACACCAGATTTTAAGTGGTGCTTCTGTGTGATTTTCTTTTTTTTTTTTAATAGAAACTCAGTTTTACAAATCTGTCAACCAATGCTTTCTTTAGTCGGGGACAGTCCTATTGTCAGACAGTGTGGGATAAGGTGATATTAGGGTTTAAGGCACAAGAGATGGAGTGTTACATGATTTTGGGACATGACTGAAGTTGGACATCTCTTGTAGATGCAGAGACAACTACTTTCTGTGAGAGTGTTATTCATTAAACTTTGTGTAGTCCTTTATATTATACATATGCACACTATCAAAGCAGTCTTTCTTGGAAAGAGCCACTTTAGAGACTAGAAACAGACTAATAACGAAATCTCCTTGAGGCTCAGCTTGTCTATTCAAAAGAAAAGGAAAACAGTGACATCCCTGTTTTTGTGTTGAGTGTACCTTGTCCAAACAGCCTCCAGCAGTGCTGCTGATGTGTGGGGCATTGTCCGTTGTAACAGTAGCCCTGCGCCTGTTCGTAGCACGCCTTGCCATTCATCTCGAAGCTATCTTCAGGACAGTCCTCCGACGCTCCGGTGCAGTATTCAGGCAGGTCACAGTCACTGGCTGACTTTCTGCATACACTTCCAGCCAGTTTGAGCTGTGGGTTAAAGCACAGTTCAGGTAATTTAGTAAGAATAACGAAGAGTTACCGCAGCTCAAGTACAAGTTTCTTAAACTGTATATAGCTAGCTTGTGTAGTTGTGTCATACTGCATGACTAGCACCACCTCGTCCAGTCTTCAAAACTGTCATTTGAGGAAGGATGTGGTCATTTACAGTACATGGGAACAGCAGGGTATCACACTGTGTTTCCTGTTATTAATGAACTGCTGCTGTTTCAATGTGGTTTAAAGAGTTACCTTCCCCTGTCGCTATTTTAATGCCCACAGTTATTAGCCAGAAGCAGGGTGTGTCTGTGCGATTGGTCTTCATGTAGCCTGTCTGTCTGCTGAGAGTGGATTTGATCTCGCTTTAGAGGTGTCTAGAGGTGTTTTTAGTGCTTCTGGTGTTGTTGGTGTGTTGGTCAAGACTAAAGTATGTCAACAACTATTGGATGGATTGCCATGAAACTGGGTATAAACGTTCATGTTCCCAGAGGTTGAATCTAAGCCCGCAGGAAGAGCGCTTGTAGTGATCCCAATTTTTTAGTGGCCCAACAGCAGGACTACAACTTCTGTGTCAATCACGTGATGACATTGGGCCCAAAAACACTTTTTCCCATAGATTTACATTGAGAAAAGACGCCTGTAACTCTTTTATTTTTATTTATTTATTTTTTTTAGCTTAATCAACTTATATAATACCTGCAAAACCAGTGATGTCCCATCAGCCTCGGCCATGCTGTGTGCTGGTAAGCAAATATTAGCATGTTCACATGCTAAAGATAGTCCAGCATGGTAAGCATTATACCCACTAAACATCAGCATGTTAGCATTGTCATTGTGCCAGTTGGGCAAGTGGTTCACAAATTTACTTGCCCCTATACAAATTGTTAAATTTATTAGTTGTTATCAAATAGACTTCAGTTAATTGTCTCTTTTTTCTGAGTTTCCTCCACATCCTCCACGCCACCACCACCCATCTAAACTTATGTTTCCAGGATAACTGAAATGCTCTCTTGAGCTTCAACCCGTGAACTTTGTCCTTACCTGCGGCCATTTTCTAGAGATCCCCGATCGGAACTGAGCATGTGCAGCTCTCCGCAGAGATGAGAGGGAAGCGAGATGCTCCCTCCTTAGCTACTTCCATCATCAAAAACTGTGTGTTTAATCCGGTTTTACCACTTATTCAATGGAGCAAGTGAGTTGCTAGATTTACTAGCCCAACGTGTCATTTTACTTGCCCCGGGCAAGCAGGCCATCCTTATTGTTGAGCTCTGCACCACTGTGCAGCATCACAGACCCGCTAGGATTGTTAGTCTTGTTGAATTTGGTTTGGGACCTCGGGCTGAAATTCATGTAGCAAACATGCTTTTAGCTCACAAATTATAATAAAGCTACATTAATGGCAGTTAAATACCTGGCAGCTGTCACAGCATTGTCCATGAGCACACTGGGATCCTTCAGTCAGGCGACAAGTTGAGGCATCACAACAAGGGTTCTTGCATTCCTAGAAAAAAACAAACATCTTTTTCAGCTGTCATGTCTGTGTATTCAGTTACACCTCGAGTGGGAACTGTGATGAAAACCAGAGCAGATTTAAATCTCCAACACAAGCTGTCTCTGCCAAGAACATTGTCTCTCTGATAGGATGTGAGCACACAGGAAAACTATTTTAATTTTTGAGGCCAAACTCCAGCTTCAGATGTCCTGAATCACTGCTGCCTTCCCTTTTATTAGCTGCAACCTCATACACAGGAAACCACACCAGTCAGCTAAAACAGAAAACCCAAATGGTATCTTTCTTCACTAAAGGATATATTTAAACTTTCCAAGGTCCCAAAAATGACTGTTACGACCGGTGTCATTACTGAAAGTTTTACCTCCACAGTGCCACAGTCACACTCCTCCCCAGGGTCTAGCAGGGCGTTGCCGCAGCTAGGGCCTGCAGTGATGGTCCTAACGGAGCTGGGCTTGAACAAGCAGCTGGGCTGAGCTCGCTCCATGAATTCAGCCAGTTGCTCCACACTGCAGCTACTGAAAAACTCGGGGAACGCTTGATCACCTGTCCTGAAGAGGAGCAAAGAGATTTCCCTTAATCGTAATTTTGCGGCCCAAACCAAAGAAAGGGGGTGTGCACATGTTGGATGTTCATAACATTCAAGCTGAAATATACCTCCAAATATATAAAAAAATATATAATTTTTTTTTGTATCTTGCAAAAATAAATATGCATTATTAGCTGCAGCAAGACAGACCAAAATCTCCTCATCTTTACCTGAGCTTTTCTGTCATCACACAGTTCCCACTGCTGTAAGATGGACCGCACATACAGCCTGCACCATCATGGGACAGGCCGAAATTATGTCCCATCTCATGAGCGATGGTGGAGGCGAGGCCTATCGGGTTATCATGGTGATCCTGGAAGACAAATGCAGAGCTGCATTCAGCAGGATGTATCATAAAATACCAAACACCTTCATCTCCAGTTGTTAACGGATTCATGTATAAGTTACCTGATTGACTCCACCTGAGTTTTCTGTACACATGGCAAACTTATTTGCCAGTCCGACTGTATCGCCATCAAAATCTTTACCACTGTTGAGGGAAAAAGTCTGAAATCAAGTCAAACTGGCAGCTTTACTTCACTTAATAGCTGCACAGACATCTAAGACTAATCCTCACGTTACAAACTGGGCGTTGTCGTGCTTCGTCCTCTTTAGAAGATCGGCCTGCCGCCACAGGAGAAAATTGTCCAGGGTAGTCTCTGAATTAATGTCAACGTCTATATAGTCTTTGTATGTCCAAATCTCCAAACCCACTAGCATGACACGGATGTTCAGAGGTCGATACAACTGCAGGTAGAGAAGGAAACATTATTCAGGAGTGAATGGACTGAGAGCTGCTGGCTAACAGCACCGATGGCACGAAACCTCAAACACCAAGAAAACTTACCTTGTCAATGTGATTAATAACTCCAAGAACACGGGATTTAGTCTCGCTTCCATATCGCTTATACTGGAGGAAGAGGAGAGACAAACATGATCAGATTCATTCATCCAGCCATCTATCCATTCAAACGTCCCTCTCTCCAGCAACATTTCCCAGCTCCTCCTGGGAAACCCTGAGGCGTTGCCAGGCCATATGAGATATATGATCTCTCCAACATGTTCTGGGTCTCCCCCAGGGCCTCAGCCACCTCAGTTGGCTCTTTTGGCATGAAGGAGTGGCAGCTCCTCTCCATCTCCTGTTAGAACCATAGAGTCCCTTGGAGGTGGTATCCATCCCAAGACACCACCCAGAGACACCAAGAAGGCTGGATACTCTGAACTGCTTCCTCTCAGCAACTCATAGTCGCATAGAGGCAAACATCTCGTTCTTCGGAGGAAAACTCCAACACAGCGGCGCTCAGCCAGTACCCACCAGACGCCTCTCACCCGGGCAAAAAGAAAGTGTCTAGCCCCTTTCCAGGTTTTTGGTTCTGGACCCAGTGCCATGCGTAGATTTGAGTCCAGGTATATCGAGCTGGTGCCACTCTACCTCCTACACCAGCTCCGGTTCCTTTCCCTGCCAGAGTTTGATGTTCCACATCCCTAAAACCAATCTGTGATGCCAGGAGTTAGCACACCTAGGTCCCTTCCCTTGCCTGCTGCCCCTAGATTAATTTCTACCCATCCATCCATCTATTCACTGCCTACTGCTTATCCGGGGCAGGGCTGTGGGCAGCAGGCTTAGCAGGGTATTGCAGACAGCCTTCTCCCCAGCAACGTTTTCCAGCTCTTCCTGGTGGATCCTGAGGTGTTCCCGGGCCAGACGAGATGTATAATCTCTCCAGCGTGTTCAGGGTCTACCCCGGGGTTTCCTACCAGTTGGACGTGCCCGGAAAACCTCTATAGGGAGGATAACAGGAGGCATCCTGATCAGGTCCCAGAACCACCTCAGCTGGCCCCTTTCGAAGCAAAGGAGCAGCGGCTCTACTCCGAGTCTCCTCTGGATGTCTGAGCTCCTCACCCTGTCAGTGAGGCTGAGCTGGATTCATTCAGTGATGGAAATTATTGTTATAAAGGAATTAAAATCAGATATTTACCTCAGTATTGTCCACCACCACAAACAGCTCAACAAATCTCTGTGGACCTGCGATGGGTGTCGTTTTCTGAAGAAAAAAAGCAAACAGAAATGCAACTTTCATGTTAATAATCTTATTGAAAACCATACTTTTTAAAGTTTACCATAAAACCATAACCACGTTCACGTCCACGACCACGTCCCTACCCATGATCTGGACCTGAAGAGGCCAGAGAGTCGAGGGCCCTGGTCCCGGTCCTGGTCATACAGTGTGGTGGTGTTGGAGGAGGAGCCACAGCTAGGGCTGCCGCTGATCTTCAGGTGCTCTGGTCTGTAAACTGCATGGTCACCATCCTCAGACTGTCCCAGAGGCTCTATCAGGTAAACCTGCTGCCGAGCTCTCATGAAGCCACTGAAAACACAGAAAACAAGAAGACAAGCGCTTCATTTGTAGATGATCTGAAGGAAAACTGCACAAATGTGATCCGACATATGAATGGAAACAAGTCTGTGAACACAGGAGCACAATGGATCGATTGATTGGTTATTTATGAATGTCTTATTTTAAAAACATGAAAGCGTTTGACAAGGGAAGTATTTGTATAACATTTTTCAAACAGAAAATTCAACATGTTTTGAATAACGCAAATTAATCTACAATATTTAAAAAATGCAATAATAATAGAAATACAGTTATTGTGCAGGTACAGGTGAGTAATAGGATAAGATGCCCCAAATTCAATCACATAAAAAACTGCTTTCACATACTCAGGCTTCAGAAAAAACAGCAGGTTACTAAATATCATGAAGTAACACATTTCACAAGTATCTGACAACTTTTACTGCAGATAATGTAATGTGTGGCAAATTACAGAAAGGAAGTTTGAAGCTGTAAAAATATCCACATGTTCTTACCTAATGCCTGAACAAATCCCAACACTGACTGACGAGTCCTCCATGCCTTCAATATGGCCGTGATAGTAGCAGTGCTCCTGGACCAAAACACATTCATCAGATATCAGTGTGCTTGATTACTCACAAAGGGTTCCTTTGTTTTTATTGTCCATGAAATTATGAATCACAGGTTAGGAATGCCAGATCTGTATCATGCTGGGTTCACTTTAACTCCATACTGGTGAAGTGGAATGAGAAGTTTCACATGATATAACATTTAAAGGAAAACATACGTTTCCAGAAACAAATAGCATTTATTTTGTGTAACCTCCATGTATTTGTTAGTACAACCAGAGAGTTTCTCAGCTGCTAATGATGTAGAGGAACAGTGTGTAACATTTAGGGGATATACTGGCATAAATGGAATATAATATTAATAAGTATGTTTTCATCAGTGTGTAATCACTTGATGATAAGAATCATTGTGTTTTCATTAGCTTAGAATGAGACATTTCCATCTACATAAAGAGCAGGTCGTCTTCACGGAGCTGGCCGGCCGTCGACCTATCAACGATGCTGCTGTAATTTATCAAAACAGTATTCACGTCCTTTCTGTAAATTATTAGTGAACTATTCGTCATAACTTTTTTATGTACAAATATAATTAATAAAACATTATTTAAAACGTTTCTAAATCAGCTGCAGTATATGAGCACAACAGACAACTGAGTCAACAGTTCTCCATCAGCAGAGTTACTGCAGCAGCCACGGTGCTGCGTTCACTGTCTCCGGTTCACCGTCAGCAGAGTTACTGCAGCAGCCACGGTGCTGCGTTCACTGTCTCCAGTTCACCGTCAGCAGAGTTACTGCAGCAGCCACGGTGCTGCGTTCACTGTCTCCAGTTCACCGTCAGCAGAGTTACTGCAGCAGCCACGGTGCTGCGTTCACTGTCTCCAGTTCACTGTCAGCAGAGTTACTGCAGCAGCCACGGTGCTGCGTTCACTGTCTCCAGTTCACTGTCAGCAGAGTTACTGCAGCAGCCACGGTGCTGCGTTCACTGTCTCCAGTTCACCGTCAGGAGAGTTACTGTAGCAGCCACGGTGCTGCGTTCACTGTCTCCACTTCACCGTCAGGAGAGTTACTGTAGCAGCCGCGGTGCTGCGTTCACTGTCTCCAGTTCACCGTCAGGGAGCGTTTGCAGCCACAGTGCTGTGTGTAGTGTCACAGACATGCAGTCATTTTCCCAGTAAAAGTCTCTACCACATTTAGTTTAGTTTAGCAGGTTGTCAGCTGTGTGTCTGCCCAGATTAACAATAACGATTTTCTGACAAACAGTGTGTGTGTGTTTGTGCTACGTTAGCAGCTGCTAGCTGCTAGCGTTGCCGGTGGCTTTGTGTCTGCTATAGCGTAACTTCAGGTCATTTCCTACAGACCATGTGTGTGTGTGTGTGTGTGTGTGTGTGTGTGGTGAGTGTGTGTTTGTTGGTGGTGTTACAGCTGTGATCGTAGCTGTAGCAGACAGTGTGTGTACAGATTATTTGTTGGTGAATAAATGCTACAAGGCTACAAGCTACATCTCCTCAGCTGGAAGTCCAGAGCCAACTTCCTGTATCTGCGCCAGCTCTCTATTAAGGTGGACCAGCTTTTCTCCTTAAAGTGACGAGCCGCTCCTCTGAGTTTTTCTCAGCTCTTTAATTAATTACTAATATTTCTTTTAACCATTTAACCAATTAATATCGGTTATCAGTTTATTGTTAACATCCCTAGTATGGACCCAGTAGTAGAGCTACTATTTAGCCCTATTTGTTTGGACCAGGTAGCCACATTGCACCTTTAATTTTGATGTTTTTTTTCAATAAATCGCCAATTTTTTGTACTTGAAATGTCAGTAAATGGAGAAAAAACAGGTAATTTCTCAACTACCACCATCACGTGACGCTCTTTCTTCACCAACACCTGTGTAGTAAATCAGACTCACCTCAGCTGGTGATGCTGTCACCCGTTTTCCATCTTCTGAGTAGTGAGTTTCAGTGAAGCCTCTCCCAATAAGGTTCCTATTAAACACAAGCAGAAAAACTATAACAGGCTTTATTTTTCATATATTTAGAACTTAAAATACATGTTTATTAAGTGATCTGAAATTCTACTTGGAAAAAAAAATCCTGTTTACGTGTTTTTCTCCAGATGGATTGTGTGGTTCCTCCCTTCGATGGCCAACTCGTACTGAACCGTATCAGGATAAAGCTGTTGAAAATGATTCGTTAGTTACACAACAACTATACGTGGGTAAAGGTAGCATATTATAATACTCTACTACAGGTAGAAGTCCTGCATTCATGTTTAAGTAAAACTACAGAAATATAATCAGCAAAATGTACTTAACAATACTCGTTGTTTTATATTATTTTACTGAATTATTGTTACTGGTGCACAGATGTGAGAGTAACATTTAAATGTTATAGTGGGTCAAGAGGAAACTAATTTCTGTGACTTTATCTACTGTTGGATAGTATTATCTATAACACAGTGGTGGAGAGTAACCAAGTACTTTTACTCTGTACTTTTGTGATACTTTACACAGATACTCCATCACATGTCAGAGGGAAATATATTGTTTACAGTACAAGATTTATTTGACAACTCTGAATGTAAACTTTGAACACTTTATAATAACCATCATTTATAAATGGTAAATTGGAAGTTAATTAAACTTAGTTAATAGTTATTTTACTATTAACAAACAATGAAATGTTAATTAATAATTTTTACTAATCATTAGTTATTCTATAATATAATTCTAATAATATCTATATATAATATAATTTTGGGCAATATTAAATAATTAGTTTAAAAATTATAATAATTCTTCATTCTGATTATATTTGTATATTTATTAACGGTTTAACATTAACATGTTATATACTATCTTAATATTCATTAATAATCACCAAATGACTTGTAAACCTTTTAAGAAACTGTTTGTAAAACATCTATAAACGTTATATAAATAAATGGACCAGAAACTGATTATTAACCGTTAACAGAGTGTTACAAATATCTGCGAAATGTTTATAGATTCGGTTTAAAAATCATTTCATAATCATTAACATTTACTTATAAAATATAACAATGTGTGCAACAATAAACTGTTAAAATAACATTATAGCATTACTAATAATTAGTTAGCACCGGTAATTATAATTTAATGGTTTGTTAACAGTAAAATGACAATAAATAATATTCAATAATAATATATTTTAACATACAAAAAATATGATCAGGTTATAAAATG
The DNA here is from genome assembly GCA_947000775.1 of Pterois miles. Taxonomy (NCBI): domain Eukaryota; kingdom Metazoa; phylum Chordata; class Actinopteri; order Perciformes; family Scorpaenidae; genus Pterois; species Pterois miles. The sequence goes on along the minus strand of CAMQGK010000299.1, from coordinate 18,219,423 downwards.
TAACACACTGATTCAGATTCAAATATCCAACATCCAAAGTAAGAAAAATTACCTTCTCTAACTACTTCTACCTACTACTAGCAGTAAAATCCTGCATGAATCAGTAATATATTATTATTATCATTGTTTTTGTTATTGTTATTTTTATATAATGGGTTATATATAATCTATTTATACTGCTACTAATGATAATAATAATAAAAAACACAGGCAAGTATTATATTTAAGGACATTTTGCCATTAACGTTTCTGCACTAAAGTGACATTTTGAATAGGTCTTCTCCTACTGATTATATTGATTATATCATTATATTCTATTATATTATAGATGATCCTATAAGCTATTCTGATCATCAGCAGGATTGTTTTAGTCCATCTGCTACTGTGGCTGCAAAACCTACCAGCCACAAAACAGATCACCGTTGTTTTTTGGCTGGTAAGTGAAGCAAATCTAGCAGATCACATGTATATTTTAGCAGTATTTAGCAGGTGGCTGGTGCTGGTTTCCAGCCCTGACTGTCAGGTATCACAGGTGAGGTGAGGCAGGTGAGGCAGGTGAGGCAGGTGAGGCAGGTGAGGCGTAGTCACCTGGTTGTCCTGCAGGCTCCTCCTCTGTCTCCCCTGAAGTCTCTGAGGTCTGACCACCTCGTATCTCTCCACGTGAGCCAACATCCCAGAGGTCTGCACCAGACAAACTACACACAGCAAGCAACACAGTTACTCACATTTACACAAAACTTTAAACTGCATTTTAATCTTTTCAGTGGTGGAAAGTACTTTTACTCAAGTACTGTAGCACAGTTTTGAGGTACTTCTGCTTTAATTAAGTATCCAACTAATACTTTATACTTATACTCCACTGCACCTCAGAGGGAAATATTGTACTTTTTACTTCACTACATTTATTTAACGGCTACATATACTTTTATTTTACATACAAAACATAATCAACTTATTAAATATGATGCATTGTTATAGATTAAAGGCCCCACATACTCTCACAGGAGGTAATGCTGCTGATTAGACCTACTCAGGTTGTAAACTGCCAGCAACAAAACTAAAACGGGAGATCTCCCAAAGTCCTGAAAAAACACTTTTTATCGTCTTGCACCAGATATTAACTTGTGTGTCCAAATTATTATCTTATGCACACAACGTTTGATAAAATAAATCATCTTTCAGGACCACGAAGGCTCCATAACTAAACACTCTGCAAGGGGCCCAGTACTTTTTTGATACTTTAAGTACATTTTGCCGGTAATACTTTTGTACTTTTACTCAAGTATAATGCAGGACTTTTAGAGTAGATTTTTTCAGAATAGAATAAAATAATTAATAATTATAATAAGCCGACAGCACATTATTAGCTTCATATCTGACCTTTGCTGTCAAACATCCCTCAACTTGTCAACGGTAACCGTCGGAAAGCGGTTTTCTCATGACGCCGGTCCACCTACCCCATGTCAGCCACAGTGAGACCATGTTCGCCCCCGCGATGCTGCGCTCTGCTCGGCCACTGCCGCTCTCCTGATACCGCTACCCCTCCGTGACTCATCTATACCCAACCGTCCCGCTGGAGCTCCGCCTCCGGTTCCTTCTTATCGCCGCCTCACAGTTACCGGAATAAACCAGTCACGCGAGCTACGGTTACAAGAATCACGACTTCCGCTGAAGTGAAACTTATCAAAATAAAACCGCTGTACTGAACCGTTAGCTCGTAAGAAATGTGAGCTAGCAGTTATTCCCGGTGGACTACGAAGACAAACGTTTTGTAAAGATGTGAAACTTTTATGTTCTGGTTGTATAAATTCTTAACAATGACCTATTATTGATTTAATCAGATCAACGTCCAAACAGGCGCTCTACGGACCGGAAGTGCTGTTGACTGCCGATGACATTTCTCACTGACTCACAAATAAACTTTTTTTGTTTTATATAATGATTAGCTCTGTTAATCAACTAAATATTTATAATTAAAATTACATATTATAAAATATATAATATAATATACTTGATTAATCGCATGATTGTCCACAATTAATTGTGATTATTGATTTAATCACATCAACAGCCAGACCGGTGCTCTGCGGACCGGAAGTGTTAATGGACCGTGAACAGCTGTTGACACTTCTCAGAGCCACAAATAAACGCTTTTTTTTTTTTTTTTTCTTTTTTACGTTTTATATAATAATTATAAATAAAATATAAATAATATAATATTATAAAATTAAACATTAATTATATAATATACTTGATTAATCGCACGATGAGTTAATTATGATCGCAAATTAATCACACATTTTTTTTTACCTGTTCAAAATGTACGTTAAAAAGAGATTTGTATTTATTACTATTATCAACAGAGTGGATAAATATGCTGCTTTATGTAAAACTCTATAAAAGTGTATATATATTATTATTATTATTATTATATTATTATATATTATGCTGACTTGACTATCTTCTTCTTCTCCTTTCGACTTTTCCCTTCAGGGGTTGCCACAGCGAATCAGTTGCCTCCATCTAATCCTGTCTGTCTGTATCCTCTTCTCTCACACCAACTACCTTCATGTCCTCTTTCACTACTTCCATAAACCTCTTCTTTGGTCTTCCTCTAGGCCTCCTGCCTGGCAGTTCAAAACTCAGCATCCTTCTACCAATATATTCACTATCTCTCTTCTGGACATAGTGTGCTGACTTGACTATAACTTGATCCAAACGGACTGTGACAATATTTTCACTCTAGCTTTAACACTTTAACACTCGAGCCCACTACAACTTAACAACTCTAGTATGGCTACCTCTCACCTCAAACCTATGAAAAGGTCCTCAGATTGTTGATTTGTGACGTCATAAATGGACAGACATCTATGACTGCCTGTTTCAAAGGCACCGTTTCTAAATAGATGTGTGTAAATGTGTGTATTTCTTTGTGGACTGAGTGTGTCGACAGTCTCTCAGTATTTACATGAAAATCTCACTTTTTACAGTATGTGACCATTAAGTTAGAGAATCTAAATTCAGTCAGTAAAGTCTTGTTTTAATGAATACAAACATACATTTTCATTGTACAGGTACAATAAGTTACCCATAAGGAGTGACATGAGATAAACATATTAGTTTCACATTTCTTTAAATTTACAATTTGACGCATTGATGTGACGCTGCAAACATCAGACTGTAACTCTACATTTCATACAGTACATCATATATAATATACACACTGGAGCATCAGCTGTCCTGTCGGTGTGGTGATTATCTGGACAGATATGAGGAAAAGACCACGACTACGCTGATGCTTTCTGACTGCGCTCGATGGCCATCCTCTCCAAACGCTCAGTGTAGAAGCCATTGAAATCCAGTCTGTGAAATCAGAAGAATTAATTTAATTTACTATCTACAGTAACTCAATCTATGCTGGATGATGTTCATACTGAAATTAATGAAAACCAGTTGTACTACGGCTGTCAATCTATACAAATATTTAATCACAATTAATGAATTGCACATTTATCTGTTCAAAATGTTCCTTAGAAAGGTAGATTTTCGATGGATCTTATGTTACACCACTTTATGTAATTTAGGCCTCTTAATTGTGGCCTCAAAATACATCCATGTAAATGTAATTGCAATTATTATTGGATTTACAGATTATTTAAATATTAGGGCCGTCAATCAATTAATCGCACATTTTTATTTTTTTCAAAATGTACCTTAAAGGGAGATTTGTCAAGTATTTAATACTCTTATCAACATGAGAGTGGTTAAATATGCTGCTTTATGCAAATGTATGTAACAATGACAGATATTGTCCATAAACCCTCACAGGTACTGACTTTAGTATAAAAATATGCTCAAATCATAACATGACAACTACAGGTAACAACAGCTGTCAGTGTGCTGACTTGACTATGACTTGATCCAGACTGACTGTGATTATCATAATGTGGGCATGTCTGTAAAGGGGAGACTGGTGGGGACCCAGAGAACCCATTTACATTCACACATCTGGAGGTCAGAGATCAACGGATCCCTTTGAAAATGGCCATGACCATTTTTCCTCACCAAAATTTAGTGCAAATTTGGAGCGTTATTTATCCTCCTTCACAACAAGCTGGTATGACCTGGGTGGTACCGATGGATTTGTAGGGTTTTCTAGTGTCATATGATACCAGTATCTTCACTCTGGCTTTAAAACTGAGCCCACTATGACCTCCAAAATATCAACTACATTCATGCGTTAAAGAAATTAGTAGCATCAAAACAAATTTGCATTAATGCGTTATTATCGCGTTAATTTTGACAGCCCTAATTTGTACAGATTATTACATGCAGAAACACCCGTTTACCTGTAGATGATGCTGATCATGCTGTGCTCACAGTCGTTGGTGCTGTAGATGCTCAGCTTATCCAGCAGGTCCAGCAGCAGCATGCTGAAGTTACTGTCAAACTTGCTGATGGTGGCTTCAAAGCCTAAATCTGACTGGAGGGTGTCGGCGTGCTCCGCTAGTAACTGACATACGAACACAAACATTATCTGAGACATGTTGAACCCAAAAGCTGCAGCTGTTTTGACGGGAGCAGGCCATTTTGAAAATACCTTTGTGGTCAGCCTCTTCTGTTCTGCTTCCTCAGTGTGTTCGCTCTGACTGGGAGGCCCATCCATAGTGCCTTGCTCCAGAGACAGGCGCTCTAACCTCATGCTTTGAGTGAACCGCTGCAACAGTGAAGAAAAGAAAAACATCTTAGTATAAGAATCTGCTCGTTTAAGTTTCAGGTTTTAATGTCCCTCACTAGAACATGAAATGCAATGTGGATACTTTAAAGGCACTTTCACAAGCCAACATTTAGTCTGTTTTAATAGAACTCTGGTGCGGTTCTTTTGGACTCTTGTGAACGCAGTAATCATACTCTGGTGTGGACCAAAACAACTAGTCCGAGACCACTCGTGAACGCACCAAAAACTCAGGCCGCCTGCAAAGGCATTTGCTGAGATGGATACAGGTAAATGACAGGTTAACATAAGTGGGGGAGGACTGGCTGATGTTTGATGACATCTGGATCGAAGAAAACATACAGAATATGATAATTAGTCCAAAAAATTGTATACTGTACATATGCATAGAGCATTAGTTTAAAAAGTCATTCTAGATAAACTGGAGAAGGGATTAGTGTGTACAGTAAATCAGTGCCAACTAAAAGCGAAAACATTTCGACACCAATATTTGAAAGTCTGCGATTCCCTGTACAGAAGTGGCAGCTCTCTCGAGAAAAGAAGATGAAGTCCAGGAGCAGAAACAAGCAGCTGCTTTTCAGAAAACATGTTTATCATCCTGTCGACACACCTGCATGCAGTTTGTGAACATGACGCAGACGGACATGAGCTTGGAGAAGATCCTGAGGAGCTCGGGGTTGGTCAGCATGCAGTCCTTCAGGCAGTTGTCCAGGAAGCTGGTGTGATGGCAGAGCACGTCGTCAATGTTTGATGCCTGGAGGAGGAGAAGACAGACGGTCAACACATTAAACTGTCGCAGCTGTCTGCTGTGTGCTTTCGTCCAGCGGTGACAGTGAGTGATCGGGACGGCAGAGCTAATCCACTCACTGTTTTCAGGTTGTTCTCCATGACGTGCCAGGTGGGCTCCATCACCTCAAACATCATGTAGTACTGGATGTTCTGCACAAAGTTGAGCATGCGCTGTCGCAGGGCGAACGCAGCAGCAAACCTGCAGAAAATCAAACTTAAATCAAAGGGCCACCGACACACCCTGGGTCTGTGGTTTACACAGGAAGAAGAGCCCATTGTCCATGCAAACTGTAGATGGTTTTATTTATCCAAAAAGCAAGCAAATGAATCACAAAGAAAACCTGGATGTTGTTGCCTTTCTCATTCTGCTAAAAAACATACGCCAGGAGCATGCTGGTCCTACCTACCTACATATGCTGGTCCTACCTACCTATATAACCACGGGTGCCCACAGTTTTACCCATTTCATGAACAAAAGAAAACAAAATATTAACTATGCAAAAAAAACAAAATATGATAAGCAGGAAAATAGTTAAACTAAACAAATAAGTTGTAAAACAAAACACTATCAAAAAGCCTAAATAAAGTAAACATCTAGAATAATAAATCAAACAATACTTATTATTAGTAAAACTAAATACTAACAGCAAATAAAGAGCTCCTGCACAGAGTGAGGACATTTTGCTGGCTGAGATATTTTATAAATAAATTCACCTGCATCAACTCACCATTTGGCACAATGTAAAGAGTACAGCTTGAAATCTTTGTTGCTGATCCACACATTGCACAGCAGCCTCTCCACATGTTTGCAGTAAAACATGTGTCTGAACAACATCTGGTACCTCGTCAGGGCTTTCCTGCAAAATTAACACAAATGAAATGTGTTCAAATAAATTTATAGATGGCTTTTTAAAAGTTACAAAGAGCTGTATAGAAATGTCCGACAGACACCACATGGCAGTTCTGGACCCGTGACCAATTTCTGATAAATTCATGAGAATAAATAATACTCTTAGATAAATGAGATAAAATCAGCAGCGCAGCAGAACCTGTTGATGATGAGCGAGAGCGGCCACTTGACGATGTAGTCGAAGGAGAAGGCCTCCAGCCCGCTGAGGGCCACGTCTGTCGGGTCTGCGTTGATGATGGCCTTCTCCTGCTTGGTCTCGATGGCCAGCACTCGCAGCAGCTGAGTGATGACGTCATGAGGCATCAAGTCAATCTGCAGACAGAAAGAAACAGCATGACTCACAAGTCCGGACATCAGTCTGCAAGTGAAGGAAGTATTACTGGATTAGTGATGGTCTGATGAAGGGATGGATGAACTGGTCAGTTTTTGTTTTGTTTCCTGTAATTTACATCTTTTTCATTTTTGTCTGTATATACTGTGGTTCTGCAAAGACTGCTGAGCAGGCCTCTGCAAAGGCCAAACGTCCTATCTCACAGTGTTAACTAAAGTGATAAAGCGTGTATCCACAGTAACTGTATTAACAGGTTTAACATTGTGCAGCACCACAGATTTATATAAATGCACTGGGTCCGTCTAAAGTTTTAGTGCATTGAAGACTCAGAGCACTCAGGACTGCAGTTTTATTATCTGGTCCCACCTTGAGGTCGTCTTTGAAGGGGTCTGTGTTGGCTGTGCTCATCCTCAGAGCCAGCTCCAGCAGGGCTTCTAGTCGGGGGGGAACAATGTCGTCTACGGGCTTCTTCAGCTCCTCCTCCGTCAGGTCCATGAAGTGCACAAAGAAATCTCCTTTGTCCATCAAAAAGTAGTGCTTGATGGATCTAATGAAAACAACACAGGTGCATACTCAGCAGTTTTATATCAGTAAATCACTGCATACAAAGATTGTGAACACACAAGCTTTAAACCCAACTGTAAGAACAGATAATTAGAGCTGCAATGGTTGATCTATTAGCTGTCAACTATTGAATTTATCAATAACTATTTTAATAATTAATCAGTTTGTCATCCTGGGCTTTAAGAAACAATGATTGAAATTTTTGACCATTTTCTGACATTTTATTGACCAAACAACTAATTGATTAATCAGCCGTGAAAATAATTGTTATTTGCAGCCCTACAGGTGACAAATAAAAAAAATGCAGAGTCCATTTCTGTTTTTTAAAACAGGGCCCCCGGTCAGATTCAAACCCTGGGCCCTTGGTACATGGAGCGCCCACTCTACCAGGTGAACTAAACCGATGCCCTGGAAACAGCATTTTCAGCATAATTACTTTAACAATCAATCAGTGATAAAAATAGTTGGCGATTATTTTTCTGTTTATCCACTAAGTGATCACACTCATCGTTGAGACATTTATCTTGTCTATGTCATCCTCTCTCTCTGTCTTATCTTTCCTGTCACTCCGTCATTATAAATCATTATTACACGGCTTTGTTGAATACTCAATTCTGATTGGTCAATCACTGTTCTATGGTCTGTTATTTCTTTATAGTAGACCGTTGCTATGTAAACAGACTGTTGCTATGTATAACAAACTCTGGCGATGCTGGGGTGTATCTCTCAACGACTGGCTCCCTGTACATTATCTGTTACTTATATAAATACCATTAACTATTTACCTCAGGCGTGAAACCAGCTCTTTCTCCTCCATGAGGAAAGCCAGCAGGACCTTGCTGGCGTAGTTGTAAGCTTTCTCTATCTGCTCCACATACGCTCTCTCCTTCAGGGTGTACAGGACCTCCTTAGCATCAGGACACGTCACATCGCGGCCGCACTCTCGCACCACATTCAGGTATTTCCCTATGCAACGATAGAGGAGGGAATTAAATCTTTTGCCTAAGAAAGGCTCTTATAATCTTGTAAATTTTTTTTTTTTTTTTTTTTTTTTTTACCTGTGCTTAATATTTTATCTGCCATTTTCTGCAGAAAGGAGGGAATCCGATGCTGCACGATGGTGTATCTCTGATCCCAGTACTTATCGTTGTAGTCCTCCTGGATCTTCTCTTTCTGCAGCTCGTGCTCTTCCACCATGAACTCACTGTGTCGACACACAGATGTCAGATTTAAACACAAAGCAGGGTGTGTTTGGTTATTTTGAGCGTTTAGTTTAAACATGTACTTGTATGGATCCTTGATGATGCCCCTGTAGATCCACTTCTCCAATATTTCAAAGTAAGGGACGCTGGCTGCTTTGGTGAGGTAGAGACACAGCTCCTGAGCCTGGCTGTCGCCGGTGAAGTTGAAGGTTCGATCGTGAAGCAGACTCAGTGTCGACCCACCCATACACTCTCCTTTGTCCACCGAGGATGCTGAGAAATAAGTGGAAGATAATTATTTCACTTTCAAAAAGCTTGAGCTATCAAAAAAAAACTTGGGTTAATGCAGTTATGTTTCCAGCACATCTGTCTTTAAACCAAGTGAAGGATCACCTGTCGTTACAACAGTTTATATTAGTTTAATCTTGTATTTAGTGTTTAAATACAATATCAATATTTCTGCTCAATGTGTAGTGAGGCCTATTGAAAGAGGCTTGGTCACACGTCATCAACATGTCATATATTTGGGGTATAACCCAGTAAAATCTGGTCTGAACTTGCCGAAATTGAGCCAATCGCAATGCACAACCTCAGCTTCAGTTACACTGCATATGTGTTATACCCTATACCCCAAGACCCGTCTCCGCCCGTGTCCCAGCCTCCGTCCACAGGCCGTACTGTGTAGTAGTTGTCTGCTGTAGTTATCTCTCTATAAATGGTTCAGAGTGCCCTCAAGTGGTTAAAATGAGCAGCTAATGTTCACTTGACAAAGCTGCTGTGTTCATGGACAACTGTGCCCCCCGACACAAAACCTGTGTTCAGACCAGGTCTTAATAGTTTTAAATTTTCCATCCATCCATCTGCAACTGCTTATCCCGTTATGGGTCGCAGGGGGGCTGAAGCCGACCTCAGCTAGCATTGGGTGAAGGCGGGGTTCACCCTGGACAGGTCGGGGAATCAAATCAGTGATACCTGTGTGTCGCCAACTCTAGTCTGACCCACCAGCTGGCCAGCAGGGACGTTTTACCTGGCTCAGTGTTCACTGTGATAACCCAAACACATTCCTTAGATATAAATCAGACAACACATGAGAATATTTCTAGTATAAATAATTTAAGTCTGTGTGAGTGACGATGATTTGCTTGCTAAACCCTTTCACACACATTTTTCACTGGTTATTTTCATTTTAGTTTCAGTTTTACTGTGTTAGTCCGTGTTGCCAGATTGGACTATTTTTGATTAAACTGGGCTGGTAGATGAAATTTCTGCTTTTGTCAACATTATGCAGGGTTTTGAAAATATTGTAAGAATGATATTACCAAACAAGCTGTCATTTATAAAATTCAGTTAACATTGTTGTGTCCACTCACTGATATTATTGACTCATTTAATTTGAGAAATATTTCATTGTTGTTTTCAGTTGGCGTTACGCATAAAGGAGGACCTTTCATTGTCCTCATCATTGACACTAACATGGCAGTTTGTGTATTTGGTTGTCTGATAGCCTATTTACATACATTTGATCTCTGGCAGTTTGATGGCAGCCATGAAGCTTTGTATACTTTTCTATTGAGCATGTTGTGGTTTTACTGTTTTTATATGGGTTTCTGGACTGTTTTTTATTGAACTGGCCATGTTTTCAGTGTCAATCTGAACACTGGTTTTAGTTACCAATAATAACCTCGGTCCTGACTCTTACCAATAGATGCCAGTATCTCCATGGTCCTCATGGTGGGCTGGATGTAGAACCAGAGCTTCTGCAGGGACAGCAGGCCCTGCCGCTGCAGGTGCTCCAACTGAGTGACCAGGATCAGGTACTCCTTCATCAGGGTCCTCATCGCCGCCGTCAATGCGTGGTTCACCTGGCCGTACTCAAAGGATGACTTCTCCTCGATGAAGCTGAGGGTCAAATGCACAATCTAATGATTTGTCCTCAGTTATAAATCTATGAGAACAAACTTCATTTTTACACACTCACCGTGTTATTGTGGAGTAATATGACGCAACTGGTAGTATTCTGTTAACCAGCTCTTTGATAGACATGTCCAGCGTTGAATCGACAATGAAGGAGCGGTTCTGCCTCCCCAGTACAGGCTGAGCTGTGATGTCTCGCCCATCAACTCCAACCAGGACAAAGAGCAGATCCTCCACCAGAGCTTGTTCCTGTGCAGGCAGGGGCATCGTACCTGAACAACAAACACAGCTGATGAGTCAGTATTAAAGGAAAACACTGAGGTAGTGTCTTGCAGCAGAGTTGACTATGAAGCTGGCTCACCGATGGCCACAGCTGGGTCTCCTGAAGGGGTGGGGCTGGTGATGAAGTCTCCGAGGAGAGCGGGACGGTCGTACACCCAGTTCGGAAACACAGGGTTGGGCTGGGTGGGGTTCTTCTTGTTGTGTTTGTCCCTCAGCATCTTCCGTGTGACCTCAGCAGGCTGCAGGCGAAATCACACAGAGAGGCCAATGAATTACAAGCAGCGTCAGACACAGAGTGAAATTTTACTAAAACTTTCTATTCAACAGCAGGTTGTGATGGCTCAGCCTGTCATGCTGCACATATACGCATCCACTACATCACAATCCATTTACAAGGCCCACTTCACTCTAACTTGTTGTTCCCCGCCCACCTGGTAAACGGCGGCTGTCAGGTGCTTGTTCTTGGCGCCGTATACGGGGCTCTGATCGCTTTACTGACTTTGACTTTATTGACAGTGTGACTCTATGAAGGTCTGCGAGTACGCCAGCAGATGGCACTGTTTTCACTTGCGAGGAATATATTGTTTGAAGAGATTTCCTTTCAACTGAACTGAGCTGGGAGACTTTGGATTACTACCTGACTGTTACTCAACTTCCTGTTGGTACTGGGAAATCCTGGAACAGTTGTGAATTTTTACTTTAGCACTGTTTTCTTGCTGGACCTGCATCAGAAGCTTGTGTGGTGGTGTCTGTTTCTGCAGCCCTCTGCCTGTATTTTCCCTTTTCTTCTTCTGTGAACAGTCTTTGGGTCTCAGGTGGGGATGTAACCCCCAGCCAGTAACAGCATGCAGGGTGTGCAGCCCCTTCAGGTGATCAAATGTCGCCGTTTCGTCATGCCCCTTGGCTTCTGATACCAAGGCAGAAGCGTTCTACTTCGATGGGTACAAGTGCTCCTTCTGTGTGCTGCTATCAGTGTTTCAGTTTGACCTGCCTGTCAGCTGCATTCATTCAAAATCCAGAAAAAAATTCAAAAATTCAAACTCGACACTTTCCTGCAGGGTTGGGGGTGAGGTGTGCAGAGTTAGCTGTGTGTTTATTTGAGTTTTAGAACATAACCACCAACAAACATTCGAAAAATAACGTTTTATTTCTCTGATTCGCTGCCTTGTTCTCACTATCGGCACTCTTTCTCCATTCTCACTATATCTGACTCGACCATCACCTCTCTCTCTCTCAGCTTGTTTGGAACTGTGGAGATGTGGCCAACTTTGAATGCAGTGTGTTTACAAACAGCAACCGACAACTGTTATCATAGCTTTAATATATTCTTTGCTCTATTTAAAAGATGTGGGTTTGTGATGTGTTTAAGAGGGTGAAAGTCAGCCAGGTTGTTTTCAGCCTCACTGCTATGATTAAAAGGGTTCATGTGATTTATATTGTGTATTCTGATGCATGTACCCTTTGTAGGGTTTGACAAGACTCTGACTATAAAAACTGTCAGTTTCCGACTTGACTGGCACCCCAGCAACTTTAAGTCAAACTGCTACACCCTCCCATGAAACTTTCAGAAGCTATTCAACCATCTGACAAGCAGTTCTGTTAAAGCATGCGTCAGCTTCGTGGTTCCAGTCAACATTTTAACCACTGGAAACACACCAGCAGGCTTATCAAATGAATTAAATGACTCTTGCAGTGACAAACCCACAGAGAATTATCACCACCAGTTCCCTCCCTTTTTGCGTCGGTCAGCTCACTGTTTTGGTGTTAGAACTGTGGTTTTAGTTTGATATTGATCGCTTTCCTTCACATCTTGGGAAATGACAACAGTTTCATGGGTCTATCTGACCTTCAGATCTCCTGCATCTGAGTAAGAACTGCTCACCAGAGGGGCGTTAGAGCTGGCCGTCACGTTGCCGAGCTTCTTTCGCAGCTCATCCAGTTCCTGCATGGACATCTTGGTGCTGGTCTGAGGCAGAGTGTAACTGGTTGTCGTGGTTGACGTTGTGTTCGCTGATGACTCTGACCTCTCTTTGGCGTTCTGCTGCAGAAACTGGAGTGTCTACGAAAATATTACGAGAAAGCTGTGAGATAGTGTGATAAGAATGGTTAACTATTATGGTTCCAACATCTTATGAATATGTTTCAATCTTCTACTTACATCAGTGACATTAGCTGTTTATTTCTCTTTGTCTGTTAACACTACTTCCATGAAGACAGATGACAGAATCATATGTAAACACAGGAATCGTTCTTGACATCATAATCATCTAAAATCTGTAAAACCAATTTGATTTTCACGTAACAAAAAACACAGATAATTAGCAGCTTATAAAGGCCGTATTACCTCTTTATCCTCGCATAGTTTGGAGAGCAGATAAACCAGAGGGTCAAGGTTTCGAACATTTTTCGACTTGAGCTCCTCGTACTTCCTCAAGAAGTCCTCGGGGGTTTTGGAGAACTCTGCTAATTTGACCTGGAAATAATATAACAGACAGTATTAAGACAATATCCAGTTAGGACACATTTATTTCCATTTACACTTACACTTACACTCCTTACACAACTGTAAGGAAAAACATGTTGGGTGCTCTTGGAAAAGAGGAGGCACTCCAAAATACTAAAGCAAGTGGCAATGAGGAAGGAAAAATATTAAAAAGTCTTTATTTTAGCGGCTAAATCATTAAAAAATGCAAACACGTTTCGACCACTGTAGGTTCTTGTCAAGGCATTTAACAAAACAAAAACAAAACAAACCTATGCTGAATGCCCTGACGAAGACTTGAAATGGTCAAAGCCACTACAATAGAGACTTTTTAATATATTTCCTTCCTTGTTGCCACTTGTTGTCTGGATTGCCTTCCTGTCTATTTAACAACTTAAACAGTAATAAATATCTACAAAAAAGAGAAAAAAAGCTTCACACACAGCATGTACTGCAGGACTAGAGATGCTGGCTACTGCAAGACAATCATTACCGAACCTTAACTCTAAAATATAATAAAGATCTTTTATTGACACTGACAAGACAAACATTGAAGATATTTAGTGGTCTGTTTAGATCTCTACAAATAGAATCATACTGTAGAGTGTTTTGCTCACCATGTTTTACCAGCACTTAGCAAGATGTGTTGCTCTTCTCAGTATCAATAAAAGATTTTTTTATGTGTTCAATGTGCCGCCTATTCCACAGAATGACACCTCTTTTTCTTTACCGCAGCTGTGCCGCAACCATTTGTGGCAGGTGGCACCGACCAGAAAAGGGAGGTGTAGTGTGGGTTGCCGATATAAGGCTACCTGCGGGAGGAACTCGGTGTACCAGAGCATCAGCCGGCCATTAGCTGCTCTTGCCGTAGGACTATTTCTATTGTTTGCTTGTGTTTTTTTGGGGGGTTATTTTCTGTCTTGCCCACCCTGGCAAATGAGCCAGTGGCGGGCAAATGATATGGGCATTGCCCTTAGGGTGGACTAGTTTCTTTCTTTTTGTTGTTTGCTTTGTTTGTCAATCTGCCTGCTTCCCCACCTTGTATAACTTAACCCTGGTTGAATCCACATGAACTCCGGTTGAATTAGCGTGTTAAACATATTGATTGCAGTGTGTGCTGGTGTGTAACTCAGCCCCTGCACTGTTTGTATAACTGGGGAGTAAACAGGGAGTAGGTTAAAATGGGAGAACATGAACTGTAAAGCTAAGTTTCTGTGATATAAGCTTTCTACTCTTTACCATTACCTCCCCGATTGTCATTCCTTAGGCTAGTAACTTCTGGTGGGTATAACACATTGTTTGTCAAGATCATGTATATGACACATGCACATACAGTGTCTAAAACATATATGTATGTACAAGTTCACAGATACATAGCTCAGTAATTTAGAGTATTCATTTTCATAGGCTACAGCTGAAGTCCACCTACTGCATCTTTCTCTATGCCCATACAATTTGTACTTTAGCTCTCAGACTTTAGTCTGAACAGAGCCCCTATCACCTGGCAAGAAAACAACATTTTATTTGCCAGTACTGCCTGCAAAAGCTCACAACCTCATTGATTTCAGACCATTATGGCCATGTTCCGGGACTTTTCTGTGCCCTGAAGGTTGTATTAAAGCGTTCCTGCGGGTGTAACACCCACCTTGGCGCTATGAGCAGACACTGTCGTCGTGACATAGGGAGTCCTGTGTTTCTGCAGCAGATCTATGTAGCCCTCTGCTCCATCACCTCCCCGAACATGAAGCAGGCTGAGCAACTCGTTCACATCATGGTGGATCCTGAACTCACTCATGGCTCAGGCAGCTGAAATGACAACACACGCCATTTAAAGGAGAGACGAAAAGGAGAATAGCTAAAGCCCCATTTACAGTTAACCCATACTAATCTAACTAGTCTCAATCAGATATTTTAAAGTCTCCTCTTACGATGCCTTACAAGTGATGCTGCGCTAACAGTTATTTCATGCTAGCTTGCTAACTGGCTAAACAGGGTAAAATGAACTATGAGGATGCTAACTGCGTAGCTAGCTTATCTAAAATGAAACATATCGTTCGTCGAACAGTTATAACAACGTAACTCACATAGTTATAAACCTTATTACGGTGTAACACAAGTCTCCACCAAGCACTATACCTGTCAGTCGTGTCTGGTTGGATAACAACAGCAAACAGCGGAGCAGGGACCAAACGCGCCCACCACTAGTCAAATCCTTCTTCTTCTGCGGTTGTAATACACGCAGCGCTGGCGCCACACTTCCGCCCACAGGTTGAATATCACACTACAACGTTATTTATTAGCAGATAATAATGTCATCACTGCATTCATCGCTTTTATGTATATCATTTTTTAAATAATATTTTTTACTTAATATTGCATTTTTATTTGTTTTTGTGTGAATTTAAAAGAAAAAATAAGTCAAAATAAATAAATAAAGGAAAACAATAAAACTAACCAATCAATAAATTCATAATAAATGAATAATAATCAATCAATAAACACAATAATTAAAAACATAGTAATAATAGTAATAATGATATTTGTTGCATAACTTGGACTAAAGCGGCCATTATGATAAATAAATACATAAATAAAATGCTAAAGAAAGAAATGTAGAAACAGAAGCCTTAACTATCAAATAAATGTGGAGGTTAATTCATAAATGAAAAAATGAATATTCACAGGAATAGAAAAATGTATTTATTCATTTGATAAATTGCTAATTTTTTAGTTTTCTTTTATTTTCTATTTAGTTATTTACCAATTTGTTCTTTTCAGTTTGTATTTATTTCTGTTTTTATCTCCCAATTTATTGATTTGCATATTTATTAATACCCACATTTATTTATTTATGTATTTATGTATTTATTTATTTATTTATTTATCAACTTTTTATTTATTTTGATATGGATTATTTAGATTTTTATTTATTTGTTTATTTTGTCATTTCATATCAACAATAGATAAAAATATGAAGATAAAATTCCACCTACCAAACATGACTGTATTTGCTTTTATTTTGAAAAACAATGACAACAGAAGGAAACAGTAATCTCGTTATATAAGGGAAAGAATAATAATTATAATAATAGGTAAACATATTATTTATTTACATAACATTTACTACTACTACTACTACTAATAATAATAATAATAATAATAATAATAATAATAATAATAATAATATATATTGTGTAACTTCACCTGCAAAAAATCTTATCTGTGGAGGACTAAAGCTGCCATTACAATAAATAAATAAATAAAATTCTAAAGAAAAAAAATAGAAGCCTCGATTATCAAATAAATATGGAGGTTAATTTGAAAATGAACAAATAAATGTGTACAGAAATATAAAATACTTATTTTTATTTTCATTTATTTCAGTTTTTTATTTCCCTATTCATTGCTTTTTTATTTATTTATTTAAGCGTGGACCTTGAAACGAGGACACGGCAGACGTAAACAGTAATCTAATTACATGATTAAGTGATCAATAATTAAGGGAAACAATAACAATAATAATTAAATAAATAAATGTATCATTTAAAAAAAAACAGCAATAATGGTAATAGCAACAATGATAATAATAATGCTAGAGCTTGTGTAACTTTACCTGCAAAATATTCTTATCTGTGGAGGACTAAAGCTGCCATTACAATAAATAAAACAATTAATTAATTAAATGATAAAGAAAAAGTGTAGATATAGAAGTCTCTATTATCAAATAAATTTGAAAATAAGTACGAAAGTAAGCAAATGTGTACAGAAATATAAAATATTAATTTCAATTAATTTACTTGATGAATTACTTATTTTTGTTTTCATTTATTTGTTCTTTATTTCCCTATTTATTACTTTTTATTTATTCATTTAACTGTGGACGTCTACAATAAAGACATAAAAACTGAGGTAATGATAAGCAAAAACATATGTAGCATAATGTCTTATTTTTCAACTTAATCTTATATAATTTTATTTGCGTATTAAATGTAGCAGATTAATATAATAATATATCGTATAATATACGTGAGAAGATAAAATTCCTCTCACCCAGTGTGACTGTGTTTGCTTTTATTTTGAAAAGCGTCTGCACAGTGGAAGTAAACAGTAATCACGTTACAACCCGGAAGAATTGCCTTTCTCTGATTTAACGTTTGAATAGACGAGAATGAGCTATTTATCTCGTGAAGAAACGATTAAACGCGATGCTGCTAACATCGTACAGGCTGTGAGGGTCAGATTCGTGTCTTAATCTTCGGCGGCTGGAGGAGCTCGGAGGCGGTCGAGTGTGAGCAGCAACGCCCTGATGCCAGCCACCCCGTCGGAGAAAAATATCTTCTCTCTGTTTACAGATCGGCTGGGAGGAACTGCTTCCCCGCAGTGTGTCGTTAGCTAATCGTGCGGTTGTGTGTGTTTTTCAGACGGAAGAAAAAAAAATGGCTGAACTGCATGTCGTGGAACCGAGCGGCACTGGCACCATAGAGCAGCCCGAGCACCGCGACGTGCGGGGCTCCGTGCGCTTGGCGTCGCCCACTCTCATGGTTCCTCCGCGGAGCAGCCAGCTCAGTCCCGGCGGGGTGTCGAGCGGCAGCGGCGGGCGCTCAGTGTTCGGGTTCTCGGTGAAGAGCAACCCGAGCTCCCCGTCCGAACCGGCGGAGAAACCGGGCTCACGCTGGGTCCGTCTGAACGTCGGGGGGACCTACTTCATCACCACCAAACAGACGCTGTGTCGGGACCCCAAGTCGTTCCTGTTCCGACTGTGTCAAGAAGACCCAGACCTGGACTCCGACAAAGTGAGCACATAAAGTCAAAATCATGATCTCTTCATCCATGTATTAAGCTGTATTTATTGTCTAACAGTAATATCGTGTATATATGCTGTATGTGCAAAGTAATACAACGATAATAAGGTAAAATAGCACAACAAAATAATCTAAAAAGGCCATAGCACGTGTTTTCTGGGTCAAAATAAAAGGTGACTTGATTCCCTCTATTATATTTGATAGCTGAATCAATATTCTAGATAGATTTTATATATCGACACCCTTTTCACATGTGGTTAAAACATTGAATCAAATATTGAATATATGATATTTATTGATAACTTCACTCAGAAAGGTTATGACAATAGATGTCTACTGATATACTAATACCAATGTCTGTCAATAATGTAACACAAGAGGAATAAATGACATTTTTGAACATACCTTTGTGACTTAAGCTATTTTAAACCTTCGACTCTGTCAACAATAAAGCATAACTAACAAACTAACCACATAATGGTGCGGAGGCATGTGCATCGCCTCATTTCTCCCTCCAGCCCCTCTCAGGGATCCCAAACTGGTGCATGCACCCATAAGGGTGACCAACCTGCCTCTAGACCAAGGGTGTCAAACATATGGCCCAAAGGCCAGAACCGGCCTGCCAAAAGGTCCAATCCGGCCCACTGGATGACTTTACATAGTGTAAAAATTGCCGAAAGTAAAAGATTTATTTTTTTTATGTCTCAATTCTGAAATACTTTGAAATACACGTTAAGAACGGGAGTCCTCCCTCTTAAAAAACATCCAACAGGTTTTATAAGTGATGTGAATTAGGAGAAGCTGAAATTGAATCGCATTTAATTTTAAACAAAAATATGTGTTTTAAATGAAATGTCTGTTTCGGTGCACTAATGACGACAGAATGGAGCGGCTATTTAAGTTTAATGCTTATAAATTGTCTCTTTGTGTCTAAAGCTTGGGAGAAACATCAGGATGGTTTATTTGTTTAGTATTATTCATAATTTATGTTGATTCTATGATTTCTGTCTCTCTTTTTTTAGTTTCTAAATACTGTCATCTTGTAAAGCTGTTAGAGCAGGGAATATTGACAGTAATAATAATAATCATAATAATTATAATAATAATAATAATCATAATATGGGCTGTCAATTGATTAAAATATGTTATCGCAATTTAAAACTTTTTAATACTCTTATCAACATGGAAGTGGACAAATATGCTGCTTTATGCAAATGTATGTATATAGTTATTATTGTAAATTAATTAACAACACAAAACAATGACAGATATTGTCCAGAAACCCTCCCAGGTTCTGACTTTAGCATAAAATCTGCTCAAATCATAACAAACTGCAGACTGACTGGGACTATCATAAAGTGGGCATGTCTGTAAAGGGGAGACTGGTGGGGACCCAGAGAACCCATTTACATTCACACATCTGGAGGTCAGAGGTCAAGGGACCACGTTGAATATGGCCATGGCAGTTTTTCCTCACCACAGTTTAGTTTGGAGCGTTATTTAACCCTCTTCTGACGTACGACGTGGCAAACTGAGCCGCTGCAGCCTCCGAAAGATTGCATTGCATTATGCACGTGTTATAGTCGCGTAAACTTTGACAGCTCTAAGTTTTAATAATAATTATGTGTCAGCTCTAAACCGGGTTAAAAGTAGCACCCAGTTGTTTCCTACAGTATTTTTTTTTATAGAAGTGATGAAACAAACACCTGAAACAAAGATAAACTTCTGCAAACATCCTGAAAAATGAAAACTCTGACCTTCAGGGAGAAAGAAGCCAGTTTGGCTGTCGTTCAGCTTGTCATCGACTACACATAGTTATCTATGATACGCTAAAGTCAGCTGATGATATTGGCCTGCTTGATCAGTCTGGCTCAAGGTTTACTGGTAATGAATTCATTCTTCTCCTCTCCAGAATCCTTAGTAGGACAAACTAGTTCTCCTTTCAAATGTCAACCTTGTTTTACTTGTTCCTACAGGACGAGACAGGAGCCTACCTGATCGACAGGGACCCCACATACTTCGGCCCCATCCTGAACTACCTTCGGCACGGAAAACTGATCATGGATAAAAACCTGGCTGAGGAAGGTAAAATGTTTTGATCCCTGTTGCTAGATTCTGGTGAAACATCGTGCAGAGTTGGTATCTACCAGTGAACGTTAATTTAGAACAGGGGTGGGCAATTATTGATCCTGGGGGGCCACATGGGGCCATTTTTCACCATTTATTACACTGAAAATCACTCCAAACAGCATATTATTAAGAAAATGACATTATATCCAGGAGTCTTTGAACCGTACAGGACTGACTGTTTAGGGTAGGACTGTTTCCATTAACAAAACTTAACATTTAACTCAACATTAACACTTACATTTAACATTTAACTCAACATTAACACTTACATTTAACATTTAACTTAACATTAACACTTACATTTCCTTCTTTGGTTGCATCGGTGAACACAGGGCCCTGGTTTGGCTCGTCTCATGACTCAGGAAGGACTCTTGGTATGTGTCCACAGGGGCATTTTTTATTGCGAGGGATCGCCTCGCTTCCCAGCATTGGACACTTGATGTGTTGCCACTAGACGCGAGGCTCCTGATTGGACGAATGCATTCCCTTGTGGGCTGCCGCTCACAGCTTTCAAACCAACTTGGCGGCTCATTTGTAAACTTTCTTCTCTTCTATCATAAAAACAGTTCACCGAAATATGTTTCTGAAAACATTTTATGTGATAAGTCGCTGAATCTGTCTTTATTTTGCATCAACAAGTTAGATTAAAAGCTTTTAGAGAGTTTTTAGAAATGGTGAGTCGCGTCGGACCCCCCTGATTTGCATAAAGTAACCTAGGCCAACACGATGCCCCATCTCTTCAGTCAGTCCGCCACACTACCAGAATGCATTGCACGACTACTTACATAGACAATGAATGGGAAGCGTGGAAAGGACGGAGGTAGTTTTAAGGATTCTTAGTCTACTGCAGCTGTTGTTGATTGATATGTTTTTTGCATGTTTGTAACGTTCCAGTATTGAAAACTGAATACCTACACAAAGAGTGAATAGTCCAATATTGGTGTCCAGCCCTAAGAGCCCAAACAATGCGATCTAATGATGCATTTTTTCAGGTGTCCTCGAAGAAGCCGAGTTCTACAACATCGCGTCTCTGGTGAGGCTGGTGAAAGAGAGGATACGGGACAACGAGAACCGAACATCTCAGGTATAGAAAACAGAGACGGATCAATCTGTACTCCCAGACTTTCTTCTGGTACAAATAAAACCAAAATAGCTTTGTGTTTGTGTGCAGATTGTTGACGTTGCTCAGTGTGTTTTGGTCTCGTCCCTCAGGGTCCTGTGAAGCATGTGTACCGAGTACTACAGTGCCAAGAGGAGGAGCTCACACAGATGGTCTCAACCATGTCGGACGGCTGGAAGTTTGAGCAGGTGCAGAAAATACTGATTTTTTTTTTCTCCTCTTTTCATGTTTTAGTTCATGCTTCAGTTGTTTGGAGATAGGCCCCACATACAACACCAAAACATTTAGGATAACATTCCCTCTGAAGGCTGAGCCGGAAGGCAAAGATCTCGATCTACCGCTCAGTCTTCGTTCCTACTCTCCCTGATGGCCATGAGGGCTGGGTGATGACCAAGAGAACTAGATCTCGGGTTCAAGCGGCCGAAATGGGTTTTGTCAGGAGGGTGGCTGGCGTCTCCCTTAGAGACAGTGTGAGAAGCTCAGCCATCCGTGAGGGACTCGGAGTAGAGCCGCTGCTCCTTTGTGGTGAAAGGAGCCAGTTGAGGTGGTTCTGGTATCTGGTAAGGATGCCCCCCTGGGCGCCTCCCTAGGGAGGTGTTCCAGGCATGACCAGCTGGGAGGAGGCCCCATGGAAGACCCAGGACTAGGTGGAGAGATTATATCTCCACACTGGTCTGGGAACGCCTCGGGATCCCCAGTCAGAGCTGGTTAATGTGGCCCGGGAAAGGGAAGTTTGGGGTCCCTGCTGGAGCTGTTGGCCCCCGCGACCCGAAGATGAGTGAGTGTGATTCCCTCTGAGGTTTTGTGGTCTTCCCTTCAAATAGCGGTATTAGCAGAACATATGAACATAATATTGTTATATGCAAGAAATATGCTTAAATCCATCTAGAAGGCTAGTGACTGAAAATTCTGCTTTCTTTGTTTTGAGGTGTATTACAGCGGTCTGATTTTAGACCACAGCCAGTGTATGTTCAACACAGAAAGGTCATATTGGGCTCAGATGGAAGCTTACGAACTTGGGAAGTTTAATATATGCAAGTGAGGCTGTGATATT
Organism: Pterois miles; assembly: GCA_947000775.1. Taxonomy (NCBI): domain Eukaryota; kingdom Metazoa; phylum Chordata; class Actinopteri; order Perciformes; family Scorpaenidae; genus Pterois; species Pterois miles. Next base: position 18,197,108 of record CAMQGK010000299.1, on the reverse strand, counting down.
CACTTCAAAATGCTGGAAAATAATCAATAATCATATTTGTATTTATGTAATTTTGCCAGAAAACTGTCCAAAAAAGGGGTTTTTGGCCCCCTGAGTTGCAGGTGCTCATCATTAACTTACGGTAAAAGGAATAATAGTGAAATAAAGGTCGCAGAAAACCTCCTGAGGGCTGGACCTGGCTCTCCTCCGAGAAGATATTCACTACTAAAGGAGAAATCTTGGGGAGTCAGTTTAATCATATATCAAACAGTATTTATTTATTACAGTATTTAAGGCCGCTACTAAGGAGAATTCTTATTTTTGATTCATTTACTGATGGTTTTGTGTTAAACACAAACAACAATCCAGCGTGTTAATTCAGCTCTGGAGGTCCAAATCTCAAAGATATTCAATTTTGTTATCACCTTCAGAGATCACTGTACTACTTTAAATCACAGCAGAAGATTTTTTAGCATTTTTGACTATTATTAGTTACTACTACTATTATTAATAAAGTAATATTGCCAAATCTTTGCATTAAGTTGTTCATTAACAAGTCTGCATTTACACCAGTAACAACATTATGTTCACTGCTGTTAACGTTGAATTTTAGTATGAACATTCTCTGTTTTTAAATCATTGTATAAAATATATTTATGGTTTTATCTGACTAATTACTTGGGAAAAAAAAGATAAACATGAATGAAATAACAACTTGTAGCCGACTGACTGACTGACTCGTCTGTGGTTCTTCGATTGAATCGATTGAAAGATTTAATCATTTTGTTTAAAAACCTAAATATATTCAGTATATAATGATATAAAACAAAGAAAATCCTCACATTTGAGAAGCTTGAAACAAGAAAGAGAAAACCTGAGAAACAGAAATATTACCCACAATGCAAATTGTTCTCTGCTCCGGTCACAGAACGTAATAACAATTTCAGGGAACTTCATATTTTTCCCTTTTGTGTTTTGTTGTGTCCACAGCTTATAAGTATCGGCTCCTCTTATAACTACGGCAACGAGGACCAGGCAGAGTTTCTATGTGTAGTTTCTCGGGAGCTCAACAACTCCACCAACGGCATCGTCATCGAGCCCACCGAGAAGGCCAAGGTGAACCGCCTGCAAACTAACAGTTGTTTTGTTTATTGGTTTATTAACTGTTAAGTCTATAAAATGTCCAAAAACTATAGTGGGGAATGGTTCACAAACAGTTCACATTCAACTTGAAATCATATAAAAGAGAGAACAGTAAATCATCACACTTGAGGAACTTGAACCTGAAAGTATTTAGATTTTTTTCCTTTTGTAACTGTCTTAAACTTTATGCTTTAATTAGCCTTTAATTAGCCTGTGACTTATTTGTCCTCGTGTCCTCACAGATCCTTCAGGAGCGAGGCTCGCGGATGTGAAGAAACCCAGACGCTGAGTTAAATAACACTTTATCAACAAAAAACAAAACAATAACAAACATTTCCTCCAGTTTTCATCAAGAGCCATGAGTCCCCCCTCCCCCCCATACCTTTCTACCACCACCGCCTTCATCATCATCATCGTCGTCGTCGTCACCCCCCTCTGGTGTGCCTTTCCACAGTGGGGGCTACCCGACGCCTCCCTCTCCTCCAGTGCTGCAACACGACCACGACTCGTCTCCTCCTCCTCCATCGCCGGCTGTGGAGCACTTCAGGAGGAGTTTAAAAGGGATTACAAGTGAGTGGTTTTCCTCATAGCAGCTGTTTTTTTTTTTTTTTTTTTTTTTGATGGTCAGTGTCGCCGCGGTGCTGATTGTAGCCCCTTATTGTTGTCAGTGGATGGACGCCCAGCACAGAGCTACTATAAATCATCATCATCATCATCATCACTTACATTTGGCTCTGTCGACTTAGCAGAAATCTCCTCAGGACTCTCAAAGGACGTAAAGGAATGACACTGACTGAGCCTCGTTATCTGAATCTGTTGAGGGAGTGAGCGCCCGCCGCCTCCCCTCCCCGCACTCCCAGACTCCTCGGCTGGTGTCTGAGCAGACCGAGCCAGGAGGGCGAGGTGGCGGCCTGACACAGAGTCCGATCGCTGTGCGTGAGCCAGCCACGTTTCCTCCGCTGACATCTTACAGGCCTCCTGTTTCCTGTTCCTGGGCTCGATTTGGTCTCAATTTGGGATATTTCCGCGCAAAAGAAAACTCAAAAACCTGGTGTACAATGTGTCAAGGCATGTGAGGAATCTATATAAATCTATATAGGCTACATGATGAAATTATATGAAATGCAAATGGTGTAATTACTGATTTCTGTATCATAGTTGTCATATATTTACATATTCTTGGTGGGTGAGTCTATTTAAATGATGGAGAATTATATCATTTTTCATAACCAGTTTTCCTGAAGGTTTCCTGCCCGGTAACATGGATGTGAGTTTGTGTAATGCAGTGCCTCTCTGCTTTCTGTCCATGACTGAAATATCACCATGTTTTTCAGCTGCACGTTTTCTGTAGTTTTCCTCAAAAAAAAGTTTTCTCTTAGATATCCTACTTTGATCTCTTGCATATCTCAAAATTGTAATTATGGATAAAGAAAACTGTCATTGCCATTCGTCCAGACAAGCGTGGCGTGGCGAGGATTGGACCGTGGCCAGTTTGTATGCTGCCTCAAACCCCTAAAGCACCCCTCCCTCCACGGCTATTCTCGCGCCAACCTCCACTCACTTTGCAGCTGCCTCCGTCTGACTGTGTCGTCTCACATCCTGCAGCACTTGTAGCAGCTGTGGCGCGAGCCGAATTCACGCTTAAAGCCCTGAGATACCTGAGCCGACATCATCGCAGAGATTTATAGACTGTAAGCGAACCTGCCACACGGGAAGTGTCTTCAGTTTCCTGAGCTTCAGAGCGAAGCCTTTATATTTCAGATGTTATGTGACGTTTTTCTGTGCCAACAGATGGGCACCAACTCGGCTAAAGTATATTTCTTTTGAAATGTACTTGACATTAAGTTGCTGTGTGATAGTGCTGATTTTAAGACTTGTAACAACATTCAGATACAGATAAACCATCCTGGCCGTAGCCTGCACACAGCTCCGATTTTATAGTGAAACCAAACAATTATCTGACAAGTATTTATTTTCAGATATTAATAACTGATATGCTCTTTTCTTTTTTAAAAACTGAATTTCCCCACTGTGGGACTAATAAAGGAATATCTTTCTTTCTTTCTTTCTTTCTGCAAGCAAAACTGAATTGGCTTCTACTTCAAATGTGCAAAAACGGTAAAAAAAGTAAATTAACCGAGAAAATTAATCTGCAACTTTCTTTTTGCTGCATTTAAGTCATCGTAAATTAAATATCTTTGGGTTTTTAGCTGATAAAACATTTTAAAATGTTTTCTTGGGCTCTGGAAAATGTGTCATTTTTCACAATGTGACATTTTTTAGACTAAACTATTCCTCAGTTTATTGAGAAAGTAATCAGTAAAATCATCATTAGTTTTAGCCATAGCAGTCACAAAACTAGGGCTGCAGCGCAATTATTGTTTTCATGAATGAGGATTCTTTTTTTCAGTTTCAATTTAATAATTAAACTTATAAAATATCAGGAAATTGTGAATTTTGAATGCAAGTTCCCTCCGTTGCTTCAACCAGCAGTCAAAACCCCAATTATATAAAGCAGAGACAAACAGCAAAAACATTTGAGAATCGGTTAATTGACTGCAATTTTCTGTTGATGGACTAATCATTTCATTTTTTCATTTTTCAGTTAGTTATTTAATCCTTGAAGTCTATAAAAGGACAGAAAATTATGAAAAATGGCAAATGCAAGTTCCCAGAGCCCCGGGTGACGTCAGTTCAGAACCGCTTCAGCAGTTGAAAAACCAACGTACAATGTAAAACAGAAAAACTGCTTGGACATTAATTGAGAAAGTAATCAGTAAAATCTTATTTACTTAGTGCTCAGTTATTTGCAGCCATCGCATCGTAAAAAAAAAATGCCATATGCAAGTTCCCAGAGTCCATGGTGAGGTCTGTCTTGCTTGTGGCAAAATGTTCAACTTACAATTATGTAAAACAGAGAAAAAGTGTAAATCTTCACATTTGAGAAACTGAAACCAGTGTTTTTTTTCCTCTGGTTAACTGACTGCGGTTTTCTAATCAACTTCATCATTTCACCACAAAAACTCAGTGTTATCAGCTGTGAATATAATGTTGTTACTGGTGTAAACGCAGCCTTGTTATATGAGCAGCTTAATGCAAAGTTTGAGCCATATTTACACATATCAGATGGAGAACTGATCCTTGTCGCCCATCATGCAAACCGAACTCCCATTTTAAATCAGTAAAAACTGCGTCTGATCTGTAATCACTTTGATACACCCTTCTTTGTATAAAGAACATATTCGATGCAGTTATGTTAATATATCAAGCATGAACAAAAGTAATGCAAGAAAAAAACCCTGAGCTGTTGTCATGCTCCCTGATGTCCAGTCAGGCTCAAACTTTGATGTGACTTTCTTCTTCTTCTTCTTTGCTGTTTTTTGTTTTTCCTCTTGCGTGTGTGTTGTGCAGTTTTATTCTGCTGATCTGAGTCGTGAGCAGCTGAGTCGTGTGCTGCTAAAAATGCCCAAACGTCTCATTGAGGAGGCCTTTTTCCTCCCTTGTTGTTTCTCTGGGCCTTTTTCAAAGCACCTTGGGTGTTGTTTCCCCTTCGTCTGTGTCCAGTGTTGTGCCTTTTGACCTGTGTTGTGCACAGTTGTTCTCCCCTCTTCTTATCATGAGGTGCCTCTCGTACCTTAAAAAAGCCAGGAGGCACCTACCTGAGGTATAATGTATAACGCGGTCTTTAGCTTGTTTTCTATTGTTAGTGTTTCAGTGAGAGGCAAGCCAAACAGAACCCATCATCCCCCTGCATTATTTAATGTTTTATGATACGACAAAACTGCTGCTTTCACTGTGCCATTGCTTTTGAGCTAAATCCACCCACAACCCATCATCGCTCGTGGAGGTTCAAAATTGTGTCTGAATTCTGCTGTAAACGCTGCCGGTGGTTCGCGTTGTGTTTTACCAAAATGGGAGGGAAGCAGGGAGCAGCAGGAAGACCAGTCAGAGCAGATTTCCCTCCTCTACTTTATCTTAGTAAAACTCCAGCAGTGCACTTGTTATCAGAAATCAATTGGACTATAACTCGCCTTTTTTTTTTTTTTTTTGCATGCTGAAGCCATCTACAACGATCCCATTCTTTAGATGTGTGTAATCACCCTTTTAAAGCACTCACGGTACCCGTCACCGTCGTGGACCCAGTTATATCTTCCCCTGGTTGCACAGTTCAGTGGTTCCCAAACTGAGGGTGAGTCGGGACCCTAGAAGAGGTCGCAAAATGGTTAAAAAGAAAGCAAAGCAAAAAAGAAATCACATTTTTGCTTATTTCTTTAAATTTTTATTATTTTCATTACACGGTTTGTTGAGTATTTGATTCTGATTGGCCAATCATGCCATTATGAAAAATAACCGTTGCTATGGGTGCAGCTCTGACGTCCGACTCTGGAGGGTCATTTTTGTGTCAAATTATTGATTTCTTACGTAAGTAGCCGTATAATAAGCGAGATAATGTACAGCGAGCCAGTCATTGTGAAATAAACCCCATCAGGGCAAGGTTTATTTTACAATAATCGTCTATTACTCTGTCATTTTTCCTCTTGATTAATCGATTAGTTGTTTGGTTCATAAAATGGTGAAAAATGTCAATCAGTGTTTCCTAAAGTCCAAAATGACGTCCTCAAATGTCGATTTGTCCACATCTCAAAGATATTCAGTTTAGAGGAGGAAAGAAACCAGAAAATATTCAGATTTAAGAAGCTGAAATCAGAAAATGTTTACTTTTTTGCATAAAATTATTTTTGCATCAATTATAAAAATAATTGGCGATTAAGCTCACAACTAATCATCAGTTTAATCATTGTAGCTGTCCATGCGAGCAGCGTGACTCTGTGGTCCAAACTGAAAAATCTCAGCAACTTTTGCCATTAAATTTTGTGCAGATATTCCTGTTCTCCAGAGGATGATCCCTACTGACTTTAGTGGTTCTCTGAGTTTTCATCTAGCGCCACCATGGGGTCAAAATTTAAACTTATCCAATTCTTTGGTTTATGACTAAATTCCTGCAAAACTAACGACGTTCCCATGAACCTCAGCTGTACTTTGTGTTAGTGCTAACAAATAAAATGGTAAAATGCTTAAGTAAGATGGTTATCAAGGTAAACATTATACCTGCTAATGCAAGCATATTGACGATAAGCCTCATAGATGTGGGTCAGAAGGGGCCTGCTACACCCGCCAGTAGGTTTCATCATTGATTCATATGGACAATGGCCGAAAGAAGGAATAAAAGAAGACGACAGTGACCAGTAGATCAGGGAATCGCATCCCGTGTGAAACCAGCAGCATGTTGTCTTTGTGGTCACAAGCATTAAGTTTCACTTAGTTTTCAAACAATGTTAGTTTGAGCCAAAAGTCAGATCTTTTCCCACAATTTTAACCAAGTGTTTTTGTTGCCTAAACCTAAAGAAGTTGTAGTTTTATTGCCTAAACCCAAAGCAGTTGTAGTTCTATTGCTTTAACCCAAAGAAAGTAATTTTGTTGACTAAACCTAAAGAAGTTGTAGTTCTATTACCTAAACCTAAAGAAGTTGTAGTTTTAGTGCCTAAACCTAAGTTGTAGTTTTATTTGTGTTCAAAATAAAACATTCACTTTTACAATGACTTGCTTTTAAGTTTAGTTTTCTTTTTTACAGCGTAGTAGGCGTAGTAGGCCCCTACCGGCCCACATCTATGGTGCTTATTAGGGATCAATAACGCACATTTAATGACCAGATAACAGTCGAATCAGATGGAAACGCGTACAGAACCGCATATTTTAAAGGGCCACAAGCCAAAAAGTTTGAGAACCACTGAACTTGCTGAACTTCGCAGTGTGATTATCCGAACATTTTGAATCAAGCACCTGTTTTTTTTTTTTTTTTTTTCAAACAAAACAAAAAACCATTATAGACCATTATTTTTTACTTTCACCTGCACTAGTTAGTCCTCAAATTATGTGCAATTTTAACAAATCTGCAAAAAATTAAATATATCTCTCTCTATATATATATCTATGTATATCTCTCTGTTGTTTGGGCACGTGAAAACACGAGAGCATGCATTGTTCTAGAGATTACGATGTGTACTGTGTACTGGATTGTGTCTGACCTCTGTGTTAGTGCAAAGTGTCTGTGATGCATGGTGGGGGAGCAGAGGGACGGCATGGCTCTGTGGACTGTAGGTGTAGGTTTCTTGTGTGGAACAGTTGGTCTACAGCTAGACATACTCTCTACTCACGTTCTGTGTTCCTTTGTTGTTTTTGTACCTTTGTCATGTTAACAGTAGATCCAGAAAAGCTAGCTTTGAATACAAATTAACCAACCAATCAGATTGCAGACCCCCCCCCTCGCCCCTATCCTTGGTTTATGAAGCATTTACTGCAGCTCAACACACAAAAGAAAGATTTTTTAATCCATGGATCATGTTGCCAGTTAACCTGTAAACACCTGCATGCGTTTGTGGACATGCACACTTGTACACTCATTTAGAGGTATTGAAAATGTCACCTATTAACCGTTACTTTGTGTTCATTTATCAACAGTATTGATGTCAAATGTGAATATTGTCAATGGAGACTGTGGAGAAAAATGTTGGGAAGCTGACAAAACTTTTTTTTTTTTTTTTTTTGTCTTGTTTGTTTCACTTTTATTTATTTTATATTTTTTGAATTTTGTCTACCGATGTCGTTTCTTTACATGTAACGATTTTAACAAAACCCAGTCTGGTTTTTAATCATAAAATGTGTCTGTGTTTTAAAAAATGTGGCTCACTGACAATTTGTTGCTTCTGATTTATGGAGGACAGAACCTGCCAAAAATAAATAAATAAATATGTCATATAATGGCACAAAAATTATATTAAAAATAAATGTAGCCTTTAATTAATTGATAAAATGTGACATAAATCGCTATTTTGTAATTTGCTTCTTTATTTATTTACCTTTGTATTAATTTTAATTATTTTCCCCTATGTATATATTCATTTTTGTATTTATTTCTAATTTTATTTTTATTTTATCCTCTTATTTGTCTCTCCAGACTTATTTATTTATATATTCTTTTCTTTATATATTTCTTAACAATAAAGAAAATAAATAAGGGAGTTTATACAAACAAATGAATAAAGAGGCAATTAAACATGTATTAATTTATGGCTACATTTATTTTTAATATTATTTTGATACATTTAATGACATTTATTTACCAAGTCATTTATTCGTGGATTTATTTTTCAGGTTCTGTCCTCCATACTTAACTGTGGATTTAAAAGATTAATGAACATACATACATCTGCCAGGATTATTCTACATTAAGTGCAAAACCGTAGTAATGCCACCATGATAACCACAATAACACTACTAAAGTCAGATGGCAGCTGGCAGTACCACGGTGTACACTCTGTGACTCACGGTACTGCAGTTTTATATTGGAGAACTACCATAGTATGTGAAGTACTTGAGTAGATATATTTTGCGACATTACACCACTGCAAAGTAACACAGAATGTAAATACAAAAATAAAGAATAGATAAAAAAAAAAATAAAATGGATACCCAAGTAAATTACAGGTACCTTAAAATTGTACCTAAGTGCAGTACTTGAATAAAGTAAATTATAAGTACAGTACTTGAGTACATGTACTTAGGTACATTACGCCACTGCAAAGTAACACAGAATGTAAATACTAAATAAAAAAGCATAATACATTACAAGAAATGGAAATACTCAAGTAAATTACCTCAAAGTTGTACCTAAGTGCAGTATTTGAGTAAATGTTACATCATTACACCACTGCAAAGTAACAATTAAAATACTAAACAAAAGACAAATAAAGAAAAAATACAATGGAAATACTGTAGTAAATTACAAGTACCCCAAAATTCTAAGTAAAATACTTTTTAAAAATACAAAAAATGTATATAATAAATCATAAAATGGAAATAGTGGAGTAAATTATAAGTACTTCAAGATTGTACCTAAGTGCAGTACTTGAGTAAATGTACTAAGTTACATTACACCACTGCAAAGTAACATAGAATGGAAATATAAAAAATATAAAATACTCAAACACTCAATGGAAATACTGTAAACTACAAGTACTTCAAAACTGTAAGTAAAATACTCTAGAAAATACAAACAACATTTTTTTAAATGGAAATACTCAAGTAAATTACAAGTAACCCAAAATGATAAGTAAAATATATTTTAAAAATACTTAAAAAAAAAACAACAACATACAAATAAATGAAAAAAATAAAATGGAAATACTGGAATAAAGCAAAAATACTTTTAAAAAATACTAAAAGAAACCAACAAAAAATAATTAAAAAATAAAATAAAATGGAAATACTCGAGTACATTACAAGTACCTCAACATTCTGAGTAAAATACTTAAATAAATATAAATAAATAAATGCTGGACCACCACCATGAAAGGCCTCTTCACCACCACAGAGCAGCAGCAGCCCACCAACTGTCCTCCTCTCCTTCTCCTCCTCCTTCTCCTTCTCCTTCTCTCCATCTCCTTCTCCTCTCCGTCTCCTCCTTCTCCTCCTCTCCTTCTCCTCCTCTCCTTCTCCTCCTTCTCCTTCTCTCCTCCTTCTCCTTCTCCTCCTCTCCTTCTCCTCCTCCTCCTTCTCCTCCTCTCCTCCTCCTCCTCCTCCTCTCCTTCTCCTCCTCCTCCTCCTCCTTCTCCTCCTCCTCCTCTCCTCTCCGTCTCCTCCTTCTCCTCCTCTCCTTCTCCTCCTCCTCCTTCTCCTCCTCCTCCTCCTCTCCTTCTCCTCCTCCTTCTCCTCCTCTCCTTCTCCTCCTCCTCCTCCCCCTCCTCCTCTCCTCCTCCTCCTCTCCTTCTCCTCTCCGTCTCCTCCTCCTCCTCCTCACCTCCTCCTCCTCCTCCCCCTCCTCCTCTCCTCCTCCTCCTCCTCTCCTTCTCCTCCTTCTCCTCCTCCTCCTCTCCTTCTCCTCCTCCTCCTCCTCCTCTCCTCTCCGTCTCCTCCTCCTCCTCCTCACCTCCTCCTCCTCCTCCCCCTCCTCCTCTCCTCCTCCTCCTCCTCTCCTTCTCCTCCTTCTCCTTCTCCTCCTCCTTCTCCTCCTCTCCTTCTCCTCCTCCTTCTCCTCCTCCTCCTCTCCTTCTCCTCCTCCTCCTCCCCCTCCTCCTCTCCTCCTCCTCCTCTCCTTCTCCTCTCCGTCTCCTCCTCCTCCTCCTCACCTCCTCCTCCTCCTCCCCCTCCTCCTCTCCTCCTCCTCCTCCTCTCCTTCTCCTCCTTCTCCTTCTCCTCCTCCTTCTCCTCCTCTCCTTCTCCTCCTCCTTCTCCTCCTCCTCCTCTCCTTCTCCTCCTCCTCCTCCCCCTCCTCCTCTCCTCCTCCTCCTCTCCTTCTCCTCTCCGTCTCCTCCTCCTCCTCCTCACCTCCTCCTCCTCCTCCCCCTCCTCCTCTCCTCCTCCTCCTCTCCTTCTCCTCCTCCTCCTCTCCTTCTCCTCCTCCCCTCCTTCTCCTTCTCCTCCTCCTTCTCCTCCTCTCCCCCTCCTCACCTCCTCCTCCTCCCCTCCTGTGTGGTGGGTGCAGCAGGGCCGGGGCCTGCACAGCGCCCGCCCGCATCCGACCCTCGTAGCGCGGTCGCGTCAGTCTCCTCCCACCGCCGGAGCTCCGTGACGAGGAGGAGCGGACCCACCGAGCAGAAGCCCGGTCCGTCTGCGGGGACTGACCCCGGCAGTCATCAAGCGGCGACCGCGCCTCTCTGTGTGTTTGACGGGGGAACCGACGTCGAGCTGGACGACCACAATCTGGGCTGCATTTCAAACAAAAGGTGATTTATTTATTTACCTACTTCTTTATTTACACTTCACGGAAGAGACTGATGTCTAAATCGCTTCCTCTTTGCTCCTAAAGCGCTGATACAGTGATGTCCAGGATGTACCAGGAGGAAATCTGGGCACAGATGATACACTGTAAGCGCTAAAACCTCCTTTTAAGAGGGGCTATAAGGGGTTAGAAGCTGTAAGGGGGGTGCGCTGGAGTCTGGACCGTGTTTATGTGGGCTTCTCATCAAACCAGCCGAAATCATTTCGAGCTGCCACGTGGGTGAATGTGTAAAAAACGCCTGCGTGTTAATACAGTTGAAAACGTGCACAGACTTAATATTTAATGCTGAGAAAGCCGATTTGGTGCTGCTTGGTGCGAGTATACAAATCCCACTGTGTGGCATGTAAAGCGGGCGACGATTACGCAGCGCTCTCATCCCTCCGTGGGCTGTCCCACGGTGAGGCTGCTCAGCATCACCTCTCATCTAGGGACTCTTCATAGAGTCATGTCTTTAGGGCTCATTATTCATTATGTTCAAGAGGACACGTGGCTGTAGGAGAGAGTGCAGGAGGTAAAAACAGCATGTCAGGGTTTGGGGGATCAGATTACTGAGATACGTGAGGCCCTTTTTTACCCCCTCACCGATCCATGACAGTAGGAAGAGGGGGAGGATATGAAGGACAGTGAATGGAGTCAGTGTGTAAACTCCTCTGTCCTCATACATATGTGTGCTTTTGTTTTGGCCTAGAAAGTGATTTCTGAAGGCATAACGCTGCTCTGAATGTATTTCCAGAATCCCCAACAACTCCTGGAACCACCTGGATGAAAAAGCAAACACCTTAAACTAGGCTGACCCTACTGTACTGGTCTGCTGTTATCAAACGTGTTGCAAGTGGCTCAACTGATGTGTATACTGACTGAAAACACTGCTATCGGTGGTTGTACTGTGTATGTCTATATGGTGAGGACTGAGCGTGTGATTTAGTGCTTCGCACCACTTTGTTTTTAAAGATAAAGAGCCATTTTTGCCTCTTTGTTATTTGCTGTTGTGAAAACTGATGTAATGATTAGGTGTACAGTACATATCTGATTAACATTAGCCCAGCGTTGTATCCTCGGGGATACAATCTGCTCTGCTCAGTCGATGATACTGAGAGTCTTTGGGGGGGGGGGGGAAATCAACTGGAGCTTTTACACAGACGTCCATTCATCCACGAGGGTTTTCACAAGTGCATGTTAGTCTCATGGTCGCCACATTGCCCTTTGCATCCACTCGGGCATCAGACCTCTCCTTTGTTAACTCGCAGTCTGACCTGCAGACATAAAGTACTGGGCGTGGTGTAATGATCTGATTTTAAACGCTGATAAAAACCGCAGCACCTGAACCATCTACCACAGGGGTGTAAAACTCAGTTTCACCCCGGGCCACATCGGCATTACGTTCCCCTCAAAGGGCCGGCTGTAATTATAAGACTATATAAATATATCTACTCTTCATCATATTACAAAATTGCCTCTGCATTTGATTATTATTAGTTTTAATGATAATTTATTTAATAACTAGTTCTGAAAGCAGAAGTCTAGGAAAAATAATTGCAAGCAGAAATATTGTACAATTTATGTAAAAAATAAGTTCAGTAACAAAAACACATGCTTGTGCATCAATATATTTGCATGCAAAAATACTGTATGTGGGTACACACTCACATTTCTGTGTTATCACAACATAAATCCATGAATTTATGAGATTAGGAAACCCTCATCATTACTCATCCATCAAAGATCAAAATAACTCTCAAGTGAATAATAAAGGTGTTTTTTTTAACCGTCACAAATATTATCAAACCCAATGTATTCCATTAGCTTAGTTTAACTTTGTGGTGGGAGTTGAGAGGGGCAGAACTCTAGTCCGACAGATCAATGAGCTCTGATCTATCGTTCAGTCTGCGGCGTATAAACTGTTGAGATCATGTGGTAGATGACAGTGGTGTGACAGTGTTTTACTGCCTAGCAAAGAAGACATCCATTAACCACTAACATGGATTCTCTAACCGTCTCATTTCATTTCCTTCCCTCTGCATCAACTTTTCTTTTCTTGGACATTTTGGTACTAGTCATATTTTTTTATGACCCCATTACTCAGCTAGAGCGGCGCTCCTGAGAACTGGTGGTATTGAGGCGCTTTAGTGACAAAATCGAGATGCATTGTGGGACATGTAGTTTAAGGACACCGCACTTTTGTAAAGCAGCATAGAATTGTATGATAAGCATAATATTCTGTGCAAGCCCTTGCGGGCCACATAAAGTGAGGTGCCGGGCCTAATTTGGCCCGCGGGCCTTGAGTTTGACATGTGATCTACAGGAAATACGTAAAGCATGGCGCTAGAAATATTTGGGTTGGTTCTAGACTCTTACTGAAGTTGAACATTTCAGTAATATAGCGACGATATGTCAACTCAGGAGCATTGCCAGGATGAGGCAATAAACAGATATACAGGAGTATATACAAATAAACAGGAATATAAACAAATATACAGGAATAAGATTACCTATAATAAAAGAATAAAGTAAAGTAAGATTGATCGGAAATCTTGGAAATTGTAAATTCACAGAAGGATGGAGTATATTCTTTTATACACATATATATATATATATATGTAAAAGTATAGATACTATGCTAGTTTCACAGTGCTGTGATGAGTTAGTGGTATTGCACAGCCTCTATTGCAGCGTGGCAGCTTTTACACCCAGTCTCTACACTACATATCAGCATTCACCCACACACAAATCTAAATACTCATTCACACACCAGTGGCTATGGTGTCTTGCTCACATCAACATGGGGGATCGAACCACCGACCTTCCAGTTGGTAGACAACCCGCTCTATCCTCTATCCTCAGCCGCCCCTGTATTTTATTGCTGGGTGTTAAAGGACAGGCAGCCATTGTCCCATTGACTATTGTTTAGCTCTCTGCAAACACTTGTGTGTTCGTAGGCTGAAAGAAAGATTGTGTTGTCAGGCTCTGAACCTCTGGAATAGTCCTCCGTTGGAAAGCTCTATTAAAGCTGCTTTAATCAATATTTTTGTTTCACCAATTGATCAGACTATGTGTAATGCACAAAGAAATTAGCCGAATGCAGTTCCTCTCAGTGCTACAGAGCATTTTAGATTTGTTTAGATCGTTTTGCACAGTTCCAGTTTTGAAAGGTGAGCCAATGCTGAAGTGCCTAAAACTTTCTGATATCTGGCTGCAGAAAGAAGTCTGATTGTATAGAAATCTATGAGAATATATTTCACTCCAAACTAGGTCAGGGAGTGATTATAGTCATTAGGATGCATCCTCTGGGGAACATGAGTGTCTGTATTTAATAGTTGTTTAGATGTTTCAGTCTGGACTGAAATGGCGGACACACAGACGTCCATAAAAACCTCTCACCACTTCAGCGGCCTGACGAATTGTTTCCTGTGTTGTTATAGGTGTCCCTGAAGGTTGCAGCAGTTACAGTGACATGGCCAGCAAAAGTAATTACACACCCTGCAGAGCTAACACAGGAGCCTCTTCTGAGCGGCAGAGCAGAAAATGACTCAGAGGAATGGAATCGGAGGGACGAGTGATCGTTGCCTCCAAGCTGAGGTCTCCGGGGACCTGGAGCAGGCCAATATGGAGAAAGTTCAGGAGGCCAATGACTGTGAATCCGAGGAGGGGCTGCAGGGCGGCGAATGCAGAGACTCTGCGGCTGTAACGGGAGCCGTCACAGCTCCAGATGGCGGTTGGGGCTGGGTGGTGCTGGCCGCCACCATCATAGTCCTGGCGTTGACCCTGGCGTTCCCCTCCTGTGTGGGAATCTTCTACACCGACCTGCAGAACGAGTTCCATGCCTCCAACAGCGAGACCTCGTGGGTGCCGTCCATCATGACCTCAGTGCTTCACGCAGGAGGTAAACTGGACAAACCAGAAAATCAACTGTGCTCTGTTAAGTTAGTCCACCCCTCTTTACCATAGACCAGTTTCTGTCTTTTTCAGGGTCGTACAGGGGGTCTTTAGGGGGAGATAGCAGGTCAACAGTAGATGTCACATAGAAGTGGTGAACATCATCTGAAAGCTGGAAACCTGAAGATTAATTTGAGATGCAGCTCAGCACTGTGTCACAAATTATTCTTGTCATAAATCAGAAAATCAAGGATTACATTTCTTGGATGGCGAGCACTTCTGTTGTGTATACAGCTCAGAAACCCCCTTATTTTCAGTCTATCTAGGAAAGCCGTCCATCCTCTGAATGCTCCAGGCCTCTAGTTTGTGGCTGTAAAGTTTTATGAGGCTGTGATTATCCTAGAGGTCACCACAGGTCATTTTATACAGTCAGGTCAAGTTTCAAAAACCAATCTCACTAGAATGAAGTGGCTCCTATGGGGACTAACATCATCACATATGAATAGGCTCACTGGATCCACAAGAGTCTCAGCTTTACAGTGATACCCAATTTATGTAATTCAAGACTGTTTAGGGACCCCAGTATGCAGAAATATTCATAACACACACTTAAAGTAGGCATGTCTGTCAAGGGGAGACTCGTGGGTACCCACAGCACCCATTTTCATTCACATATGAATGAGGTCAGAGGTCAGTGTGAAAATGTTCATAACTGTATTTCCTCGCCAAAATTTAGTTTAAATTTGAAGCGTTATTTATCCTCCTTCCAATGCATTCAGTAGGTTTTCTAGTTTCATGTCATCTTTACCTTCTAGCTCTAAGACTGAACCTGCTTCAGCCTCTGAAAGACAGCAACGTTGGTCGGGAACACCGGCGGGTTTCAGTGGGTTAAAATGTCTCTTACAGCTGTAGTATTTCTCTTTAGACACACAGTACTGACAGTAATGTGGACTGAATATCAGGAGGTACCTGTGCTTTTTGAGCAGCTGACATCTTGAGTAAGGGCAGTGTGTGTTGGTAGGGCTGAACTCCTGATAGTCTTCTCCTGGGACAGAGACAAACTTTTATTCAAAATCATAAATACATTCAGCCAAATACTAACAAAGAGCGGTGAAGACATTTTGGGGAATATGGCAGAGAGTTAGAAGAGAAGATTGTCTCTCTCAGCCAGTCAGCTTAGCATGAAGACTGGAAACAAGGGGAACAGCCCAGCTTCGTAATGTTATTTAACCTCCTTCCTGCTAACATGAACACAGTGAACCTCGAGGTAACTTTAGATCCTACCTGCTGCTGCTGTTCAGGGAAGATGTGAAACCAGAGAGAGAATCTGTGTGAGCTGTAAACTGTCTTGCTGTGTTGGTGTTGATTTAAAGAAGATTATTTCATGAGAAACTGCAGCACACTTATTACCCACAGCTCAGCTCAGATGGACTTTAGTGTGCCTCACATCAAGACTACAAGAATATAAAGAAATAATAGTCTAAACTGTAAAGCAACATTATGTAACTTTTGAGAGATAGACAGATGAAAAATTGAACTCGAACAATAAAACATACCGCTGCTTAAGGTAATATACTGTATATAGTGAGGTTTTGCTGCTACAGCCTTAAGGCCTTTACAAGACGATTAACGGCATGAAAATCAAAATACTTTCCTGCTAATATTATATATCTTACGCTTTTATTGTGAAAGATAGACCAGGAGGAGTGGATCAGGTCTGCGCTGCTTTTGTCAAGGTTGAAAGGAGTGATAGAGTTTGCTGTCTTGGTTCGGACTACAGAGATTAGTGTTGTTTCATAAATACAGCAGCAGATCAGCCCGTTGATGGTTGATGCCTCTATTCGTGGTGAGAAAGTCTCATTTTGGAAAAAAGTGTTGCGTAATATTCATGTTCTGTGTGAAAGAACTCATGACAAAAAAAATACATATTGACGTGAAAATTAATTGCAAGAAATAGATGCCCTCAGTGTGTGAAGGCTGCGGTCTGCTATGACCTGTAGCAGCTTGTGGTGGCTCATGTTTGCTAATGTTAAATATTAATGTTTCACTTTCTGTGGCTTTCAGAAGACTATTAGGCACAGCATTTGTCATATTTTATTCACTAAAGCTAAATTAAATTTAGTTTGATGAAGAAAGATGTCAGTGAGGGTTATTTAAAGTTTAATCTTTAAACTTTCAGTCTTGGTTGTTTGACCACTTGGTAACTGTTCCTTGTTGTACCATCACACCCTGTAATATTTAATATTCATCTGCTGTCAAAAAATGCAGAAAATGACTGTGATCCACCTTCCCACGCATTCCACATGCTGGAAAACTGATAAACTGATAAATTTTCCAACATGGCAAACACATGGACAGTAAGAGAGAAAATCTTGTGTTGTCCTGGAAAATGATTTAATTCTCTCTATTTTTCTAAATCTGAGAATAAACTGCTCGGTTTTCTTTCATAGCTCCCCCAAACAAATAGCACTGCCATCTAAAAGGTTAAGTTATATTCTCGTGTAATCTTCTAAGAGATAATGTCACAGATAATTTATAGCCATAGACTGTAGGCCTTTTAATCAGATTTCCACAGGGAGGAACTTTTTAGGATAATGAGCGATCTCTGTCTGTACACCAGCTAGATCATCAATGAAAATGTCCTGGAAAGTCATTGAAACTGACCTCTAGAAAAGACTGAGAAGCCGGTCTGTGTTTTGTAGACTCATATCACCACGATCACTGTTAGCGCTAACCTCAGTGACGGAGTGACGGAGACATTTCCTGTGACTGCTTCACCACAGCGTGCCACAGGAAGGTAACATCACCCCCCCACTTTAACAGCACTTTCAGCTCCTTTGTCTGGAAGTCTGTGGGTTTTTAGTTAAATGTCTGAAATGAGGCGGCGGTTAACACAAGCTGAAGAGATTTTAACATTTTATTAAATATTTCATCCCTGCAGCCACCCTGTGTCTATCAAGTATATCAGAATAAGGATCAGCTTTATTGGTCAAGTACTTGCAAGTTTCTCTCAAGCTATTTATATAAATATATAAAACAACAACACAATGAAATGTGTAGACAGTAAGATAGTAGTATAATGGAGCAGAATGCATGACGTAGTTGGCTCTGGTAGCGTATACAGTGTATACTGAGAGTTGTTCTGATACTGATACCAGCATCGCAAATCTGTCCGATACTGCCCAAAATTCGGGATCGGGTATCGGCAAGTAGTACGCCAGTTTGTGCACCGATTGGATATCATAATCTCATAACCCTGAAAAAAAAATCAAAACTGGAAATCAATTATTCTTCTTTGCCGCTGCGAAACAGCAGCCTTCACTGTGCTGTCTCCCTGGAAGTATCATGGCTGCCGCTGGCTGCTGCTGCTTTAGAGCAACAAAGAAGATCTGATTGCAGGTAGTTTGTCACGTGACGATGGCAAACAGCAAAACTGCAGTGCTGGTGGGGAAGTCAGAGCGAGGAAAAGCTCAGCCATTTGGCAATATGTCACAAGCTGTTAAATAACAATAATGATAATGTTTTTATCACGCTGGTATCGGATCGGTACTCAGTATCTGCTGATATCACAAGTTCAGGTATTGGAATCCATAGCGGTATATATGGTATGTATACAGCATGCTTGTATTCATTTTGACAATAATGATATTTACATGATACACTATACACACACTATAAAAATGTATTGGAGCAGCAGCAGCAGTGGGAAATGTAAGTTATTACAGCTGTGACTTGGCAGTAGGAGAGTGAACCGTACATATAAAAAGCTGATACCACTGAGATAAAATTAAAAATGTACGTAGGTTGGCCTTTGAATGGCGGACTTCGCCACAACAATAAAAACTCCTATATAGAGAGATGTAAAGACACTGAATGGCTACTGCCAAAAAGTGCTAACCATAAAAATTTGAGGGATTTGTAGGGAAGTCTGCTGCTCGTTGTACGAATAGTTTCTCCTTTTGTTCGAGTGGTGCACAAAGGTGCTATCTCTCCGCTCACTAATGTCAGCTTCCTTCCTCAGTGTCATACAAGCATTATGTAACTGCATGAAACAGGAAGTCACGTTTGCTGGGTAAGGGAAAATAAAAACAATGTAGAGGTTCAAGGTGCTCCATTTATTTATGCCTTGTAGATTTAGTGACCAGCTTGATTAACTTAATGCTGCTGTAGTTGGCACAGTGTGCCTCTCAGAGATTAAATCTAGTCCGGTGTGTTGATGGTAATTATACAGGATATCCAACCCTTTGGACGCACTAACCGGAAGGAATGTTGTTAATCTGGCCCTCCTATTCAGTCCAGGAGACTTTATATGTTAGAGGGATTAAGAACAAGTTTTGAGCTGTTACTGGATATCTTGGAGGTAGGATGTATGCACATAATACAAGGTATAAAAGTTTTTTTTTTTAGGGGAAAATTGATGACTGTTTTCAGAAAAAAAGGTGTGAAAGTCACTGGAAGGAATGATCAGGTGGTATTTTGGACAGACATGGATGTACACTAGACTGAAACTTCATCGGTTGGCAGAGACAAACAACCACAAGGTGGTAATCGTACTTGTCTAAATCAGGAGGACAGAGAGCTGCGAACGCCAGTGTGGGCCGATGTGATAATTACACACCGTTCTCATGGATTTTGCAGACAGGAATGCTTTGATCTTAGCTATTTTCCTGAGCTGACAGAAATGTGACAAGAGTCTCAGGTTTATCTGCACAGAGCTGCACAGAGTTTGAGCCGCTCATGTGAGTGAAGATACCAGCATCATATGAAACTCGAGCACCTCAGGATTCCAGTGGTACCAACCATGGAGGTTAAACTACGCTGCAAACTAAATTTTGGTGAGGAAAATCCGGCATGTCCACATTCAAAGGGTTTCCTTGACCTCTGACCTCCAGATGTGTGAATGTAAATGGGTTCTCTGGGTCCCCACCAGTCTCCCTTTACAGACATGCCCACTTTATGATAATCCCAGTCAGTCTGGATCAAGTCATAGTCAAGTCAGCACTCTGACACACTGACAGCTCTTGTTACCTGTTGGGCTGCAGTTTGCCCTGTTATGATTTGAGCATATTTTATGTGCTAAATGCAGTGCCTATGAGGGTTTATGGACAATATTTGTCATTGCTTTGTGTTATTAATTTATGTCCAATAATAAATGTATACATACATTTACATGAAGCAGCTTATTTGCCCACTCCCACGTTGATAGGAGTAGTAAATACTTGACACATCTCCCTTTAAGTTACATTTTGAATAGATTAATATGCAGATACCTATGGACAATCATGTGATTAATTGATTGACAGCCCTACTTTAAACACTAAGACTGCAGCTCAGTTTGGTCCAGCTATTATTCCCATTAGTAGCTTGTAGTCCTGTTGCCTGACAACAAAAATATGTGTTGAGTTTACCCCTATAACAGTGACCTTTAACCAATATGACTGAGGTGAAAAAGATGGTTGTGATGGGAAACAATATCTGCATCTGTTCAAGCTGGTGAAACCTGCTGTTTTATGTCAGCTATACCTTGTGCACACACAAAGTAGGTGAGAGAGCAAACACACTGCATGTTCAGTCATGCTTTCATTATGCTTGTACA
The DNA here is from genome assembly GCA_947000775.1 of Pterois miles. Taxonomy (NCBI): domain Eukaryota; kingdom Metazoa; phylum Chordata; class Actinopteri; order Perciformes; family Scorpaenidae; genus Pterois; species Pterois miles. The sequence goes on along the minus strand of CAMQGK010000299.1, from coordinate 18,176,679 downwards.
GATTATAGCTAAGTTATATACTGCAGGATCAAGACGTGACCTCTGCCTTGATGTAAGCCTTTGCCCTTTTCTGCTCCGGTATGCATCAAACTAAGACCATTACGTTTGATCCACAGGTCCCTTTTGCAGCGTGTTGGTGGAGAGACTTGGTTGCCGAGCAACCGTCATGTTGGGCGGCGTCCTGAGTGGGGTCGGAATGGCTGCCAGTTCGTTTACCCAGTCCATCACGCAGCTTTACATCACCGCCGGGGTTATTACAGGTCAGCAAACATTCAGCAGATTTATTATCAGTACTCTGCCTGCCCTCCACAAAACGGCAGTTAGATGCCAGCTGGTGTGAAAGGTGAACATGCTGGAGAGATTTTTGAGTTGGTGGAGGACAAACCAGAAGACTTGACTCCAAATGAAAACACCAGGAGTAAATAGGCATAAGTAATGTCAACTTAATAAAGGAAAAATGTAGAAAAAGTGGGTTTTTTTACCTCAAATGGTCAGAAAAATCAATTCATGTAGGTTTAAATTTAAAATAAGTAAATAAAACCTATTTTAATCTTGAAGGATGATTCCAATTTATTAATACTTTGGTCAAACTTTCATAGCTTAGTTCATTATTTATGACTAAATTGTACTCAGACGATCACACAGGTTGGAGGTAGAACCGAAGTTTGGTAAAACTGAAATGTTGGTAATAAGGCTTCATTAAGGAAAAGTTGAGCTGAATATCTTCTTCCATCGTTACAGGACTTGGTTTCTGCTTCAGCTTCCAGCCGGCGGTGACGATCCTCGGTCACTACTTTGTGCGTCGGCGTGCATTTGCCAACGCCATGTCCTCCACGGGCACGGCGCTGGGACTGTGCACTCTGCCTTTCCTGGGTAACTACCTCCACACCGAGCTTGGCTGGAGGGGAAGCTTCCTCGTCCTCGGGGCCGTGCTGCTGAACTGCTGCGTGTGCGGAGCAGTGATGAGACCCCTGCAGCCGGCCAAGCATCAAGGCCAGCCGCTGATGAACCACGGACCTCCTCCGCCTGAGGAGGACAATGTAAGGACGGAAAAAGGGAGGATGAGGAAGATATTGAGCTTCCTGGCAGCATCTCTGAGCAAACACATGGCTTTCGATCAGTTCTGCTACAACTCCCGTTACTGCGTGTATGCCATAGGCATCACCTGGATGATGCTGGGATTTGTGGTGCCCCTGGTGTATCTGGTTCCCTACGCCACCGCCAACAACATGGAGCAGAGCCGAGCTGCGCTACTGCTCTCCATCCTGGGTATGGTTAACATTGTGGTGCGGCCACCCTTCGGCGGCATCTTCAGCATGTCCTGGTTCAAAGGGCGGCACATCTACGTGTTTGCCGCGGCTCTACTGGTCAACGGGCTCAGTAACAGCATCTGCTGCATCGGGCCCAGCTTCCCTGTGCTGCTGACTTACGTGGTGATCTACGGGCTGTCCATGAGTGTGGTGGGCTCCCTGATGTTCACCGTCCTCATGGATATCGTGGAGATGAGCCGCTTCCCCTCAGCTCTGGGCCTGCTCGCTATCATGGAGAGCATCACGCTGCTCGTTGGGCCTCCACTGGCAGGTAACGTTCATAGAGGAAGAGATGAGCGATATGGCAGGAATGTGGGACACAGTCACATTATGATGAGATAGTCTCGGTAGAATACGCCTCAGCTGGGTTTACAGGCGTCAGGCAGATTGAAGTTAAAGATATAAGCAGCTTTATTCATGGCAGAGCTGCCCTGAGGGAGCACTGGTTCATTGGTTGGTTCATTGGTAGACCAGCTCTTGTATAACGCACTTCCTGGATAATTTATACAAATGTCTGTATATAAAACTATAATTTTGTGCTAGTTAGTTGCAAAATCACACCAAAGTTCCTGCCTCAATCCATATTTGTCGGCGTTTAGCCTTTGAAAGCCAGCATTTTCTACTGTGGTCAAAAACCTATTTACTCTCACACTGACCAGGCTGACCAGATCCCAACAAACCAAATGTGGGACAAAGAGTATGTTTGTGTTGGACAATGTAGGACATGTTACCAAAGGAACTGAAAAATAACTGTCAAATAGCAGAAAAAACTCAGAGAATCTCCTTCTACCAGCTTCTAAGTACTTACAAGTAGTTTCACAGTCTTTGTTGTAGCTGCTCTTCTTTTTCTTTGTGGTAGTTTTCATCATATTCCGCCTAAATCTGCAGAGCTTGTGACTTTGGGGGTGGCTTGCAATTTTCCCTGGCGTAGCGTAGCAAATGGTGAAGCTTTTCTTAGATACAAGTAACGGGGGGGCTTCATGGAAAATAGGTTGGGAGCCACTGAGTTAGACATCAGTGGTGGAACCCACAAAACCAGTAAAAACACCACTGTGTCCCACATTACATACTAATTATATACGTCAGTAAATTAATGCACTTTTCTGTTTTGTGCTAAAAGTAAATGATGCAACAGTGTTATGATGAAGCTGATTAAACATCAGAGAAATGATTTAAATCTTCAAGCTGTTTTAAAATTGCGCTGTTGGTTTATTTAAAGGCCCCGACACACCAAGCCGGGGGGCGGCTGTCAGACAGTTTGGGGCCGTCGTGAGTTGCAGTCGTTTTTTTGGTGTCTTGCAAAGTCTGTTCTAGTCTTGCCCATGTCAGAGGTTTTTTTTGGCCAACTCAGCAGGTGGAATCGGTAGCGGAGCTCGTCGGTGACAGAAATCACTCTGATTTGCTGTTCGCCTTGAACGAATCAGTGCATGAGAAGAGAAACGGATGTGAGAAAAGCAAGGAAAGTCGAGGAAATACACAGAAGGCTCCTCTCATTTTTTTCTACAGCTGATCTGATCGTTCTCGTTCACCGTTCTCGGTCTTCTGATTTCCCTTTTTGAATGATGAATACGGTGTCGAGAGATATTTCCTCTCAACCAGGCCCAGAACGTACATGCTAACTGGCTGTTGGCTGTTGTCTTTGAGGTGTGTTCAAGTGCAACTTGTTGACCAAGATAAAGGAGACGTGAGGCGGCACAACAGTCGGACTTCATCGCTGCTTGTTCTCTGATGGCTTCGGGTGTCTGGGCCGTAAAGGGTCGGTAATCATGAGAAGCTAGCCAGAGTACACTAGATTCCCAATGAAAGTAGGTAGCAGCACCAGCTCCAAAAGTCCCTCAATCTAGAGAGAAAGTCAACAAGTAGTCCGTCCTTCAGGTCTCCGTCCAAAGACACAAAATGATCATAATGAACATAAACTGTTGTTGGTACACACAGCTGTCAGGATAGCAGCTGATGGAAGACTTGAGTGATGAGCAATGAGGGCATGGAGGCAGGCAGGTAGCCCGTCCGCTCGTTGCATTCAGACTGAATTTAATTTATTTTGATTTATTACAGTCCTGTGACAGCCGCAGATACTGAAAGCTTTTGATTTATAGATTACTGTTGGGATGTAATGAGAACTTCAACTAAAATAACAAAAATCGTTTCCAACCCTGGCTTTAATTTTCTCATGTTTCTTTTTGTGAACACACTACATACTCAAAACTGCCTTTGAATTAGTTTTTATATCCCTGCGAAAACGTAGTCAGGGGTATATATTTCTTAAATTACAGTGGCACATAGGCCAAGGACTAAGGATTTCCACTCATCTCTGTTGTTTGCTTTCTTCCAGCTGGTTTTTTGTTGGTTTCATTGTTAGTTACATCCTCTAGTTTTTGACCTCCTCTGCTGAGTGAAATGATTTCAACCTCCAGAGCAGCTGAGAAATATGAACTGCCTTTGTCAGACCATTAGGTATGAAGTTGAAGCTCAGTACAGTTTCTTCTTTCGGCATGTCCTGGTTTTCTGTCCATTTCTGCTGTAGACAGTAAATGAGAAATTCAAAATTGAAATAGAGTCAAAAACACTAGAAAGTAGGGTGGCCCGCTCTTAGTCGATTAGCAACTAATCGGTCGTTTTAGTCTTAGACCGCTGCATTGATCAGTTAGTTTGTGTCATCGCGTGACTTTTGGATCTAATCTAACGTGGCGTTCACAGCAGTACATCTCTTAGCTTCAGTGTTGGTACTCAAGTCTGCTTCTCCAAACTGGGAGCATGCAGACCGCCATCTAAGTTACTGTACTGTTAATAAACTGACTTTAAGGATGTGTATACATACAGTATATACTGTACATGTAGCAGCGTCTTCATGTACAAACCTACGTCAGGACAGAAGAGCTAAAACACACAATTTGATCAAATCATTTGAATATTTGGATTCATAAGGAATACCAATGGGAAGCTACAGAATGATATAAAAACCTAAAAAACTAAATTAAACTTATGGACCCGTCCTTTAAGTGAAAGTATGCAAGTGTTATCAGCAAAATGTACTTAAATTATCAAAGTAAAGTACTCAGTGCTGCGTTAACGTGTATGTTGAATTTTACTGATGCAGATGTTTAAGGTTGTGTTCAATTTAGTAGAACTGTCGACATATCGGTTGTTTTGGTTTTAGTTGATTAGTCGTTTTTTATGTTGGTTTTTCTTTTTTATTGTGAATGACTTAATTCAAAGAAACGTATGAGCACATCTCTCTGAAACACCAGATCTTAAGTGGTGCTCGGGAAAAACTCGGTTTCACAGATCTGCTGATTAAATCAAATAATCAATTTATTCATCAACAAAATTGTATGAGTAGACAAAAAATGTGTTTGGTTAATGACAGCTCTGCTAGAAAACCCATTAAACATGTGCAGTCAGATGACCTGCATGTGTGTCTCTCATGCCATGTCTCTGCTGGGATGTGTTTAATGTCCTGCTCCAGGCTGTTGTTGTAAATAACATCATGGCCTCAGTGAATCTGTCCACTTAACACAGAGAACCAAAGAAACAAGTCTGAGAGGAGCTTTAGTTCAGTGGGGAAAGGGCAGCTGCTGCCTCGTCTCAAATGACAGGTATGCTCCTCGTGTTTAACTGACTGCCAACAGCCGGCCGTGATGTAACCGCCGATACAAGCCACAGCAGATTCCCTCCACAGAGTGCAGGGAATCTGCTGTCCACTGTGGTCACTACAACTGAGGAAAGGGTTAGCTTATCAACAAAGAAAACACCTTTTTATAGAGGAGTTATGTTTTATTTTATGGGTCTGTAAATTCCTTATAGTTCCCTAGAAAGTTTCCGTCAAAAATTATTAGGATTTGGTATTAAAGCCCCAGTGAAACGGAAGTTACAGCGTGTTTAGTTTCTGTGTAGAGAGGCACAGGAATGAGCCCTAAAAGCCAGAAATGAGTTCGCATTTTAGCACTTCTGGTTCCCTCATCTGGAAGTCAGTTAGTTCGCTTTTTGAATGGGTTTTTAATCAGTTGATTAAAATATTTAATCACGACTAATCTCATCATTATCCACAGTTCATTGCGATTTAAAAATTGATCACACATTTTTTTATCTGTTCAAGATGTACCTTAAAGGGAGATTTATCAAGTATTTAATACTTGAGTGGGCAAATATGCTGCTTTATACAAATACATGGATATATTTATTATTGGAAATCACGTAACAACACAAAACAATGACAGATATAATCCAGAAACCCTCACAGGTTCTGACTTTAGCATCAAAAATATGCTCCAATCAGAACATGGCAAACTGCAGCCCAACAGACAACAACAGCTGTCAGTGTCTCAGAGTGCTGACTTGACTATGACTTGATCCAGACTGACTGGGACTATCAGAAAGTGGGCATGTCTGTAAAGGGGAGACTGGTGGGAACCCAGAGAACCCATTTACATTCACACATCTGGAGGTCAGAGGTCAAGGGACCCCTTTGAAAACTGCCATGCCCGTGTTTCCTCACCAAAATTTAACATCATTTTGTTACGTTATTTATCCTCCTTTGCGACATGCTAGTAGACCTGGTTGGCACCGATGGATTCATCAGGTTTTCTAGTTCATGTGATACTACATGTATCTTCTGGCTTTAAAACTGTACCCGCTACAACCGAAAAATTGCAAGTTGCGTTAATGTGTTAAAGAAATTAGTGCCATTAAAACAAATTTGCGTTAACATGTTATCACGTTGAGTTTTACAGCCCTAGAATATTCTGTTCTATTTGAGCTAATAAATCCCCTGAAACACTGCTTTAAATTGAATCCTTCACATTTGATTGGACTGCTAGAAAGTGGGCGGGCTTAGAATGTAGCACCATATATATGTCATGATATTATTGGTTGAAACTGGTTTTCATTTTTCATTTCATCTCAACATAAATTATAGTGTAAAAAAGTGAGAAAGGTCTGAGTTTGCATCATGCAGAGTTTAAAAGCACTGAAAGAGCTTCTCCATTTGATATCTCTCAGACAAATATCTCATTTGCAGTTGTAAACTTTATTACCCATATATTGATTTGTATATTTGCCTGCAAACAAACTTCACATGTGCATGTTTACCTGGCCTGCATTGCACCGACTGACAGACCCTAGGTCAGCCTCTGAGCCCTTAAAATGAAGGCGTGTGTACAGTACATCCCCTCATCACCAGCTGGATGCGTCTACCAGCTGTGACAAGTTTAAGGAGTGTTTTTCTCCCACTCTTGTTTTATTTGAATAATTTGAAATCATTTTCACAGTTTTCAAGTCAAATTATCTAAGAAATAAGCAAAATTTGGTGCAACAGAAACAAGTTTTTTCTGCTGTCCTCTCTTGTTAATCATCTCTTGACTCTTGATCTCTCTTGGGATCCACTGCTCTAGTTATTAATTGGAGTTAATTAATATAAATTACACTAATTAACACTGTTGCCATTTTTTCTATAATGACCATATTTATAGCCCTTTCAGAAGCTTTCTCATGATTTTTTTTATTTATTTATTCTTCTGTTTAATTTTCCCTTTCATTTATTTGTGTATTTATTTTTAATATTTTTTTATTTTGAATTTATTATTTTTTATTATTCATTAATTTGTTTTCCATTTAGTTTTGGAATATATTTATTTATTTATGTATTTGTTTTTTTATGTATTTATTTATTTAGCATTTATTATTTATTTATTTTTCCATTTATTTTTATTTATTTTGAAACACACGTATTTATTTATGCATTTATTTATTTATGTATTCTTTTCTTTTGTTGAAAAATAAAAGACCTGGAACATAAATTGTTACCAAGAAAAGATAAAACGCGAAAGTCGAAAGTGATGATTTTTCTTGTTGTTGCAGGAGTCCTGATCGACAGCACGGGCCAGTACTTCCACGTCTTCTTAGCCTGCAGCGCCGTTGTTGCCTCCTCCGCCCTGTTCCTCATGGTGTCATTTTGCTGGCTGGATAAAAGGGACAGGAAGTCGTCAAAGCAGGGTCAGCCGTCTAAACTGCCTGAGCCGGCCACCGGTGACTTAGCTCCTGGATGTCAGTACAGCAGTGTTCCCACAGAGGGAGACAAAGACAAGACCTCATCTAACGGGGCAGAGTACATCACCAGCCTCTAACACACACATCACACAGCTCAGACAGCTCTGCAGATTATTCTCTAATGTTTGCACCATGCTTGCTTGGTGCGCCAGATGTTGCCAACTTTTCCGCCATCTGGCGCGCCATAAAAGTCCAAACAAAAGCGTTGAATAATTTGAACTGTTTGACCAAAGTTAGACACTTGATCCTGCATACCAAAATGAACAGATGTGCACTTACAACTACAACGCGATTGTACTATTTATTATAATGCTGCTGATCATAGATCACACAATCCATCATATGTGAGGTATCTCACTTTATCAAGCCAAGTTACATACATACATGATCCATTGTTGAAAGAATCATCCAGAATGTTCCCTGGAGTGTTTAATGGTGAGTTTACAGACACGCAGAATGGGTCTGACCCGCAGACATGGATCGATGCAGTAGGCAAGTGGTTGTGATGAAAAACGAATCAGGAAGATACAGTAAACAGGTGAAATCAAAGTGACGGTAAACTCAGTGGCGTAAGACGTCACTCCAAGAGATTATATCAAGAGTTATTGGATAAGTCTGGTGTTATTATTCTGTATTTTTTCTGCCTACATGGCCTCAGATGTGCAGTGTGTAAAATGAATTTGCAGTCATTTGATTTAACACGTATTAGGGATGTTTACCTTGAAAGCACAAAAACAACATAAGGTCTTAAAGGCATAGTTGGGTGTTTTGAAATGGGGCTGTATGAGGTTCATCTCCATAGTCAGTATATTATCTACAGTAGATAGGTAATACAGGAACAGACAGGAGTACCAACACAGGAGCAAAGTAATGTACTGCTGTGGACGGAGGCAGCAAAACGCATCTAAAATAATCAATATTAGTATAAATGTATTCTATATTTAGAATATTTTCACCTGGTTATCTTTGCTCTCTCCAAAGCCACCAGACTCACAAAACACAGGAATTGCTGTTGTCCCGTCGCCTCGACCTCTTAGTTTGTTTGTGTAATTGTTTGACCTTTGGTGAGTTCAGATTCACCAAAGTCACACAATAAGCTCAAACTAACCAGCAAACCTCGTATTCTGCGAGGTAAAATTACAGTTGTTTTCAATGGAGTCTGGTGGCTTTGACGAGAGCATAGCTGGATTTTATAAGGGCTCCAGATCCCCAGCAGAAAGGACCGTTTGATGGCAAGATAAAGCAGTGACTATATTAGAAATATAGCGTACACGGAGTGACCTTGAAGCTCAGTACATTTTCTTGCTGCATATGCAGGTTTCCTGTCCATCTCTGCTGAAGATCATTAATCAGAAATGCCAAACTGAAACAGGTTCAGAAACATTAGAAAGAAGGGATGCCCCCTCTTTATCGAATAGCCGACTAATGCTGTACAGTGCTGGTACTACTGTCTGATTCTCCAAACTGGCGGCGTGCAGAGCGCCATCTACTGTAGGTAATACACTGACTATGTTTAAGTACCTCATAAAACCCTGCATCAAAACACTCAATCTATCCATTTAATACTCCTCAGTTCAGTGCCTCACCATTAGGTAACAATCACCACATTAAGGCCCTCATCATCTCTGTTGACATTGGGTGCGCTCCAAACCCACACCGTTCCATTTCAATGCAGCGCGTAATGCTGGCACAAAACAGGCCGCTAAGATCTCATGTTTTTATGGCCTCAGTGATTTCTTAAAACAGCTGGGAGACAAAAACGTCACTCAGATAAAGCATTTGTTGGGGACTGTGTTCAGTGCTGGGTTAATCCACATTTGGTGCTCTAGTGCAGGGGATCTCAAACTCTTTGGGGACCCCTTACAAAGGAGATCCTTTTCCACTCCCTCATAATCGTAACACTGATTAAGCATAATTTCTCCACTGTGGGACAAATAAAGGAATATCTTAATGCTTACTGACATTTGTACCCTTAGATGCCATTTGAACTATTTGTTTCCTAAAACGTTTCAGCCTAAACACAGAAACACGAAGGTGACCTAATCCATTCATTCATCCATCTGCAACTGCTTATCAGAGCCAATCTCAGTTGGCACTGGGCGATGGCGGGGTACACCCTGGACGGGGTTTTGCAGGGCACATTCACACCTACGGGCAATTTAGAGTCATCAATTAAACTGCATGTCTTTGGAAGGGAGTTAGAAAACCCACACAGAAGGGCCCCAAGCTGGATTCGAACCTGCGACACTCTTGCTGTGAGGCGACAGGGTTAACCACATAACCGACATAAGATAATCAGTGGGGAAATTAGCAATGCTATTGAATGCTCCACCAGGAGAATCACTGCTGTAGTGAGTATTTGTGGCTGCAGGATGCTGTGCAGTATGTGAGACTGAGTCAGCATTAAGTAGTGTGAGTTTATGATCACCCAGTGACACATTGAGGCTCATTGCAAGGAAGAAGATGCATATAATTATTAGTTGATATATTTATTGTTGGTATTTTCATGATATTTTGACAACAAGAAAAATATGGAATATCACCAGAGTTATCCTTTAATCATCAATAGCTAAAGACATGTTAGAGTAGGCCTTTAATCAGAACATGATATAGAAAATCATAGTGTTTTGACATCTTAAATATCTTTAAAGTAGGAAATTGTATTTTCTTATGTATTGTAAAAGCATTAAACACAGCATGCTGAGTATATTACACCCATGCTGGTGAGTAATGGGATGCTTTACATCACTGAAGCTGTTTGTCATGTAGAAAATGAATATATGTACTGTATTAGCAGTAATTAATCATGCATATTTTAGTATTTCACACGCATTTCATTCCTAAATGGAACAGTGCCTTTTGTAGAACTTAACTGGTGCATTTACAGCCACGGGATGAAATCAAACCCTTTCATGTTGTCTGCAGGTTTTTAAACAGTTAATCAGAGGAATATGTCAAAGACACTGTAACTGAGTTTACCTTCAGCTGTCAGAGATTTTAGGTGACTTGACAGATCTTTTGATAAATGAACAGTGAGACTATTTGCTGAAAAATAAATTTCAGGTATGTGTTGCAGTAAATAAAAGTGTCTGCAATGAGAAGTTTTATTAGTAAACTTAACAGTTGTGCTTTGGGCCAAATTATACCTTTATTATTAATTCTTTATTTATACATTATGATCAAGGGGAAAATAAATGTTTGAATATCAAAGTTGTCTTTGTTGTGTTTTTTTTTTTTTTTTTGCTGTGTGAATCCAAACATTTCTTTTGTGCATACTTGCTCTATTTTTAAAAAACACATTTTTACCATCTGCAACATTAAAGTGATGCAAACATTGAGAACAATTATAATCCAATAATATACAATATATTATTCTGAAACGCAGATGTAGAAGAAAAATTGTGATCTTTCACTTAAGTAATAGTAGCAATACTACAGTGTCTGTCTGTAACTAATGAGATAAATGTAGTGGAGTAATCAGTACAATCTTTGCCTCTGAATTTGTAGAGTGAAGTAGAAGCAGAGAGTAGCATGAAATGGCAATACTAAAGTACAAGTACCTCAAAAGTAGGGGGAAATGTACTTACTTACACTCTGTAAACCAAAAAACATATATTATTCTGAAATGGGCCATTCTGCATAGTTAGTGTTTCTTACTTTTGAGTGTATTTTGATCAGTGGTGGAAGAAGTATTCAGATATTTTACTGAAGTAAAAGCAAGAAGAAGAAGATCTACCTTTATTAGTCCCACAATGGGGAAATTCAATAATACTCCATTACAAGTAAAAGTCCTGCATTCAAAATGTCAATTAAGTAAAAGTGTGTAAGTATTATCAGCTAAATGTACTTAAGTTTCAATCGTAAATGTACTTAATATGCAGGGTGGCTCCTTTCACACTGTTATATTATCATTATGCTTTATATGCTTTGTATAGTCCTGGGTAGATTAGTGTAAAGGGCTAAAATATGAGTAGTAAACAGTAAATATGCATAGCATATAAAGTGTATATTTAAAAAAAAGAAATGGCATAAAAAGATGTTAAAATGTCATTACAGAACAGTTCATTATGGGACTAATTTCACAGTATGAAAGTAATATATAAAGATACTAAAAAGATAGAGATATATAAAGATATTTAAAGTATTAATGAAATTAATTCTATAGATTTCATTTGGGATTGTTTAATGTAAGTAATATCTCAATCTTTGTTAGTATGATATCTTGAAAATGTTTTGATTTGGCTGTTTGACCTCTTCAGGGACACAGATGCAAACTGCCGCCATCTTGTGGTCAATGTATAAAGGCGGAAGTTGGAGATAAAAGCCATAAAAGCAAGGTTTCGCACCCCTGTGTTGAAGTACGACGCATGCGCTTTGAAACTGGAGGTGTCGTGCCTTGCTATTGGCTCAATTTCGGCAAGACGGGATTTTACTGCGCGTGCGTCCCACGTAGAACGGTATGACGCAGACGCTTTCCTCTTTTCATCATCCTTGGGTAAAAGTGTAAACGCGAAGTTTGAAAAGTGCCAGACTTTAAACGGAAAAGAGAAAAGACCCAATATGAAGGCAGTGTGTACTCTGCCTTGTCTCGTTTCAGCTTTAGCACTGACTCGGTATAGGCGAACCCCGGGTCACCCAACTAAAACTGAAACCAAAACTAACCTAGCTTACTGTAGCAGTTAGCTAAGCGTCGACTGTGAGGTGAAACACACGGTATGTCATCAGAGATTAGCCACGATGGCATCAAATGTACGGACATATTAATGCGTGACGGGTTTGTGTACGTTACTTAACGCTAAGTGTTAAACAGCAGCAGGGACAGAAGCTATCTTAAATGTCGCTGCTAATAAAGTTATCAGCTAACATCAGCTAGCTAAAGCAGCGTTAGCGTTACTTACCAAAAGCTATACAGCAAAGCTGTAAATGAATGTAGCTAGCGTTAACAAAGTTAAGAGTTAACAGGTTATAAGGTTAGCTAGCTACACGTGTCGGTGATATTTTACCACGCATGCTATGGAAAACGTTACCAAGTGTTAACTACCTAGCTAGCTGTATTAACATTTCTACACCAGACCACTATAGGAACGTAAGTGTTTGTGTTGTGGTTAATTCATCTGTACTTTACTTGTCTGTTTTTATGCTAACGTTACTTGTAGACTACAGTTCAGAGGGAACTGTTGTATTTAGGTGCACTACTTTAGGAAATGTTTAGTTACTTCCAACTACTGCCTTTACCATCAGTGGACTGTAACAGACTACTGACTGAAAAGTAATACGTTTGTGTTTTGGTGGGAACCTTGTACTTATAGCCTATTCACTTTCTTCAGTACTGTTGATTATTATTAGAAACTACATTTTTCAGAGGAAAATATTGTACTTAAGTACAGTACTCAAGTAAATGCTTTCCACCACTGGGATCAATGGTTACCAGATTTAATTTTAGTCATGTACTCAAGCACTACAAATTAATTTTTTTATTTTTTATTTTTTATTTTTTTACCATACTTGAGTATTTCTGTTTTTTGGCACTTTATTCTTCTTCGCCACATTTCAGAGGGCAATATTATACTTAAGTGCAGTACTGGTACTTGATTAGCGTTTAATGTATTTATGGTAGTTACTTTCCACCTTCAGTAGATTGTACCAGACAGAAAAGTGTTTGTGGTGTGGTTGATGCTCTCTTTTATTAAGCATACTTTTTTTGTTTACTTAAGAAAAAAGACTACAACAAACAAAATAATATGTAAGAACTATACAAAAATGAAGAGAAAAAACATAATAATTCTAATAGTGCATTTTGAAAATACAGTACAAATGAATATAAAACATATAAAATGAAGTATTTTAAATATATATTAAATTAAATTAATAAGATAAAGAAATATATAGTAATGATAATAATAAATAAACACATAAATAAAAAAGATAAATGAATAAAATAAATTCATACGCCAGCATCTATTTTCTGTATATCCCTTTGGTCTTGCCACCCATACAAGATAGACAGAGAATACATACTGTGTGTTTAAGGCACATTTACAAAAGAGTAAATGAAACAGAATATTAAAATAATTTAATCATATTAATATAATTAAATAAAATATTAAACTGTTACTTTATTCTGCTATTTCACCACATTTTTAGAAGGAGATATTGTACTTTGTTAATTTCCACCACTGTGTTCACTATCATTATAACATTTGTCCTTGTAGGATCAGATCCAACCTCTTGCAGTCTGACTGTCCACCAAAGGAAAATGAGGGAAGTGGCGGTATGTGGATTAATCATTCTTCTATTTGACGCGGTGCTATGTTTGGCGATGTGGGCCGGACTGGTGCTGCTGGAGTGCTCCAGTTGTGGGCTGGCAGGTGTGTGGGCCTTTGGGGCAGTAAAGTGGGCCTTTCTCCATGTTTTCACCTATATACTGACTGATGGAAAGCCAGAGGGTGTGCTCTGCAGGTTGGTGGCACTCCTCTGCCTTCTCTCTCCTGTGTTTGAAAGTGGACGGATCCTTATGGCGCCGCCCTCGGAGCCCTACACGGGACCATCTCCTGACCTCAGCATGCTGCTCCTGGGCCCCATGTCCTCGTCGCTGGCCTGTGTGGTCTGGGAAAAGGGCCTCTGTGGTGATTCAAAGAAGGACATTAAACTGGATGCCAGGCGACTGCTTGTGAGGACGCTGAAATACTTCAAACCAGACACCTTTTACCTGATTGCCGCTTTCACATTCCTCATCTTAGGTGTCATCTGTAAGTGAAATATTGATATTCTACAGTATATTTTATGTACACCTGCATAGTTTTTCTTAGCTTTACACGCTGGATCTACTCCATCCATCCATCGTCAACCGCTTATCCCATTAGGGGTCGCAGCTGATCTCAGCTGGCATTGGGTGAAGGCGGGGTTCACTATGGACAGGTCGCCAGTCCATCGCAGGGCACATAGAGACAGACAACATATAGACAGACAACCATTCACGCTCACATCCACACCTACGGACAATTTAGAGTCATCAGTTAACCTAAATTGCATGTCTTTGGACTGTGGGAGGAAGCCGGAGAAAACCCACCCTTACACGGGGAAAACATGCAAACTCCACACACAAGAGCCCCAAGCCGGATTTGAATCTGCGACCCTCTTGCTGTGAGGCGAGAGTGGTAACCACTGCACCATCTTTTCAGAAGAAGATAGAAACTATTAAAGGGGCTCTGTTTAACAATCAGAAAATGCTTGTTAACAGCAACACCTGTGGTTAAGTCAACGACAGCACCCTGTTGCTCACACTATATAGATGCGAGTATCCATCGGTCAAAACAGTGCGGCGACACCCTCGAGACGGAATTTTTCCAGCTCGGTGTCCATTTTGATACCCAAAACCAAACAAAGGTCCTTCCATGAATCCAAGGATGTTGATCCTAGTTTTCACATTCCTGTTTTGCAAGATGGGCTTCACTAGATCTAACTTTTTTTTTTGTGCTTTCGTGGAGTTTGTGTTGGAGTCTGAGTTGAAGCAGAGGCTGGTCGTTTGTTGGTGTTATTGGACTCCATTTCTACCTGAGCGTTAGCTATGGTTACATACTGCTAGCTGAAGACAGTAAAGGCAATCACAAGCGTGCATGATGTCACATCTGTTTGATTTTCCCAGAAAAAAACGGCCTACATGCTTCACATTAAAGTAAAAAACCCAGAAAGTCTCATTGTACAGGTTAGGTTACAATCTGGTCACACATTGGCAATAAAAACAATTAAAACATATTTATGTGTAAAAAGGTGTACTGTCCCTTTAAAGGATAATCTATATATGTCTTGATGTCAACAAAATCACCCAAAACCAACAATATGATAGTCCATCTCTCTAAGACATTTTCTAACTTCCCTACCCCGTCTGTAGCACTCAACCCTGAGCCAAAGAGGACTGAAATGTGCATATTTGAAACTTTAGAGTTTGCTTCAGTAAATGTAGATTTAAAGTTATAAATAAGATGAAAACTTGAAGATACAGAAACACTGTATACGTAATTGTATATACTATATCATTTCCTGTTAACCCAATCCATGTTTTTCACCTTTCCTGACAGGCGACACATTCATCCCATGGTATCAGGGGAAGGTCATTGATATGCTACGAGGTCAAGTACTTAAAACCAGCTTCTGTTATGCAATTGGACAGCTGGCTCTTGTTTCTCTTGGAAGGTAATGAAATAAACCTGTTTGTATATATTCTAGTCTTTGTCCTGCTTTAATAACAACCTGTCTGATTAGAAAAATGTGATTTGTTGCAGTGATGTAAAAGATAGACTATATTTTTTTTTCATTTTTAATGTCTCCGTCTCAACAGCGCTCTGTTCTCTGGCTTAAGAGGAGGCATATTTATGTGCACTCTGGCCCGACTGAACAAGAGACTGAAGCATCTGCTGTTTCACTCCCTCCTGCAGCAGGAAATTCACTTCTTTGAGGAGAACAACCCCGGTGAGAACAGCATACACCACTTCTGTTATGTTCATGGACACAATATTTTCTCCACGTATATTTATTTTGCAGAGAGCACACTTGGCGAAAAGTATGTGGACACACTAACATTTTTTCCATTCGGCCACAAGAGCATCAGTGAGGTCCAACACTGATGTTGGTGATCAGGTCTGGTCACAGTCTAGTTGATCCCAAATGTAATGGAGGTGAGGTCAGGGCTCTGTGCAGATTAGTCAAATTCTTCCACACCTAACTGGGAAAAACATTTCTTCATGGAGCTGGCTTTGGTCATTATCCCAATCCCAGTGTCCACCCTAAAGCCCCAGACACAACAACGCGACATCAGAGAACTAGCGGCGATGAAGGCCGCCTGCTGCATCGCCCTTTTTTTGGCTAACAAGTTGCACTCATGGATCCTGACCAAAAGAACTAGATTGCAGGTACAAGTGGCTGAAAAGGGTTTCAGGAGGGTGGCTGGCATCTCGCTTAGAGATCGGGTGCGAAGCTCAGCCATCCGTGACGGACTCAGCGTAGAGCCGCTGCTCCTTTGCATTGAAAGGAGCCATTTGAGGTGGTTCGGTTCCAGGTACAACCAGCTGGGAGGAGGCCCTGAGGAAGACCCAGGAGTAGGTGGAGAGATTATATCTCTGGCCTGGGAACGCCTCGGGATCCCTCAGTCAGAGCTGGTTAATGTGGCCCGGGATAGGGAAGTTCCAGCAGGGGTCCCCTGCTGGGGCTGTTGGCCCCGCGACTCGACCCCGGATAAGCGGTTGACGATGAAGTGAAATGAAGTTGCACTTAAACACACCGCAAAGACAACAGCCAGTTAGCATGTACGTTCTGCACCTGCGTCAGATGAAACAACTCTCCACACCAGCAGGCGGCGGTAGTCTGTATTCATTATTCAAAAAGGGAAACGGAAAAACCGAGGAAGGTGGATATACAAGCTGTTTTTATGATACGCGCATGAACCAAAGTGGCGTTTGCTAACTATTTTCTCACCACTCTCACTCACCACTTAGCTTCATTCCAGATGTTCATGTCCCTGTGAAAATATCCATGTATTTGAATGATCAGATGAGGTGAAGGTGAAAAATCAAAGAGACATGTTTTCCCCCTTGACTTTAGCCATTGGTTTGCTTTCCTCGCTGCTGTTACTCTTCGCGTGCACTGATTCGTTTAAGCTGAAGAGCCAATCACAGTGATTTGTTTTTCTTGCCAATTCAACATGGTGGGTATTGGTATGTCATGTTGAAACAGGAAGGGGACAAACACCAACTGTTGCCACATCTCTAATAATCTTTGAAACTCTGCAGAGAATGCTCTTGAACGTGACCTTTCCTCCCTTTCACTGCTCAGGACGTCTCTCCTCCCGCCTGCACTCGGATGTGGACAGGATGGGCCGTACAGTGGCGCTGAACGCTAACGCGGTGGTTCGCAGCACAGTCAAAACCTGCCTCATGGTCACCATGATGTTGGGTCTGTCCTGGGAGCTCACTGTGCTCACCTGCATAGAGATGCCTCTTCTAGCCATCCTGCAGAATAAATACAACACCTTGTCCAAGGTAAGGTGTGGTGAGATGGACTGCTTTAAATAGACTTCTGTTGAAAACCGAGCCGGTACAGTGTTGCTGCACTCGTCTTCACATGATGTTCATGAAGCATGAAGTTCAGTTTCTTGTCTTTGGTTTTAAGTGCTGTCTGACGTCTCGTCTGTGACATTTTTTATACTTATCTGTAGTCACTTTGTAGTTCTTTACCTGCATCTAAGCAGTTGAGTCAGTTTATCTAAACATCGGCGTTCAGCATCAGTAGTTGGGTTTGCTGCTGGTTTCTCTGGCTTTTGTTCACTTTCAGTCTGCCTTTAACAAGGACGTATCCTACTGTTTATCACAGCTGTGATGATGGTGCTTTCAGTCACCAGTAAGTGGAGCTCCAATGCAAAAAGTTACTGATTTGATCAGTAAATCCCATATGGGAGTGAATAACTGAATATATTACTTAATTTGATGCTTGTGTCTGTGCAGTTTGACGCTAGAGGGTCACATTATTCTGTTGAAGGGGGAACGTCTCTCTCTGCTGACCTTAAATCATCAATCATAAATTAGACTCAGATTATTAATATTTTTGTCTTAAAGAGGACCACTTAATGCTTATTTTCAGTTGCATACCTGTAATTTGGGAGAACATCTTTACATGCTGTAATGTTCAAACGGTGCTTTACTTTTCTCTGCCGGCTGTTCTGTGGCACCTCTTTTCACGCTCTGTCTGAAACTTGTGTTTGAGCTCCAGAGCTCTTTGAGGAAGACCAGTCGAGTGTAGATGAGTGTAGATTGACAGAACTCCAGTCTGTGTACGTTCTGATAGCTTGTTTGGCAGGCTGATAGCTTGTTTGTTTGTTGATAACATCAACCTGTGTATAATTTGTGTAACAACAGCAACAAACGAAAAGTTTGTTTTTCACTTAGCAAACTTTCAATGTTTGTTTTTCGCTCAGGAAAATTTCTGTTGCTGCCGTTCCACAGGTTAGACCTAGCGTTGCTGCTGGCCACAAAGCTATCTGAGCACACAGCTCGCCGGCCACAAAGCTCGCTGGCCAAAAAGCTCAGTCTTGAAAAAGACGAGTAACAGAACATCTGTTGCTTACAGCTGAAAAGAAGTATGTTAAGGATCAAATCATTGAATGATTTTGTTTCTCCTAAGCATGAAAACTAGTTTAATCTGCAAATGCAATGAAATATGAGATCTGTGGAACTGTAATGCAAAATGTGACATCAAGATCAGAAACGGGGGAAATGATGTTGAGGTCAGCAAGAAGACCTGAACCTATGCCGATGTCCAAAGTGCAGCATCAGTCTGCTCATGCGGTTTCTCATTACTGAATCGTTGTCAAACAGGAGCTGAAAGATCAGATCCAGGACTGCCATGCTCAGAACAAGGACCTGGCTTTCCAGACGATCAGCGGGATTCGCACAGTCCGGAGCTTCAAGGCAGAGAAAGATGAACTGAAGAGGTATAACAAGGCCCTGGACCACATGTGTGATGTGAAGAGACGTTCGGGAATCTACAGCGCAGTCTTCCTCTTAATACGGAGGGTAAGGTGACAGCGGAGCACATCCAGGGATCAGCTGAAGTATAACACAAGTCAGTCAATGATGGGTTAAAACAGTTATTAAAACATGTTTTCAAGCGTGAATCACCGCAACCACAGGAGGTTCTTGAGCATACAGTCATAAATGAGAACAAAAAATGAGGATGATGGGTCCAACAGCATGCTAGATTAGTCATGGACAGACCGATACAGAATTGTGCACACACGACGAAATGCATAATCTCCTGGCAGAAATGATGATAATTTGAAACTATGTGCTATTAAGTCAAGCCTTGTGATATCTCATCATTTTGACATACCATAAGTATTTTCTATTTGTCTTTTCCAACATTTCATTTATTTATTTTTAATTTGCCTGGCAGGAGTGGTCCTCTGTAAAATGCGTTTAGTTTGGCCCATGTTTTTTAGGAGCACATGTGATTTCTGTTGCTTGATATGTCTTTAAGTTCAACTGCAGTGTGAGTAATTGCTCTCTGTTTCCATGTAGCTGGTGAGTCTGGGTATAAAGGTACTCATGCTGGTTCAGGCCCGCTGTCTCATCTCGTCAGGCCACCTCAGCATCGGTAGCCTTGTGACCTTCTTCTTGTACCAGAAGCCCATGTCTGTCAATTTAAAAGTGAGCTGAGTTACACTGCAAAATCACTTCCATGTATGTTGAGTTGTAAATCATAATGCCTGTTGCTGATTATTATTTTTGTCACAGGAGATTATGTATTGCTACGGAGAGACAATGTCCACAGTTGGAGTCATTTCCAAAGTGTTCAGTTATCTGGACAGAACACCAAAGTGTAAGAAGGAGGGAGAGTTAGCTCCTGGGAAGCTGGAGGGAAGGATTGTTTTCCAAAATGTCACCTTCACGTATCCCTCAACTCCGAAAGACAAACCAGCTTTGAAGGTAACCCTAACCCTAACCCTAGGAATAGTTTGTGTCCTAGAGCATAATTTTGTTTAGAGTGGATTTAACATTAATCAAATCATCATTAACATGTTCTGTACAGTCAGTTTCGATGGATCTTCAGCCGGGGAAGGTCACAGCCCTGGTGGGTCCCTCTGGCAGTGGAAAGACTTCCTGTGTCAGCCTCCTGAAGAGGCTGTACGAACCTCGAGAGGGGCAGATCCTGCTGGATGGAGAACCGCTGCACCATTATAAACACAAATACCTCCATCAAAAGGTACAATTGGCTCCCTGGACGGAGGCTTAAATCGTTACAACAAATAAATTAATTTAGGAGTGCTCACTTTTTTTATTTTTGGCTGGACCGCAGAGGGCGAGCCCTACAAACGTAAAAGTCTGTCACTGAGTGATGATGTTACACTATTGGTCGGCTTAGTGTTGGAGTTTCCTTATTGGCTGGCGGGAACAGTCCTTTGTTTACATTTTCAGGGGGGTGTTTATGTTTTCTCTATCGGCGCATTTCCACCAGATTTGATGATGGAGGGCAACTCAGTGCTCAGGAGAACTCACAACATTAGCAGAGACAGTACACACCCGCAACACAGTCTCTTCACACTTCTGCCCTCAAGCAGGAGCTACAGCAGTGTGTGGACAACAGCTTCTTTTCACTGGCCATCAGACAGCTGAACAGCAGCAACAACGACTGCTCCCTCCCCCTCCAATTCAGTCACTTTAACAGCTACAGTTGAACTGTACCATACAGACACTATTACTGCTCATGTTTACACACAGTGCATTATTACTACTTGTATTTGCAAGTTTTACATGATGCATTGTGCACTTTACTGTTTTAAATTTTTAACTTGTTTTTACTTAAAACCTTTCTTTTATTATTGTTGCGTGAACATACACTGACAAAATAAGCATTTCATTGTATGGGGTAACCGCTGTGTTTTTACCGTGCATATGACAATAAACCACTTGAATCTTACGATTGGGCCGTATTATGAACTTATGACTTTAGTGGTTGCTGTCTGATTGGTGCTGATAATGTGAGAGCTAGACCAAAAACGGCATGTGCAGTTGTACACCCGGATCATTTAATAGCATTGTTATCGGTTTGTTTATTCGGAGGCTGCCCTCATCTGACGCCATCAGACTTCTGAGATCTTATTGCTTAGCAAGGATTTTTAGGTCATTTATTTTGTTTGTTTGAAGAGTAGTAGCCTGGAGACTTGAATCTTTTAGTAAAATTAGTATTTGACATTAAAGATGGCAGCGGGACTCCTCCTCCTCGTGTACACTGCACACACACCTACACAAATACAGTGTATCATCAAGCGTCAGTTGTTGCGCTGATGGTGGCTGGTTGGCACATATTGTCCCACCCTAAGCTACACTGTTTGATTATATCTGGTTTTACTTGTCAACAAACAGCTGCTGTAAATGCAACATTAAATAAGCCTACTGAGTCTGCAGCCATGCTAGTGGCTCTGTGGACCTGCACTAACGCTGCCTTCAAATGGGGTCATTTTTACCATGTTTACGAGACAGGACCTCATGTACATGGTAGCCGTGGCATTCAGGTGGTTAATTTGTGAAGAACACCAATGATGTACAGCAATATTAACGTTACTGTCCGAGTCTAGAAGCCACAGAGGCTAACAGTTTAGTAAGCTAGCAAGTGGGTAATATTATACAGGAAATGCAAAGACATGATGACAGAGGAGAAAGATGAGGCCGTTGAGGATATCAATATTTTCCATAATATCACCAAGAAACACAATATATGACTAAAATTACAATATACTGTGCAATATTAACTTACTATGCACCGATAAATGAACTTCCACAGGCTCCACCATTTCTCACAACATCACAAGTCGTGAACTCTGAGTGATGCCTTCAGGCGGCCGTTATTGTGCAGCCCAGTGGACGACTAACCTACCGTTACTCCAAACCTTTCATTCCAATTTATTATCTTCTTTTTTAAAAAATATATTTTATTGCTATTTATTATGTTTTATTTAACTTATCTGCTGTCCTTCACCATCCTGTTTATCTGATTTGTGCTTGACATTTAACATTCTGGATGCTGTTTGTGTGTTTGTGATGAGGTAAGCTGTAAATGATTTGCCCTTCTTGGGATCAATAAAGGTGTTTGAATGTATGTAATCCATACATTGCAATGCTGTCTACCAGCACGGCACTAATACTAGTCTGTGTTTCCACTTCATGTATTCAGATAGCCCTGGTATCCCAGAATCCTGTGCTGTTTTCTGGTTCGCTGAGATACAACATTGAGTACGGCCTGAAGGACTGCACCATGGAGAAGGTGAAGGAAGCTGCAAAGAAGACCAACGCAGACGACTTCATCTCTGAGCTGGAGAACGAATATGACACAGGTACAGAAATGGCGATAGACATGTATATATATATATATATATATATATATATATATATATATATATATATATATATATATATATATATATATATATATATATATATACACAATATATACAGTAGATATAATGTAGATATAGACAGAGCACATTTAATTCCATACAAGACTAATCAGTTATGAGTTCTGCAGTTACAGCTATCCTATTTAGGTTGACGTTACCTGTCTACTGCCATTGTTTTGTTTTTATTGTCCATTTAATGTCACTGAGATCTATGTACTTTTTTGGTTTTAATAGCCCATTTGTTGCAGAAGTGGTATACTTATTTATACTATAGTTTGATGCAGAATGAGGTAAAATTATAGCTGCTTTCATCTTTTTTCATTTTATGTTTGAGATATTTTTATAAGTAATGCTAAACATCGCATTCACATTGTAGATCGAAGATAAAAAAAGATATTGTAGCTAAATCCTGTAGAGAGAGATGCAGTGTGTCCTGCGTAATGGAAACTGTACAGACATGTGATTGGAAAGTAGTTAAATATGAATTTTTAATAGCCACAGCAGGTGGTGATGTGATGGGAGGAATGGCTTTGTTTATAGCTTATACAGATTATAGAGGTATCAGGCTGGTGGCTGGTGATATGTCAGTGATTATTGATGGAAAAACATTTTTAATATGTGTTTTATTATCTGAATAATATTTATGTCTGTGTTTTGTCTTTACAGATGTAGGGGAATGTGGTGGCTCACTCTCAGATGGACAGAAGCAGTGCATCGCTATCGTCAGGGCTCTGGTTCGAGAGCCGCAGGTCATTATACTGGATGAAGCTACCAGCAAACTAGATATTGAAGTGCAGCATGCTGTAAGTAAAAACAAAAAACAGACCACTGATAACACCCATCGTGATAGGAACACACTGCCATCATAAACTTTACAAAGAGTTGTCCCTCTTAACGATGCCTCTGGTCCATTCAAGTGTCCCAGTAAGCCATGACAGTGTGACAGCGAGCCAGCGAGCACAATACCAGGACCCTGAAATCAAACAGCTATATGGAATTCAACCAGTGTTGATTTTATTATCATGCTGTGACATGTTGAAATATGCTGCATGAGGAGACACTTGATCAGACTGAAAGTGAAACTTTTCACTTTCAGTTCCCCATCAGGAAATATTCTAAATGCAGATACCACACGGCTCTAACTCATGCAAGAACATGGCTACATTCATTGTAGGTTGAGGCCAAACAAACAAACAAACAAACAAACGTCCCCATCATACATTTATGGACCTCGAACTGGTTAGCGACGATGTGATACTGGCCACAGCTACCCAGCTTGTACAGCGATACTGCCACTCGCATGTCCAGCGAGGTGTACAGGTGCGTGCACAGTGACATCCTGGGGACACATGGTTCTCTCCATGTTTTCTCTCCGTTCTCATTCATTGAACTCCTTGAGGACCACCAGTCCTTGTTGCCTGCTCTCATCCAGAATCTCTGTGTGGTCCGTGGTGGTGTTAATATTTGCTCGCTGATGACCACAACTGAGGAGGCTGCCTGCTACATAAGCCGTATGCGTCGAAGTATGTTCTCATGCACAGCCGTAAAAAGACAGCAGTGACAACTAGGGTACATGACTACAGTTGGAAGAGGAGGTAAATTTAAGTATTGCAAGGCTGCACTATACAATATTCAGAGCATTATTATAGCAGTAAACAATTATCTGCTCTGTGAAGATATAGAGGAGTAATGTCCACCTGAACAGAGAATGAGCTTCTCCTTGCTTGGCTGACATTGCTGGCCAGCCATGCATGCTTTTAGTGCATCTTTGTGTATGTAAGTATGGCTAACTAGTAACGCCATCCAGAGTAGCGGCGTTGTCGTAGAAATGTAGTGCCTGCCCTCCGGTTCTCCCCATGAATCCAGCATTGGAGGTGGGGTGCATGAAGTCAAAATGGCTTGACTTCCATGTGGAAAAGTACCTGGCTCTTCTGGGGTCTTCCAGGTCTTATTGGGCCCTACTGTGCATGTCCGATATGCGCAGTAATGTCTGCTGGTCACATGACTCAGTCACAGGGTTCCAACGTCACGGCTTGCGCTGTCGTCACGGTCTGGATCTCCATAGACAAACAGAGGAAGGAAATAGCTCTGGATTCGGCTATTCGTATGTTTTACAGCTTTTAGGACCTGATGATTTAAATAAGGACTATTAGAGTGTTCATACTGGAAGCGTTGGCTTACCTCAAATAAATAAAAATATCCGCTGAGTTACTGTGGGGTCTATGGAAAAAGTCTTTCTGGGCTCAATGACATCTTGCACCAGACCTACTACGAACATTGGGATCAACAACAACGCTGGTGTAGGACGTATGCCATGGGGGGATTTTATATTAATGAGAGTATGCATGGCTGCATGTATACCAGAATGTTAATGGAATATTCATTTTCATTAGCCATGTAAACAGCTTAGTAGGAATATTGTCTTTTTTGGTATGAGGGCAGAAACACAGATCCTGTTGGTTTCTGATTATGAAAAGCCGCAAACACAGAATCTCTCATGTGAAATAACCAGAATGACTGTGTTCATGCAGGACTTCATTACCTCACAGAGAAAACATGCTTTCTTGGCCATGAACTCAATATGTGAATACTGGAGGTCTATTTTAATACTGGGGTAGGCCCTCAAATGCAACTTGCCCGGTTAGGCCACATTCCTAAAACAAAAACCTCCACCCAACATGTTGACTCTGTCTTTTCACTCATCCTCTTCCTCTTTTTTTTTTTTTTTTTTTTTTTTTTTTTCAAGCAGCTACTGACAACTCATCCCTCTGTAAGTCCACACCGCAGCATTGTACCGTTTAAATGAGGATTCAGATCTTATCTGGTCAGTCTGAACCAAGGTGCATGAGGAAGGTTAGAGCTGCCATGATTAGTCAGTTAACCTATATGTCGATCAACCTCGTGGAGAGCTTTTGACTGGAAAACGGTGACTAGATATTTTATTTAACCTGCTCAGAAGTCTCATCGCTCAGACTTTTCCAGCTGCTGGAGGAACTGTGGCTCACAGGAAGCGAACCACCACCGCCTGTTTTGGGCCTGTCCAAAAGTGAATTGTTTCTGGCGTAAGATTTATAGAGTTAATTACAATTTTTGGGACAAACATAGTTTGTAAGTGGTACAAACTCTTGTTTGGTTTTCCGCTTTCAACATCTACAGATGTTAAAAGGAAATATTTATTTGGTTCATTTGGCATATTGAGTTTCGCTGTTAGAAAAACAATTACTAAGAAATGGCTCAAACCAGATACCCCATCATTGGAGAACTGGTGTGATGTAATTTAGGAAATATTATTATTATTAGTAGTAGTAGTAGTAGTATTATTAGTATTATTATTATTATATCCTTTATTTAACCAGGTGAGAAACTCACTGAGACTAAAATCTCTTTTCCAAGAGTGACCTGGCCAAGAGGGCAGCAGAAAATGTTTATATATTATAGTAATATATAATATTTGTAAAAAATAGCTTCCTCAATGAGAATTCGAGGAAATTTGGAAAGTGTGGAAAAGGTATATCTCCCCAAAATGCTCTTCTTTTGTTTAGGTTTTCTTTAACTGTAACTTTCTTTATTATTATTGTTATGTAATGTCGAATGAAAAGCACCCCATGTCGTATTTCTGTGTTCTATATTTGTGTTTTGGAAAAATCCTTAAAATTAGATATAAAAAAGAAGTAATTATTCAAACAGAAATGCCAAAAAATGCTGTTTTGAACCTCTTTAGTAAGATGTCTTTTTTTGCTCAGTTTAACGTTCTTGTAAATTGAATATTTCAGGTGCTGCGGGAGGTTCTGGCTTGTGGCCAGACGGTCCTGGTGGTGGCTCATCAGCTGAAGACCGTGGAGAAGGCGGATCACATCATCTTCATGGAGGAGGGAGCAGTCGTGGAGCAGGGGACGCACCAGGAACTCATGGCCAAGAGGGGACGCTACCACCGTTTGAAAGAGGAGTTGTTCTCTTAACTCAGCTCAGAAAAGTTCAGTAAATGTAGTTTTACTGTTACTTCATGACTTTCAGATGTAAGCAGAAAGGTGTTTTCAGAGAGCAGATCTGCAACGTCCACCGCTGTGATGTTTGATTGAATGAATACAAGACTAGACTGCAAGTTGTTTGCGTTCTTCTCAGTGCTGTTCCAGCTGTGTCCTCCTCCAATGGTTCACCTCCAGGTTGTTTTGGGCCTCCCTCTTTTCCCCTCTGGTGTCCAACGCAATGCCATGTCATCAGATGGTTTCCTCTATACATGTCCTAGCCATCTCACCCTGTTCACTGTTTGTAGTCTTGCTAGGCCAGAACATCCTCGTGATCATTCTGAGGTAGGTGTTGTGAAAGCTGGAAAGCTTGCCTATGTCTCGTTAAGTCATTCTCCAGCACTCGGCACCATATAGAAGAACAGATAGCACACAGCTGTTGTATAACTTTATCTTGGTGTCTCTAGTGATATGTGTCGACTTCCAGATGTTTCCAAGTCTTAGAAATGCTGTCCTTGGTCAGCTCCACCATCTGATGTTACCTGGCTACCAAGGTATGTGAAAGATGACATACATGTCGGTTGTTGTCCATTTAGCTCTATGGCAGGTGCTTCTTTTGTGTTGAGGGGCATGACTTCTGTTTCCTATACAGAGTCTCAGCTCTGTCTCACAGGTGTAACTCTGACTTAAAGCATTTATTTTCTGTCCTTGAATCACAGCCACGCTACCAGAATGCATTGCATGGCTGCTTACATAGACAGTGAATGGGAGGATGTGGACACGTACCATCACTCAGTGACCCTTGATATATATATATTTTTTAATGTGTGTTTGTAGGGCAGCCAAAACACATCTGTCCTGACTCTAGGAAAACAGCAAAATTACCCAAAACTCCTGTACTTCTAAACAAAGTCTTTAAATAAACAGATATATTTAATCTATTCTATGTGATCCTCTTTTGATAACTGATGTAATATTTTATTGCACGTCCATTCGTTGAGCCTCACATGAAACCTCTTGTGAGACTAGAAATTAATTTGATAGATTTTAAATGCAGTTACTATGGTATTTTTTAGGCAAAGCTGTTAAACTCCATCTGAAAAGCAAACACTGGCCACTAGTGATAATTATCACCGATATGGTTCTAAATGCAGGAACATAGTAGAAGAAAAAGTCACATCAGCTACACAGCATGTCTGTCGGTTCAGTTGGTTACTGGTTACCAGACTGGAGCTGCACAACCAGTGAGTGGATTTACTGAACGAGGATGTGCTTTTCCTTCATGACGTTCAGTTTCATTTGAGAGGAACTGGGGATGCACCGATACAGCTTTTTCAATCTCAATACCGATAGTGATTCCTGGGCTTTGGGTTTGGCCGAAACCAAGTACTGAACCGATATCAGTGTTTATCTAATGAGCTTTACGCCTCAGTCTGTGGAAGGACACACCAGGCTTGACTTGAACATTGTTTCCTGACTTTGTGAATGAAATGAAAACCTTTAAAACCTTTTTAATGCAGCAACAAATTGGTCAAAACTTAAACAGGAATCAAAATGTTGGCATATAATGTGTAAAGTATATAAACATAAAATTGAATTGACTAGATCGGCCCCATTGTCACTGATCCAGTAACGGTATCGGTGCGTCCCTGAGAGGAACAAGATCACTCCACCACTGATTATACTCATATTTTCACTCAAGTAACATTTTCAGTGCATGTTAGACTGGAGCTGCACAACGACTGAACGAAGATGTGCTTTTGTGTATGACTTAAAGTTTTATTTGAGAGGAACTAGGGATGCACTGACACGACTTTTTCAGTCCAGATAGCGATTCCCGGGCCTTGGGTATCAGCCGATACTGAGCACCGATCCGATAGCAGAGTTTAACTATGAAGCTGTTTGCCTCAGTGTGTGGAAGTGACTGGGATCATTCATTTATGTGGAAGCAAACATCAGGCTGGACTTACAGAGTTAACAACCTTTCTTGTGAAATACTGCATGGATCTAAGTGTGCCGCAGTCTTTTCTATTATCCTTTGGACTCATTTATGTTTCCGGCACCTTAGCTAAGAGTTAGACAGGTACTGCATTAACTTCGTAAAATAAAACTTAATGAATACACAAATATACATTTAGTGAATTATTTATTATATTATATGGAATTAAAATTACTGTATATTATGTGTATACATATAAAACCTAAAATTGAATAGATCTGCCCCATGCATCCCTAAGAGGAAGAATATGTTTTTGGTATATAATAATTTAGTAAAAAGATTCCTCCACGATGTATTTTGGTAAGACTTGCTCCTGATGACATTTGGTGCTTTTATTTGAGTAAAATGTTGAATTGAGGACCTGCATCGTTGCATCTCTACTGTTGAGAGAGCTTAGTCAACAGCTCTTTGTTTGCCCTGTTTCTGTATTTATTCTGTTAGAGGGATGAACCTCCACCTCGTTATAGTCCTTCCAGTGAAACACGTCTTCCCTCTTGTTTGGATGTTTGAGGGCAGAATGCTGCATTTGCATGTTAGCTTTGACGCCTTCACTGATAAATATTTGCATTTCCAGGCTTTTTCAAAGAGAGAGGAGGAGGAGTTGTATTTTAAATTATGATTAAGTTGTTAAGCAAACTTTTACTAGTCCAAGCAGAGTATTTGTAGGTTGTAAAAGCTGTTTTTCGGTGTTGTGGACAGTGGGAGTTCCCTGGGATGGCGCCACCAGCAGGACGGGACTGGAGCTGTTGGACATCGTGGTGTATTTGATCAAGATCGGAGGACAGAGCCGTAGCTGCAGGCTACAAGTGTGTCCCGTATAAGACGTGGACATCGCTCTGTGTCCCTCGTCTCCTGCGGTTGTCTCCTGTGCGGCTCACTGAAAGTTGGACCTGAAGAGTCTGAGAAGCTGCTGGACTTCGGTGCGTTCGCGGCGCGGTGCAGCTTTACGCAATGATCCCTAAGATCGCCTTGTGCTCCCGGGCTCTCCGGAGCCACGGAGTCCTCTCCACGACCGCGAAGGGTCTGCAGGGACCGTGGACGCGTCGACCAGGATTACCTGCAGCGAGTCGGTGAGTCACACAACACCATTTATCATGAATCATTGTAGTAACTTCAATAACGGCCGGTGGAGATTACAACTGTAAATAAAGCTGAAGGCTCCAGGCGCGACAGCGTTTTCTGTCTAACTACTGAGATCCTCGTTTATCAGAAAACTGCATTTCTGTTGAAAAAAATCAACTTTTTCTGTCGGAAACTTTGAGTTTGTAACAGTCACCGCAATCTTCTCGGAAAAGATCGTGTGATTGTCATGACTTTAAAGGCTTTTATTTTTTAATTGACAAAATAATCCAGTCCTCAGCGGGTTCAGGTTTTGGGGCTCGCTGCACATACCCAACGAAAACTAGAAAACCGGAGGACTCCACAGGTGCCAACCATGTCACGAAGCTTAATTTTACTGAGGAAAAACTGGCATGGATGTTTTCAAAGGGATCCCTTGACCTCTGACCTCCAGATGTGTGAATGTAAATGGGTTCTCTGGGTCCCCACCAGTCTCCCCTTTACAGACATGCCCACTTTATGATAATCACATGCAGATTTTTAATGCAGTATAAATGTGTTTTCTCCTATTCTAAAATAGTGTATTTGAATATTTCTGCATACTGGGGTCCACAAACAGTCTTGAATTACAGAAACTTGTGTCACTGTAAAGCTGAGACTCTGGTGGATCCAGTGAGTTCAGCTGAATTGATGTGTGATAAGATTAGTCCCCATAGGAGCCACTTCATCGACTTCA
This sequence comes from Pterois miles, assembly GCA_947000775.1. Taxonomy (NCBI): domain Eukaryota; kingdom Metazoa; phylum Chordata; class Actinopteri; order Perciformes; family Scorpaenidae; genus Pterois; species Pterois miles. The sequence continues at coordinate 18,146,621 of CAMQGK010000299.1, read as the reverse complement.
CTGTATAAAATGACCTGTTTTGACCTTGAGGATAATCACCGCCGTATGAAACTTTACAGCCATAAACTGGAGACCTGGAGCATTCAGAGGATGGATGGCTTTACTAGATAGTCAGACAGTAAGTGTTTTAGGGTTTTTTACAGGTTTTTAAAGTTTTTAGTTTTTATTTTTAATACCTTTAGTTTCATGATTATGTATAGAAATAGGATTCATGTGAAGGGACATGCAGTTGTTGCTTTGTTTTACGTGTACAGCGAACAAGGATCTGTCAGTAAACAAGCTGTAGCACAGCTCCAGCTGTGAGTTTGGTAACATCAGAGGTCAGGGTAATCCAGGAACTGAGCGAAGTTACGTAGGCAAGCTAAGGGGGCGAGGCGAGGGGCCACCTTTTCCCAAGCTGGCCTGAGGAGGGGCCCACAGTCTCAGATGTAGAAAACCCCTGCTCTGTGGGACAATTTAATGAGACCTGGGCCCCAACACGAGGAAAGCCCTCAAACAGCCTGGAACTCTAAGTTTGTTTTTATAAGCAAATGTGAAAGTTGATGTTGATAGTGCTTTAAGTAAATTATGGCTGTTAAGAGATTTCTTGTAACTAAGACAATATATCTCATCTCTGGGGCCCTTCTCCCCTCTCTGAAAGGTGCACATGGTTTAGTCCACTCAAAATTGTACTGAAGTACAAGTACAAAAGTATTGGCGTAAATTAAAAAAAAAAAAAAAAGTTTTAATTACTTTGCTGTGTAGCTAAAAAAAAATGGGTAAAAGCGGGGTTCATCCTGGACAGGTCGCCAGTCCATCGCAGGGCATGTAGAGACAGGCAACATAGAGACAGACAACCATTCACGCTCACATTCACACCTACGGGCAATTTAGAGTCATCAATTAACCTAAACAGCATGTCTTTGGACTGTGGGATGAAGCCGGAGTACCCGGAGAAAACCCACGCTAACACGGGGAGAACATACAAACTCCACACAGAAGAGTCCCAAGCTGGATTCGAACCTGTGACCCTCTTGCTGTGAAGCGAGAGTTATTATCTTGATAATAATTAGTATTAATGATATGAATGTTTAAAGTAACTACATTTTTTTCAAATACATGTAGTGGGCTGGAGGTGACCGGAGGGTGGGTGCTACACTTACAAGATGATTGCATTGATCGAGGTAGCGTTATTGGTTGTAACCATACATGCTCTGACATGTGCTAGAAGACACGTATGGCTGCCTCAGCTATGTTAACAAAACACAGCGAAGCTCTGATACACATGGGGAGAGAGACTCCCTTCTCTGCTCAGGTAGACATTAGTCTTCTTTACATAGACAATAGTTGTTTGCTGCTATATCAAAGTTTTGGGTATCATGTAGAGCACCGTCAGTCATCTCAGGTCACTGCAGCCCTGATACAGGCTACAGAACTGGTTTTTCTTTTTGCATTGTAAAAATAATAAAGGTTGCGCTTGTGTTGCTTCCATATCTGCAGCACCGGGTCCTTGTTTCTGTGTGAAAGGTCGAATGACTATCAAACTGGTTTGAATCTTTGTCAAAGTGCCTCACCGCTGGACTTAACATTGGACTTCAACAAATGATTAGGTTACATTGCACTTCATAGCAGCTGATAAGCTGAATAGTGCCTGATGATGTTCGTATAGTAGAAGACACTGAGGGCGCACGAGTTTCAACAAGACAAGAGGCTGTAAAAATATTGTGGTTTCTAGCAGCAAATGCACAATCTTTGTTTTAAATCTAGATCAGGAGACTGTCACTAAAGGTAAACAGAGACTAACAATAACCAGCTCTGGAAATGTGTGAAACAATGTAAAGCGGATAAAAAATACTCCTGTGCTACTTAATCAATATGATAATCAACAGTAAGATTGGATTGAATAATGGCTCTTTTATGACCCTCTCTGATTTATTCTTATTGTTATTATTATTATTATTGTTGTTGTTGTTATTATTAATGATAATTATAATAATTATAATAATTAATATAATTGACAAGCCAACTGCAGGGGATGGCAAGCAACTGCCACAACCACTATGTGCACATATTTTATTTTTTGAATTCTTTGCAATGGGAGTGCTGCATTTTTACACTGAGCGCTACATATATTGGTGTTATTTTTCTGGTTGTTCAGAGTTGAAAAGTGTCCGACTGCTGACATTTTGATATTTCATGTCTTGGCACCGAGACATGAGTGCAGAGTGCAGCTGAAATAAACGCTGCACCTCATTGCCCGTCTCTGTTCAGCATTTAACAATAAAACAATAAAAATAGTTTGGGTGTTTTGAAGTTGGGTTTTATGAGGTACTTATCCTTAGTCAGTGTATTACCTACAGTAGAGGACGGTGGGCGCCCCCAGCTTGGATGAAACAGACAGTAGTAAAGCAATAGAGTGCTGTGGACGGGTATGGCAGAAAATATATTTTAGCCACCTAAAAGAGAGAGAATACAAATAATTTTGAATATTTTCAACACTGTATTTTCTTGCATGCTGACCACCATCTACTGTAGCAAGTACACTATGTACCCCATGAAAACCCCACTTCGAAACACCCAAACTATCCCTTTAAACCAGAGAGGGCAGTAAAACGCTGCTTTTTGGTTAACTTACTTTTAAGGGCTCTGGTGCTTCCTGACTTTTCAGATAGATAAAGTTGTGTCATCAGCATAGCAGTCCTAAGAAATTTCAGGATTTTTTATTATTTAGATAAGTGGAAGCATAGATAGAAAATAGAGGGGGCCCCTGGACATAGCTGTGAGGTACTCCACACTGCTATACTGTAGTTCTTTCTTTTATTCTGGTTGCCAGTGTCTGAAAACATCCTCTAACTTGTTTTTGTCCCTGCAGCGGCATTCATGTGGACTCTCCACCCATCATCCCGATCCTCACTACCAGCTACGCCCACGGCACATCTTCCACATCTCTGCTCCACAGTACAATTGGAGAGTCCCTGCTGAAGACTGTGGAGCGCTATCCTGACCGAGAGGCTGTTGTCTTTATAGAAGACGGAGTACGCAAGACTTTTGCACAGCTTCAGCAGGATGTGAGTCTTTTCCTCAAAGTATATATATGTAGTATGTGTCCAGTCATTGTGTCTACCCCCAGCCCCAACTGATGAAGGTCAATGCAACAATGTTGAGGATGGTTGAGATTAGATGTTGGAAAGCCCACGAACATGTTTCACAAATGGCCCAAAACTTTCAACTTGGCTCTTGAAGCTAAACAAGCACTGGCTCCCCTCCAGATGACCTACTACTCGTACAACAAGTGTTTCTGGAGAGGGATGTTTGCGTTTTGGCATCGGCCACCGTAGCTCTCTTTCATGCTTGACACACGGGAGGGGCTTCAGTTGGTTGCAATCTCGGGCTGGAGCGGGCTCAGTTTTAAAGCTTTTAAAACAGTTTCATATGAAACCAGAAAACCTAAGGAATCCATTCGCACCAACCAGGTCACATTAAGTTGCCGTGAAGGAGGTTAAATAATGCTCCAAACGTACGCTAAATTTTGGCGAGGAAAAACTATCATGTCCATTTTCAAAGGGGTCCCTTAACCTCTGACCTCCAGATGTGTGAATGTAAATGGGTTCTCTGGGTCCCCACCAGTCTCCCCTTTACAGACGTGCCCACTTTATGATAATCCCAGTCAGATTGGATCAAGTCATAGTCAAGTCAGTATACTGACAGCTACGTTTAACAGGTTAAACAAGCTGCCAAACTGCTAATGAGCAAAAGTAAAACATGGTGGTCTCGTACAGTTAACCCGTTGTTATGCTCCAGGTCGCCTTCAGTCATTCAGTGAGTGATTGTGGGACATGTTACCAAGGCTAAGAGGTAGCCTACAAATTTGTTATAATATCTATATCTAACTTGAATACTAAACATTTCTTTTCTGCCTCTCGTAACATCGCTATGCTTTACTGCCCAAATGCACCCACAGATTGGCACATCTCTTTTTGTGCCACATGCTTCTTATGACACTCGTATGAAATGTGTCACTTCATGTCATATTCCCACTGTGTGAAGTTGAAAAATTTATGGAGATAAAGAGATAAGAGAGATAAGATGGGAGATTTATGGAGTTTTTGAAAGTAAATGTTGGTGATAATAAATCTAAGACAGGTTATTGAACTGGAGTTGCCCATGTGTCCATTAATAATTCTTTACCCTGTAATTTCTTTAACTTCTGTATATTTATCTTTATTTCAGTTACTGTGTTATATTTGTTTACCTAATCATTTGATTGTGTACTGTGCTTGCTGCCAAGACTGACCAAATTACTGGAATATAATGTTATAAGTGGAAAAAAACCCAATAAATATACTGTTAAAATTTTTTTTTTTAAAAAAGGTATGTTGTCAAGTATGTTAGTATGTCAATCAACTAAAACATTTTAGCATGATTAATTGCATGATTGCCCATAGTTAATAATCATTAATTGCAAAATTAATTGCACATTATCTATCTGTTCAAAATGCACCTTAAAGGGAGATTTAATATAAACAGAAAAAACAGAAATTCAACAACAAAAAAATTAAGGAACACATCAATAAGGACACACAAAAGCTCCATGCCATCTCAAACCACACCAACATAGCATGACAATAATTAACATAAAAATAATCCACATAAATCAAAAGCAATAACGAGTAGATTAAAGATAAGACAGTAAAGAGGTCTTTAAATCACAGAAAGAAGTAACTGATCTGAGTAAACTGGCAGATGATTCCAGTCTGATGGGGATTTAAACTTAAAAGCATGTCTCCCAACTTCTTTAAAAATTCTAGGAACGATTAAAAAAGGTTGTTGAATATGTCGTAGTGAATACGATGATCTGAATGGGACTAAAAGCTATAAAAGTATACATACAGTTGTGGTAAAAAGTTTACATACACTTGTAAAGAACATAATGTCATGGCTGTCTTGAGTTTCCAGTTATTTCTATAACTCTGGTTTTTCTCTGATAGAGTGACTGGAACAGATACTTCTTTGTCACAAAAAACATTCATGAAGTTTGGTTCTTTTATGACTTTATTATGGGTCAACTGAAAATGTGACCAAATCTGCTGGTCAGAAATATACATACAGCAATGCTAATATTTGGTTACATGTCCCTTGGCCATTTTCACTTCAATGGTAGCCATCCACAAGCTTCTGGTTGAATCTTTGACCACTCCTCTGGACAGAATTGGTGCATTTCAGTTAAATTTGTTGGCTTTCCCTGACATGGACTTGTTTCTTCAGCATTAACCACATGTTCTCAATGGGGTTGAAGTCAGGACTTTGGGAAGGCCGTTCTAAAACCTCAATTCTAGCCTGATTTAGCCTTTCCATTACCACTGTTGATGTGTGTTTGGGGTCAATGTCCTGTTGGAACACCCAACTGTGCCCAAGACCCAACTTTCAGGCTGATGATTTTAGGTTATCTTGAAGAATTTGAAGGTAATCCTCCTCCTTCATTATCCCATTTACTCTGTACAGCACCAGTAAAGCACCAGCATAATACTACCACCACCGGGCTTGACGGTAGGCATGGTGTTCTTGGGGTTAAAGGCCTCACCTTTTCTCCTCCAAACATATTGCTGGGCATTGTGGCCAAACAGCTTGATTTTTGTTCGGTCTGACCACAGAACTTTGCTCCAGAAGGTCTTATCTTTGTCCATGTGATCAGCCGCAAACTTCAGTGGAGCCTCAAGGTGCCTCTTTTGGAGCTCGGGCTTCCTTCTTGCATGGTAGCCTCTCAGTCCAAGGCGATGCAAAACAGGCTTGACTGTGGACCCTGACACCTGTGGTCCAGCAGCTTCTGATTCTTGGCAGATCTGCTTGTTGGTGTTTCTCGGTTGACTCCTCACCCTCCTGATCAATTTTCTCTCAGCAGCAGGTGATTGCTTGCATTTTCTTCCTGATCGTGGCAGTGACAGAACAGTACCATGCACTTTACACTCACAAACAATTGTTTGCACTGTTGCTCTTGAGACCTGCAGTTGCTTTGAAATGGCTCCAAGTGACTTTCCTGACTTGTTCAAGTCAATGATTTGCTTCTTTTGTACATAACGGCCTCAGACACCACTCTGATCAACTGAAGATGGCCAAAAGGGTTAGTGTTCTTCTCAACAAACACGTTAAACCTGTTCACGTCTCTGTAGGTGGATCAAGCTGCAGCGGGACTGCTGGCACTGGGACTGCAGAAAGGGGACCGTCTGGGGATTTGGGGACCCAACACTTATGAATGGATCCTGTTCCAGTTCGCGACAGCCAAAGCTGGCATCATATTGGTGAGTCAAATCTAGGTCGCAGTGCATTGGCGAGAAGGCTCCATTGTTCAAAAACTATTGAAAACACATCAGTTAGCCTCACTGTCACTGGCTGACATGTTGTTCCTTTATCACCATGAACACACACTGAGGTGGTAAAGGTGGTTCTGAGCCCTACACAGTGGCCAAGATCCAAGAAAGCAGAGTAAAGTAGAAAGAAAACATGGATAACCTTTATTAATCCACGGAGGGAAATTCGGGAGAAATTCCTGAGAAATAAATTACAAAGGTTTAAAAATTAAGAAAGTAATTGAAAGATAATAAACACACATTAGTAATCAGCTGTGCTTTTATTATAGTGAAAATAGCTGCACAAAGTGGAGGATAATCAAGCCTGCTGGCACCTTTTTAACTCAGGTTATATTGGTGAAAACAATCACAGGGATAAAGTTGCTCATGTCTTGTCAGCAGTTTGCTCATCGTATTACTTGGGATCAATGGACCAACAGTATTTCTTTAACAACCATTATAATTACTCTAAAACATATAATAATCTCCATTTGATTATATAATATTCATGCATTTTTTATGTTCCTCACATTTGTTTGACAAACAGTTTGTGGACTGTGAAAATTAGATGCTTTCTTGTGCTCTTGACTCAATTTTCTTGAGTAAAAGTGAGAAAATGTTGGTCGAGCCCAGAAATGAATGGATACTAACAAAATAAGAACAAATCGTGGATACGAACAAAAATAAGAGGGAATTTGTTTATATATCACTACTATGCACTTTTAGTTTCTGTTCAGTCATGAGCATCTGTTTGTGGTTTTACCACCCGACAGGTGTCTGTGAACCCGGCGTACCAACTGCAGGAGGTGGAGTTCGCTTTGCGAAAGGTTTGTGACTGTTTATATGTTACTTCATTTTACTGTTGTGACACAAAGAGGCTGTATTATCACAGTATTTACATCAGAATTGAAAACACATCATTTTAGTTTAGCCTTACAGGGTGTTTTGGTTATTATGAATGTACCATTTATCTGTATTTATTTTAAAGTTCATTTTCTTGTTCTTTGCACTGTAATGTTGTATAAACGGTCTTATCTTATTTTGTAAAGTGTCCTTGTGTGTCTTGAAAGGTGCTTATAAATAAAGCATGTTATTATTATTATTATTATTACTATTATCATGTTAAGGTGAATCCTCTGCTCCTCTTTTCGCAGGTTGGATGTAAAGTTATAGTGTGCTCTACGCAGTTTAAGACTCAGAAGTACTGTGACATGCTGAGAGAGATATGTCCTGAGATCGAGTCGTCCACCCCAGGAGACATCAGGAGCTCCAGGTACAGCTGCTGCTGTTCACCCGTCATCCTCACTGCTTTTAACTTTCTGTTTAAATTATGGAGCTGCTGCAAAACACAGAGGCAAATATTAACATACTTAAAATGTGAGTTTCAGAGACTGTTTTCTGCATTCTGGTGACTTTTAAAGAATGAAAATAACAAAATAATAAGTTCACTGCAACAGCATTTTGTTTGTTAAATGGGCCAGCTTTTAATTTTATTTTTAAATCTCAGAGGAAAAAGCTGGATAATTCGCCCCGTATTCATCAGTTTTCGTTCATTCATTCATTCATTCATTTTTTTGCCCCTGCTTGAGTATTTCTTTCTTTTAGTACTCTCCATTTATTTCTCCGTGTCTCACTCACTGAAGCTCGCCGTCACTGCGCTCTGAAACCCGTTATTTATATTATTAGTTTGTGTTGCGAGCAGCTCTCCTCTGCTGGTAAAGACATTTGGTGTAGCTCCACTGCCGTCCGGGTGGACACAGAAGGGCTTAAATGTGCTGTACAGCACCAGAAACATGTTGAGAACAGGAAAAGGAGAAGAAAAATGGGAATAGGAAAAATGTGGGAGAATGGTGACCCTGGGAGAAAACAGGGAAGAGGGCAATGAAAATAGGAGTCTCTGAAAAATCGGGAGGGTTGGCAAGCATGAATGGCAAATTTTTACATTGAGAAAACGCGAAAATGATGTCCTTTGGATCTGGCTTTGAGTTTACATTCTACAAAATAAAAGCTCAGTCACACCAGAAAGAGGCAAAGCAAAATGAAAGAAATGATCGTTTCTTGAGGCTTGGTGAAGTAAGAACTTACTGTAGCTGCCGAGTTAACAGCTAACACCTTAGCAAGCCTGGACATAATAGTCACAATAGCTCTCTGAGTTTCTTTCTATTTTCTCTGTATTGTGCTTTTTGTTATCAGGAATCATTTAATTCAAAAAAGAGTGTTTGACGAGGGGAAAAGCTCTGAGATAAATGTTGCTTAGTAAGCTCATTAACAGGACAATAAGTTAAAAGGACATATTTGTGCCATCGTCTCATGCTTCATAGTGTCTGCAAACATTTCCTCCCCTGGGAAACAGTTCATTGTCTGACAGAGGAAGTGAGAGTTGATGGTGCAGCACAGCTAATGAGGTACAATGGCTCTGATGTGAACTGTTGGCTCTCTGCTCCCTCAAAGGAAATTTTGGTGTTTTAAGTCTTAATTCTTCTTTAATTCTTGCTGCTATGTGAAAGCTTCCTGTGAGGGGATTGTACCATGCTCGGGAGATTTGGACTCCTGACCTCAGTTTGTGAAATAATCTAGTTACAGCCCCACATCTACAGAAAGATTTGTTAAGCTAAATCAGACAAATGGATTGAATATTAAAACACTACTTTAGTCCATCTGCCAAATGTTGCAGTTCAACTTGGAGTTGAGTGTGACCCACATTTCTTTTTGTTTGGCTTTCCCTTCAGACTCCCAGACCTCCGCTCTGTGATTGTTCTGGATAAACGACAGCCAGGAATGCTCCATCTTGAGGATGTTATGCAGGCGGGCAGCAGCCAATACATGCAGCAGCTGCAGGATCTGCAGAAGAAGCTCTCCTTTGACGACCCGATAAACATCTTGTTCACATCGGTAATTGTTGCATATCAAGAATAATAGCAGAAGAATAACCATTTAAAAGAAAGCAATTCTAAAAAAGTGTGTTTTTGAAAGACAAAACAGAGCTAGTCTGCCTGATCTCCTCCAGCATGTTGTCCTTGAGTCTGGGGTCCTGGCTCCAAAGGCTCCGCCTCCTCTGGTTTTTATTCTTGACCTCAGAATAAGCAGAGACCTCTGCCGGAGGATCTCAGGCTGCATTCAGGCTCACAAGTAGCTTTTAGTAGGTCAGTGATATGATCAACTGTGCTTTAAAAGCAATCATTCAAATTTTAAAATCAATTCTAAAACCAAGATATGTTAAAACAGGTCTGCTGTGGGTTTTTGCGAATCGTTTTGCAGCAGCATTTCGAACCAGTTGAAGGTTGGAGGGCTTGTGTTGGGTGAGACAGGAATACAGTGACTTACAGCTGTCTAAATGGGATGTAATGAAAGAGTGGACGACTTAGGAGATAGAAAAAGATCTAGTTTTTGAGATATTACAAAGTTAGAGAAAGTTTATTAAATGATGGACTTCACCTGTTGGTCAAAGTTAAGATAACATCCTAGATTTCCGCTCTGGGTTTTGATGCAGCCGGACGGAGAACCTAAGTGAGAGTAGTAAAAGGTGGTCGGCACAGTCAGACAGACTGGAGTACCAGCACAGGAACAGAGTAGTGTACTGCTGTGGATGGAGGCAGCAGCAAAATGCATTTTAGATACCTAAAAATCAATATCGGTTTAAGTGTACACTATATTTAGAATATTTTCAGCGCTTTACTTTGCTGTCAGCCCTTATAATGTCCATCGATGCTCTCTTCAAAGCCACCAGACTCCATTGACAAAAACAGTAATTTTACCTCCCAGAACACACGCGTTGCTGTTCTGCTGCCTCGACTGGTTCATTTGTTTGTATTATTGTGTGACCTTGATGTTTTAAAGGGTTAGTTCTGATTCACCAACGTTACACCATAGCGGTTCAAGGTGGCTCTGAGGTAAAATGACTGTTTCAACCAAGTCTGGCTTTGAAGAGAGCAGAGATAACAGCTGAAGTTCCCCATCGGAAAGGCTGTCTGATGGTGATGTAAAGCTGTGAAAATATTCTAAATATAGCTTAAAACTGATATTTATTTTGTTTTTTTTAGTTGGGCTTTATTTTAGGTGCCTAAAATGCATTTTGCTGCTGCCTCCGTCCACAGCAGTACATTGCGTTGCTCCCGTGCTCTGTTTCTCCAAACTCCATCGTCAGTACTGTTCACTGATTAAAGGGAAGTACCTCATTTAACCCCCACTTCAAAAATTTGAACTATGCCTGTCACGATCTCTATCACGATCCCTGTCACCCTGGGGGGATGTGCAAGCTAAAACATGTTGATCATGTGCCAAGATTTGTTCTTTTGCAGCAGGATATCCTGTTTCTCCTGCTCCTCAGAAATATATCAGATCACAGCTCTCAAACTTTATTAGACCGAACCAGGAACGTTTCAACCCTCAACATGGGAGAAAACAATCCTCCACACTGACAAAAAAAAGTGTGGCAAGGTATTAGGAAAAAAAAAAACATATACTTGCAAGTAGATCTTAAATCGATTACTCGAGTGACAGAATATTAAGCTGCAAATATTTTCATTTATTTCTTTTTTTAATGTTCTTCATTTGTATTTACAGACAGCAATAACAATGCAAAACACAGACAGTATATTTTTTTTTCCTGTCCACAGCTTTTCAGAACATATAGAGACTTTGTGCATTTATGGAGAGAGTGAAATGTGCACCCAGAAACAGTGTGAATTAAATCTGACTGAGATCATAAAGAGGGTCAGCGGAGAGCACACGGTGTCATTTAACACCTTCACAAAATCTGGCTGTAAGGGCTTTACGTATTTGACCCACTTGGTTCAAAATTTAATGAATATATTTTTCTGGAGTTGGAGAGAGAAGGTAATCCTCTCCATGACAGATATCATTTACAGTATCTATCTACTCTTTTATTATTTATATTGTGGGGAGCTCAGGAAGCAGCCAGCGTCTTGTGAGCGCTTTTTTTACATACAGATGTCAGGATGCCAAACAGATATTCATCAGCTCGTCTTGCCTGAAAATCAAAATTACCTAAAAATAAATCTGATTCATTTACAAACACAGAAATCAGACTGTCTGTTGGTTTCACCGTGTTTGGAGAGCTTTAAAAGAAGGCTTTCAGAGTCCACTTGACTGACTGTATCAAACTATAGCTTTCTAAATCCTGAAATTTATCTCTGTTACCAGGGAACAACAGGGGCTCCAAAGGGCGCCACCCTGACTCATCACAACATGGTCAACAATGCCTACTTTGTTGGCAGAAGAGTGGGATTCAACTGGAGGGTAAGTCTTAACTGACACGACAGACCTGCATCATCTGTTTCTTGAACTTCTTCTGATCTGGGGCATATTTTTAGGCCACAAAACAAAACAAGAAATCAATGAAGATGTTGTGAAGTGAATTTTGGGGTGTGGTATAAATCTAACTGAACATTTAGTAGACCCACAAAAAGACCAAAAGCAGAAGTATTGTGTGTGTATCCAAAAACCCTGATATACTTTGTTCATATATATTATGAAACCAGATACAGTTGTGGTCAAAAGTTTACATACACTTGTAGAGAACATAATGTCGTGGCTGTCTTGAGTTTCCAGTTATTTCTATAACTGATTTTTCTCTGATAGAGTGACTGGAACAGACACAAAAACATTCATGAAGTTTGGTTCTTTTATGACTGTATTATGGGTCAACAGAAAATGTGACCAAATCTGCTGGTATTACTGGAAATCAATTAACAACACAAATCAATGACAGATATTGTCCAGAAACCCTCCCACTGACTTGACTATGACTTGATCCAGACTGACTGGGATTATCTGAAAGTGGGCATGTCTGTAAAGGGGAGACTGGTGGGGACCCAGAGAACCCATTTACATCCACATATCTGGAGGTCAGAGGTCAAGGGACCCCTTTGAAGATGGACATGACAGTTTTTCCTCGCTAAGATTTAGAGCAAGGAGCGTTATTTAACCTCCTTCCAGACCTGGCAGTATGACATGGTTGGTATCAGTGGATTTTCTTAGGTTTTCTAGTTTCACATGATACCAGTATCTCCACTCTAGTTTTACTTTACTGAGCCCACTACAACTTAGTAAACTGAAGTTTTATTTAGCTTCCTTCTCAACAAGCTAGTATGGCTCACCCCTCACCTTTCATAAGGTGGTTTGGTGTCGTCAAGGTAACGTGGTATGTCACTGAAAAATGCTATCCCTCTCACACTCAACCATTTACCATGTGACGTCAGTTAAGTCCCTGAGGGTCCAGGGCCTGAGGTCTTAGGGTGGACATTTGGATTAGGCCTAAGTAAACGACAGTGTGTGTGTTCATGGTAATGAAGGAACATGTAATCCAATGAAAGTGCATTCACGTGCAAATAGACAATATTCCTACTAATCTGTTTACATGTATCTTGTTTACATGCAGCTGTGCATATAATGATCAACGTATAACGCCGCTATGATGTAGTGTAGTTGTCACGTCATCTCTGCAGTGTGTTGACTAGTTGATTAACAGAGCTGGACGGAAACAGGCAAACAACAAACTGACGTAAAACCCCACTTAAGATGCATATTCATAGTCAACAGTTTGACAGTATGACGTAACAACTACTCTACATCATAGCGCCGCTATACGTTGATCATTACATGCACAGCTGCATGTAAACAGAATACATGTAAACAGATTAGTAGGAATATTGTCTCTTTGCACGTGAATGCATTTTCATTGGATTACATGTTTCTTCATTACCATGAACACACACACTGTCGTTTATTTAGGGTAGTTTACCCTCCCTGAGGATCCTCAGGGACTTAACTGACGTGACATGGTAAATGGTTGAGTGCGAGAGGCTGCACGGTCTCAAAGTAGGTATAAATGTGAACGGGACAGCACTTTTCAGTGACATACCACGTTACCTTGACGACACCAAAGCATCTTATGAAAGGTGAGGGGTGAGCCATACCAACTTGTCGAGAAGGAGGCTAAATAAAACTTCAGCTTACTAAGTTGTAGTGGGCTCAGTTTTAAAACTAGAGAGAAGATACTGGTATTATATGAAACTACAGAACCCAAAGAACCCATCAGTACCAACCAGGTCAGACTGCCAGGTCTGGAAGGAGGTTAAATAATGTAATAATAATAATGCTAAATTTTAGCGAGGAAAAACTATCATGTCCATTTTCAAAGACCTCCATATATGTGAATGTAAATGGGATCAAGTCATAGTCAAGTCAGCACTCTGACACACTGACAGCTGTTGTTGCCTGTTGGGCTGCAGTTTACCATGTTCTGATTGGAGCAGATTTTTATGCTAAATACAGAACCTGTGAGGGTTTCTGGACAATATCTGTCATTGATTTGTGCTGATTTACACTAATAAAGCAGCATATTTGCCCACTCCCATGTTTATGAGGATTACATATTAATACAAATCTCCCTTTAAGGTACATTTTGAACAGATAAAAAAATGTGCAGTTAATCATTATTAACTATGGACAATCGTGTGATTAATCGTGATAAAATATTTTAGTTGATTGACCTCCTTGACGTACTCTTAAAAAGAATGTATCAGCCCAAGAAGTGTTTTCTATAATATACTGAAATATCTGGTTGGTAATTGTGGAGTTTTCTTCGTCTCATGTTGTTGCCTAAAGCTCCTTTAAGTCCAACACCTCCACATACACTGAGTTGAGCGAGTTCAGAGGTGTTTAGTCACCACTAAAACCTTTTTATAAAGCAATGTTTTGTTCCTAGATTGTGAAGACAGAAATATTCGGTGTATTAATGTCAACAATAGTGTGGCCCTTTTCTTAAAAACAGTTGAAATATGAAAGGAAAGAATCGTTCACATCATTAACCATTAATCTGTAATAAGGAAAGACTGAGATAACCCACAACGACAAACTAAACTACAAATAAATATAAATATTCAGTAATCATAGTCAGTAATAATTATACAGCAGAGCTCAGTGGACCTGCTGATAAAGTTGTCCTGATGTCTGATATGACAGCTGTTATCTGAATATTGTTTGTCAGTACTCTTTATGCCGGGTTAATGACACCAGTCTGTGATATCACTTTGGCTTCGTGAAATGTTTGAAAGGTCACTAGGTGAACGTTTACAGTCTGAAAAAAAAAAGACCGAAGATGGAGGCGACGCTGTAAGAAGACACTCTTATCACGGCAGACATTTTGATCTTGATAAGAGTGTTGAATACTTGACAAATCTCAGGTACATTTTAAACAGATAAAAAACATGTAATTAACTCTGCGATTAATCACGATTAATTATGGACAATCAGGCTATTAATCATGATAAAATATTTTAGTTGATAGACATACTGACATACTCGAAATATTTTCTGTATATAATGAAATATCTGGTTTCACTGACAGCTGTTGTTGCCTGTTGGGTTGCAGTTTGCCATGTTATGATTTAAGCATATTTTTTTTATGGTAAAGTCAGAACCTGTGAGGGATCCTGGACAATATTTGTCATTGTTTTGTGTTAATTGATTTCCAATAATTAAAATACACATACATTTGGATAAATTAAACATATTTGCGCACTCCCATGTTGATAAGAGTACCTGACAAAACTAAAAAAAAAAAAGTGTGATTTATTTGTGATTATTGCAATCACGTGATTAATCAAGATTAAATATTTTGATTGATTGGCAGAGCTAGTAGGAACCAGTGAGTTCGGGGCTGAGTGCTGCAGAGAAGACAGGGACATCAGAAAGCATTCAGAGACTAACACATTGTTGATTTTGGTCTAAATATAGAATAGCGCCATCTCTATATGGATCGAAGGTATTGTCATGTTGTAACAGGAAAGGATATTCCACAAAGTTGAAGACACGCTTTTGTCAAAAATAGGAGTGTACATTTTTGACCCTTTTGTGTCCTGATTTTGTCCCACAGCCTCACGTTAGTGTCTGCCTGCCGGTGCCTCTGTACCACTGCTTCGGCTCTGTGGGTGGCTCGTTGTGTATGGCGCTGCATGGCGTCACCTTGGTCTTTCCCTCGACTGGGTACGATGGAAAGGCTAACCTAGCTGCTATGGAGAGTGAAAGGTAATGTCAGAAATCCTTGGCTCGGTCTTGTAAATGTAGCCTCAAAAAGACTGTGTTATACCTGTACAACAGAAAGCTGTTTGTTACAGGATGTTAACCCATTAAGGCCTGAGGGGCCGCCTAAAAACACACTCTAAAACCTGAGCCATTTTTGAAAACAAACTCCTGAAACCTTGCTGAAAAACTTTCATTTCTCAGCCTCTGTGGCAGATAGAAACATGAAAAAAATTACGAAACGGCAACAAAAAAATGAATTCTGACCCATTTTACAGTGATGTGTTCACATGTCAGTGTAAAACAGAAAGTGGCACTGTATTAAAAAGTTGCAATGCAAGAACTTAAATGGTAATGTACAAATAAAACTGGGTTTGTAATATATAAACACTATATACCTTTATCTTACTGAACTGAAAACATCTAAAACATGCAGGTTGCATCTGGTCTCAATCATTGCACTCAGTTTTAAAGGTATAAACAGACATGTGTAGCATCTGGTCTTAATGGGTTAAAGCTCAAAGTATTAAATGTACTTGCGGTGCCTTGGGAGTTTGTGATGTTGGAATAATTCAACCCCAAAGTGCAAACACAAAGCAGTTGTGTACGTTAAATGATCTGCATTTTGCATATTGACGTCTATATTGTCTTCAGATGGAATTCAAATGTCTGGATCATTGATTAGCATCACTTCTTTAAAATTATGCAATGGATATACAGTATATGCTGAAATGTAACCAAGCGGGGGAAGTATGCTTCAGCTTGCGTTTGGTCCCAGTTTGGAGTCAAAAGTTCAAATGTGTGTTGTTTCTTAGTAAGTGAGCAGAGGTCTGGTAAGCATTAGTGTCAGATGGATACTTCCTGAGCGAGATCAGGTATCACATGTTGTTTTGTTGGTCAGGGACAAAGAGAAGTTACTCAACAATCACTCCTAGCTTTTAGTCTTTCCAAAAAAAAAATACACTTTATTCATGTTGAGGATTACATAAAGCAGCGTAGCTAACATTGTTCTGTGTGCTATTTAGGCCAAGCAGCATATTTGCCTACTCCTATGTTGATAAGAGTATTAAATACTTGACAACTTTTCCTTTAAGCTGCAGTTTGAATACATAAAAACAATTAATCACAACTATTTTAATGGACTGACAGCCCTAGTATTAATTACTGTACTTTTCCTGCGTTGAAATGTCAAATTGTCTGACATCTAAAACAATTCGGTGTATACGTAATATGAGGTCAAGACTGGCCTCTGGACTCTGAGAAGAAGATAAGATAGATAAGATAAGATATTCCTTTATTAGTCCCACAGTGGGGAAATTTACCACAGGAACGAAGTAGGCGCTTCATATTTAAGGAACAGATACTATTGCTACTAGTATCAACAGTAACTGTTGCAAATAAGCATATTTTCCAAACTGTTTCTATTCTTAACAGCAAATAGAAGTGAATTAGAAAGAAACAAATCAAAGCATGTCGGCACATTATGTAGCGCGTCTCCTTAACAGCAGAGCAAAGGTGGTGTGAGCGATAAAGTTTCATATTTTTGAAACTGTGCAGTTTGGAGCCAACAGTTAGCAATGTCTACTTGTTAAAAGGCCATAAGAAGAGATCCCATGATCACACCTGAGACAGGGAGGATAAATCAAGCGCACCGGTCTGGAAAGGACCCTCAGGTGCATTCACTTCCACTTATGAGAGGCCGTATACAGTATGCTGTCGATCCCAGCTGGCATCTGGCGAAGGCGGGGTCACCAGTCCATCACAGGGCTGACACATAGAGACGCTAGAGACACTCACATTCACACCTACGGGCAATTTAGAGTCATCAACTAACCTGCATGTCTTTGGACTGTGGGAGGAAGCTGGAGAACCTGGAGAAAACCCACACTAACACGGGGAGAACATGTCAACTCCACATAGAAAGACCCCGAGCTGGATTCAAACCTGTGACCCTCTTGCTGTGCCATGCAGGTGGGGCAGGGTGCGGCAGTAGCTCAGTCTGTAGGGAGTTGGCTTGGGAACCGGAGGGTCACCGGTTCAAGTCCCGACATGGACCAAGAACTGAGTGTGAACTGGTAGCTGGAGAGGTGCCAGTTTACCTCTTGGGCACTGCCGAGGTGCCCCTGAGCAAGGCACCAAACCCCCAACTGCTCGGGGCGCTTGTCAGGAGCAGCTCCCTCACTCTGACATCTCTCCATTGATGCATGTGCATGTGTGTGTTTCGGGTCTGCATGTACTGTGTATAAGTTAACAACAGAGTGTAAAAATTGAATTTCTAATAAAGGTTGTTCCTCTTCTTCTTCTTCTTCTTCAGCCCTGAACATAAAGATGTAAAACAAAAAAAAAAGAGAGAGATTCTGGCGATGTTTTTGCAGGTCTGTTTCGTCACTGAAGATGCATTCTGTTAATTTATCTATTTTCCTTCACAGGTGCACCTTCGTCTACGGCACCCCCACCATGTTTGTTGATATGGTTAGCCAGATGGGCTCAGCTAAATATGACTTGTCATCTGTCGAGTCAGGTGAGAACAAGGCTGATATTCTGCTTTTATATATGGAACAAAAGAAGTAATCATTTAAATGACCAAAATGTTTTTCTGCTAATATTTTATTGTTGATTGATAATATTTCCTGTTCCCTATGCTGTTCTACTTGTTTTGGCACTGTAGGCATCATGGCTGGTTCCCCTTGTCCTCCAGACCTGGTGAAAAAGGTCATTTCTGTGATGGGCATCAAGGAGATAACAGTGAGTCAGTCTTACAGTACAACTATTAAATATTAGTGTTTAAGTTATTATAATTATAGACTGTAGAAGACACGTATCTCACCAAACAACTGGATTTCACGGTAATTAACAAAATGGAGCAGTTCACCTTTCAGACACCAGGGGGAGACAAATAATTAGAAAATGAATAGATTCAACAAAAGGAAGAATATACAGTGAATCCTGTTGGAGACTTGTTAATGCAGAGAGCAGGCATCTTGTAAAAAAATACATTATATATATATATATATATATATATATATACATACATACATACATACATACATACATACACAAGACAAAAGAAGACTTGATTTTGTAAAAGGTTTATTGGATGTGAGCACTTGTCACCACCTCCAAAAGTCAAGGAAATGCAATGATATTGAATATACATTAGATATGCATAATAACAGTCAGTAATCCTCGTGGTTGGTCTGCAAGAAATCTAACTTTCTTACAATTTAAATCAGTGAATTATTGAGAAAATGTAAAGTTTGTTACAAAGATTGAACATTAAAGTATACACACAATGACAATGTATAACATATAACATATTTATCTGTTTAGACTTCTTTAATTCTCACTTGTGTACATTTTTAGCTTTGCCAGAAATAAACTAAATCCAGTTTTATAGAATCAAACAACTCAGAGAAATAGTTGTTTTTGTGTTCACTGGGTTGGCGAGGGTATTTTAATTCCTTATAGTTTGTAGGATTTGTTTCTCAGCCTCTTTATCTTTTCGGAGCCATTGTTGAGTCATTGTTTAGACAGATAACCACCAAAATAAAGGAGACTTTATGTCCAATATATTAAAGCTGCACTAATCAGTAATTGATCAAACGTCTGTGTATAAAGAGTTTACTTGACTATTTGTATGGATTAAATAAAGAAGATAAAACATGGCAGTGACTTTTAGAGGTGCTGGTTGGACAGAGCTGAGCTAACGGTTTCCCTCTGCTTCCAGTCTCTGTGCTAAGCTAACAGCAGCTGGCTGAAGAGTGGTATCAATCTTTTCACCTCATATCTCATCTTATTAAGCTAATCTAGTTTGAATTTACATTATTTTCATGCTAATCAAGACTTTAGCTGCATCCAGAATCACATACTATGACTGCATACCTAATAGGTGTACTATAGTTCAACATACTTTGTGTGAATAAACAGTAGTATGTGTCTTTTTGGACACCACGACATTTCCTAAGAGCCTCTTTGCCGGTTAGAGATACGTAACCATGGTAACTCGTATCAACCTCATGTGACCAAACGATGATTTGTGAGAAGTCTGAATTAATTTAAAAACAATATTATATCTTGTAAAGTGGAATATTATACTTAAACTTGACGTTACAGAGCTGTCCGCCAATGTCTGTTATGGAAGTTGTCATCACTTCTGCATTGCATTCTGGGACATTTATGCCACCGTAGTGTCCAGTGTTAGCACACTGTAATATTTTACCAAAAACAGTATGCAATTCGTGTACTATTGGATTCATAGTAAGGTTTTGGACATATTAAAAATCTTTTGTTTTAGTGTACTAAATAGCATGTTAGCAATATCCTCAGATTGTTTGTAATTACTGTTTTTCCTGAGGATCCTGAATGCACCAGAAAAAGACAACATATTTGTCCTTACTGCTTTTCATAGCCTTCCTTTTACTCAAATACATCCTTTATTTTGGTGGTTACCTGAACGTTGCACATATTGACCTCATACTTCAATCGTCATCATTGATATAATGAATGAAAAGAAGGTCTTGATATGTTTGGGTGCGAAAGAGAGGCAGACAGAGAGCAAGTATGTCTATGAATGTGTTTGTCTGTGTTTACACGAGTGACAACATTTGGCCAATGAATAGATGGACAGTCTTGAAGTAGAGTGAATTAGCATTGCTCTTTGTTGCGTATGTAGCCAGTCACCAGGACAGGCTCCTCCTCGGCGTCTCCTGTGGAAAAGACACAAAATCAGCAGCCAGGTTAAACAGTCAGCCTCCAGCCAGAGACCCCATGACCTGGACTCAACATACTGGACCCCAGGGCCAACATGGAAAAGTTCAGACGGGGACGAGAGCTCTGTGGTCAGAGAGGAGTGAAAACAAAATCATGCAAAGCCAGCTGTGGGCCACTCCAAAACCAACTTACACCTCATGTGGTAGCACCTGAATCCAGTGTGGCGTTGTACAGAATTCCAGCTGAAAACCTTTTACACCAAACCACCACATGAGGGATGTGAGTTTGGATTTAAAGAGAGGCCATAGTGAGGAACAAAAGTGCACCTCGGGTATTTACAAACGTGGTGATCAGTGAGGGTGTCTCTCGCTCATCATCAACCTCTAATCCAGGGTCGGGTCATGGGGGCAACAGCTCCAGCAGGGAACCCCAAACTTCCCTTTACTGGGCCACATTAACCCACTGTGACTGGGGGATCCAGAGGCTTTCCCAGGCAAGTGTGGAGATATAATGTCTCCACCTAGTCCTGGGTCCTCCTACTCCCAGCTGGTTGTACCTGAAACACCTCCCTAGTAGGGTGCCATGGGGGGGGGGTCCTTACCAGATACCAGAAACCACCTCAACTGGCTCTTTTCAATGCAAAGGAGCAGCGTCTCTACTCCGAGTCCATCACGGATGGCTGAGCTTCTCACCCTATCTCTAAGGGAGACGGCAGAAACCCTCCTGAGAAAACCCATTCTGGCCGCTTGTACCCGCGATCTAGTTCCTTTAGTCATGACTGAAAAAACATTTTTGAGTTGTCATTTATATTCTCCTACCGTCAGGCTATAGAGCCCAACCAGGAAGTTAGCATCGCCAGTGAATATAAGCTCTGTCTCTTTATGATACTTTCTGAACACCACCACTACGCCACTAAACAAACTACACAATGTTTGCATGCAACAAAGCGAAGAAGCATATTGCCCAAATATCAAGCTAATCCTTTATTATTGTGGGTCTTATTCTATGATCTGCTCAGTTTGTTAGATGTGGAAGAGATTATGATCTTTTCTCGCCGTGTCCTCGGCTTGTTCAGTGGCAGTTACCTGTACAGCTGCGTGTTCAATGACGTGTGCCCTTTTTGGCTCTTTTTGGCTTGACTCTGCAGCCGCTGAAGGCGGCGCTGTCTCTCACTTGCTTTCCTTTCTGCTGAGGTGGAGATGCACACGCTGCGTCTGGACGATTGCGGCTGGAGTCCATCCACCTGCGGGTAGAAACCAGAGGTTAAGTGGCAGAGAGGTTGAGCTGGCTTGTACAGCCCAACAGAGCTGGCCGTAGAGCGTCGGGTCATTACCTGCGCAGTGGAGCTAGCTGGCACGTGCAGCTCCACGGGTTGTTGGTGAGCGTGAGGTTGGTGATGGTGCCAAATTCGAGGCTTCTGGGAAGGAACTTTAGCTTGTTGTTGTCCAGGTTCAGTGTCTTGACTGCTGTCACACCAATGAACGCACCATCAGAGAACTAGAAAAAGAGAGAGCCGGACATGAGTTGTCGATGTTGATTGTTGTTGTTGATTTTCTGCCATTTACATGCTAATGGAGAACCTTGCCATCGAGAACAATTTGGGGTTTTGCTTGAGGACACTTGGGGATTAAAGCACTGAGGAATCCTTTCTGGGAAGAATTTACATGAATCAGTACAAATCCTCCTGAAACTATTGTAGTTGTGATCTTGTACTGCATACAGTGTTGATTAAAATATGGTTCATACCCACAGACTGTATATGAGAAGTGGACGTAGTCACCGTGACGTCGCCTCTTGGCTTGCGGACTACAGTTTAGGCTTGCCGCGGTAGTCACCGGTGTTACACCATGTTTGGACGTACACCAATTACATGACCTGCCCACTGCCTCCACCATCGTTTTGCTTTTTTATTGAAATGGAACTCATTTAGTTAATTTTGGCGTGTCAGCATCGTGTTATCAATGCATAGTCTGATGATGGATGCTATAAAGTGAAAGTGTCAGTGTCTGCTCTGGACAGTCTGAGCTCAGAGCAGTTGGCGATGGAGGATTTGATGTCAAAGTGAAAAGCAAAAAGTTTCCATTTGGCAAAGTATGC
Organism: Pterois miles; assembly: GCA_947000775.1. NCBI lineage: Eukaryota > Metazoa > Chordata > Actinopteri > Perciformes > Scorpaenidae > Pterois > Pterois miles. The sequence continues at coordinate 18,124,446 of CAMQGK010000299.1, read as the reverse complement.
TGTATGCTATGAGGGAACCATAACATGAATCAGTCCATGTCTGTGTGGAGAATGGAGAGGTCACAACCAGCATGCACGACGCAGCAGCTCCAACTGGAAACCTGAAGCCCCACAGCGAAAGCTGGACCAGAAAGGCCAAACACTCAGGAGAGAAGAAGTAAGCGCTCTACGTATATTGACCGGCATCTTTTCTTATTATATGTCCGGTGTAATTGGTACCAACGGTGTTTATTAACCGGTGTGAAAATTTCATAGTGACATTCCTAGTCCGGTTTTGAAGCCTTGAAAGTACAACAAACGCTGAATATGACCAAAATGTTACTTTAACCCTTCACCAGTGTGTTTTCAGTTCATAAAAGTAAAAGTATAAACTGAAAACGCACTGAGAGGGTTAAAGTTGTCAGACGAAAAAACTCCCAGACTGGACAACCTCGTGGTAGCAACCTGTCAGTCACAAGTTAGTCCCGCCCTAAAGCATCCCCTGTTTTATGGTCTATTTGACTCTAAATGAGACCATAATTTACTGAACATCATGCTGTTTTGAAGAGGACCTGAAACTAGTGATTGAGACCATAACTCATGTTTACACTGTTTACTGAGGTAATAAATCAAGTGAGAAGTGGGCTCATTTTCTCATAGACTTCTGTACAATCAGACTTCTTTTTACAAACAGAGGAGTCGCCCCCTGCTGGCTGCAGGTTTTTCAGCATTGGCTTCACTTTTCAACCCCAGAGGTTGTCGCCTGTTCACACTGCTGCTGATCCACCAACCGACCATCCTGGTGTCTGTCAGATAGATGCAGAACGAGGGAATCTCGCCAGTGTTTCTGTAGCATGAAAGCCTCCTCTCATCCTTCCTCCTGCACCAGCACGTATGTAAACACTGACCGTCACTGCCCTCCTTTCTTTCCACTTCTCCTTCATATGCATCTGTGAGGGCGCTAAAAGCTTCAGAGAGGTGCGAGGTAGACCCATCTACGTCGTGTCAAGTTTTGTCTCCTCCAGGAGGACGAGAGAGAGAGGAGCTTTGAAGGGTTGTTTTATGTGATTCTGGCGGAGATGAGGCTGTTTGGAAATTTCCACTGTGGAGCGACAAGTAGCCGATGGTCTGGTATTTTGAAGCAATGGAAGATGGATGACTTCCAGCATGGCCGAGGTGTTTTTGCTCTCTCCGCCGTGTCCCTCTTTGCCAGGAAGGCTCGCAAAGGGCCCAATTGTCCATTCAACTGGGGTGATGGCAAGCTAAAAATACTCCTCTTCATGCACTGTGGAACACCCTGCCTCTATTTACCTGTCTCCTCACCCCTCCTGACCTGTTTACAAGACCCTCCTGGTAAAAGCAGAGAACACACCTTGCTGAAAATAACACATGTGTACAGTAATAATTAGACTCGGACATGCTTGGCCGAGGTCCAGCAAACAAAAACACTCTAAAAATACCTGCATTTGGCTGGAAGATGGTTTAATCTCCCCCTACTCACCGTCTCCTGCAGTTTCCACCTGGCTTTCACAGTCTCAGCGTGAGAAGGTTGTTATTTCACAGTTTTACCCACTGGGATAACTCCATACTGTGGCACAGGTACACTCAAATATTGGATTAGCCTCAAGTATGAAGCAAATGTGCACTCAGGAATGTCTGAGAAGTAGTGTGGTGTAGCATAGAGCTTATACTGTATACGTTCAACAGATGGATGTTTTACAGGCTGCTGTGGAAACATCTGTCTCGTGTTTCTGATATCTGAACATCATGTTATGATGAAGATTAAATTCTGAATTAGGGTCAAACGTGGCCTTGTAGCAGCCAGACATTAGTCTTATGGCTTTATTGGTTGTAGAAAATGCAGCCGAGATATCTCGAAAGCATCAGCTCCAGTGGGCTGTAGATGAAGTACTTTGCAGCGCCTCACTTGGTAATAGCTAAAGGTTGATTTCACCCAAATTACAAAAAGCTTGCAAATTATATTTTTTGTCATTTTTAATAATTTAATCTTAATATTTTCTCAATGAATCTCAATTTGTTTTGCTTAAAATTTTTTTGAAAATTGTAAAAAATTTGCCTCAGTTTCTTAGAGCTCAAGTTAATCTTCCAGTGTCTTGTTTTGTTCAATCAAGATATTCATTTCACAATCTTATAAAAGCGAGAAAAGCGGCAAATTCTCACAACTTTGAAGCTGGAACAAATACTTGAAAGTTAATCATACGAATATATGATTATTAAAATAGTTGCTGATTATTTTTCATTCAACTTATCAATTAATCAACTTAACGTTTCAGCTCTAACCTTCTTTGTTTTGTGGTTGAGAGAAATAAAAGCTTTTTTTCTGTAATTTGGGTAAACAGACCCTTTAGAAAATAAGTTTTTGTCAGAGCCAAACCTGAACAACCTTTACAACTATTTTATGCTCCCAGCAAGTCAGACCTCGACATCTAGAGAGATAGATGGGTAAAAGATTTTAAGATGCAGCATCAGGTTTGCATTATCAGGACACACTCGAGACAGCTGGAGCACATAAATTAATGCATATGAACTACCGTGTCAAGACACACTGTGTGAAAAATGCCTGTTGGCTGCAGACAAGGGGGTGTGGACCTCTGGCAACCCGTACATGTAAATAAACTGATGAAATATAGTCAAGACGCGTTTGCCAGACCAAAACAAATAAACAAATATTAAGACAGACACACTGTGCAGTATAGAGACCTTTTCATGAGAATGTGTCATTCTGACAGTCATTTAAACAATTTTATTCAATGCTTGAATTACAATTTCTTGCAGATAATTATTTTGGCTGATTTTTCTTGAAATCAGGAACATTTCCAACAGTTAGCTCTCTGTGTTTGCTCTAGCTTTATCGGCAAGGTGGTTGAACACAATATTTTGACAGGTGATAAGGAGGACTTTATTTATCTTACCTTGCGGTTATGACGCCCTTTATGGGGTTTAAACCTACATTTTTAACTGAAAACATCTTTTTTAGTTGCAGCCACTTTTACTGTGGATGTGTTTGATATTATGTGAATTTCCCCACTGTGGGACCAATAAAGGAATATCTTATCTTATCTTATCTTATGCTATTTCTTTTTTGCAAACACTCAGTAAAACCATAGACTGACCTTCTCCAGACCCATGTTGTCCAGGTAAAGTTTCTCCATGTAGCGCCCAAAGCTTTGGAAGGCGATGTCTGGGATGGTCCTCATGGGGTTCTTCCCCAGCGTGAGTTCCTCCACCACTCGCAGTTTGCTCATTGCAGCAGTGGGATAGGTGGACATCCTGTTCCTGTCCAGGTGGAGTATGGCGAGGTTCTCCACGTCGTCCAGAGAGCCCGGCTGCAGCGTTGTCAGCTCATTCCCGCTCATGTGCAGCCAGCGCAAGTCTTTGGCGCCTGTAAAAGTCCCTGGTCGCAGCTCCCGGAGCTTGTTGTCATTGAGCTGCAGAATAAAGAGGTTGATCATGGGGGAGAAGATGCCCTTGGTGAGGTCGCTGATCTGGTTCCCATCTAGGTAGAGGTAGGTGAGCTCGGTCAGGTCTTCGAAGGCGCCGGGCTTGATGCTGTTGATCTCGTTGTTGGACAAGTAGAGGTAGATGAGCTTCTTCAGCCCCTTGAAGGCCTGGGATCCGATCTCTCGGAGCTGACAGTGCTGCATGTGCAGAGAGATGAGCCCCTTGCTTTCACTGAACGCCCCCGTGGGTATGCTGCCCAGGTTGTTCCTCTGCAGGTTCAGCAAACGGGTGACCTCCGACACCCGGGGAATCTTCTTCAGCCCGACGCTGTCGCAGATGACGTGCTGAAGGTCACCGTGGCAGTGACACAAGCTGGGGCACTGGCCCGGGGCTCCCTGCACCGCGGGGCCCAGGACCAGGAGGCAGGTCCCCAGCAACAACCAGCTCACACAGCGCATGCTGACTCGTGTCTTCCAGTCTTTAAGCAGAAAAAGAACAAGCAGAAAAAGCTTTTGAGAGAAGATTTCTAAAGCAGAAAGGCTGAACTGTTTGTGTTAAGAGAGAAACAGGCGGAGAGAAAGAAGGAGTGAAAAGGTGAGTGACTGAGCGGAGGTGGGCGATGCACTTTGAGAGGAGGATGGCCGGTCAACAGAACACACGGCACTATTTATAACATTTACTTGAGGAAAAAAACGAGGTGGGCTTGCCAGGGTGTTAGGGTGAGAGGTTTGCAAGAGGAAGTCAAGTGTCTGTGAGAATTTAACCCTAAATGAGCAGGAAGACGACGCAGGACGCTTTTCTGTTTGCTGCATTTTGGCAGAACATAAACTCAGGGCTGACACTGGCTGGATGCACATGTGCAGACAAATCACAAGAGAAAAGACTGTTTTAGTTCACAGGTGAAGGTTTAACAACGTGGCAGGTCGGGTTCGATCCGTGCACGCTCCCAGACGTCTCTATTGTTTTTCAGTCTGCGGTGGCGGGAAAATGAGCCACTCCTGTGCAGCTGTTTTATAACCTATAATAGTCTCCAGATGCTGTTTCAGGTCATAACAATTGCAGAAAAGACGCTTACAAAGGATAGATTTAGATGCCACTTTACATTCCTGAGTACATTCTTTCTGCTGAAATGGAGCGTGCTATTATGTAATGGTCTTTTTCAGTCAAACCTGTGAGCTGTTAAGGTGATTGTGGCTCTTGGGTTTCAACTGCAAGACATGGAGAAGCTGAAGGTGTTTTTCAAAGTCTGTCGCTGTGAAAGAAAAAGATGAACTTGAGCCACAACCAGTCAGATCTGAGAACAAAGCTTTTGGTGTTCGTTACACCTGCTTTTAATAAGAAAGGAAGGTTTAGAAGAAAAAGTGCAGCAGGGTTTTGTCGACTGGCTCAGGTCAGTTTGGCTTCAGGTGGCTGCTTTTATAAGATGGATGGACCCACCCGGGATAAATGGAATCTAGAGTTTACTTAACAAATCTAACATTTTATCGGGAATACCGTCTCCTCCCTGATTTACCAGGTAAACTTTTTACCCCTGGAAGTCCTGCTCCTCCATTGAATCTGCACCTGTGAGCACATTAACAGTATATTTCATGCCATCAAACCATCTCTCTCCTCTTCAGAGACCTGAATTAAATGATGTGAAGGACAAGTCGAGAGTACAGTAGTTGAGTAAATATACTCAGTTTAGAGCTGTAATGAAGTTCAATCAGAAACCATTTTGATATTCAGGAGTGGTTTGTCAAGCAATATTTGACATTTGCAAATATTTGGTGGTTCCAGCTTCACCAGTATGAGGATTTCTCTGTTTTTATCACTGTAAACTGATTGGATTTGTTTTTGGACTGTTAGTCAAAAACAAGACAGACAAAAAAACATTTCAAGACATCAACTTGAGATATTAATCACATGTTGCAGAAAAAAAATATGAATAAAAAAAAAAGTCAGTATTTTTGTGGACTGCCTGTTTAAGATAGCTGCTTCCAGAAAAGCATTTTTAGGCAAAAAGAGTAATTATTTCTTAATCTATTTCAGTTTCGTTGTTTACTATCTTGGTATGGATCATTAATGATCAGTTAACTTTGCTAACAAAGACACTAATTGTTGGATTGTGAGTTAAATTTAAAATGAAAGGGAAAGAAGCAGTCTGTCTGAGGTGTAGCTATCGCCCAGCAGTTATGTTAAGTAGTTTCCCTTTAACTCTATTTGGTGTTTTTACTTTGTTTGCAATTTATTTCTTATCTGTTGAGAATTCAGTCACAAATGGTGACTTTTGTTTTCAAGGTATTGTGTCAAGGAGATTGTATTTATTCTCACAATTATTTGATTGTTTTTAAAGAGGTTATCCTCTGGTAGATGGTGACGGAAAGCACCAACCTGTCCTACATCCTCCTCTCTGCTCACAACTTCCTGTTTTGACTGACAGATTGGATACGGCACCACGGAGAACAGCCCTGTGACGTTCTGCGCCTCCCCGTCCGACAACCTGGAGAGGAAGAGCGAGACCGTCGGCTTCCTCATGGACCACTTAGAGGTACCTCAACATTAAGACATCATCCATAAATACAGAACATAAGCAGTTTATGCCAAATAAATATAACCTGCAACATCATTAGTTTCAAAAAGAGGAACAATCATAAATACATTTTATCAAAGGAGTGTGATATACAATCACTCAGTGGCCACTTTATTAGGCAGTGCTGGAAAGTAACTATGTACATTTACTCAAGTACTATTATTGAATACAATGATGTACTTTAACTTGAGTATTTCTATTTTATGCCACTTTATACTTCTACCAAGACATCTCAGAAGGATACAGTTGTGCTTACAGACCCTGGCAGAATGCATGATTTCTCGGCCATTTTTCAGAGACTATGAATGATAACACATTCATGGTTAGTGGTCGGGTGAAGCCATTTATTGTCAAACAACTGTGTTTACCCTTTTTAAATCATAATGACAACAGAAACTTCCCAAATGACCCCGATCAAAAGTTGCGCTCGGCAAGTCCACTTCCTCCTTAATGCAAGTGTCAAGTAGCAGAAATGGGGAATAAATGTGGTCAAAGTTATTGTTGATGCCAGAGGGCGGTCTGAGTGTCTCAGAAACTGCTCATCTCCTCAGATTTTCACACATCAGTCTCGAGAGATAAAAAAAGAGATTAAAAAAAAACAACTACTGCTACTGTAGCTCACTTGGGAGAACAGACACCCTATGTACACAGGCAAAAAACTGGGGTCGCACCCGGTATTAGAAAGATGTACCTCTATCATAAACACTGTTTAATGCAACAGTTACAGCAGAACAAAACCTGTAAAACGAAGCATTTGACAAGTGCATTTAAATTAAATGATAACACTATGATTCCACTGAAAGTGCATTGAGATTAAATTTAATTATTGCCCAGAATTATTTGTCATTAAGCATTGATTTCCGTACCATAATTCGATCTGTGTTATAAATAACTAATATATAAGCGACCGCTCCACAGGCTAAAATCGTGGACCCTACAACAGGAGACGTGGTGCCTCTGGGGACGTTAGGGGAGCTTATGATAAGAGGCTACTGCGTGATGTTGGAGTACTGGGGTGATGAACACAAAACACAAGAGTGCATCACTAAAGAGAGATGGTACAAAACTGGGTAAGTTTTCACTTAAACTGCAGACAAACATCAAATGCAATCTGAAAGCATTTGTAATAATAAGATAAACTGTGTAATTATATTTTATGTTTCTGTATCAGACAACCACAGGAACTTATGTCAGTCCAGTTGCTGATGTTTAAATGTTTTCCTGCAGAGACATTGGCAGCATGGACGCGTACAGCTACTGCCGAATCGAGGGCAGGATTAAAGACATGATCATCCGAGGAGGAGAGAACATTTACCCGGCAGAGATCGAACAGTTCCTGCACACACACCCCAAAGTCAAGGAGGCCCAGGTGGGTTCAGCAGCCAGCGCTCAGAAAGCACCGGACGCTTCAGCTCAGTTCGTCTCTTCTTCAAAACAATGAACTCAAATCTCTGAACAATTAGTTTCATGTTGACAATAGATATCAATTTCACATTCTTTCAAGCAAACTGTGCTAGTTCTGGTTCTGTGCTAGTTCTGGTTCTGTGCTAGTCCTCAGTAACCACTTGCACGTCGGATCAAAACTGATGAGTTGACTCTTGGAGAAACTGTCGTCCTCTTCACAACTTCTCAACATTCAGTCGTTTGAGCCATCACATCCAAATTATTTAGGCTGTAAGTTTATGAAAATATTTAATCATGATTAATCACACTTTTTTATCTTTTCAAAATGCACCATAAAGGGAGATTTGTCAAGTATTAGTAATAATTAGTAATAATTGTATCAACATGAGAGGACAAATATGCTTCTTTATGCAAATGTATGTATGTATTTATTATTAGAAATCAATTAACAACATAAAGCAATAACTAATATTGTCCAGAAACCCTAACAGGTTCTGACTTTAGCATCAACAATCTGCTCCAATCAGAACAAACTGCAGCCCAACAGGCAACAACAGCTGTCAGTGTGTCAGAGTGCTGACTTGACAATGACTTGATCCAGACTGACTGGGATTATCATACAGTGGGCATGTCTGTAAAGGGGAGACTGGTGGGGACCCAGAGAACCCATTTACATTCACACATGTGGAGGTCAGAGGTCAAGGGACCCCTTTGAAAACAGACATGTCAGTTTTTCCTCAGTAAAATTTAGCACAAGTTTGGAGCGTTATTTAACCTCCTTCAGGACAAGCTAGTATGATTAGTACTGATGGATTCTTTAGGTTTTCTGGTTTTATATGATACCAGTATCTTCACTCCAGCTTTAGAAGTGAGCGTTAGTGTTTTGATGAAATTAGTGCTGTTATTATCACATTAACTTTGACAGCTCTAGTAATTATCTATTCGATTATCAAAATCATTTAGATATGCATGTATCTTCTATCTAATATCTATGACACGGCGTACAGTTAGTTTTCCTGAACTGCAGCAGGTTCTTTCGTTGCTGCAGGGTTTGTTTTTTTGGCACAGATGTCATTTTCTGTTCATTGTGTTTGACTTTACATTTAAAATGCAACACAAATGTATTTACTGTGAACACAACTGTGCGTGTCCTGTTTGTGTATGTAGAGTGTTGTAGCCCAAAGTATTGACTTTTCCCTGTAAACCTGCTGAAATGAGGAAACAGCTGTGTGATACACAGCCTTCAGCCAAACTAAACTGACCCTCTGGTATAGTGAAGTAAGCAGTCAGTGCCAACACAAAGTACAACAAAACAGAGACGTACATACAAGAAACATTTGCAGGGTTGACTGCCATCGTGAAAAACATGTAAACATTTTGACCAGCCAGGCTGACATGATGAAGCAACACAATAACTCGGCTCTGAAGCAGGAATGAAGCGTTTTGGGTGAGTTACGACCTTTTGCAGATATTCAGCAGAGTCGTGATGTCCCATGAAACAGTTGTGACAATTGCACTTACAGTTTAGAGAATATTAAGACTGTTTCAAAAAAAAATAAAAAATAAAAAAATACTGAGCCAAAGCGATTGAGAAAAACTGTAAATAGTGATGGATGCGGAAAAAGAGAAGGATCAATAGGCCCCTATTTGCCCTGATGAGGGTCTATTGTACAAATTAAAAACAGCATACACAACTTCAACACTTTATCAATTTCAAATTTAAATTCATGTCAGTCTAAAGTTGTGTTTTTGATATCAGATTAATGATATATTAGGATTTTGGATTGAAATAAGAGATATTATAGAGGCGTATGATTTGCTGCTGGGGTAAATAAGGGAGTTTTCCAATATATGAACAACATAACGCAACACAAGACAAAATATTTCAATAATTCAGTGAATAACACTAAGTTATTAGGGGGCGGCAGTAGCTCAGTCTGTAGGGAGTTGGCTTGGGAACCGGAGGGTCACCGGTTCAAGTCCCGCCATGGACCAAGAACTGAGTGTGAACTGGTAGCTGGAGAGGTGCCAGTTTACCTCTTGGGCACTGCCGAGGTGCCCCTGAGCAAGGCACCAAACCCCCAACTGCTCGGGGCGCTTGTCAGGAGCAGCCCCCTCACTCTGACGTCTCTCCATTTGATGCATGTATATGGGTCCTGTTTGTGCATGTGTGTGTCTCGGGTCTGCATGTACCGTGTATAAGTAAAACAACAGAGTGTAAAAATTGAATTTCCCCATTGTGGGACAAATAAAGGAATATCTTCTTCTTCTTCTATAACCTCGCAAACAAAACAAACATCTGGGCACATATAGTAGTAAGTAAAATAAGCCACACCAATAAAAAAGAAATGGGAGGACACAATAAATTTCTTTCCATTATTTATTTATAAACATTAAAGATTAATTCATAAAACTTAATTATAATTACCTTGGTAATTATTATTATTTTTCTGACGTTGTTCGTCATTCATTTTAACCTTTCATAAAACAATGAAAATGATTTATTCTCTTTTTATTGAGATCGGTTAGCTAATATCCACCTATAGTCTCTTAGGAATGTTTCTTTTTTTTCTTTTTAAACATGAAAGATAATTAACATTAATATTGCTAATAATAATTTTTCTATCGTCACATAATTTCATTTATATTTCAGTTTTTGCTTGTTAATACATTTGAAAAAAATCTAAAACTGTTTCCACCGTGTCATTACGGTTTATTGCGTGTAGATGAGGGGAAAAAAATAATTTAAATAATTTTAGCAACATAACAAAATGCTGTACGTATCCGTAGCATGGCCATTAATGCAGTGATCTTTTCTGGAATATAGTTTTTGTTGTGCAGTTATTGAGAAGTGTCACTCAAGTCAAGAAACGAACAGAGCTTTTGCTTATTGTTACTGAAATTGGAGTTTGAGCTTCACTGTGCAGAACGACGACTGAACAAATTCATCTGCTGGAGGAGGAAAGTTTCTCAGAGCTTCTCGCCTTAAATCTGACTTTAACATGTGAGAGCAGGATTTTATCACATCTCAGCTAGTTTGGAGCTAATCATGGTCCAGTATGCAGTTTGCATATTTACTGGTTTACTGGTGATAAACTGAGAATGAACTTCAGGAGGAGACATCTTGTGTCCAGCATTAATATTTGCATATTTATAGCTTTTAGATGTTTCAAGGAGAGGAGGAGATGTAATTTTAGTACCAGACACAGATTATTATTCAAAGAAGTGTCTTAATATGTGTCTGGAGGTGATCTGTATCTTTTCTGTTCACCATATGTTTTGCATCAGAAACACACGATCCTTTCTTTCCCGCTTGCTGCAGAGCTACATGTTTTTTTGTTTTCCGTCAGGTGGTCGGAGTCGTGGACCCCCGTATGGGCGAGGAGGTCTGTGCCTGTATCAAACTGGTAGATGGAGAGGACTGCACTCCCGAAGAAATCAAAGCTTACTGCAAAGGACAGGTGAGGCCCAACGCCTTTTTTCTAATATGTCATAATGAGCTGGAATTATTTCACACTTGATTTTACTTTATCTCAAACACATTTGAACGACTCTGCTTCATCTGCTCCTCTCAGATCTCTCACTTTAAGATCCCTCGCTACGTACTATTTGTGTCCAGCTTCCCGCTAACCATCACTGGGAAGGTAAGAGCTCCTATATTCTTATGAATGTATAAATAACAGCTTATTTAGTGTCAAGTATTAGTCAAGTCAAACTATATTATAGCCCAGTATTACAAATCATGCCTCAAAGGGCTGTTGTGTAATAAAACTGCGACGATCAACATTAGCAAAAACGTAAGTGTGCATTAAAAATGGAAAAAAAAATGTGCATTTTGAGATCGTAAAGCCTGGCAGGTATATGAGAAGTGACTAGAGGTGATAAGTAGGATGGTACAAGTCTGTGTAATATTAAAGTTAAAAGCATGATCTCGCATGTACGCGGAGCCAGTGTAATGAAACAACAGGGTAGTATGATGGACTTTTCTAGTTTTTCTTTAATATTTAGCAGCATTTTGTACAAGTTGTAGTTTGCAAGGTAACCAGAGACAGAAAAGTGTATTGCAGTAATGAAGCCAAGATTCACTGATACAGATACACTGTTATGACTTTTTTTCCTCATACAGTGCTATAATACGACATTTGTTTGACATACGATACTGTGATTTTCTGCTTTTTATTGACTTAAATATATACACACGATACTATGAATATTTTATGACTTTTTCACATTATACTATACTTTTGTACTTTTTCCGACATACTTTTTTTTGACATTTTATACTAGGATTTTTTTTTTTTGACATACTTTGACATACTATGACTTTTTCATGACTTTTTTTGACATAGTATACTATGACTTTTTGGACTTTTTCCGACAATGAAATTTTTTTTTTTTTTTTTTTTTTTTTTACAAACTATACTTTTTTTGACATACTAGACTATGAATTTTGTACTTAAAAAAAAAAATACTGTGACTTTCATGACTTTTTTTGCCGTACTGTGACTCTCTTGTCTTTTCCCGATGTACTGTGACTTTTTTATGACTTTTTGGCGACATACTATTCTGTGACTTTTGATATAGTATACTATGACGTGCATACAGAGAAAAACTGGTCTGTGATAAATTAGTCCAACACAAGAACATCAGCTCCCCTCTGGTTCTTGTGTTTCTCTCATGGGATGCTGTTAGAAATAATTTACTGTAGACATGGCGTTGTGTTTGAACAGACCCAGACAGGAGGGAAAGGGAGCTATTAGCTGGTCTGCACGCACACCGCGTCCTGTTAGATGAACCCAGAAGGGCGGCAGACCTCGTCCCAAAGCAGCGTATCAGATCAAATCACTCCATCAGAGACTTCACAGTTCATTTTACTTTATTTGTATTCAGTATTACCAGCGTTTTCACACAACATCAACACAGGGGTCATATTTTAAAACCGGTAGACTATTTTTGTCCGATAGTAGACTGTTTCCAGATTGGTGACGCCATAGCACTGCAGGCTGCAGGAGAAGTGGATCCCACCTCCCTGAAGCATTTGACCAATCAGTTGTGTTATGTTTGGGGATGCAGTGTGATGCATCGGGGTGTCCGCAGGCCAGGGATCTTTAAAAAGCTGCAACAATTAAGGCCCTTAAAAAGTATTTCACCCTTTTCACGTATTTCAAAAGTCTTAAACACAAGCTATTAACGTTTGTTTTCTACATGCTATACTATGACTTTTTCGACACGCTATACCATGACTTTTGCCGACACGCTATACCGACTTTTTTCGACATGCTGTACTATGAATATTTTTGACATGCTATACTATGTCATTTTTTTCGACATGCTATACTATGACTTTTCGACATAATGTACTATGAATATTTTTGACATGCTATACTATGACTTTTTTTTGACATGCTATACCATGTCGTTTTTTTGCGACATGCTATACTATGAATATTTTCGACATGTTGTACTGTGACTTTATTCGACATGCTATACTATGACTGTTTTCGACATGCTATACGATAACTATTTTCGACATACTATACCATGACTTTTTTCGACATGCTATACTATGACTTTTCGACATGCTATACAATGACTTTTTCGAGACGCTATACTATGACTTTTGCCGACACGCTATACCGTGGCTTTTTTCGACATGCTATAGTATGACTTTTTTCGACATGCTATACTATGACTTTTTTCGACATGCTATACTGACTATTTTCGACATGCTATACCATGTCATTTTTTTGCGACATGCTATACTATGAATATTTTCGACATGTTGTACTGTGACTTTTTTTCGACATGCTATACCATGACTTTTTCGACATGCTTTCCGATAACTTTTTTCGACATGCTATAGAATGACTTTTTTCAACATGCTATACTATGATTTTTTTTGACATGCTATCCTATGACTTTTTTCGACATGCTATACTATGACTTTTGTCGACATGCTATACTATGATTTTTTTCGACATGCTATACTATGACTTTTGTCGACATGCTATACTATGACTTTTTTCGACATGCTATACCATGACTTTTTCGACATGCTTTCCGATAACTTTTTTCGACATGCTATACTATGACTTTTTTCGACATGCTATGCTATGACTTTTTTCGACATGCTATACTTTGAATATTTTTGACATGCTATACTATGACTTTTGTGGACATGCTATACTATGACTTTTTTCGACATGCTATACTATGACGTTTTTCGACATGCTATACTATGACTTTTGTGGACATGCTATACTATGACTTTTTTCGACATGCTATGCTATGACTTTTTTCGACATGCTATACTTTGAATATTTTTGACATGCTATACTATGACTTTTGTGGACATGCTATACTATGACTTTTTTCGACATGCTATACTATGACGTTTTTCGACATGCTATGCTATGACTTTTGTGGACATGCTATACTATGACTTTTTTCGACATGCTATACTATGACGTTTTTCGACATGCTATACTATGACTTTTGTGGACATGCTATACTATGACTTTTTTCGACATGCTATACTATGACTTTTTTCGACATGCTATACTGTGACTTTTTTCGACATGCAACACTATGACTTTTTTCGACATGCTATACTATGACTTTTTTCGACATGCTATACTATGATTTTTTTCGACATGCTATGCTATGACTTTTTTCGACATGCTATACTTTGAATATTTTTGACATGCTATACTATGACTTTTGTGGACATGCTATACTATGACTTTTTTCGACATGCTATACTATGACGTTTTTCGACATGCTATACTATGACTTGTGGACATGCTATACTATGACTTTTTTTCGACATGCTATACTATGACGTTTTTCGACATGCTATACTATGACTTTTGTGGACATGCTATACTATGACTTTTTTCGACATGCTATACTATGACTTTTTTCGACATGCTATACTGTGACTTTTTTTCGACATGCAACACTATGACTTTTTTCGACATGCTATACTATGACTTTTTTCGACATGCTATACTATGACTTTTTTCGACATGCTATACTTTGAATATTTTTGACATGCTATACTATGACTTTTGTGGACATGCTATGCTATGACTTTTTTCGACATGCTATACTTTGAATATTTTTGACATGCAACACTATGACTTTTTTCAACATGCTATACTATGACGTTTTTCGACATGCTATGCTATGACTTTTTTCAACATGCTATACTATGACGTTTTTCGACATGCTATACTATGACGTTTTTCGACATGCTATGCTATGACTTTTGTGGACATGCTATACTATGACTTTTTTCGACATGCTATACTATGACGTTTTTCGACATGCTATACTATGACTTTTGTGGACATGCTATACTATGACTTTTTTCGACATGCTATACTATGACTTTTTTCGACATGCTATACTGTGACTTTTTTCGACATGCTATACTGTGACTTTTTTCGACATGCAACACTATGACTTTTTTCGACATGCTATACTATGACTTTTTTCGACATGCTATGCTATGACTTTTTTCGACATGCTATACTTTGAATATTTTTGACATGCTATACTATGACTTTTTTTCGACATGCTATACCATGACTTTTTCGACATGCTTTCCGATAACTTTTTTCGACATGCTATACTATGACTTGTGGACATGCTATACTATGACTTTTTTCGACATGCTATACTATGACGTTTTTCGACATGCTATACTATGACTTTTGTGGACATGCTATACTATGACTTTTTTCGACATGCTATACTATGACTTTTTTCGACATGCTATACTGTGACTTTTTTCGACATGCAACACTATGACTTTTTTCGACATGCTATACTATGACTTTTTTCGACATGCTATACTATGACTTTTTTTCGACATGCTATACTTTGAATATTTTTGACATGCTATACTATGACTTTTGTGGACATGCTATGCTATGACTTTTTTCGACATGCTATACTTTGAATATTTTTGACATGCAACACTATGACTTTTGTGGACATGCTATAGTATGACGTTTTTCGACATGCTATACTATGACTTTTTTCGACATGCTATACTATGACTTTTTTCAACATGCTATACTATGACGTTTTTCGACATGCTATACTATGACGTTTTTCGAGATGCTATACTACGACTTTTATGACATACTATACCA
The DNA here is from genome assembly GCA_947000775.1 of Pterois miles. Classification (NCBI taxonomy): domain Eukaryota; kingdom Metazoa; phylum Chordata; class Actinopteri; order Perciformes; family Scorpaenidae; genus Pterois; species Pterois miles. The sequence goes on along the minus strand of CAMQGK010000299.1, from coordinate 18,108,867 downwards.
TGGCTTTTTTCAACACGTTATACTATGACTTTTTTCGACATGCTGTACTATGACGTTTTTCGACATGCTATACTATGAATTTTTTCGACATGCTATACTGTGAACATTTTTGACATGCTATACTATGACTTTTGTGGACATGCTATGCTATGACTTTTTTCGACATGCTATACTTTGAATATTTTTGACATGCTATACTATGACTTTTGTGGACATGCTATACTATGACTTTTTTCGACATGTTATACTATGACTTTTTTCAACATGCAACACTATGACTTTTTTCGACATGCTATACTATGACTTTTTTTCAACATGCTATACTATTACTTTTTTCGACATGCTATGCTATGATTTTTTTCAACATGCAACACTGACTTTTTTCGACATGCTATAGTGACTTTTTTCGACATGCTATACTATGACTTTTTTCGACATGCTATACTATGACTTTTTTCGACATGCTATACTATGACTTTCTTTGACATGCTATACTATGACTTTTTTTCAACATGCTATACTATGACTTTTGTCGACATGCTATACTATGACTTTTGTTGACATGCTATACTATGACTTTTGTTGACATGCTATACTATGACTTTTTTTCAACATGCTATACTATGACTTTTGTCGACATGCTATACTATGACTTTTTCAACATGCTATACTATGACTTTTTTCGAAATTCTATACTATGACGTTTTTCGAGATGCTATACTACGACTTTTATGACATACTATACCATGGCTTTTTTCGACACGTTATACTATGACTTTTTTCGACATGCTGTACTATGACGTTTTTCAACATGGTATACTATGAATTTTTTCGACATGCTATACTGTGAACATTTTCGACATGCTATAGTGACTTTTTTCGACATGCTATACTATGACTTTCTTTGACATGCTATACTATGACTTTTTTTCAACATGCTATACTATGACTTTTTTTTCAACATGCTATACTATGACTTTTTTCGACATGCTATACTATGACTTTTTTCGAAATGCTATACTATGATGTTTTTCGAGATGCTATACTACGACTTTTATGACATACTATACCATGGCTTTTTTCGACACGTTATACTATTTTTTTCGACATGCTGTACTATGACGTTTTTCAACATGCTATACTATGAATTTTTTCGACATGCTATACTGTGAAAATTTTCGACATGCTATACTGTGACTTTTTCGAAGAGCTATACTATGAATTTTTTCGACATGCTATACTATGACTTTTGTCGACATGCTATACTATGACTTTTTTCGACATGCTATACTATGACTTTTTTCGACATGCTATACTATGATTTTTTTCGACATGTTATACTATGACTTTTTTCAACATGCTATACTATGATTTTTTTCGACATGCTATACTGACTTTTTTCAACATGCTATACTATGACTTTTTTCGACATGCTATACTATGACTTTTTTCGACATGCTATACCATGTCATTTTTTTGCGACATGCTATACTATGAATATTTTCAACATGTTGTACTGTGACTTTTTTCAACATGCTATAGTATGACTTTTTTCGACATGCTATAGTATGATTTTTTTAAACATGCTATACTACGACTTTTATGACATACTATCCCATGGCTTTTTTTCGACACGCTATACTATGACTTTTGTCGACATGCTGTACTATGACTTTTTTCGACATGCTATACTATGACTTTTTTCGACATGCTACACTATGACTTTTGTCGACATGCTATACTATCACTATTGTCGACATGCTATACTATGACTTTTTTCGACATGCTATGCTATGACTTTTTTCGACATGCTATACTTTGAATATTTTTGACATGCTATACTATGACTTTTGTGGACATGCTATACTATGACTTTTTTCGACATGCTATACTATGACTTTTTTCGACATGCTATAGTGACTTTTTTCGACATGCTATACTATGACTTTTTTCGACATGCTATAGTATGACTTTCTTTGACATGCTATACTATGACTTTTGTTGACATGCTATACTATGACTTTTTTTCGACATGCTATACTATGACTTTTTTCGACATGCTATACTATGACTTTTTTCGACATGCTATACTATGACTTTTTTCGACATGCTATACTATGACTTTTTTCGACATGCTATACTATGATTTTTTTCGACATGCTATACTGTGAACATTTTCGAAATGCTATAGTGTGACTTTTTCGACAAGCTATACTATGAATTTTTTCGACATGCTATACTTTGAATATTTTTGACATGCTATACTATGACTTTTTTCGACATGCTATACTATGACTTTTTTCGACATGCTATACTATGACTTTTTTCGACATGCTATACCATGTCATTTTTTTGCGACATGCTATACTATGAATATTTTCGACATGTTGTACTGTGACTTTTTTCGACATGCTATACTATGACTTTTTTCGACATGCTATACCATGTCATTTTTTTGCGACATGCTATACTATGAATATTTTCGACATGTTGTACTGTGACTTTTTCGACATGCTTTCCGATAACTATTTTTGACATGCTATAGTATGACTTTTTTCGACATGCTATAGTATGACTTTTTTTTGACATGCTATAGTATGACTTTTTTCGACATGCTATAGTATGACTTTTTTCGACATGCTATACTATGACTTTTTTCAACATGCTATACTACGACTTTTATGACATACTATCCCATGGCTTTTTTCGACACGCTATACTATGACTTTTGTCGACATGCTGTACTATGACTTTTTTCGACATGCTATACTATGACTTTTGTCGACATGCTGTACTATGACTTTTTTCGACATGCTATGCTATGACTTTTTTCGACATGCTATACTTTGAATATTTTTGACATGATATACTATGACTTTTGTGGACATGCTATACTATGACTTTTTTCGACATGCTATACTATGACTTTTTTCGACATGCTATGCTATGATTTTTTTCAACATGCAACACTATGACTTTTTTCGACATGCTATGCTATGACTTTTTTCAACATGCTATACTATGACGTTTTTCGACATGCTATACTATGACGTTTTTCGAGATGCTATACTACGACTTTTATGACATACTATACCATGGCTTTTTTCGACACGTTATATTATGACTTTTTTCGACACGCTGTACTATGACGTTTTTCGACATGCTATACTATGAATTTTTTCGACATGCTATACTATGAACATTTTTGACATGCTATACTATGACTTTTGTGGACATGCTATGCTATGACTTTTTTCGACATGCTATACTTTGAATATTTTTGACATGCTATACTATGACTTTTGTGGACATGCTATACTATGACTTTTTTCGACATGCTATACTATGACGTTTTTCGACATGCTATACTATGACTTTCTTTGACATGCTATACTATGACTTTTTTTCAACATGCTATACTATGACTTTTGTCGACATGCTATACTATGACTTTTGTCGACATGCTATACTATGACTTTTTCAACATGCTATACTATGACTTTTTTCGAAATGCTATACTATGACGTTTTTCGAGATGCTATACTACGACTTTTATGACATACTATACCATGGCTTTTTTCGACACGTTATACTATGACTTTTTTCGACATGCTGTAATATGACGTTTTTCAACATGGTATACTATGAATTTTTTCGACATGCTATACTGTGAACATTTTCGACATGCTATACTGTGACTTTTTTGACATGCAACACTATGACTTTTGTGGACATGCTATGCTATGACTTTTTTCAACATGCTATACTATGACTTTTTTCAACATGCTATACTATGACGTTTTTCGACATGCTATACTATGACTTTTTCAACATGCTATACTATGACGTTTTTCGAAATGCTATACTATGACGTTTTTCGAGATGCTATACTACGACTTTTATGACATACTATACCATGGCTTTTTTCGACACATTATACTATGACTTTTTTCGACATGCTGTACTATGACGTTTTTCGACATGCTATACTATGAATTTTTTCGACATGCTATACTGTGAACATTTTTGACATGCTATACTATGACTTTTGTGGACATGCTATGCTATGACTTTTTTCGACATGCTATACTTTGAATATTTTTGACATGCTATACTATGACTTTTTTCGACATGCTATACTATGACTTTTTTCAACATGCTATACTATGACTTTTTTCGACATGCTATGCTATGATTTTTTTCAACATGCAACACTATGACTTTTTTCGACATGCTGTAGTGACTTTTTTCGACATGCTATACTATGACTTTTTTCGACATGCTATAGTGACTTTTTTCGACATGCTATACGATGACTTTCTTTGACATGCTATACTATGACTTTTTTTTCAACATGCTATACTATGACTTTTGTGGACATGCTATACTATGACTTTTTTCGACATGCTATACTATGACTTTTTTCGACATGCTGTGCTATGATTTTTTTCAACATGCAACACTATGACTTTTTTCGACATGCTATGCTATGACTTTTTTCAACATGCTATACTATGACGTTTTTGGACATGCTATACTATGACGTTTTTCGAGATGCTATACTACGACTTTTATGACATACTATACCATGGCTTTTTTCGACACATTATATTATGACTTTTTTCGACATGCTGTACTATGACGTTTTTCGACATGCTATACTATGAATTTTTTCGACATGCTATACTGTGAACATTTTTGACATGCTATACTATGACTTTTTTCGACATGCTATACTTTGAATATTTTTGACATGCTATACTATGACTTTTGTGGACATGCTATACTATGACTTTTTTCGACATGCTATACTATGACTTTTTTCAACATGCAACACTATGACTTTTTTCGACATGCTATACTATGACTTTTTTCAACATGCTATACTATTACTTTTTTCGACATGCTATGCTATGATTTTTTTCAACATGCAACACTGACTTTTTTCGACATGCTAAACTATGACTTTTTTCGACATGCTATAGTGACTTTTTTCGACATGCTATACTATGACTTTTTTCGACACGCTATAGTGACTTTTTTCGACACGCTATACTATGACTTTCTTTGACATGCTATACTATGACTTTTTTTCAACATGCTATACTATGACTTTTGTCGACATGCTATACTATGACTTTTGTTGACATGCTATACTATGACTTTTTTTCAACATGCTATACTATGACTTTTGTCGACATGCTATACTATGACTTTTTCAACATGCTATACTATGACTTTTTTCGAAATGCTATACTATGACGTTTTTCGAGATGCTATACTACGACTTTTATGACATACTATACCATGGCTTTTTTCGACACGTTATACTATGACTTTTTTCGACATGCTGTACTATGACGTTTTTCAACATGGTATACTATGAATTTTTTCGACATGCTATACTGTGAACATTTTCGACATGCTATACTGTGACTTTTTCGACATGCAACACTATGACTTTTGTGGACATGCTATGCTATGACGTTTTTCGACATGCTATACTATGACTTTTTCAACATGCTATACTATGACGTTTTTCGAAATGCTATACTATGACGTTTTTCGAGATGCTATACTACGACTTTTATGACATACTATACCATGGCTTTTTTCGACACGCTATACTATGACTTTTTTCGACATGCTGTACTATGATGTTTTTCGACATGCTATACTATGAATTTTTTCGACATGCTATACTGTGAACATTTTTGACATGCTATACTATGACTTTTGTGGACATGCTATGCTATGACTTTTTTCGACATGCTATACTTTGAATATTTTTGACATGCTATACTATGACTTTTTTCGACATGCTATACTATGACTTTTTTCGACATGCTATACTTTGAATATTTTTGACATGCTATACTATGACTTTTGTGGACATGCTATACTATGACTTTTTTCGACATGCTATACTATGACTTTTTTCGACATGCTATAGTGACTTTTTTCGACATGCTATACTATGACTTTTTTCGACATGCTATAGTATGACTTTCTTTGACATGCTATACTATGACTTTTGTTGACATGCTATACTATGACTTTTTTCGACATGCTATACTATGACTTTTTTCGACATGCTATACTATGACTTTTTTCGACATGCTATACTATGACTTTTTTCGACATGCTATACTATGACTTTTTTCGACATACTATACTATGATTTTTTTCGACATGCTATACTGTGAACATTTTCGAAATGCTATAGTGTGACTTTTTCGACAAGCTATACTATGAATTTTTTCGACATGCTATACTTTGAATATTTTTGACATGCTATACTATGACTTTTTTCGACATGCTATACTATGACTTTTTTCGACATGCTATACTATGACTTTTTTTCGACATGCTATACCATGTCATTTTTTTGCGACATGCTATACTATGAATATTTTCGACATGTTGTACTGTGACTTTTTTCGACATGCTATACTATGACTTTTTTCGACATGCTATACCATGTCATTTTTTTGCGACATGCTATACTATGAATATTTTCGACATGTTGTACTGTGACTTTTTCGACATGCTTTCCGATAACTATTTTTGACATGCTATAGTATGACTTTTTTCGACATGCTATAGTATGACTTTTTTTGACATGCTATAGTATGACTTTTTTCGACATGCTATAGTATGACTTTTTTCGACATGCTATACTATGACTTTTTTCAACATGCTATACTACGACTTTTATGACATACTATCCCATGGCTTTTTTCGACACGCTATACTATGACTTTTGTCGACATGCTGTACTATGACTTTTTTCGACATGCTATACTATGACTTTTGTCGACATGCTGTACTATGACTTTTTTCGACATGCTATGCTATGACTTTTTTCGACATGCTATACTTTGAATATTTTTGACATGATATACTATGACTTTTGTGGACATGCTATACTATGACTTTTTTCGACATGCTATACTATGACTTTTTTCGACATGCTATGCTATGATTTTTTTCAACATGCAACACTATGACTTTTTTCGACATGCTATGCTATGACTTTTTTCAACATGCTATACTATGACGTTTTTCGACATGCTATACTATGACGTTTTTCGAGATGCTATACTACGACTTTTATGACATACTATACCATGGCTTTTTTCGACACGTTATATTATGACTTTTTTCGACACGCTGTACTATGACGTTTTTCGACATGCTATACTATGAATTTTTTCGACATGCTATACTATGAACATTTTTGACATGCTATACTATGACTTTTGTGGACATGCTATGCTATGACTTTTTTCGACATGCTATACTTTGAATATTTTTGACATGCTATACTATGACTTTTGTGGACATGCTATACTATGACTTTTTTCGACATGCTATACTATGACGTTTTTCGACATGCTATACTATGACTTTCTTTGACATGCTATACTATGACTTTTTTTCAACATGCTATACTATGACTTTTGTCGACATGCTATACTATGACTTTTGTCGACATGCTATACTATGACTTTTTCAACATGCTATACTATGACTTTTTTCGAAATGCTATACTATGACGTTTTTCGAGATGCTATACTACGACTTTTATGACATACTATACCATGGCTTTTTTCGACACGTTATACTATGACTTTTTTCGACATGCTGTAATATGACGTTTTTCAACATGGTATACTATGAATTTTTTCGACATGCTATACTGTGAACATTTTCGACATGCTATACTGTGACTTTTTTGACATGCAACACTATGACTTTTGTGGACATGCTATGCTATGACTTTTTTCAACATGCTATACTATGACTTTTTTTCAACATGCTATACTATGACGTTTTTCGACATGCTATACTATGACTTTTTCAACATGCTATACTATGACGTTTTTCGAAATGCTATACTATGACGTTTTTCGAGATGCTATACTACGACTTTTATGACATACTATACCATGGCTTTTTTCGACACATTATACTATGACTTTTTTCGACATGCTGTACTATGACGTTTTTCGACATGCTATACTATGAATTTTTTCGACATGCTATACTGTGAACATTTTTGACATGCTATACTATGACTTTTGTGGACATGCTATGCTATGACTTTTTTCGACATGCTATACTTTGAATATTTTTGACATGCTATACTATGACTTTTTTCGACATGCTATACTATGACTTTTTTCAACATGCTATACTATGACTTTTTTCGACATGCTATGCTATGATTTTTTTCAACATGCAACACTATGACTTTTTTCGACATGCTGTAGTGACTTTTTTTCGACATGCTATACTATGACTTTTTTCGACATGCTATAGTGACTTTTTTCGACATGCTATACGATGACTTTCTTTGACATGCTATACTATGACTTTTTTTCAACATGCTATACTATGACTTTTGTGGACATGCTATACTATGACTTTTTTCGACATGCTATACTATGACTTTTTTCGACATGCTGTGCTATGATTTTTTTCAACATGCAACACTATGACTTTTTTCGACATGCTATGCTATGACTTTTTTCAACATGCTATACTATGACGTTTTTGGACATGCTATACTATGACGTTTTTCGAGATGCTATACTACGACTTTTATGACATACTATACCATGGCTTTTTTCGACACGTTATATTATGACTTTTTTCGACATGCTGTACTATGACGTTTTTCGACATGCTATACTATGAATTTTTTCGACATGCTATACTGTGAACATTTTTGACATGCTATACTATGACTTTTTTCGACATGCTATACTTTGAATATTTTTGACATGCTATACTATGACTTTTGTGGACATGCTATACTATGACTTTTTTCGACATGCTATACTATGACTTTTTTCAACATGCAACACTATGACTTTTTTCGACATGCTATACTATGACTTTTTTCAACATGCTATACTATTACTTTTTTTCGACATGCTATGCTATGATTTTTTTCAACATGCAACACTGACTTTTTTCGACATGCTAAACTATGACTTTTTTCGACATGCTATAGTGACTTTTTTCGACATGCTATACTATGACTTTTTTCGACACGCTATAGTGACTTTTTTCGACACGCTATACTATGACTTTCTTTGACATGCTATACTATGACTTTTTTTCAACATGCTATACTATGACTTTTGTCGACATGCTATACTATGACTTTTGTTGACATGCTATACTATGACTTTTTTTCAACATGCTATACTATGACTTTTGTCGACATGCTATACTATGACTTTTTCAACATGCTATACTATGACTTTTTTCGAAATGCTATACTATGACGTTTTTCGAGATGCTATACTACGACTTTTATGACATACTATACCATGGCTTTTTTCGACACGTTATACTATGACTTTTTTCGACATGCTGTACTATGACGTTTTTCAACATGGTATACTATGAATTTTTTCGACATGCTATACTGTGAACATTTTCGACATGCTATACTGTGACTTTTTCGACATGCAACACTATGACTTTTGTGGACATGCTATGCTATGACGTTTTTCGACATGCTATACTATGACTTTTTCAACATGCTATACTATGACGTTTTTCGAAATGCTATACTATGACGTTTTTCGAGATGCTATACTACGACTTTTATGACATACTATACCATGGCTTTTTTCGACACGCTATACTATGACTTTTTTCGACATGCTGTACTATGATGTTTTTCGACATGCTATACTATGAATTTTTTCGACATGCTATACTGTGAACATTTTTGACATGCTATACTATGACTTTTGTGGACATGCTATGCTATGACTTTTTTCGACATGCTATACTTTGAATATTTTTGACATGCTATACTATGACTTTTTTCGACATGCTATACTATGACTTTTTTCAACATGCTATACTATGACTTTTTTCGACATGCTATGCTGTGATTTTTTTCAAAATGCAACACTATGACTTTTTTCGACATGCTGCAGTGACTTTTTTCGACATGCTATACTATGACTTTTTTCGACATGCTATAGTGACTTTTTTCAACATGCTATACTATGACTTTTGTCGACATGCTATACTATGACTTTTGTTGACATGCTATACTATGACTTTTTTCGAAATGCTATACTATGACGTTTTTCGAGATGCTATACTACGACTTTTATGACATACTATACCATGGCTTTTTTCGACACGTTATACTATTTTTTTCGACATGCTGTACTATGACGTTTTTCAACATGCTATACTATGAATTTTTTCGACATGCTATACTGTGAACATTTTCGACAAGCTATACTATGAATTTTTTCGACATGCTATACTTTGAATATTTTTGACATGCTATACTATGACTTTTTTCGACATGCTATACTATGGCTTTTTTCGACATGCTATACTATGATTTTTTTCGACATGTTATACTATGACTTTTTTCAACATGCTATACTATGACTTTTTTCGACATGCTATACTATGACTTTTTTCGACATGCTATACCATGTCATTTTTTTGCGACATGCTATACTATGAATATTTTCGACATGTTGTACTGTGACTTTTTTCGACATGCTATACCATGACTTTTTCGACATGCTTTCCGATAACTATTTTCGACATGCTATAGTATGACTTTTTTCGACATGCTATAGTATGATTTTTTTAAACATGCTATACTACGACTTTTATGACATACTATCCCATGGCTTTTTTCAACACGCTATACTATGACTTTTTTCGACATGCTATACTATGACTTTTTTCGACATGCTATGCTATGACTTTTGTCGACATGCTATACTTTGAATATTTTTGACATGCTATACTATGACTTTTGTGGACATGCTATACTATGACTTTTTTCGACATGCTATACTATGACGTTTTTCGACATGCTATACTATGACTTTTGTGGACATGCTATACTATGACTTTTTTCGACATGCTATACTATGACTTTTGTCGACATGCTATAGTGACTTTTTTCGACATGCTATAGTATGACTTTCTTTGACATGCTATACTATGACTTTCTTTGACATGCTATACTATGACTTTTTTCGACATGCTATACTATGACTTTTTTCGACATGCTATACTATGATTTTTTTCGACATGCTATACTGTGAACATTTTCGAAATGCTATAGTGTGACTTTTTCGACAAGCTATACTATGAATTTTTTCGACATGCTATACTTTGAATATTTTTGACATGCTATACTATGACTTTTTTCGACATGCTATACTATGACTTTTTTCGACATGCTATACTATGACTTTTTTCGACATGCTATACCATGTCATTTTTTTGCGACATGCTATACTATGAATATTTTCGACATGTTGTACTGTGACTTTTTTCGACATGCTATACCATGACTTTTTTTCGACATGCTATACCATGTCATTTTTTTGCAACATGCTATACTATGAATATTTTCGACATGCTTTCCGATAACTATTTTCGACATGGTATAGTATGACTTTTTTCGACATGCTATAGTATGACTTTTTTCGACATGCTATACTATGATTTTTTTCGACATGCTATACTACGACTTTTATGACATACTATCCCATGGCTTTTTTCGACATGCTATACTATGATTTTTTTCAACATGCTATACTACGACTTTTTTGACATACTATCCCATGGCTTTTTTCGACACGCTATACTATGACTTTTGTCGACATGCTGTACTATGACTTTTTTCGACATGCTATACTATGACTTTTGTCGACATGCTATACTATGACTTTTGTCGACATGCTATACTATGACTTTTTCCGACATGCTATACTTTGAATATTTTCGACATGCTATACTATGACTTTTGTGGACATGCTATACTATGACTTTTTTCGACATGCTATGCTATGACTTTTTCCGACATGCTATACTTTGAATATTTTTGACATGCTATACTATGACTTTTGTGGACATGCTATACTATGACTTTTTTCGACATGCTATACTATGACTTTTTTCGACATGCTATACTATGACTTTTTTCGACATGCTATACTTTGAATATTTTTGACATGCTATACTATGACTTTTGTGGACAAGCTATGCTATGACTTTTTTTAACATGCTATACTATGACTTTTTTTCAACATGCTATACTATGACGTTTTTCGACATGCTATACTATGATTTTTTCAACATGCTATACTATGACTTTTTTGGAAATGCTATACTATGACGTTTTTCGAGATGCTATACTACGACTTTTATGACATACTATACCATGGCTTTTTTCGACACGTTATACTATGACTTTTTTCGACATGCTATACTATGACTTTTTTCGACATGCTATACTATGACTTTTTTCGACATGCTATACTATGACTTTTTTCGACATGCTATACTATGACTTTTTTCGACATGCTATACTGACTTTTTTTCAACATGCTATACTATGACTTTTTTCAACATGCTATACTATGATTTTTTTCGACATGCTATACTATGACTTTTTTCAACATGCTATACGATGACTTTTGTCGACATGCTATACTATGACTTTTTTCAACATGCTATACTATGACTTTTTTCAACATGCTATAGTGACTTTTTTCGACATACTATAGTGTGAGTTTTTTCGACATGCTATACTATGACTTTTATGACATGCTATACCATGACTTTTTCGACACGCTATACCATGACTTTTGCCGACATGCTATACCGTGACTTTTTTCGACATGCTGTACTATGAATATTTTTGACATGCTATACTATGACTATTTTCGATATGCTATAGTATAAATTTTTTCGACACGCTATAGTATGACGTTTTTAAACACGCTATAGTATACATTTTTTCGACACGCTATAGTTTGACTTTTTCGACACACTATACTATGACTTTTTCTGACATTCTATACTATGTCATTTTTTTCGACATGCTATACTATGACTTTTCGACATGCTGTACTATGAATATTTTTGACATGCTATACTATGACTTTTTTTGACATGCTATACTGACTTTTTTCGACATGCTATATGATGACTTTTTTCGACACGCTATACCATGGCTTTTTTCGAAATGCTATATTATGACTATTTTCGACATGTTATACCATGACTTTTTCGACACGCTATACTATGACTTTTGCCGACACGCTATACCGTGGCTTTTTTCGACATGCTATAGTATGACTTTTTTCGACATGCTATACTATGACTTTTTTCGACATGCTATACTATGATTTTTTTCAACATCCCTATGACGTTTTTCAACATGCTATACTATTAATTTTTTTCGACATGCTATACTGTGAACATTTTCGACAAGCTATACTTTGAATTTTTTCGTCACGCTATACTATGACTTTTTGCCGACATGCTATACCGTGACTTTTTTCGTCACGCTATACCGTGGCTTTTTTCGACATGCTGTACTATGAATATTTTTGACATATTATACTATGACTATTTTCGACATGCTATGGTATAAATTTTTGACACGCTATAGTTTGACTTTTTCGACACGCTATACTATGACTTTTTTGACATTCTATACTGTCATTTTTTGACATGCTATACTATGACTTTTCGACGTGCTGTACTATGAATATTTTCGACACGCTATAGTATGACTTTTTTCGACATGCTATACTATGATTTTTTTCGACATGCTATATACTATGACTTTTTTCGACATGCTATAATATGACTTTTTTCGACATGCTATACTATGACTTTTTTCGACATGCTATACTATGACTTTTTTCGACATGCTATACTATGACTTTTGTCGACATGCTATACTATGACTTTTTTCGACATGCTATACTATGATTTTTTTCGACATGCTATACTATGACTTTTTTCGAAATGCTATCCTATGATTTTTTTCGAAATGCTATACTACGACTTTTATGACATACTATCCCATGGCTTTTTTCGACACGCTATACTATGACTTTTGTCGACATGCTGTACTATGACTTTTTTCGACATGCTATACTATGACTTTTTTCGACATGCTATACTATGACTTTTTTCGACATGCTATGCTATGACTTTTTTCGACATGCTATAGTGACTTTTTTCGACACGCTATAGTATGACTTTTTTAAACACGCTGTAGTATGAATTTTTTCAACACGCTATACTATGACTTTTTTTGACATGCTATACTATGACTTTTTTCGACATGCTATACTATGACTTTTTGAACATGCTATACTATGATTTTTTTCAACATGCTACACTGTGACGTTTTTCGACATGCTATACTGTGAATATTTTGGAAATGCTATAGTGACTTTTTTCGACATACTATACTATGACTTTTTCGAGATGCTATACTCTGATTTTCAAAACGTCAAATTTTTTTGAAATTGAAAAAAAAACCATGAAAACGGTCGTATTATAGCATGTAGAATGATTATATGGTGAGCAAAAGTCATTTCGTGAAATGTTGGAAAATCTTACAAAAAAAACGCCATAGTATAGTATGTCGAAATTTTTTGACGAAAATGTCAAATTTTTTTGATGTTGAAAAAAACCAAGAAAACAGTCGTATTATAGCATGTAGAATGATTATATGGTGAGCAAAAGTCATTTCGTGAAATGTTGGAAAATCTTACAAAAAAAACGCCATAGTATAGTATGTCGAAATTTTTCGTTGAAAATGACAATTTTTTTTTAAGTTAAAAAAAAACCTATAAAACGGTCGTAATTAAGCATGTAGAATGATTCTGTGGTGAGCAAAAGTCATTTCGTGAAATGTTAGAAAATTTTACCAAAAAAAACGCCACAGTATAGCATGTCGAAATTTTTCGATGAAAACGTCAAATTTTTTTGAAGTTGAAAAAAACCATGAAAACATTCGTATTACAGCCTTTCGAATGATTCTATGGTGAACAAAAGTCGTTTCGTGAAATGTTGGAAAATTTTACAAAAAAAAAGCCATAGTATAGTATGTCGAAATTTTTCGATGAAAATGTCAACATTTTTTGAAGTTGAAAAAAACCTTGAAAACATTCGTATTATAGCCTTTCGAATGATTCTATGGTGAGTAAAAGCCATTTCGTGAAATGTTGGAAAATTTTACAAAAAAAAAACGCCATAGTATAGTATGTCGAAATTTTTCGATGAAAACGTCAAATATTTTTGAAATTGAAAAAAACTATGAAAACAGTCGCATTATAGCATGTACAATGATTCTATGGTGAGCAGAAGTCATTTCGTGAAATGCTGGAAAATTTTACAAAAAAAAAAAAAAAACACCATAGTATAGTATGTCAAATTTTTTCAATGAAAACGTCAAATTTTTTTGAAGTTGAAAAAAAACATGAAAACAGTCGTATTATAGCATGTAGAATGATTATATGGTGAGCAAAAGTCATTTCGTGAAATGTTGGAAAATCTTGCAAAAAAAACGCCATAGTATAGTATGTCGAAATTTTTCGATGGAAACGTCAAATTTTTTTGATATTGAAAAAAACCATGAAAACAGTCGTATTATAGCATGTAGAATGATTATATGGTGAGCAAAAGTCATTTCGTGAAATGTTGGAAAATTTTACAAAAAAAACGCCATAGTATACTATGTCGAAATTTTTCGATGAAAATGTCAATTTTTTTTAAGTTGAAAAAAACCATGAAAACCGTCGTATTATAGCATGTAGAATCACTCTATGGTGAGCAAAAGTCATTCCGTGAAATGTTGGAAAATTTTACAAAAAAAAAAAAAAAAACGCCATAGTATAGTATGTCGAAATTTTTCGATGAAAACGTCAAATATTTTTTAAGTTGAAAAAAAACATGAAAACGGTTGTACTATAGCATGTAGAATGATTCTATGGTGAGCAAAAGTCATTTCGTGAAATGTTGGAAAATTTTACAAATAAAAAAAACGCCATAGTATAGTATGTTGAAATTTTTCGATGAAAACGTCAAATTTTTTTGAAGTTGAAAAAAACAATGAAAACGGTCGTATTATAGCATGTAGAATGATTCTATGGTGAACAAAAGTCGTTTCGTGAAATGTTGGAAAATTTTACAAAAAAAAAGGCCATAGTATAGTATGTCGAAATTTTTCGATGAAAACGACAAATTTTTTTGAAGTTGAAAAAAACAATGAAAACGGTCGTAGTATAGCATGTACAATGATTCTATGGTGAGCAAAAGTCATTTCGTGAAATGTTGGAAAATCTTGCAAAAACAACGCCATAGTATAGTATGTCGAAATTTTTCGATGGAAACGTCAAATTTTTTTGATGTTGAAAAAAACCATGAAAACAGTCGTATTATAGCATGTAGAATGATTATATGGTGAGCAAAAGTCATTCCGTGAAATGTTGGAAAATTTTACAAAAAAAAAAACGCCATAGTATAGTATGTCGAAATTTTTCGACGAAAATGTCAAATTTTTTTGATGTTGAAAAAAACCATGAAAACAGTCGTATTATAGCATGTAGAATGAGTCTATGGTGAGCAAAAGTCATTTCGTGAAATGTTGGAAAATCTTACAAAAAAAACGCCATAATATAGTATGTCGAAATTTTTCGATGAAAACGTCAAATTTTTTTGAAGTTGAAAAAAACCATGAAAACATTCGTATTATAGCCTTTTGAATGATTCTATGGTGAGCAAAAGTCATTCCGTGAAATGTTGGAAAATTTTACAAAAAAAAAAAACGCCATAGTATAGTATGTCGAAATTTTTCAATGAAAACGTCAAATTTTTTTGAAGTAAAAAAAAAACAATGAAAACGGTCGTATTATAGCATGTAGAATGATTCTATGGTGAGCAAAAGTCTTTTCGTGAAATGTAGGAAAATTTTACAAAAAAAACGCCATAGTATACTATGTCGAAATTTTTCGATGAAAATGTCAATTTTTTTTTAAGTTGAAAAAAACCATGAAAACCGTCGTATTATAGCATGTAGAATCACTCTATGGTGAGCAAAAGTCATTCCGTGAAATGTTGGAAAATTTTACAAAAAAAAAAAAAAACGCCATAGTATAGTATGTCGAAATTTTTCGATGAAAACGTCAAATATTTTTTAAGTTGAAAAAAAACATGAAAACGGTTGTATTATAGCATGTAGAATGATTCTATGGTGAGCAAAAGTCATTTCGTGAAATGTTGGAAAATTAAAAAAAAAAAAAATGCCATAGTATAGTATGTCGAAATTTTTCGATGAAAACGTCAAATTTTTTTGAAGTTGAAAAAAACCATGAAAACGGTCGTATCATAGCCTTTCGAATGATTCTATGGTGAGCAAAAGTCATTTCGTGAAATTTTGGAAAATTTTACAAATAAAAAAAACGCCAAAGTATAGTATGTTGAAATTTTTCAATGAAAACGTCAAATTTTTTTGAAGTTGAAAAAAACAATGAAAACGGTCGTATTATAGCATGTAGAATGATTCTATGGTGAGCAGAAGTCATTTCGTGAAATCTTGGAAAATCTTACAAAAAAAACGCCATAGTATAGTATGTCGAAATTTTTCGATGAAAACGTCAAATATTTTTGAAATTGAAAAAAACTATGAAAACGGTCGTAGTATAGCATGTACAATGATTCTATGGTGAGCAAAAGTCATTTCGTGAAATGTTGGAAAATTTTACAAAAAAAACGCCATAGTATAGTATGTCGAAATTTTTCGATGAAAACGTCAAATTTTTTTGAAATTGAAAAAAACTATGGAAACAGTCGCATTATAGCATGTAGAATGATTCTATCGTGAGCAAAAGTCATTTCGTGAAATGTTGGAAAATTTAAAAAAAAAAAAAATGCCATAGTATAGTATGTCGAAATTTTTCGATGAAAACATCAAATTTTTTTGATGTTGAAAAAAACCATGAAAACGGTCGTATTATAGCCTTTCGAATGATTCTATGGTGAACAAAAGTCGTTTCGTGAAATCTTGTAAAATCTTACAAAAAAAAGCCATAGTATAGTATGTCGAAATTTTTCGATGAAAACATCGACATTTTTTGAAGTTGAAAAAAACCATGAAAACATTCGTATTATAGCCTTTCGAATGATTCTATTGTGAGTAAAAGCCATTTCGTGAAATGTTGGAAAATTTTACAAAAAAAACGCCATAGTATAGTATGTTGAAATTTTTCGATGAAGACGTGAAATGTTTTTGATGTTGAAAAAAAACATGAAAACGGTGGTATTATAGTACGTACAATGATTCTATGGTGAGCAAAAGTCATTTCGTGAAATGTTGGAAAATTTTACAAAAAAAACGCCATAGTATAGTATGCCGAAATTTTTCGATGAAAACGTCAAATATTTTTGAAATTGAAAAAAACTATGAAAAGAGTCGCATTATAGCATGTACAATGATTCTATGGTGAGCAGAAGTCATTTCGTGAAATGCTGGAAAATTTTACAAAAAAAAAAAAAAAAACGCCATAGTATAGTATGTCGAAATTTTTCAATGAAAACGTCAAATTTTTTTGAAGTAAAAAAAAACAATGAAAACGGTCGTATTATAGCATGTAGAATGATTCTATGGTGAGCAAAAGTCTTTTCGTGAAATGTAGGAAAATTTTACAAAAAAAACGCCATAGTATACTATGTCGAAATTTTTCGATGAAAATGTCAATTTTTTTTTAAGTTGAAAAAAACCATGAAAACCGTCGTATTATAGCATGTAGAATCACTCTATGGTGAGCAAAAGTCATTCCGTGAAATGTTGGAAAATTTTACAAAAAAAAAAAAAAACGCCATAGTATAGTATGTCGAAATTTTTCGATGAAAACGTCAAATATTTTTTAAGTTGAAAAAAAACATGAAAACGGTTGTATTATAGCATGTAGAATGATTCTATGGTGAGCAAAAGTCATTTCGTGAAATGTTGGAAAATTAAAAAAAAAAAAAAATGCCATAGTATAGTATGTCGAAATTTTTCGATGAAAACGTCAAATTTTTTTGAAGTTGAAAAAAACCATGAAAACGGTCGTATCATAGCCTTTCGAATGATTCTATGGTGAGCAAAAGTCATTTCGTGAAATTTTGGAAAATTTTACAAATAAAAAAAACGCCAAAGTATAGTATGTTGAAATTTTTCAATGAAAACGTCAAATTTTTTTGAAGTTGAAAAAAACCATGAAAACATTCGTATTATAGCCTTTCGAATGATTCTATGGTGAGTAAAAGCCATTTCGTGAAATGTTGGAAAATTTTACAAAAAAAACGCCATAGTATAGTATGTCGAAATTTTTCGATGAAAACGTCAAATTTTTTTGAAATTGAAAAAAACTATGGAAACAGTCGCATTATAGCATGTAGAATGATTCTATCGTGAGCAAAAGTCATTTCGTGAAATGTTGGAAAATTTAAAAAAAAAAAAAATGCCATAGTATAGTATGTCGAAATTTTTCGATGAAAACATCAAATTTTTTTGATGTTGAAAAAAAAACCATGAAAACGGTCGTATTATAGCCTTTCGAATGATTCTATGGTGAACAAAAGTCGTTTCGTGAAATCTTGTAAAATCTTACAAAAAAAAGCCATAGTATAGTATGTCGAAATTTTTCGATGAAAACATCGACATTTTTTGAAGTTGAAAAAAACCATGAAAACATTCGTATTATAGCCTTTCGAATGATTCTATTGTGAGTAAAAGCCATTTCGTGAAATGTTGGAAAATTTTACAAAAAAAACGCCATAGTATAGTATGTTGAAATTTTTCGATGAAGACGTGAAATGTTTTTGATGTTGAAAAAAAACATGAAAACGGTGGTATTATAGTACGTACAATGATTCTATGGTGAGCAAAAGTCATTTCGTGAAATGTTGGAAAATTTTACAAAAAAAACGCCATAGTATAGTATGCCGAAATTTTTCGATGAAAACGTCAAATATTTTTGAAATTGAAAAAAACTATGAAAAGAGTCGCATTATAGCATGTACAATGATTCTATGGTGAGCAGAAGTCATTTCGTGAAATGCTGGAAAATTTTACAAAAAAAAAAAAAAAAACGCCATAGTATAGTATGTCGAAATTTTTCAATGAAAACGTCAAATTTTTTTGAAGTAAAAAAAAACAATGAAAACGGTCGTATTATAGCATGTAGAATGATTCTATGGTGAGCAAAAGTCTTTTCGTGAAATGTTGGAAAATTTTACAAAAAAAACGCCATAGTATAGTATGTCGAAATTTTTCGATGAAGACGTGAAATTTTTTTGATGTTGGAAAAAAACATGAAAACGGTCGTATTGTAGCATGTAGAATGATTCTATGGTGAGCAAAAGTCATTTCGTGAAATGTTGGAAAATTTTACAAAAAAAACGCCATAGTATACTATGTCGAAATTTTTCGATGAAAATGTCAATTTTTTTTTAAGTTGAAAAAAAACATGAAAACCGTCATATTATAGCATGTAGAATCACTCTATGGTGAGCAAAAGTCATTCCGTGAAATGTTGGAAAATTTTACAAAAAAAAAAAAAAAACGCCATAGTATAGTATGTCGAAATTTTTCGATGAAAACGTCAAATTTTTTTGAAGTTGAAAAAAACCATGAAAACGGTCGTATCATAGCCTTTCGAATGATTCTATGGTGAGCAAAAGTCATTTCGTGAAATTTTGGAAAATTTTACAAAAAAACCGCCATAGTATAGTATGTTGAAATTTTTTTGAAGTTGAAAAAAACAATGAAAACGGTCGTATTATAGCATGTAGAATGATTCTATGGTGAGCAGAAGTCATTTCGTGAAATCTTGGAAAATCTTACAAAAAAAACGCCATAGTATAGTATGTCGAAATTTTTCGATGAAAACGTCAAATTTTTTTGAAATTGAAAAAAACTATGGAAACAGTCGCATTATAGCATGTAGAATGATTCTATCGTGAGCAAAAGTCATTTCGTGAAATGTTGGAAAATCTTACAAAAAAAAGCCATAGTATAGTATGTCGAAATTTTTCGATGAAAACATCAACATTTTTTGAAGTTGAAAAAAACCATGAAAACATTCATATTATAGCCTTTCGAATGATTCTATTGTGAGTAAAAGCCATTTCGTGAAATGTTGGAAAATTTTACAAAAAAACCGCCATAGTATAGTATGTTGAAATTTTTCGATGAAGACGTGAAATGTTTTTGATGTTGAAAAAAACCATGAAAACGGTGGTATTATAGTACGTACAATGATTCTATGGTGAGCAAAAGTCATTTCGTGAAATGTTGGAAAATTTTACAAAAAAAAAGCCATAGTATAGTATGTCGAAATTTTTCGATGAAAACGACAAATTTTTTTGAACTTGAAAAAAACTATGAAAAGAGTCGCATTATAGCATGTACAATGATTCTATGGTGAGCAGAAGTCATTTCGTGAAATGCTGGAAAATTTTACAAAAAAAAAAAAAAAACGCCATAGTGTAGTATGTCAAATTTTTTCGATGAAAACGTCAAATTTTTTTGAAATTGAAAAAAACCATGAAAACGGTTGTATTATAGCATGTAGAATGATTCTATGTTGAGCAAAAGTCATTTCGTGAAATGTTGGAAAATTTTACAAATAAAAAAAAACGCCATAGTATAGTATGTTGAAATTTTTCGATGAAAACGTCAAATTTTTTTGAAGTTGAAAAAAACAATGAAAACGGTCGTATTATAGCATGTACAATGATTCTATGGTGAGCAAAAGTCATTTCGTGAAATGTTGGAAAATCTTGCAAAAAAAAACGCCATAGTATAGTATGTCGAAATTTTTCGATGAAAACGTCAAATTTTTTTGAAGTTGAAAAAAACCATGAAAATGGTCGTATCATAGCCTTTCGAATGATTCTATGGTGAGCAAAAGTCATTTCGTGAAATGTTGGAAAATTTTACAAAAAAAAAAAACGCCATAGTATAGTATGTCGAAATTTTTCGATGAAAACGTCAACATTTTTTGAAGTCGAAAAAAACCATGAAAACGGTCGTATTATAGCATGTAGAATGATTCTATGGTGAGTAAAAGCCATTTCGTGAAATGTTGGAAAATTTTACAAAAAAAACGCCATAGTATAGTATGTCGAAATTTTTCGATGAAGACGTGAAATGTTTTTGATGTTGAAAAAAAACATGAAAACGGTGGTATTATAGCACGTATAATGATTCTATGGTGAGCAAAAGTCATTTCGTGAAATGGTGGAAAATTTTACAAAAAAAACGCCATAGTATAGTATGCCGAAATTTTTCGATGAAAACGTCAAATATTTTTGAAATTGAAAAAAACTATGAAAAGAGTCGCATTTTAGCATGTACAATGATTCTATGGTGAGCAGAAGTCATTTCTTGAAATGCTGGAAAATTTTACAAAAAAAAAAAAAACGCCATAGTATAGTATGTCGAAATTTTTCGATGAAAACGACAAATTTTTTTGAAATTGAAAAAAACTATGAAAAGAGTCGCATTATAGCATGTACAATGATTCTATGGTGAGCAGAAGTCATTTCGTGAAATGCTGGAAAATTTTACAAAAAAAAAAAAAAAACACCATAGTATAGTATGTCAAATTTTTTCAATGAAAACGTCAAATTTTTTTGAAGTTGAAAAAAAACATGAAAAAGGTCGTATTATAGCCTTTCGAATGATTCTATGGTGAACAAAAGTCGTTTCGTGAAATGTTGGAAAATTTTACAAAAAAAAAGCCATAGTATAGTATGTCGAAATTTTTCGATGAAAACGACAAATTTTTTTGAAGTTGAAAAAAACCATGAAAACAGTCGTATTATAGCATGTAGAATGATTATATGGTGAGCAAAAGTCATTCCGTGAAATGTTGGAAAATTTTACAAAAAAAAAAAACGCCATAGTATAGTATGTCGAAATTTTTCGACGAAAATGTCAAATTTTTTTGATGTTGAAAAAAACCATGAAAACAGTCGTATTATAGCATGTAGAATTAGTCTATGGTGAGCAAAAGTCATTTCGTGAAATGTTGGAAAATCTTACAAAAAAAACGCCATAATATAGTATGTCGAAATTTTTCGATGAAAACGTCAAATTTTTTTGAAGTTGAAAAAAACCATGAAAACGGTCGTATTATAGTATGTAGAATGATTCTATGTTGAGCAAAAGTCATTTCGTGAAATGTTGGAAAATTTTACAAAAAAAAAAACGCCACAGTATAGTATGTCGAAATTTTTCGATGAAAACGTCAACATTTATTGAAGTTGAAAAAAACCATGAAAACATTCGTATTATAGCCTTTTGAATGATTCTATGGTGAGCAAAAGTCATTCCGTGAAATGTTGGAAAATTTTACAAAAAAAAAAAAAAAAACGCCATAGTATAGTATGTCGAAATTTTTCAATGAAAACGTCAAATTTTTTTGAAGTAAAAAAAAACAATGAAAACGGTCGTATTATAGCATGTAGAATGATTCTATGGTGAGCAAAAGTCTTTTCGTGAAATGTTGGAAAATTTTACAAAAAAAACGCCATAGTATAGTATGTCGAAATTTTTCGATGAAGACGTGAAATTTTTTTGATGTTGGAAAAAAACATGAAAACGGTCGTATTGTAGCATGTAGAATGATTCTATGGTGAGCAAAAGTCATTTCGTGAAATGTTGGAAAATTTTACAAAAAAAACGCCATAGTATACTATGTCGAAATTTTTCGATGAAAACGTCAAATATTTTTTAAGTTGAAAAAAAACATGAAAACGGTTGTATTATAGCATGTAGAATGATTCTATGGTGAGCAAAAGTCATTTCGTGAAATGTTGGAAAATTTTACAAATAAAAAAAACGCCATAGTATAGTGTGTCGAAATTTTTCGATGAAAACGTCAAATTTTTTTGAAATTGAAAAAAACTATGAAAACAGTCGCACTATAGCATGTAGAATGATTCTATCGTGAGCAAAAGTCATTTCGTGAAATGTTGGAAAATTTAAAAAAAAAAAAAATGCCATAGTATAGTATGTCGAAATTTTTCGATGAAAACGTCAACATTTATTGAAGTTGAAAAAAACCATGAAAACATTCGTATTATAGCCTTTTGAATGATTCTATGGTGAGCAAAAGTCATTCCGTGAAATGTTGGAAAATTTTACAAAAAAAAAAAAAAACGCCATAGTATAGTATGTCGAAATTTTTCAATGAAAACGTCAAATTTTTTTGAAGTAAAAAAAAACAATGAAAACGGTCGTATTATAGCCTTTCGAATGATTCTATGGTGAACAAAAGTCGTTTCGTGAAATGTTGGAAAATTTTACAAAAAAAAAGCCATAGTATAGTATGTCGAAATTTTTCGATGAAAACGACAAATTGTTTTTAAGTTGAAAAAAACAATGAAAACGGTCGTATTATAGCACGTACAATGATTCTATGGTGAGCAAAAGTCATTTTGTGAAATGTTGGAAAATCTTGCAAAAAAAACGCCATAGTATAGTATGTCGAAATTTTTCGATGAAAACGTCAAATTTTTTTGAAGTTGAAAAAAACCATGAAAACGGTCGTATCATAGCCTTTCGAATGATTCTATGGTGAGCAAAAGTCATTTCGTGAAATTTTGGAAAATTTTACAAATAAAAAAAAACGCCAAAGTATAGTATGTTGAAATTTTTCGATGAAAACGTCAAATTTTTTTGAAGTTGAAAAAAACAATGAAAACGGTCGTATTATAGCATGTAGAATGATTCTATGGTGAGCAGAAGTCATTTCGTGAAATCTTGGAAAATCTTACAAAAAAAACGCCATAGTATAGTATGTCGAAATTTTTCGATGAAAACGTCAACATTTTTTGAAGTTGAAAAAAACCATGAAAACATTCGTATTATAGCCTTTCGAATGATTCTATGGTGAGTAAAAGCCATTTCGTGAAATGTTGGAAAATTTTACAAAAAAAACGCCATAGTATAGTATGTCGAAATTTTTCGATGAAGACGTGAAATGTTTTTGATGTTGAAAAAAACCATGAAAACGGTGGTATTATAGTACGTACAATGATTCTATGGTGAGCAAAAGTCATTTCGTGAAATGTTTGAAAATTTTACAAAAAAAACGCCATAGTATAGTATGTCGAAATTTTTCGATGAAAACGTCAAATTTTTTTGATGTTGAAAAAAAACATGAAAACGGTGGTATTATAGTACGTACAATGATTCTATTGTGAGTACAAGCCATTTCGTGAAATGTTGGAAAATTTTACAAAAAAACCGCCATAGTATAGTATGTTGAAATTTTTCGATGAAGACGTGAAATGTTTTTGATGTTGAAAAAAACCATGAAAACGGTGGTATTATAGTACGTACAATGATTCTATGGTGAGCAAAAGTCATTTCGTGAAATGTTGGAAAATTTTACAAAAAAAAAAGCCATAGTATAGTATGTTGAAATTTTTCGATGAAAACGACAAATTTTTTTGAAGTTGAAAAAAACTATGAAAAGAGTCGCATTATAGCATGTACAATGATTCTATGGTGAGCAGAAGTCATTTCGTGAAATGCTGGAAAATTTTACAAAAAAAAAAAGAACGCCATAGTATAGTATGTCAAATTTTTTCGATGAAAACGTCAAATTTTTTTGAAATTGAAAAAAACCATGAAAACGGTTGTATTATAGCATGTAGAATGATTCTATGTTGAGCAAAAGTCATTTCGTGAAATGTTGGAAAATTTTACAAATAAAAAAAAACGCCATAGTACAGTATGTTGAAATTTTTCGATGAAAACGTCAAATTTTTTTGAAGTTGAAAAAAACAATGAAAACGGTCGTATTATAGCATGTACAATGATTCTATGGTGAGCAAAAGTCATTTCGTGAAATGTTGGAAAATCTTGCAAAAAAAAACGCCATAGTATAGTACGTCGAAATTTTTCGATGAAAACGTCAAATTTTTTTGAAGTTGAAAAAAACCATGAAAATGGTCGTATCATAGCCTTTCGAATGATTCTATGGTGAGCAAAAGTCATTTCGTGAAATGTTGGAAAATTTTACAAAAAAAAAAACGCCATAGTATAGTATGTCGAAATTTTTCGATGAAAACGTCAACATTTTTTGAAGTCGAAAAAAACCATGAAAACGGTCGTATTATAGCATGTAGAATGATTCTATGGTGAGTAAAAGCCATTTCGTGAAATGTTGGAAAATTTTACAAAAAAAACGCCATAGTATAGTATGTCGAAATTTTTCGATGAAGACGTGAAATGTTTTTGATGTTGAAAAAAAACATGAAAACGGTGGTATTATAGCACGTATAATGATTCTATGGTGAGCAAAAGTCATTTCGTGAAATGTTGGAAAATTTTACAAAAAAAACGCCATAGTATAGTATGCCGAAATTTTTCGATGAAAACGTCAAATATTTTTGAAATTGAAAAAAACTATGAAAAGAGTCGCATTTTAGCATGTACAATGATTCTATGGTGAGCAGAAGTCATTTCTTGAAATGCTGGAAAATTTTACAAAAAAAAAAAAAACGCCATAGTATAGTATGTCGAAATTTTTCGATGAAAACGACAAATTTTTTTGAAATTGAAAAAAACTATGAAAAGAGTCGCATTATAGCATGTACAATGATTCTATGGTGAGCAGAAGTCATTTCGTGAAATGCTGGAAAATTTTACAAAAAAAAAAAAAAAACACCATAGTATAGTATGTCAAATTTTTTCAATGAAAACGTCAAATTTTTTTGAAGTTGAAAAAAAAACATGAAAAAGGTCGTATTATAGCCTTTCGAATGATTCTATGGTGAACAAAAGTCGTTTCGTGAAATGTTGGAAAATTTTACAAAAAAAAAAGCCATAGTATAGTATGTCGAAATTTTTAGATGAAAACGTCAAATTTTTTTGATGTTGAAAAAAAACATGAAAACGGTCGTATTATAGCCTTTCGAATGATTCTATGGTGAACAAAAGTCGTTTCGTGAAATGTTGGAAAATTTTACAAAAAAAAAAGCCATAGTATAGTATGTCGAAATTTTTCGATGAAAACGACAAATTTTTTTGAAGTTGAAAAAAACCATGAAAACAGTCGTATTATAGCATGTAGAATGATTATATGGTGAGCAAAAGTCATTCCGTGAAATGTTGGAAAATTTTACAAAAAAAAAAAACGCCATAGTATAGTATGTCGAAATTTTTCGACGAAAATGTCAAATTTTTTTGATGTTGAAAAAAACCATGAAAACAGTCGTATTATAGCATGTAGAATTAGTCTATGGTGAGCAAAAGTCATTTCGTGAAATGTTGGAAAATCTTACAAAAAAAACGCCATAGTATAGTATGTCGAAATTTTTCGATGAAAACGTCAAATTTTTTTGAAGTTGAAAAAAACCATGAAAACGGTCGTATTATAGTATGTAGAATGATTCTATGTTGAGCAAAAGTCATTTCGTGAAATGTTGGAAAATTTTACAAAAAAAAAAAACGCCACAGTATAGTATGTCGAAATTTTTCGATGAAAACGTCAACATTTATTGAAGTTGAAAAAAACCATGAAAACATTCGTATTATAGCCTTTTGAATGATTCTATGGTGAGCAAAAGTCATTTCGTGAAATGTTGGAAAATTTTACAAATAAAAAAAACGCCATAGTATAGTGTGTCGAAATTTTTCGATGAAAACGTCAAATTTTTTTGAAATTGAAAAAAACTATGAAAACAGTCGCACTATAGCATGTAGAATGATTCTATCGTGAGCAAAAGTCATTTCGTGAAATGTTGGAAAATTTAAAAAAAAAAAAATGCCATAGTATAGTATGTCGAAATTTTTCGATGAAAACATCAAATTTTTTTGATGTTGAAAAAAACCATGAAAACGGTCGTATTATAGCCTTTCGAATGATTCTATGGTGAACAAAAGTCGTTTCGTGAAATGTTGGAAAATTTTACAAAAAAAAAGCCATAGTATAGTATGTCGAAATTTTTCGATGAAAACGACAAATTGTTTTGAAGTTGAAAAAAACAATGAAAACGGTCGTATTATAGCACGTACAATGATTCTATGGTGAGCAAAAGTCATTTTGTGAAATGTTGGAAAATCTTGCAAAAAAAACGCCATAGTATAGTATGTCGAAATTTTTCGATGAAAACGTCAAATTTTTTTGAAGTTGAAAAAAACCATGAAAACGGTCGTATCATAGCCTTTCGAATGATTCTATGGTGAGCAAAAGTCATTTCGTGAAATTTTGGAAAATTTTACAAATAAAAAAAACGCCAAAGTATAGTATGTTGAAATTTTTCGATGAAAACGTCAAATTTTTTTGAAGTTGAAAAAAACAATGAAAACGGTCGTATTATAGCATGTAGAATGATTCTATGGTGAGCAGAAGTCATTTCGTGAAATCTTGGAAAATCTTACAAAAAAAACGCCATAGTATAGTATGTCGAAATTTTTCGATGAAAACGTCAACATTTTTTGAAGTTGAAAAAAACCATGAAAACATTCGTATTATAGCCTTTCGAATGATTCTATGGTGAGTAAAAGCCATTTCGTGAAATGTTGGAAAATTTTACAAAAAAAACGCCATAGTATAGTATGTCGAAATTTTTCGATGAAAACGTCAAATTTTTTTGATGTTGAAAAAAAACATGAAAACGGTGGTATTATAGTACGTACAATGATTCTATGGTGAGCAAAAGTCATTTCGTGAAATGTTGGAAAATTTTACAAAAAAAACGCCATAGTATAGTATGCCGAAATTTTTCGATGAAAACGTCAAATATTTTTGAAATTGAAAAAAACTATGAAAAGAGTCGCATTATAGCATGTACAATGATTCTATGGTGAGCAGAAGTCATTTCGTGAAATGCTGGAAAATTTTACAAAAAAAAAAAAAAAAACGCCATAGTATAGTATGTCAAATTTTTTCGATGAAAACGTCAAATTTTTTTGAAATTGAAAAAAACTATGAAAACAGTCGCATTATAGCATGTAGAATGATTCTATCGTGAGCAAAAGTCATTTCGTGAAATGTTGGAAAATTTAAAAAAAAAAAAAATGCCATAGTATAGTATGTCGAAATTTTTCGATGAAAACATCAAATTTTTTTGATGTTGAAAAAAACCATGAAAACGGTCGTATTTATAGCCTTTCGAATGATTCTATGGTGAACAAAAGTCGTTTTGTGAAATGTTGGAAAATCTTGCAAAAAAAACGCCATAGTATAGTATGTCGAAATTTTTCGATGAAAACGTCAAATTTTTTTGAAGTTGAAAAAAACCATGAAAACGGTCGTATCATATCCTTTCGAATGATTCTATGGTGAGCAAAAGTCATTTCGTGAAATTTTGGAAAATTTTACAAATAAAAAAAACGCCAAAGTATAGTATGTTGAAATTTTTCGATGAAAACGTCAAATTTTTTTGAAGTTGAAAAAAACAATGAAAACGGTCGTATTATAGCATGTAGAATGATTCTATGGTGAGCAGAAGTCATTTCGTGAAATCTTGGAAAATCTTACAAAAAAAACGCCATAGTATAGTATGTCGAAATTTTTCGATGAAAACGTCAACATTTTTTGAAGTTGAAAAAAACCATGAAAACATTCGTATTATAGCCTTTCGAATGATTCTATGGTGAGTAAAAGCCATTTCGTGAAATGTTTGAAAATTTTACAAAAAAAACGCCATAGTATAGTATGCCGAAATTTTTCGATGAAAACGTCAAATATTTTTGAAATTGAAAAAAACTATGAAAAGAGTCGCATTATAGCATGTACAATGATTCTATGGTGAGCAGAAGTCATTTCGTGAAATGCTGGAAAATTTTACAAAAAAAAAAAAAAAAACGCCATAGTATAGTATGTCAAATTTTTTCGATGAAAACGTCAAATTTTTTTGAAATTGAAAAAAACCATGAAAACGGTTGTATTATAGCATGTAGAATGATTCTATGTTGAGCAAAAGTCATTTCGTGAAATGTTGGAAAATTTTACAAATAAAAAAAAACGCCATAGTATAGTATGTTGAAATTTTTCGATGAAAACGTCAAATTTTTTTGAAGTTGAAAAAAACCATAAAAACGGTCGTATCATAGCCTTTCGAATGATTCTATGGTGAGCAAAAGTCATTTCGTGAAATGTTGGAAAATTTTACAAAAAAAAAACCGCCATAGTATAGTATGTCGAAATTTTTCGATGAAAACGTCAACATTTTTTGAAGTTGAAAAAAACCATGAAAACGGTCGTATTATAGCATGTAGAATGATTCTATGGTGAGTAAAAGCCATTTCGTGAAATGTTGGAAAATTTTACAAAAAAAACGCCATAGTATAGTATGTCGAAATTTTTCGATGAAGACGTGAAATGTTTTTGATGTTGAAAAAAACAATGAAAACGGTGGTATTATAGTACGTACAATGATTCTATGGTGAGCAAAAGTCATTTCGTGAAATGTTGGAAAATTTTACAAAAAAAACGCCATAGTGTAGTATGTCAAAACTTTTCAATGAAAATGTCAAATTTTTTTGAAGTTGAAAAAAAACATGGAAACAGTCGTATTATAGCCTTTCAAATGATTCTATGGTGAGCGAAAGTCATTTCGTGAAATGTTGGAAAATTTTACAAAAAAAACGCCATAGTATAGTATGTCGAAATTTTTCGATGAAAATGTCAATTTTTTTTTAAGTTGAAAAAAACCATGAAAACCGTCGTATTATAGCATGTAGAATGATTCTATGGTGAGCAAAAGTCATTTCGTGAAATGTTGGAAAATTTTACAAATAAAAAAAACGCCATAGTATAGTATGTCGAAATTTTTCGATGAAAATGTCAACATTTTTTTGATGTTGAAAAAAACCTTGAAAACATTCGTATTATAGCCTTTCGAATGATTCTATGGTGAGTAAAAGCCATTTCGTGAAATGTTGGAAAATCTTGCAAAAAAAAAACGCCATAGTATAGTATGTCGAAATTTTTTGATGAAAATGTCAAATTTTTTTGAAGTTGAAAAAAACAATGAAAACGGTCGTATTATAGCATGTAGAATGATTCTATGGTGAGCAGAAGTCATTTCGTGAAATCTTGGAAAATCTTACAAAAAAAACGCCATAGTATAGTATGTCGAAATTTTTCGATGAAAACGTCAAATATTTTTGAAATTGAAAAAAACTATGAAAACAGTCGCATTATAGCATGTACAATGATTCTATGGTGAGCAGAAGTCATTTCGTGAAATGCTGGAAAATTTTACAAAAAAAAAAAAAAACACCATAGTATAGTATGTCAAATTTTTTCAATGAAAACGTCAAATTTTTTTGAAGTTGAAAAAAAACATGAAAACGGTTGTACTATAGCATGTAGAATGATTCTATGGTGAGCAAAAGTCATTTCGTGAAATGTTGGAAAATTTAAAAAAAAAAAAAATGCCATAGTATAGTATGTCGAAATTTTTAGATGAAAACGTCAAATTTTTTTGATGTTGAAAAAAAACATGAAAACGGTCGTATTATAGCCTTTCGAATGATTCTATGGTGAACAAAAGTCGTTTCGTGAAATGTTGGAAAATTTTACAAAAAAAAAGCCATAGTATAGTATGTCGAAATTTTTCGATGAAAACGACAAATTTTTTTGAAATTGAAAAAAACTATGAAAAGAGTCGCATTATAGCATGTACAATGATTCTATGGTGAGCAGAAGTCATTTCGTGAAATGCTGGAAAATTTTACAAAAAAAAAAAAAACGCCATAGTATAGTATGTCGAAATTTTTCGATGAAGACATGAATTTTTTTTGATGTTGGAAAAAAACCAATGAAAACGGACGTATTATAGCATGTAGAATGATTCTATGGTGAGCAAAAGTCATTTCTTGAAATGTTGGAAAATTTTACAAAAAAAAAGCCATAGTATAGTATGTCGAAATTTTTCGATGAAAACGACAAATTTTTTTGAAATTGAAAAAAACTATGAAAAGAGTCGCATTATAGCATGTACAATGATTCTATGGTGAGCAGAAGTCATTTCGTGAAATGCTGGAAAATTTTACAAAAAAAAAAAAACACCATAGTATAGTATGTCGAAATTTTTCGATGAAGACATGAATTTTTTTTGATGTTGGAAAAAAACCAATGAAAACGGTCGTATTATAGCATGTAGAATGATTCTATGGTGAGCAAAAGTCATTTCTTGAAATGTTGGAAAATTTTACAAAAAAAAACGCCACAGTATAGTATGTCGAAATTTTTCGATGAAAACGTCAACATTTTTTGAAGTTGAAAAAAACCATGAAAACGGTGGTATTATAGCACGTACAATGATTCTATGGTGAGCAAAAGTCATTTCGTGAAATGTTGGAAAATTTTACAAAAACAAAAAAATACGCCATAGTATAGTATGTCGAAATTTTTCGATGAAAACGGTCGTATTATAGCATGTAGAATGATTTTATGTTGAGCAAAAGTCGTTTCGTGAAATGTTGGAAAATTTTACAAAAAAAAAAAAAACGCCATACTATAGTATGTCGAAATTTTTTTGATGTTGAAAAAAACCATGAAAACATTCGTATTATAGCATGTACAATGATTCTATGCTGGAAAATTTTACAAAAAAAAAAAAAAAAAACGCCATAGTATAGTATGTCGAAATTTTTCGATGAAGACGTGAAATGTTTTTGATGTTGAAAAAAACCATGAAAACGGTGGTATTATAGCACGTACAATGATTCTATGGTGAGCAAAAGTCATTTCGTGAAATGTTGGAAAATTTTACAAAAAAAACGCCATAGTATAGTATGTCGAAATTTTTCGTTGAAAATGTCAAATTTTTTTAAGTTGAAAAAAACCTATAAAACGGTCGTATTATAGCATGTAGAATGATTCTATGGTGAGCAAAAGTCATTTCGTGAAATGTTGGAAAATTTTACAAAAAAAACGCCATAGTATAGTATGTCGAAATTTTTCGATGAAAACGTCAAATTTTTTTGAAGTTGAAAAAAAACATGAAAACGGTTGTATTATAGCATGTAGAATGATTCTATGGTGAGCAAAAGTCATTTTGTGAAATGTTGGAAAATTTTACAAATAAAAAAACGCCATAGTATAGTATGTCGAAATTTTTTTGATGTTGGAAAAAACCATGAAAACGGTGGTATTATAGCATGTACAATGATTCTATGGTGAGCAAACGTCATTTCGTGAAATGTTGGAAAATCTTACAAAAAAAATGCCATAGTATAGTATGTCGAAAAAAGTCATAGAATAGCGTGTCGACAAAAGTTCTAGTATGGCATGTCGAAAAAAGTCAAAGTATAGCATGTCAAAATAAGTCATAGTATAGCATGTCATAAAAATTCGTAGTATAACATATCGAACAAAATCATACTACAGCATATCGAAAAAAATCACAGTATAGCATGTCGAAAAAAGTCGTAGTATAACATGTCGAAAAAAAGTCATAGTATCGCATGTCTAAAAGAAATCTCACTACAGCATGTCGAAAAGTCGTAGTATAGCATGTCGAAAAAAGTCATAGTATAGCATGTCGAAAAAAGTCATAGCATAGCAAGTTGAAAAAAGTCATAGAAAAGTCATCATATAGCATGTCCAAAAAAATCACTCTACAGCATGTCCAAAAAAGTCATAGTATAGCATGTTGAAAAAAGTCATACTACAGCATGTCGAAAAAAATCACAATATAGCATGTCAAAAAAAGTCATAGCATCGCAAGTCGAAAAGTCATCGAAAAGTCACAGTATAGCATGTCAAAAAAAATCATAGTATAGCATATCGAAAAAAATCACAGAATAGCATGTCGAAAAAAATCACAATATAGCATGTCAAAAAAAGTCATAGCATCGCAAGTCGAAAAGTCATCGAAAAGTCACAGTATAGCATGTCAAAAAAAATCATAGTATAGCATATCGAAAAAAATCACAGAATAGCATGTTGAAAAAAATCACAATATAGCATGTCAAAAAAAGTCATAGTATAGCATGTCGAAAAAAGTCGTAGCATAGCAAGTCGAAAAAAATCATAGTACAGCATGTCGAAAAAAGTCGTAGTATAGCAAGTCGAAAAAAAATCATAGTACAGCATGTTGAAAAAAGTCGTAGTATAGCAAGTCGAAAAAAATCATAGTACAGCATGTCGAAAAAAGTCGTAGTATAGCAAGTCGAAAAAAATCATAGTACAGCATGTCGAAAAAAGTCGTAGTATAGCATGTCGAAAAAAGTCATAGCATGTCGAAAAAAGTCGTAGTATAGCATGTCAAAAAAGTCATAGCATGTCGAAAAAATCATACGAGTGTGTCCAAAAAAATCACAGTAATAGCATAGCATTTTGAAAAATGTCATTGTATAATATGTTGAAAAAAATCACAATCTCGCATGTCAAAAAAAGTCATAGTATAGCATGTCGAAAAAAGTCGTAGCATAGCAAGTCGAAAAAAATCATAGTACAGCATGTCAAAAAAAGTCGTAGTATAGCAAGTCGAAAAAAAATCATAGCATAGCATGTCGAAAAAAGTCGTAGTATAGCATGTCAAAAAAGTCATAGCATGTCGAAAAAATCATACGAGAGTGTGTCCAAAAAAATCAGTGTAGCATGTCGAAAAAAATCACAGTATAGCATGTCGAAAAAAGTCGTAGTATAGCATGTCGAAAAAAATCACAGTATAGCATGTTGAAAAAAAGTCATAGTATCGCATGTCGAAAAAAAAATCATACTACAGCATGTCCAAAAAAGTCATAGAAAAGTCACCACATAGCATGTCGAAAAAAGTCATACTACAGCATGTGGAAAAAAGTCGTGGTATAGCATATCGAACAAAATCATACTACAGCATATCGAAAAAAATCACAGTATAGCATGTCGAAAAAAGTCGTAGTATAGCATGTGGAAAAAAGTCGTGGTATAGCATGTCGAAAAAAAATCACAGTATAGCATGTCGAAAAAAAAGTCATCGTATCGCATGTCGAAAAAAATCATATTACAGCATGTCGAAAAAAGTCATAGAAAAGTCACCATATAGCATGTCGAAAAAAGTCATACTACAGCATGTCGAAAAGTCATAGTATAGCATGTCAAAAAAAGTCGTAGCATAGCAAGTCGAAAAAAGTCATAGAAGTCATCATATAGCATGTCGAAAAAAGTCGTAGTGTAGCATGTCGAAAAAAGTCGTAGCATAGCAAGTTGAAAAAAGTCATAGAAAAGTCATAGTATAGCATGTTGAAAAAAAGTCATAGCATAGCATGTCAAAAAAAGTCGTAGTATAGCATGTCGAAAAAAATCACAATATAGCATGTCAAAAAAAGTCATAGTATAGCATGTCGAAAAAAATCACAATATAGCATGTCGAAAAAAGTCGTAGTATAGCATGACAAAAAAATCACGGTACAGCATGTCGAAAAAAATCACAGTACAGCATGTCGAAAAAAAGTCATAGTGTAGCATGTCGAAAAAAAGTCATAGAATAGCAAGTCGAAAAAAGTCATAGAAAAATCACAGTATAGCATGTCGAAAAAAGTCGTAGTATAGCATGTTGAAAAAAGTCATACTGTAGCACGTCGAAAAAAGTCACACTACAGCATGTCGAAAAAAGTCATACTACAGCATTTCGAAAAATGTCATAGCATAGCAAGTCCAAAAAAGTCACAATACAGTATGTCAAAAAAAGTCCTAGAAAAATCACAGTATAGCGTGTTGACAAAAGTCACTGTATAGTATGTCGACAAAAGTCATGGAAAAGTCATGTCGACAAAATGTTGTAGTATAGCATATCGAAAAAAGTCGTATAGCATGTCGAAAAATGTCGTAGTATAGCATGTTGAAAAAAGTCGTCGTATAGCATGTCGAAAAAAATCACAGTATAGCATGTCGAAAAAAATCATAGTACCATAGTATGTCAAGTCTTAAGAAGTCATAAGACAGTATATCATGTTGAAAAAAGTCATGTCATAAGTCATGTATAGTATGTAGAAAAAAGTCACAGTATATATATAGTATAGTTTGTCGAAAAGTCATAAAAAAACTTAGTATAGCATGTCCAATAAAGTCATAGTATAGTATGTTGAAAATCGTTCTAGTATAGCATGTTGAAAAATCTGCACGACTGATAAGCGTGACAACAGCTGCTCCATAGGTAGAAATCTTGTTTGATAATAATAATTTAATAATCTTGATAATGT
Organism: Pterois miles; assembly: GCA_947000775.1. Lineage (NCBI taxonomy): Eukaryota > Metazoa > Chordata > Actinopteri > Perciformes > Scorpaenidae > Pterois > Pterois miles. The sequence continues at coordinate 18,072,842 of CAMQGK010000299.1, read as the reverse complement.
TTTTTTTACAACCAGTTAAAGTCATTTTTTCTGTCTCTCCTTTCAGATCCAGAAAATGATCCTACGTGGGCAGGCCGAGCAGCAGCTCGGGCTGAAGAAGGAACAATGACGAGCTCGTGTACAGCCATAATACACTGTATATATTTTTTACTGTCAAAAAGACCATGAAAAGACCAAAACTAACAATGAATTCATCCTATTAACAAGTGTTATGTGTATCCAAAGCCTGATATATCTCCTTCTGTGCCATGGAACTCCACTGTTGATGACAACATATGAGTGAGCCTCACTGTTGGACTGGGGAACATGTTCCTTCATTACAATGGTGTCGGTGGCAGGAGCTCACCTCTTTAATCCTTTCAATGCCAGTCACAGACACACACTGTCAAAGCTGTGAAGGATTTCCTTTTGAGTCTGACCAGGCTACATGTCATAGTATAGTAAAATGTCATGTAAACAGTATAATGTCAACAAATGTAATAAATGTTATTTTTAAAAATCATTGTATGGTATGTCATAAAAATGTTGTAAAAAATCATAGTACGGTATGCCATACAAGTTCATTAAAAAAAAACAAAAATCCTAGTGCTGTGCGACATCAAGTCATTCAAAATGCATTAGATTGTGTGTCATTAAGAAAAACATAAAAATATATTTTAAAAAAATATGGCATAGTATGCCATCAGAGGTCGTGACAAAATTGTCATAGTATGTCATAAAAGTTGTAAAATATAGTAAGTCACAGTAGTCATGTTATAGAAAGTGGTGGAAAAAGACAGTACAGTATGTAAAAAAAGTCAGAAGTTCTCAGACTGTCGTATGTCATAGACAGTAATAGTATGTCATAGACAGTACTACTATGTCATAGACGGTAATAGTATGTCATAGACAGTACTAGTATGTCATAGACAGTTATAGTATGTCATAGACAGTACTAGTATGTCATAGACGGTAATAGTATGTCATAGACGGTAATAGTATGTCATAGACGGTACTAGTATGTCATAGACAGTACTAGTATGTCATAGACGGTAATAGTATGTCATAGACAGTTATAGTATGTCATAGACGGTACTAGTATGTCATAGACGGTAATAGTATGTCATAGACAGTAATAGTATGTCATAGACGGTACTAGTATGTCATAGACGGTAGTAGTATGTCATAGACAGTACTAGTATGTCATAGACGGTAGTAGTATGTCATAGACGGTACTAGTATGTCATAGACGGTAATAATATGTCATAGACGGTAATAGTATGTCATAGACAGTACTAGTATGTCATAGACAGTACTAGTATGTCATAGACAGTACTAGTATGTCATAGACGGTAGTAGTATGTCATAGACAGTACTAGTATGTCATAGACGGTAATAATATGTCATAGACGGTAATAGTATGTCATAGACAGTACTAGTATGTCATAGACGGTAATAGTATGTCATAGACAGTACTAGTATGTCATAGACGGTAATAGTATGTCATAGACAGTAATAGTATGTCATAGACAGTACTAGTATGTCATAGACGGTAGTAGTATGTCATAGACAGTACTAGTATGTCATAGACGGTAATAATATGTCATAGACGGTAATAGTATGTCATAGACAGTACTAGTATGTCATAGACGGTAATAGTATGTCATAGACAGTAATAGTATGTCATAGACAGTACTAGTATGTCATAGACGGTAATAGTATGTCATAGACAGTACTAGTATGTCATAGACGGTAATAGTATGTCATAGACAGTACTAGTATGTCATAGACGGTAATAGTATGTCATAGACGGTAGTAGTATGTCATAGACAGTAATAGTATGTCATAGACGGTAATAATATGTCATAGACGGTAATAGTATGTCATAGACAGTACTAGTATTTCATAGACTAATAGTATGTCATAGACGGTAATAGTATGTCATAGACGGTAATAGTATGTCATAGACAGTACTAGTATGTCATAGACGGTAATAGTATGTCATAGACAGTACTAGTATGTCATAGACAGTACTAGTATGTCATGAAGTCATCAACGTCACTAAAAAAAGGTCATACTGTGATTTTGTTAGGACTTTTTTCACCATGCCATAAAAACTCATTAACGTCATTAAAAAATCATAGTAAAGTCATAGTAAAAGTCACAGTTTTGTATTGTATATTTTAAAAAGTCAATTATTAACATCCATAATATGTCATAAAAAGTCAGTGTGTCATAAAAAAAACAGGTGTGTCCACCTGCTGGGCATTTCTGCCCGACTCACCCTGCAGGGTCATCAGACGGGAGTCGGCCTTCACCGGTGTTTCGCTGCTTTAATCCTCCGTCAGGTCCTTTAGAGCCTTCGTCAGCTTAGAGCCTGTTATCCCAGAGACCTCAGGAACGCTGGGTGGATGCACCACTGCAGCATCTGCAGCCACCTTCCTCTGGATAGGTGAACACAATTTAAATGTCATTAAAAAAATAATTATCGTATAGTTGTATGTACAGTTTGTATAGTTGTTGTTTACCAGGAGGTAGTGGGATGTGCGCTCTGCCACCATCGTGAAAACATCTTCAACATGTAGCCGGGCGAAGCCTCTGAATCGGCTGATGTTGTGAAAGTCTTTCTCCTGGTGGTGCTGCTCTGCTCCACGTTAACGGGACGGATTGGGTTTTCCGAACAACGGCCATCAGCTTCCACAAGAGCTTCAGGAGCCTGGGGAAGTTCCTGTATACCCGATAGCATAATATGGCATAAGTCATAATGTAGTGTGTCAAAAAGTCATAAAAAGAGAAGATACAGTATGCCATAAAAAAATAAAAAGAAATCCTAGTATGTCAACAGGTCATAGCATAGTAGGTCATAAAAAACATAAAAAGTCACAGTATAGTATGTAATAACAAATATAGTATAGTCGTAAAAATCATGTCAAAAAGTCATAAAAAGTCATGGTACAGTATATAATAACAAAAATCATAGCATAGTGTGTCATTAAGTCACAGTTCTGTACATAATAAAGTTTTGAAAAAAGTCATGTCATAAACATCATAGTATGTCATAGAAAGGAAAATTTGAAAAAAAAGCCATAGTATATCAAAGTCACAAAAAAAGTAAGTCAGTCTTTTTTAAAATTAAACTATATATATTTGTGATAACAAATATATAGAACAATATAGAATAATAATTGTATCCTTAAACATTTAATAATATTTTAATAATAGGTGTGATAGAAATGTGAACATACGGTATACTGAAGATCAGAGCAGCACTTGGAGATGTTGAACCTCTCAGTTCTCCACAGTTCTTTCTTATCCTGAAAAAAAACTATAAAATTTTTTACATCAACTTGAAATAAACTTTGTACCACATTATTAAAACCAGGAGTGGGTGTTTCTCTTTTTCCGGGAAGAATGAGGGTATTTTTTATTGATGTCGGCGGCAGGTGCTCTCCTCTTAAGCCCTTGGAATGCCATTCAGAAACACACGCACTGAAAACCAGAACGTTTGTGGCATTTAAAATGAACGAGTATCACAGACACACACACACTTTCAGAGCTGTGAAGAATTTCCTCTGGAGTCTGACCGGCCTACATGTGCAGTCCAACTGACGCTGGGCTGCAGGATCGGATGTCGTCGTCTGTCTAGACCTGAAGGGCTCGGCCCAGAAATAGCTCTTAAAGAGCCCAGAAGAAAACAAACGGCACCCCTGGCTCTTAAGAAGGTACCTCAAGGTTTATTTTGCATTTTTTATTTTACATATTTTGGGGTTTGGATTTATGGTATTCTTACAGAGAGTGCCAAGAGTCAACCAGTTGGCTTTAAAGGGATAGTTCGGATTTTTTGAAGTTGGGTCGTATGAGGAAATTGATCCAGTGTCAGACTTTGATGTTTTCAAGGGTTAGTTCGGATACACAAAAGTCACAATAACACAAACTAACTGATCTGGGTGGCAGCAGATCAGCAACTACTGTGTTCTGTGGGGTAAAATTACTGTTTTTGTCGATGGACTCTGGTAGCTTTGAAGACTGATATAATGACTTCAGTTCCCCATCGGAAAGGGCTGTCTGACAGCGAGGTAAAGTGGTGAAAATGTATAAATATAGTGTACATTTGAGCTGATATTGATTTATTTTAGATGTGCTATTTGCTGCTGCCAATCCACAGCAGTACATTACTTTGTCCCAAGCTGCTACTCGTCTGTTTTCTCTAAACCGCCATCTACTGTAGGTAATGCACTGACTATGGTAACTCATACAACCCCGCTTCAAAACATCCAACCTATCCATTACAGGTGCTCCAACATCTGCCCCGAGTCTTATGAAATCACTTCAAAGCCAAAGGAATGTACATTTTGCAGGAAAATAGGTACAGATAACAATCCTACAGCGAGTCTGACTTTTACAAGGACAACTTGGTCACTTTTCTCGGCACAATTTGTTCATGACAGCTTGGAAGTCAACTACATTGTTTACACACTATTTTGTACCATCAGCCATCAACTGTATTAATAATTTCCAATAAAACAGCAAAATAGCCCTTCACTTCATGTCCCCCTCCTGTGGTAACAACAAGCACAGCACTTAAATTTAAGCAGCCAATCATCTTGTTAGCATGTTTTGCAATACCAAACTCTAGATTACAAGTTCTTAGGCTTTAAAAAATACACTATATGGGGCAAAACTATGTGGAAGATTAAGGCAAATCTTAATGCTACAGAATGAAATACTTTAGACAATAAAAATATCACTTCCACTTTAATGGCAACAGTTTGTCTCTGTCCTCTTTCAATGTGACAATGCCAGCTTGGTGAGTCTTTCCAACAACATGTGAAAATATGCCTCTACATGCTGTTTCCCTCCTCACTGTCTCTAGTTATCCTCCTCATTTCACTATGACTCGCGTCATGTGGTGCATTCAGTGCAAGCAAGGCAGACGGCTGTGGTAATGCTGCTTTTTTTTTTTTTTCTTTCTTGAATACTTTTTTTCTTACTGAATATTAAATTTTAATTAATTTAAAATAATTTTTGCTGCTTTCTTTTTTCCCCACAATCATTTTTTTTTGTCAATTTCATATTATTTTTATATTTGAATATCTGTTGATTTTTTTGCTATTCAAATATATATATGTGAATTTAGAATATTTGTTGACAGCCTTGCAGAGCCCTGACCTCAACCTCATCAAACACTTTTAGGATCAACCATGACACGACTGTGAGCTAGAACTGATCACCAGCATCAGACCTCACTAATGCTCTCGTGTCTGAATGGAGTACGTAAATCTCAGCAGCAGCTTCAACATTGAATGGAAAGACTGAAACTTGAACAGTTGGGGTGTGATGTTTGGGTGCTGGTATATTTTTGGCCATATTGAGTAAAATACTATATTTCTTAAACTCTCAAAGAACCAGCTTGCCCACTTATATACAAAAGCAAGGTATATATACATTTATGTACCTACACAAATCTGTAACTTAGTCCTTGGGCAGCGGGATGCCGACTGCAGTCTGCGGTCCCTGCATCTGCTGCTCCGCCCGGCCCACCTGCTCGTCGGTGCAGCAGTCCTGCAGAAACACAGCAGCCAGGTTGCGCAGGCGGGGGCTCTCTGACAGGGAGAAGCGCAGCATGCACTGCAGGATGGCCGGATCAGTGATCTCAGAGCGTGAAGAGGGCGTCATAAGGTTCATTAGTGTAGTGATGGCTGAAAGGACGGTCTCCTCCCTCTGGCTCGAGAGACAGTTTGTGACCAAGCTGATCCCACTGCTCTGCAGGATAATACGTCGGCATTCAGGGTCCATACTCAGGTTGCACAGCCCCCCTGAGAACACGGCACACACAAAAAGTGAGACAGAATTCACACAATGTAAAAACAATGAGAGGTGACTGATACACACCCATCCCAAACTCCACAAAGTTGTCATTCTCCTCAGTGAGCATGTCCAAGAAGAGGTCGGTGACCTGCAGCTCCCTCAGATACTCTATGTTCTTTGGGTCGTACGCAAAGTTGGCCAGGTTAGCCAGCACCTGCTCCTTTGCCTCTGATGATGTGAAATAAGTTATATAATAAAAGTTAAAATCTGATGAACAAAATCATTAACAACAAATTATAGCCAATATCAGGTTGTCACAAACATGCAGGCATCAGCTCACAAGAAGCTGCAGAACTACTAGACATACTGTCTATTTGAGATCGTTTAGAAACAGTGAGGCCTTTACACAGTCTGCCCACCAGAGAGCGCTGAAACATTTTAACTGTAAAATCAGGGATGAAGTGAGTAGGAGACAAAACTACTATGTTTGTTTAAGATAAGATAAGATGAACCTTTATTAATCCCCGGAGGGAAATTATAAGTTTATTATAAATTTACATTATAAGTGTATGTTAAGAAGCACAACCAGGCTTTTTAACACAATATTATCAATATTGGAATCTGCTTCAAACATTCAGGATGGGTGAAACCATAAAGTCAGCCTGAACTGACATTCTAGGACGTCTCAGTGACAATTTGCATTTCTCACTTCACACAATGAAGCTACCTCCATCTGAATCTGGACAAAACTAAAGAAGTGGTCATCAGCACATCAACCACTGGACTGGACTGAACCATCCACAGTTGATCAGCTTTAACTTGGTCTCCTGAAAGTGTGTTTTAAAGAGTTTTCAGCCTGTTTGGGATAATCTAGGCCAGATTTGACAGTATGGTGGTTTTTGAAAGCGACCTGGGCCAACAATGTGGTCTAGATGCGAAGTTTCCTTTAATTTCCCCGAAATGGACGCTAACTTCAGCGTCGTAGCTAGTTAGCTGTTCGTTAGAGATATCCCAAAGACTCTTTAGAATTTTCATTGAATTTAACTTTTATTGTCCATTAAATAATGGTTATACCGTTTAAAAAGTGTACCCACCATCACTGTCGGTGTCCTGAAACTCCGTGACCAAAGTTTGTAGATATTCAAACCGGTCCGAGCCCTCAGATGAGCTTTTCTTCGACATATTTAGCAGTATTAGCTTAGCATTAGCGACAGTGGTCACTGAAATTGAGACGATAAAAGAAACCAACGTTATTAGATCAAACAAACAAATGCGTTAGCTTAACCCCAGACAGTGTTCTTTCAAACTACACTACGCCCAACACAGCTGGGTTCATTTTTCCGCCACTTCCTGTTTTGGTCCGTCTATTAAATGTGTCCGTACAGCGGCGCGTTTCCCCATTTCCGCCTAAATCTTAATAGTGAAAAAAAATTATAAACATAAAAATAACATATATATATATATATATATAATATCAACTAAGAATCGTCAAGCAACAGCAGTAAGTCATCATATACATTCTCGCACTGGTGGTTAAATATGTACTTTAATTTTTGGGGATAATTTTGGTTCATAAAGTGGGAAACGGAAGTGGTGTTACATGAGTAACTGCACGACAAGAAGGAGGCGTGTAACTAGCAGTAGCTAATGGTCGCTTCAAAGGTCAGCAGACAAATGTAGGTTATTTTTCTGCTTATATTTCGGCCTGTGGCTACGTGACTGTAATTTGGCTATAATGAAGCAACACCAGCTGTCAGCTGCAAAGCGAAGGACGAAACCCATTTTATTTGGGACGCTAATTGTGGGACTAGCCACTGCTTTCTTCAACAGGTAAGTTATGATTTATTGAATGTTTTGTGTGCGTTTCATTATGAAACCTGGAAATGTTAAGTATATCACATTAAAGGGCACCTTCAAGATAATCATGCATCATAACCCTGTTTCTAATGCGCCGTGTTCTTCTTCCCTTTACATACAACTACTGTTCATTATTTTCCCCTTATTAATCAATTTATAAAATTAAAATGCAGACAAACATCTTTCAGCAGCTACATGCAATGTGCATTATAGTGCATACGTAAAATATGTAATACTAGACAGCTATGTTAAACTACACTGTATTGAACATAATGTTAATGGAATCAAATGAACTATAAATTAAAAATAACACCAAATAAATAATAACAGCAAAATTCATTTCAATTTTACTTTATATTTATGTACTAATACAGATTGCGAGCTGCCGAGTTTTCCTCAGGGGATGCGTAAAGTTTATTCTATCTACTCTACTAATTTCCTTGATTAATAATCTGAAAACAAGTCCTGCAGGATTCAGATAATTGTTTTGCACAATATCCAACCTGCATAATTCTGCATAATCTGTGTGTTGATTTAAATTCTATAAAGGGGAAGACTTTGTTTTATCTATGTGAAATGTGTCCATTAAAGGGGCATGATAGTGAGTCAGTATCACACTTTGATAAAGCTTGGTGACATATTTTTCTTTGAAAATGGACAAAAATGAAAGCAGCACGTGCTAAAATATCCTGACTGTTAATCCATATTTATGATTCAAACTCCAAAGACACTTTTCATGATGCAGTCTCTTTCAATAAACCATCTCTGCCTGGTAAATACCAGTCTTTCAATCTTGACACTTCGGTTTTGCAATGCAAGGTTAAAAAAAATTGTCTTCAAACTGAGATGAAACCTTTAAATGTCCTGTTTGGTCCCACTGATGGATCAAAACCAAAGATATTTAGTTTACTGTTAAATAAGGCAAAAAAAAAAAACGCAAATTCTCACATTTGTGAAGCTGGAACCAATACATATTTGGTATTTCTCCTTCAAACAGTTAATCAATTAGTAAAATAGAAGTTGATTGATTGATTTGACTAATTTGTTTCAGCTCTAGTGCATACAGTATATCATCAATGTTAGTAAATTAAATCAGTGCTGCCTAATCGTGAATCCCTCCATCATTCATCAATATATCAATAATGCCTCCTGCTGTTCCTCCCTGCAGACACAGGTTCTTTGAGGATGTGGAGGAGCTCAGGGCTCAGGAGCGAGCGCGCAACGAAGCGAAGAGGGTGGAGGTCTTGGAGAGGAGGATGAGGCAGATAGAGGAGGCCAAGAAGAAGAGAGGAGGGGGGAGCTGAACTGTTACTGACCTCACTGTCGTACGACTCAATTCTTCAGACTCTAAGGATGCGATGTGGACACTACATGTATGTCTTCCTGTACACAGCCTGAAGACATCAGTACTGGAGACATCCGTTTGTCCTGGAAGAGGCCAAACTGTTTGTGTTTTGATGAATGAAGCATTTGTGGATGATTGTTGGATAATTCACACATAAAGAGGAAATGCAATCTACTATTTTGTGTCCGTTTTGAGACGTAAATATTCATAATAATTTGAAGTGCTAACTATCAGCTCCTTTTTCTTGTACTTACATTTTAGCCCACCAGGGTGCAGTATTGATTACTGAACTGAAAGTGGTGCAAATTTTAGCACTTTAATATAAATCAAATATGTTTTACCATGTCTTTTCGTATCATATTCACATGCATGTTGTAAAAATTTAGATTTTTTTCATTTTTCCTTCCTGTTTGCAAACTTAGTCGTCTAATCTCTTACTCTGTTACATTATTGATTTGATATAACTTTGACAAAGACTGGAAAACAAAAGCAAGTTTAAAGAGACTGCTGATTGATTTTCATGTCGCATAGGAACAAATTCAACACTGTACGTTTATAAGATAAATGTAGTGCAGCACAGGTGTAAAGAAACAAAATAAAAACATCAAGTAAATTTAGTGACATTCCACCACTTCACACCAGCGCTGTCGAATCCTCAGCTGTGATGAGATATAGTTGATTTGTGGTAAATAGTATAAATACAAATACAGTATATAAACAAAACTTATGGCGCATTCCTTAAATCTCTTCCTTCAGAGTGCATTTAAAAGCTAATAACAGAGTCAATACTAGTTCTCAATAAATATAACTAGATTTAATTTCCCCCAGTGATGAAAAATTGACAGAAATTGAACCATCAATCTATTTATCATTTGAAGTAATTTGTGAAGGGAAAAAATAAAAATATTTGCTGCTTGAAGCTTCTCAAAAACTGGATATTTTGATTTTACGTCTGCTTTGTTTGACGACGTCATCTTGGGCTCTGAGTCAACATTTTTAAGATGAAATAATTCATCAATTAGTTAAAAAAAAATAGATAAATCGATACTGACAAAAATGCTGCAACTAAGTTATTTTCATCATCGATTTATCCGCTCATTATTTTCTCGATTAATCATAAATGAATGAAAAAAAACGCTCACCATAGTTCCTCAGAGCCTGAAGTGACGTCTTCAAATGGCTTGTTTCTGACCAGTTAACTGAAACTCAGAGAAATTCAACTTATGATTATATAAAAACAAAGAAAAACAAAAGATATTCACATTTGAGAAGCTGGAACCAGAAAAGTGTTTGCATGAAAAATAAACAATAAATAATCAAAATAGTTGTTGATTGATTTTCTGCTGATCGGCCAGCCATCGTAGCTCAAACTGAAAATGAGTGATAGTTTATTTCCTCCACAGTAAGAACTGATTGAAACATTACAAACATAACAGATGGACCAGAATTACACCTTTTATTAAAACATGCCATAAAAGAAATAAATTAAACCCACAAACTATAACAGGTAATATTGCACTTGAATGAAAGAATAAAAGTGAGTTCACACAAAGTCAAAGTGCGTCACTCGTTCATCATGTCCAGAACGGAAAACATGTTGTGTAATAAATCAACTTTTAAAAAGCAGGATAAAACACTCCGACTACAGAATACAAGGATGCTGGTTAACTGGTCTGAACACGATGACAGCATCGCTTACACGGCTGCCTATAAATTACGATCAATATGACCAATACTGTACACATCATGTCACATAGCTCAGAGGATAGACGGTGCGTTTGACTCACTACAAGGACAAAGACTCTCCTTCCCTTCTTTTAAAACAGCTTTGAAGCCAATAAAACGGGTCATGAAATAACAGTTAAAATCACGAGACACCAGAGATAATGTTGAAAAGATTAACCCATTAACATTAATGTTGGACATTTTGAAAACATCAATAACTGATGGAGGCCATGTGGTACACGATGATCCAGGACATCTGCACATGTGCCCTTAAACTGATTATTTTCTATTCACGGTTTCAGCAAGTGGATGAGTGCACTTAAGTCGCCTTAACTAAAGTTATTGCTAGTCAAAGTAGTAAAAAAAGCTGGTAAATAATAAAAAAACATTTTAATTGCATAATATTTCCCTTTTTAGATGATATGGTCCACATATTTCACAAATCAGGGTGAGAGATCCTCGAGGAATCTTTAAATATGTGAAGAGTAGGTCTTTGTACAAGCCAGTGAGCAAACAGCAGATACAGTAACACATGAAATATACAGACAGGGACCCATAATTACAGTGTATCAGGTCAGAACAACAGAGAGGGCCCCGGGGTAACAGTACATCAATGCAGTTTTACAGTATTTGTTTGAGGCCTTCTCTTTTCCCCCCATCAGGAGGTCTGGTGTGGTGGTTTACCGTCACACAGCGAGGGGCACTAAGCCCGGGGAGGAGGCAGCAGGAGGGGCGGTGATGGCTGCCAGGGGTCCCGCTTTCAGTCCGTTCACCGTCCTGCTGCAAAACATAACAGAGTTACGTTAAACCAGGAAAGTCTTAGACAGAACCAAAGAGCGTTGAAGCACAAATCAACCTACGACCAGCTGCTGACAAACTAATATAATGTCTCGATTAAGTCAAAGCCTCCATACCGTTTAACTGAAAGCAGCAATGATGAAACAAGCCAATGTATAGAAGCCCATATGTGCCAGAAAAAAAGTTAGAAATGACAAAAGTAAAAATACTCAAAATTATGAGATATTTTTACACAAAACTAAAGAAGTTTGAAGCAGCTGCTTCTCAGGTCAATAACGAACCATCAAGCTAACCAGCCATCAAACTAAAAGGTGCATCTCTGATACTTAAAGGTGTGATGTGTAGGATGTCTAGTGGTGAGGTTGCAGAATGCAACCAACTGAAACTTCTCCAATGCGCCAAGTGTGAAGGAGAACTATGATGGCCGACACGGAAACATGAACATCCCTGTCTAGAGCCAGTGTTTGGTTTGTCCATTCTAGGCTACTGTAGAAACATGGCAGACACTGAAGAGGACCTGCTTCCTGTCTAGATATAAACGGCTCATTCTGTGGTGACAAAAACACAACAGTCTTAAAGTCAAAGTTACACACTGGTCCTTTAACACAGCAATAATGAAACAAACTGATAAGTATGGAAGCCAATTTCTGCCAGAAAAAGTTAGGAATCTCAAAAAAAAAAAAAATGCTCACAGTAAGTCAAAAATTATGAGACCTTTTTACACAAAACAAACATTTTTTCAAGCTGCTATATCAAAGGTTGATAATAAAACCAAACTCAACCAAAAGGTTTTAGTTAATCTAACAATTCAACAAAAACAAAACGAACTTTAGTGAACAGGTGCATCTTTGTTAGATAATGAAATTTAAAGAATTCAAGTTATTAAAAAAGTGTGATAGGATCTGGCGTCATGCAGTGGTGTGGTTGCAGATTCCAACTGAGTACTCCTCCGCTACCACGGTAACCGAGGTGACCTCAGTAACCACGGTAACGCCGTTCACCTTGATGACAAGCCGTCTTTACCATAATAATGGGAGCACCAGAAGTCAGATGGTTAGTGTTACCACAGTTATACACTCTCACGTTACCGCAGTTTCACAAGCATGTCGGAAAACTACGACGGCCTTCATGTAACGTAAAAACATGAAGGTCTCCCTCTAGAGCCAGTTTGGTTTGTCCATTCTGGGCTACTGTAGAAACATGGAGGTGCAACATGGCGGACTGCGTGAGGAGGACCTTCTCCCTATGGAGATATGAAGGGCTCATTCTAAGCTAATGAAAACACTAATGAAATCATAGTTATTAATATTATAATACATTTCTGCTGATGGATCCCCTAAAATGTTACATGCTGCTCCTTTAAGATATGATGATTTTTGTTATTAAGATTTGCTTTATTAAGTCTTCTATTTTTCCAGTTCTTCAAAAAGGCAAAATAAATATAATGACTGGGGATTTAGTAATATGTTATCGTCTTTGTTTTTCCTTTTTCTGGCAGAATTGGACGTCTACAGCAGAGACAGAGATTGGAAATTAGAGGAAAAACTGCTCAAACTGTCTGATAATCTCTTCCTCCTCATTATCACCACCTCATACCTGGATGACGCTGCAGCTACCAGACAGACACATGACGTGTTTTAAACAAAGTTATGCGTTTGCTGCTAAAAATGAAACTCGAAACCAAAAGCTGGGAGGAAGCTGGCGAGTTAGCCCGACCGACTGGATAAACTGGTTTCTTTTCTGGGTCACAGTCCAATTATGACCAGTATCCCTTGTCTGGTTTAGACCTGAGTCATGACTCTGGAAAGTACCATTCAGAGGATGAATGAAAGCAAATTCTTAAGCTAGATCTGGTGTGAAAACTTTCTATAGCTATACTTTCTATATTCCTCTTATGATACCATAGTTCAGGGAAGATAAACATTTAAATGTCTTTTTATGATTCATAAAAATATGCCAAACTTTTAAATGCATCAGTGTTAAAAAAAGAGCTTTTGCTTTATTTTGGGGGCGGCAGTAGCTCAGTCCGTAAGGACTTGGGTTAGGACGCGGAGGTCACAGGTTCAGGTACCCCATGGACCAAGACCAACTGGTTGCTGGAGAGGTGCCAGTTTACCTCTTGGGCACTGCCGAGGTGCCCCTGAGCAAGGCACCAAACCCCCAGCTGCTCTGGGCGCTTGTCAGCAGCAGCCCCCTCACTCTGACATCTCTCCATTGACGCATGTATATCTACTGTGTGAACAACAGAGTGTAAAACTGAATTTACCCACTGTGGGACTAATAAAGGAATATCTTATCTTATCTTATTACTATAGTCTACAAAGGAAGAAATCAGGAAACATCTGATCAAACAATTTGTACTCAGGTATAAAAGCTCAACACTCATCTCTGCTCTCCTTATACACTATTTTCCTCTAATATTACAGTAAGTGAGACAGAACGCTTTTCTCCAGACCTGCCTGACGGCGAACATAACGAACATCCTGCTCTGAAACCAGAACAGTGACCTTGTTGTTGTGTGCATCTCTATATGCAAACTCTGCCTCCCACAGCAGAAACACTCGACACCACCTCACCGCCAGCCTCACGCAGCCAGTGACGGCTGTCAACAGAGTGATGCAGCAGAAACACTCCACCCATCGACTATATACATAGATTTTTATATATATATATGTTTTTCTTTCTCCTCACCTCACCTCCAAATTTCCTTCAGGGTTTAGTGAGCAAAACATCGTCACTCACACAGACTTAAATTATTTGTGCTAGAAATATTCTCAGCTGTTTTGTTTTATATCTAAGGAATGTGTTTGGGTTATCACGGCCAGCACCGAGCCAGGTAAAACGTCCCTGCTGGCCAGCTGGTGGGCCAGACTAGAGTTGGCAAAAAACGTGTGTTGCTGACTCGATTCTCCTTGAATTCAAGACATAAAATAAACCTCCAGTGTATCGTCATATCATATCATTCTGGGTCCCCGGTCCACTTCTTCAGTCTCCAGTACTTGCTCTAAATATTGTCCTTCACAATAGTCTGTTTTTCTTATTGCCAACAATATCTTGTCTTTCTCTGTGTCCATGAAAATCACATGACTGAGCCTCACTGTGTCACTGGGTGACATCTTCCTTCATCCCCATGAACACACACTGTGGTTTATTATGACCTAATCCAACTGCCACTAATACTCACTAAGAGCACCAGGCGTGGATTCATCTGCCGCAAACTACCAAGATGGCGACGGCAAAAACGAAGATGGTGACGGCCCAAATGGCGAACTTGAGGCTTCAAAACTCTAGTCCACAAACAAATGGGTGAGATGAGAGCCAGAGACGGGGGCAGGGAGGTCAGGAAGTATTGAGATTAACACTAACACATTGTTTTTGTTTTTTTAAAAAAATCTGATTTGTTAACTTTTTTGTCGGCTTCCCTTGGTAAATTTAATTGGTCATCAAGTTTCTCTTCTTTGGGGCTTCTGACAAACATCCCCGACTTCATGCTCATGATGAATTACAAAAAAAAAAAAAGCTTTTTGGTTTAAAATTCAGTTTGTTAATTATAATTAATGGTTAGATTTAGGTGGTTAGCATTGTCGCCTCACAGCAAGAGGGTCGCAGGTTCGAATACGACTTGGGGTCCTTCTGTGTGTAGTTTACATGTTCTCCCTGTGTCAGGGTGGGTTTTCTCCGGGTTCTCCGGCTTCCTCCCACAGTCCAAAGACATGCAGGTTAATTGATGACTAAATTGCCGTGTGAATGTCTGTCTCTATGTGGCGACCTGTCCAGGGTGAACCCCGCCTTCGCCCAATGCCAGCTGGGATCGGCTCCAGCCCCCTGCGACCCCTAACGGGATGAGCAGTTGAAGATGGATGGATGGTTAGATTTAGCAAAACTAAACATATACAACTCACACTAGTAGGGAAAAGATCTATTAGGTCAGCTTAGAGTTAAAAAGACAGCGTGCAAACAACCCAACCACCACCTCCCTTGGACAGTTAGCGACTGGGATGTAACAGCCCGAACTCATGGTTATTTCTATAAGCTCTACATGGGAAAAGACGGCTGTTAAAATCAGCAGCAGCATGCATGAATGAATGTTCCCTGACACACTCAGGTAACAGGAGGAGCTGCTATTACCCAGAATCAATGCAGGAAATGTGACCATCTCTGTCCTGCTGGGAAGAAATGCACACAGATCTCAGATTCTCCTGCTGTGTCATCCACCACATATCAGACACATATCACATTACTTTTATACCATTATAACACAGCTGAGGCATCCTGTAAACACCTCTGACTGGAACTAGACTGTGACATAACACCACAAGACGTCACTAATCATCCCTCACTAATTACTAAGAGATGAAAGACGATTGAAAGGCATTTGGTTTTTGGTTTCACTCACGCTTTATCAAAATAGGATGCGTGAAGTGACTGCGAGTAGCTGGCGGTGTTCGCGTTGAGCGCGTTGCTGTTGTCCAGAGCGTACGTCTTCCTCGCTTTCTGATCCTTGGCAAAGTTCCTGCAAGCGGCGAGCTTTGACTCCAGAGCCTGTGGTGGAGACACAAACAAACAAAAGATGATGGACAGACGGGGACTTCCCACATCACGCTGGTGATGTAGTGGAAGAGAAAGGGAAAGACCTGAAACCTGGAAACAGGAAGTCAGACGTGGTGACTCACCCCGACTTTCCGAAGTAAATCACTGACGATGTTGAGAGCTGATATTCTGGCAGACGGAGTCAACGGAGAGTTGCTGCCAAAACCGTTTGATAGAACTGAAGAAGAGAGTAAAGAAAACAAATAGTACATGTGTAAATATACACCTCAATCACTCATTTCCTACTGCCTTTCTATTAAACATTTAGTAGTTCACTCTGTGGTGAGCCGTAAAATGACATTTCAGACATTTACTCTGTATGAATCATTATCTTGTGTCATCAATATTATTATTTTAGTAAGGAATACGACAGTGTAAAAATACTCTGTCACAAGTAAAAATCTGCGTTTAAAATAATTCTTGACTAAAAGTATGAAAGTATTAGTATCAAAATGTACTTAAAGTACTCATTCTGCAGAATGGCCCATTTCATACCATCAGGTCACCCTGACTGGTCTGCAGCTCCATACGCAACAAACTGTGATCCACTGTGTGTTCGGACTCCTTTCTATCAACTATTTCAACTGCAGACCAGGATCATCATACAAGAGCTGCAGCTCTGGAGATGCTCTGACCCAGTATTCACTACAAGGGACACCTTTCACATACAAGTAGACATGTGATCTAGGCGTCCCCCAGGGTTCAGAGCTTGGTCCCCTTCTGTTCATCCTCTACCTGCTTTCTTTATTATTATTATTATTATTATTATTATTATTATTATTATCCACAGTTTATATAAAAATACTGATTATAGCAGCTTAAAGAATGTAAAGCCTTAAATAAATATGGTCTAATATAAGATACTAGACATCCTGAGGACGTGTGCAGATTATCTGTTGAATACTGAACATATTTTATAGTGTTTTAGCCCAAATTTATCAAATCATGAACCATTCACTTATGTGCCTGAAATTGGATTTTTAAATGCGACATCCGTCTAATGGTCTAATACGTATTTTTCTCCTCTTCAAGATGACTTTTGCGCCTCCTGAGAGCACCAGGAGAGCTCCTTTTTTCATCACAAGACACAAATACATGAAAATAAACAGCAGAACTCTGGTTGTTTTAATAAAGAACTGCTCAGATTTCCTCGTCTGTATTTACTTGCATGATGAGAGGAAACAGAAGCACTCGAGGGCAGACCGGCTGCAGCTACCTGTTGGGTTGGCAAAGGCGTTGTCCAGACCTTTGCTCAGCGGGGTGGCGGGGAGGGAGAGGGAGGCCTGAACGGCGGTGTCCATCTTCTCGCTGTCCTGCGTGGGCGAACTTGGAGCGGACATCCTGGACACATCGGACTGCCTCTCCCGTACGGCCAGCTCCTGCCGCAAGTCTACGGAAAATAAATTCATAGATAAAGGAACATTTTGTACCTCTTCCCTGGTGATCAGCTAAAGATGCAAACCAAAGAAACAAATCTGTGTGAAAGCTGATATTTTATGGAGGGGAGCTGCAGTATGTTAATGAGCAGCAGCGGTGATCGACAGCGTGGCTCATTAGTAAAACCGAGTCATTAAGCACCTCTGGCTTCATCCTTTAATCGCTGCACAGACACCAGAAGCGACTCCTTCTCATCCAGCTCGCTCTCCAGGAAGGCGTTCCTCTCGATGGCCTGGTTCAGGCGCTGCTCGAAGTTCTCCAGAGACACGATGGTCGCCCTGAGAAAGAGAGTTACAGAGGAAGCACCGAGATTGACATTTCAGTCATGAAACATCCTCTGGGGGGGGGGGACCGGCCTTCCTATCTACTTAATAATGATTATTCAAGTATGAGTAAGGGATCGATATCTGCAGCGCTGACTTTAATCCAGCGATCAATTGAATTTGACCCATTTGCTAATTGAAAAAAAAGACTAGGAATTACAGATTTCCATTACAGTAAACAGGGATCACCAAGCAGCAGATTCAATGAGAGAAAACAGGTTTGAATCAGGTGAAATAATCATTTTGTTCACTCAGTGTCTGTTCTGGATGATCCTTATAATAAAAAGATGATAAAATGATCTGTTATATAGAATACATAGTTAATTTCAATGTTTTTGTCCTTAATAGCTGTTATCAGGCGTAGTTAGAAAATAAATACATAAAGTTTGTATTATACTTATAAAAAATAAATCTTTATTAAATGACACATAAAAATCAAAAATAAAAATAAAAATAGTTTTCATATATAATTTCTTTCATTCTTAATTGTTTCAATCACTGTTTGTAGTGGTTGTCTTTGATTTTTTTAAATTTTATTGTTGTTTTTTTGTTTTATGACAAGGACTGTAAATTAGCTATGGTATGAAGTCCTATACACACAAATGTTAAAACTGTTGTGCAGGAATAAAACAAAAAAAATTAATAAATACATAATGTTAGTCCTGTATTATCCATATAAGAAAGAAGTAATAGTTATTTAGAGATGCATAAAAGTGAGTTTTTATATAACTTTTTCCATGTTGTTCTTAATTGTAGTCATTGTTGTTTTTTTCATTAATAGTTTGCAGAGGTTGTCTGTCAGTGATTTTTATTTCAATTTGATTTTACTAAAAAAGCTAAATCAGGGACAAGCACTGCAAATTAGCTCTAGTCCTCTAAACATTGCATCAGTTGCAGTTTATTTAAATGTATCCCTGTCAAATAGATAAATAAAAATAAATGAATAAATATTATCAGTTGTGTTTTATACTTGTAATAAAAAAAGAAATCAGTATTTAGTGATGCATAAAAGTGAGCTTTTATACAGCATACTGTAGCTACTTTTTCCATCTTTTTCTTCATTGCTGTTTTCAGTCGTTCTTGTTATTTCAGTTATGTTTGTAGTGGTTGAGACACAATATTTGTTAAAGATAAAATGTGTGTCAAACTACCATTTTAAAGGAATTATTGTGGTGCTAATCACATCACATCATTACGTTTTGTATTTAATGTTGGTGAGGACTGCGAGCCCTTCAGACCTTTTGGCTCGCTCCAAGTCGTCGTTGGACTGTTCCAGCTCTCGGACGTATTTGTGGAGCTGCTCCTTGATGCTGCGCGTTTGGCCGAGGTCGTCCTCCAGAACCGAGATCTGCTTGTAGCTCTGAGCGTACTGATGCTCAAACCTCTCCTGAAGAAGAGGAGGAAGAAGCGGGACATTATTGATGACGTGTTTAATCTGGGACTCGTTAAACTCCCGACACACGCCACCTACATGCTTTCATCCATTTTTCAGAGCTCCCTGGTTTTCCTCCTCTGCGCTGTGAGGTGTGACCTATATATCCACCAGCTCCGACACAATCAGCTCAATAAGTCTGTCTGACCTATATCTGCTGTTACTGTGGCGTCTGCCTCAACTGCAGCCACGCAGCCCTCTTTTAACTCATTCAGCACGACAGTAAAAATATATATATTACCGGTACATCATACTTTCTCACAGTACCTAAAGTTCATTTATGATTTATCTTATTTTAATTTATTTACTCTTTGCTCCAGTCTTGTAACGCTAATGTATTATTTTATCATGTTTTGTTTGTTTGTTAAAAGTTCAATAAAACTCTTTAAAAAAGTACCTTAAATGGGATATTTTCAAGAAAACAATAATCTTATCAACATGGGAGTGGGCAAATATGCTGCTATAAAAATGTATGTATATATTTATTATTAGAAAACAATTAACAACCCAAAACAATGACGATGACAGATATTGTCCAGAAACATTCACAGGTACAACATTTAGCATCAAAAATCTGCTCCAATCATAACAGCTGTCAGTGTGTCAGAGTGCTGACTTGACTATGACTTGATCCAGACTGACTGGGACTATCATAAAGTGGGCATGTCTGTAAAGGGGAGACTGGTGGGGACCCAGAGAACCCATTTACATCCACACATCTGGAGGTCAGAGGTCAAGGGACCCCTTTGAAAATGAACTTGATGGTTTTTCCTCACCAAAATTGAACACAAGTTTGCCGCATTATTTAACCTCCTTAATAACAAGCTAGTCTGACGTGGTTGGTACCGATGGATTCATCAGGTTTTGTAGTTTCATATGATACCAGTATCTTCACTATAGCTGTAAAACTGAGCCACTACAGCATCCGAGAGATCGTTTGTGTTAATGTGTTAATGAAATTATTGCTGTTATTATCACATTAACTGTGACAGCCCTAATAATCACCTATTCAATTATCAAACTCATTTAGATATGCATGTATATTCTATAAATATCCATGACACGGTGTGACATGCTGTACTGTGAGGACATACACAGTACAGTTAGTTTTACTGAACTACAGCAGGTTCTTTTGTTGTTGCAGGGTTTGTTTTTCAGATTGGATGTCACTTCCTGTTCACTGTGTTTGACTTTACAGGGAAGGTCAGTATCTCCTCTCTAGCTCTAAAGCTGAGCCACTACAACATCCAGAGGTTCAAACAGAGGCTGGGCCCGATGGCGGCCCATCTGATTTTTAAGAGGTTAATTAAAATTAAAATTATGTTAATGTATTTAAGAAATTAGTGCTGTTAAAAACAATTTGTGTTACTGTTGTGTTAACTTTGACAGCTCCAGTTGTTTTACTTTCTGAAATGTTAACAGTTTCTAAAATACTGTGTTTCCTGAAGTCTTGTTTTTGATGTGGTGCTTTGTGAAATGTTGTGTTTTCAGATTTCTTGATTCATTTGGTGACATTTTCTGTAATGCTGTTGTGTTTTGCACCTCAAAACCACCATAGATTATTACTGGAAACTGTCAACAATGTGTGAAAGGATCTAATAAACACAGAAAACCTTCTCTAAGTTGTGGTTTGTCTTTTCTAAAATGTTCTGAAAAGTCATCTTTTTCTGAAAATGAGTTATGAAAACTGAAGTCACCAGTGGGGGGAAATTACATTAACTGAGCCAACAGTGTATCATGAAGATCACAAACATATTCCCAAAAATAAACAACACAACTGGCTTTTCTATCAGACACAAAGCCAAATATCCAGCTGATGTGGGGAACCTAAAACCTGACAGACTCGTTGGCAGCAACACCTCATCCCTGCTGGAAACATGAACACACTGAATGTGCTTCCCACCTTTCTGCAATTATGGAGCGAGAATAAGACTGAGAGACCAACCTGATGCATTATGTATGAGAGTCGTACAGATCGGCTGCCTCAGTAGTGCTGATATCAGAAAACAACCTTCCTGAGGTGAGATATTTAGATCACATTCAGACTATTCTCCTCATTGAGACCAATGAATCCCGTCATTACTGTCTGAGGCCTCTAATAACAGCTTTACTTCGTTATGCATGGGACGAGGTTTGACCTCACTATTCCTGTGACCTCTGACGTACGTAACCAGAGAGGAAAAGCTGCAGGTGCACAAGAAAAAAAGAAATAAGTGCTGAGTGCATCCAGGGGAGCAGCAGCTGGTACAGCGTGACTTCACGTCCCAAGAGACTGCACTCAAGGACGAGTCGTCATACAAGAAGAAAAAAAGCATCAAATATTAATTTCAAGGGTAAATATGGAGACACGCCATTTATAAGCTCTTGTCTTGACTCTTGTTTGGAGCTCCAGGTGCCAGTCAGGCTCCACAAGACCAGACCACAGCATCACAAAGCGATCCGTTTCAGTCTGAAAAGTCAGCTTTTTAAAAACAACATGGCTCAGTTCAATTTTCTGTTTCGATACAAAACTCCTCATCTCTTCTCTGACGTGATTTTGACATCAGATGATTTGCTGCCAGTCAGGAGCTCAAAACAAGACTTAATACCAACAGAACACCAAGCCCCCAGGAAGAGCGCCGGTCGTTGATCCCAACATGGTCAAACTACTGTTTCATAACAATGTAAACTGACTTTTAAATACATTTCACAAAAACTAACATGCTGCTTCTAAACTGCATGAATACTACTCACACTGAAACCCATATTTCTCCATGTAAACAAATAATTATAAATAAAACAAAGTAAAAACTGACAGTTAAGCTCAATATAGTTTCCTCATAACAGCAGATTTTCTTAAGTAAATCAGATCAGATGAAGAGATCAACAAGTCAGTGACTTATTACAGTAATGTCTTCATCAGCACCACGTACTACTGTGCAAGATGTCAGACCAAGAGTCCACTGATCATTTCATATTATCATCCTCCTGCAGTTACCTTGAGCGTTTCGATCTCATTCTTGAGCCTGTTGTTCTCCGACTGCAGGTCCTTCATACGGTGCTCGGCCTGGCCCAGCTGGGCCTCCAGCTCGGCCTCCAGCTCCCTGCTCCCCTCCTGAAACTCCAGCAGCTCCTCCCGAGCCTCCTGGCAGCTGAGGGCAGACAGAGGAGGAGAAGCCATTAGAAAACGAGTCAAGACACAAAGAGGTCACCGTGAATTCATCAGCACGCACCCCATTTATCTTTATTTCATCTCATGTGGCCACTGGAGCTCTGACCCAGTTACTAGTTCCTCAAACTCAAACCTGGTGTTCTGTCACCTCCAGAGAGGGAGAGGAATCCCTCTTCTGTTGCTCTTCCTGAGATTTCTCCTATTTTTGACCCTGTTTAAGGGTTTTTGGGAGTTTTTCCTTATCTGAAGCTCAGTACGCTGTACAGATTGATTAAAGCCCTCTGAGGAGAAGTGGTGATATTGGGCTATACAAATAAAAGTGACTTCCTCTACATCCAACAACAACAAACAAAAAGTGACATTTCTGTGCATTCAGCTCGACTGATCTCTGACACTTCATTCAGAACAACCACACGGGTCACGTGATCACTGAAACAGCTGGTTACGTAAGTGTCTGTGGATACGGCCGTGGACGAACACACAGACCCAGCTGTCTATAAATGGCAACCATCATGTGGGTGAAAGTGCTGGAGGTGGCACAGAGCCAGAAAACCCATTTACTGTACCACTGCTTGTGTTCAGCCCACTGTGGAAATACTCGCTGTGAGCTGCTTGGAAAAGGTTTGGCTGCAGCTTATGTGCAGACTGCTGCTTTGTGTTCACAGTGATTCAAAATACTCCAGTGCATCTGAATAGTTAATATGACTGAATCCTCAGCGAGCAAACAGACATCTGACAAGATGGAAACGCTTATTAAATGCTCTCAGTTTGACTTTTCTTACCAATTTTGAGGAACATAAATGCTCAGGGCTTTTTAATCAGTTCTAGTTCTATGAGGTTCTTATGGTTCTATGAGGTTCTTATGGTTTACAAAACCAAAATGTACTGAATGCAGTTAAAGTCTTAAAGGTGCAGTGTGGAGGCATCTACAGTGGTGGTGTGTGGTTGCAGACCAACTGAGTGTCCCTCTAGTCCCTTCCCAAGACTGTGGACGTTATTTGCCTCTTCATGGTACGTGTCCACAGGCTCCGTCCTTTCCACACTTCCCATTTATTGTCTATATGAGCAGCCATGCAATAAATCCTGGTAGCGTGGCGGCAGGATTCCAGAGACAGATTGTCATGTAGCCCGCTCCTCATTAGCATTAAGTTGAGATCTCAGCTACTTTACCCAAATCAGGGACGTCAGATGCGACTCGCCGACTCTGGAATTCAACACTGTCAACCGTCAAACCAAATTAGAAGCTCCTAAGTTCTGGCAACAATTGAATCGAAGGCAACTGGACTAGTGGGGACTAGTTAGACTGTAGTGTTACGAACTGATGAAGCCACTTGGATAATGGGCGGTATAAAAACACTTGTATCACCTAGTGTACGTCTCACACAAACAGGATGGATGAAGCTCGACTCCGGAGGAAGCTCATTGTCTACAGACTCTTACATAACTGGGTGTAGGCCTGACAGTGTTTCCTTTATAACAGAGGGTTCAGATTTCAATCAGTGACGTGTTCTAAGGTATGATTTCATCTGGGAGCAGCTAATTTTAACAGCCTTTATAATCATTAAAATGTTGAGTAACAGCACAAACAGCAGCAACATAATAAACCCATTCAAAAGACAGGCGGACAAAGAGACATGAGAGTCTTTTATGTTTAATGTGAAACATGAGCTGTCCTTTTGGGAAATAAAGGGAGAGGTTTCCACCTGAGCTTTCACTGCTTCTCTATTTAAAAAAGCGTCACTGGATACACCAACGCTGGCTTTTGATTGAAACAGTAAGAACGGCTGACTGAAACCTAATAACGAGATAACAGATCAGACATTCCCGAGGTGAATTATTCCCGCCGTGGGGAGCCGTCGTTCCCACGGATGCAAACAGACTGTGCTGTTTCTGTCAGAGCTTGTGATCTACACAGTAAATCAGTGGCACAATCTGGGATTCAAATGTAGGTCCAGTTCATCCCAGAGGTGCTGGATGTGGTTCAGGTCTGAGCTCTGTGCAGACCACTCAAGACCTTCAACACCAAACTGGGAAAAGCATTTCTTCATGGAGCTGGATTTGAGTGGGAGGACATTGTCATGATGAAACAGGAAAGAGAAAAACACAAGCTGTTGCCATAAAGCTGGAAGCTTACTAGAAACATTAAAACACACACACAGCAACCGTAAACTCCTTCTGCAGCCGATAGCTTTATTTTCTGCAATATCGTGTTATATGTAAAACAACTGTGCGTCCTTTTCAAACATTTATAGCGCATGCTGTGCTTTATGTTTTTGTTCTGATGTATCTTAGAAAGCCTTATGTTACACCTTGACCAGGAACTACAGATGAAAAACAGCCTTTTGGCTATTTCCATGTGTATTTATTAATTTGCACTGTCCCTTCTCAAATAAGCTGAACTGAAAGAGACAATATCTTCTGACGCTGTAAAATGTTTGTTTACATCAGTAATTTATTCAAACACTGTGCTTTAAATTATCAGACACACGTGATTATAAGTTATATGTTATGCTCAGACCTACTTTTCTTCCTCTTAATCATATAAAAACTACTGTATTTTTATTGTACTGGCCGCAAAAATGCAAAATCTTACTAAGTATATTGGTCTAATTACCAGTCAAAACATCTCATAACACTAATATTACTGTTACTTAACATAAAATTAAGATTTCAGTGACATATGGACGTTTTTAGACAATGCATCATGAATATCTTATGTGAGCATTACAGGCTTATTATGACACACAACACGTCCTAATACTAGTGAAATAAAGATCAAAATGAGATTTCCAGCTAAGTTCAAGATGTATTTTTTATCATGAAAGGCCTAAATATTACATCTTATGTCAAGACATCTTACCAAGAGAAGTTTCACTTGTTCCTTTGGCTGAATTATTACAAGTGAAAACTCCTCGTATTCATTCTTTCATTCATTCATTCATTCTTGTGTTATTCTTAGATTATTTTCCAGACACACAAACAAGTCAAGTAGATAACTGATGAGATTTTGGTCTGAATTATCCAGTCAGATGGAAAAATTACGAAATATGGCTAATTATTCCTACAGTATACCGCTCGCCCTACGCTAAACTTTTCTTATGGTCAATAAATCCCATAACTCCCAATAAATACCATGAAAAGTCCAAAATTACATGTCTCTCAACAGTTAATGATCTCCAAAGCCATACAGCTTCCTACTGATGTTTATAAATGGTCACAAATATAAAGTATAGTTTGTCTTTTGCTACTCAGACAACTTGATGTTGATGGTTTACGTATTTCAACGGGAGTTGACGATAATAAAAATACCAAAGAGCTGAAACAACATCGTGAAGAAGAGAATCAGAAATATCCACAACATGGGCCTATTTACGTACCCTGCCTTGTACTTGAGGGAAAGAGCCTTCCAGAAGTCAATTTCCTCGTCTTTTGAGGAGAATTTTGGTATTATTTCCGTTTCCATTGCAAACAAATCTGGAGAGGAAGGAAAAGAAAAACAAGAGTGATTACAATGAGATAAAAGATTTAAATGCTTATTTCTACAGAACAGACTTACAAATGAGTGATTCAAACCACATCTGGGACTTAGTATAAAAAGAGCTGCAGAAGCCAGAAACCCTGAAGAGTTTGTGTCACAGATAATCACACACAGAGCCGACAGAGTCTTTATGTTATTAATGGACTAAAACACCTCATACACCTTAGACTGGACTTCTGGATACAATACTGCAGCATTCATTTTAAGCAGGCGCCTGATCAGCCTACAGACTCAACTAAATCCATCCAACCATTCATCTGCAACCGCTTATCATGTTCGGGATGTGTGTCTGGAAAATAATCTAAGAATAGGTTATAAAAACAATGGAGTTTTCACTTTCAGGCATTCAGCCAGTAGAACAAGTGAAACGGCTCTCGGTAAGATGTCTTGAAATAAGATGTAATATTCAGGCCTTTCATGATAAAAATACATCTTGAACTTAGCTGGAAATCTCATTTTGATCTTTATTTCACTAGTATTAGGACGTGTTGTGTGTCATAATAAGCCTGTAATACTCAAAAAAGGTATTCATGATACATACAACACTAATACAGATACTTACTTCACTAGTAATTAGACAAATATATTTGGTAAGATTTTGCATTTTTGCAGCCAATACAATAAAAAACAGTAGTTTTTATATGATTAAGAGGAAGAACTAGGTTTGAGGAGGACAATATGATGTAAATACAAGGCCCATTGTTTTTGGACCATATACATTTGAGGTATAATCACCTGTGTGTCATAATTTAAAGCACAGTGTATGAATAAATTACTGATGTAAACAAACATTTTAGTGTCAGAAGATATTGTCTCTTTTAGTTCAGTTTAGTTTATTTGAGAAAGGACAGGAGCTGGTCCCAGCTGGCACTGGGCGAAGGCGGGTCAACCTGGACAGGTCGCCAGTCTATCACACGGCGCATAGACACAGCAACCATTCACACGCCTTTAGAGTCAGCAATTAACCTGAGTATTCAGACAGTGGGAGGAAACCGGAGAACCTGGAGAAAACCCACATTAACACAGCGAGAACACAGAAGGGGTCCAAGCTGGATTTGGACCTGCGGCCCTCTGGCGAACCACCGACACCACCATGCAGGCCTTAAAGTAAACCCCACATTTAAAAAATAAAACGGTTCCCAGGAGGCGACGTCGTGGCCCGGAGCCTCATTCATCACACCGACTGATGCACTGACACAACCAAACCTCACCGAGAAACCAGCACATTTTAGTAAAGTCCTCTGACTTAAATAGGTTACAGATACAGAGAAGCTAATGACCCAAACAATGTTGGACAACATGTTCGCTCAGGACACACGGTCCTTTTGTCCCGTCTTTGAAACAGGTTTACTTTCATTTGCTTTCCATTGTGTGTGTCCCAGTTGACTTAATGGGAAACCACAAGTTATATACAATCAATTAGTGGCCGACACTAGTGGTGGAAGGTACCTAAGTATAGCTATGTACTTATACTTCACTTGAGTATTTTAATTTTGTGTTGCGTTATACTTCACTACATTTCAGAATCAGGTTTAATGCCAAGAAAGTTTCCACATACAAAGAGTTTAATTTGGTTTGGATGTTTTTCATCCACAGTTCAGGTTGTGAATTTTATCTTTTATAATATTTTTTCGGTGTTATTTTCTGTTTTTATTTTTCCATCTTATTCTTAATGTTATTCATTTTTATTCCTTTGAGCTACATTTCTTGAATGAAAGGTGCTTTACAAATAAAATATATTATTATTAATAACTGTCTATGCACCAAAGTGTTTTGTATGCAGAATACCAGAAAATAACAATATATTAAATATTAATTAAAAAACAATCAAGACCTTAACGCACCATAAAACTAAAACACACCTTGTTGAATTTGTGTGAATCCAAAAACTTGAATATACCTCAATAATTGAGTGAGGTTTAAATTTATGAGAAAGGTGACACAGAGAGGGAGTAAAGGTTGTTTTAGTGTATCTCTATATCAGGTTTAAAAATGTCCACTAGTCAATAAACACATTTAAAAACCACTAAAAGATGAGGAAATATAAAGTGAATTCAACTACTAAGTCAAACAGAAATCTTAATAACCATAAAGAAAGTATGGCTGCTGCCGTCACTGACTTCTACTGTTTGTTCTCCTTCTGTGATTCCCTGAATAATTCAGATTATTCATATTATATTCAACCAGCAGCCTAGAGGAAAACTCAAATCTTATTACAGCAGAGGGAAATAAGACAGCCTATTTTGAGAGGACCTGCTATAAAAAACAATTAAATAGTTAATGAAACATTTTTTTTCATGTCAGCTTGATGTCAGCATGTGAATTTAGAAAATAAAATCAATATATTTCATGTTTAAAAAGGTGGCTAGGTGTAAATAAAGGAAGCTCCTCACCAGACTACACTGTAAAATCTGACGATTTTAACATACTGACATTAATCCCAAAGCAGCCCTGTTGAACACCGATGGCAGCCTAAACTAGAAGACAAATTATAGCATGTTCAAACAAGATAATATATTTAAATGAACGTAATTTAAACAGCGAACATCGGTGCTGAATTATGACATAAAACAGGACCAGAAATGACACCGAGATCAGCGGCTGAAAGCGTGAACATGATGCTGAGCTCAGCTGTCAAATGTGGGCGTCAAACGACCAGCCGAAAGCCGCCGACATGCTGCTTCTACTATCTCCGTTTTACTGCTTTCCTAACGAATATAAAATACATAAATGATAATGCGTTTAGTACCTGAACATCGCCCCAAACAGTGCTGTTTATCGGCCCATCGCTCCCGCTGCTGAGGGCTGCTGAGTCCGACCGTCTGTGATGTCTGATGATCTCTGCTGGCGCCTCTCAGCGGGCATTTAAAGGGCGGTACACCCTAAATATGAATATTACCTCCTCTAATGTGTGCGGCTCAGGTTTAATTAAAGTGGTCAAATATTCAGCTGTTGTAATATGAATCCCTGCTAGGGGGGAAACACGTGGATAATCGCAGTAAAAAGTGGTTAAATAGCGCAGTGACTATCAACAGATTTTAGGGTGGATTTCCCTTGTGGTCAGATGCTATGTTGCGTTCAGGAGCTTCACTGCTGCGCATAAACTGCGCTGAAACAACGCAGCCGATGTTAAATTAGCACCATCTGCTGGTCATCAACTACAATAGTCACTGAAATTAATTTCATAACGTCAGACAGTTTCACACGAAAAAAAATATTCACAAAATGTTTAAATAAAGTTTCATCATATTGTGTACATTTATTGCAGAAATTATTGTTAAATGAGTTTTTTATATTTCTGTCCCCCTTGTAAAAATAAACAGAGCAAGAGGCAGTTTTCACATTATCTACATAATAAAATGCTATAAATATTAAAATTATGAATACAAATAAAGAGGCTTCCCAACCATGTAAAATACAATGACAATTAGCATTGAAACAACAGAGAAATAATCCACCAAACTCTGATTTCCAAACTGTTTATATTTTGGTGGTTTAATGATGAAGCAGACAGCTAAGACATACATTAACATTTCTAAATTGTAACAAGTCAATATAATAGAACATTTTGAATTAGAAAGGCCAAGTAAAATCTGTTTTGGATGCTGAAAGGGTCACAGCAAAAAACTGCACCTTTGTAGACAAATGCTGAACATGAAATCTAAAAAAGTAATCTCTTTATGTTAGAGTATTAACAATAATTTCTGCAAAATACGCTGCAAAGTGGGGAGAATACCTGGAATACATCACTCACAGTTCTTGAAACAAAGCACACACCATCACACAATACTTATATACACTCACACAAAACAGAATGGATGCGTGTAAATCAGCTTAGTCCATGGTGCGGTAGAAAGTACAAATATGTACATTGATTAGTGTAGGCTTTTTTAAAATTATTACTATTCTTTTATTTATTTTTATTCTTTTATTTATTTAATATTCCATTTGGTCATTAGGATTTTTTCAGTATTTTTATTATTTTCACATTAATATTACTTTGTATGAGAGTTTGATTTGTAGACCACATGTGACAATGTTTGCTTATAAAAAAGTTAATAAAATACTAATTATAAAAAAACAAAACAATAATGTCTGCAATGCTCTGTCATTAATATGACATTTATTCTGTATGATTTATGAAATATTCTTAATTATTTCTATTATTCTGGCATTTATATATAACACACTTAATAGACCCCATTTCTCAGCATTTCATATTTACTTACTGCAGTTTTATATAAATATATATATATATATATATATATATATATATATATATATATATATATATATTCCTTTATTAGTCCCACAGTGGGGAAATTCACAAATATATATACACTGTATATTGCACATCTTAAAGCAAATATTTATGCATATTTCATATATTCTCATTTTATTACTTATATTTCTTTACATATATTGTGTTTATATTGTAGTATTATGTACAATATTGCAGCTTTAGACAAAATGTACATTACATACCCCTTTAGCTCTATTTTCTTTCGTTTGTTTATATTAGAGCAGCTGTGACACCCTAGTGTCCCTCCGGGGATCAATCTGATTATTTCTGATTATTTCCGATTCTCTGATTTCAGGCTGGGATGTAATTAAAATGACATGCTTGTGTTTGTGTGTGTGCGTTTGTAAGTTTTTAGAGGAAAAGAAAGAAAGAAATGTGCATTTTGTGGCTCTTATTTGAACACTGTTGTGTGAAGAAAGTGTTGATCTGTTCTGATAAAGGGGAAAAGGTGTGTACAACTAAACCTGTTGATGTTCACAGATGCTCTTATGATAAACTTAAATAAAAGAAACAAGTTTGACAACATGGGTTGGGTAATCATGCTGTTTGTGTAAAACCCAAATAAAAGACAATCCAAAGCTGTCTGTTTAACCGATTTAATGCCCTTTGATGTGAAGTTGCTTTTTCAAATTAGTGACAAATATAGCAGCAGGAGGAAGAGACTCTTGGCGAATCCTCTGTTATAGCATCAACATCTGTATTCCTGTTTACGAATTGTTTCGGACTTGGAGACTTTCCCTTTGACTCGTCCTCGGACACATTTTATGGGTCACGCTCCCATTCACGAGCGCATTTCAAAGACACTTTGCCACAAATAAATCCCCAGCAGTCTTCTCACCCTCATACTGTAAAACAAACATCGTAGCTGAAAGTTAACCCCACAACTTTTTTTTGCAAGAGACAAGACAAAATCCTTAAAATACAAAATATTTATTTTGAAAATGTCTTTATAAGAGTAAAATAAAACAAAACAAAAAAATCAAAACCAAATCAAAACCATACAAATTGTTTGGTTACTAGCATACCACACTAGTGCTAGGAACTAACAATGGAGAATTGCTCACTCGGGTAATTCACAGACGCTCAGAGGCGATGAATACATCTCCACCTCTGCCCTCCCGTTTCGTATCGCACCCAAACACTGAGGCAAACAGAAGCGCCCAAAAAGTGGCACTAGTGGTGAAATGGCATCCTGTCTGCTCTATAAACTTAACCAGGGTGGGCAGACATGTGGCAACCATCTGATTTCTTTTCTTTTTTTAAACAAAAACAAAAATAAAGTGAGTTTAATACATATCAATCTGAAATACAGCGGGGACTTAACTGTTGGCATTGATATGGTGAGGAAAACAAAGTAATGGGGAGCTCTTCGACCAAAATTCAGTATCCCAAGGAGTATCCCAACCTTCCAAAAACTGAACAGTGTGCTTCTGAAAGATATGGACAAGACGGAGGAGAAAGCCTTGTTTCTGCGTACGCAGTCCGAGGCCGCAGAGGTCAATGTTGCACCTGTGAGGTTGCAGTGGAGTCAGCTTGGTGAGCCCGACCTTATAGCAGATATAAACATATATGTATTCTTAAACCTTTTCATATTTTTTTTATTGTGGTTGTACAATATTCCCTGATGGCCTGATTTGGCCGCTGAGTGTTATACAGAATCCTGAAGAGATATCAAAATTAAAGAGGAAAAACAAATAAACCAGAGAAGTGATGAAATTGTCCATTGAGGGAGAGGAAGGGGGAGTCTGATGGGGGAATCCTGTTTGTTGCAGTTTGTGGGACTTCTTCTTGCTCTCCCTTGTCCCCTTCTTAAAATGTTATACACGCTGGTCAAACACACACAGTTCCTCCATCGCACCGCCGTGGCAATCTGCTCTGAGGACCAAACACAAAACGTTCAGTAAAGACTGCAGAGAGAGCATGAAAAAACAATGCATCTTAACCCTCTTAGACCTGGCTGTTTTTATGAGGCAGTAGAGGGCTCAGAGTTGAAGCTAGAGGAAGATACTGACAGCAAATGAAACTGGGAATCTAACAAATCCACTGGTGCCATGTCACGTTACAGCAGCATGTCAGGAAGGATGATAATCACATGTAGTTTGGAGCAAAACTATACATTTTTGTGTCATTTCCGCCTATACTAAAAATGATATATTTGAATATTTCTGCATACTGGGGTCCCTAAACAGTCTTGAATTACATAAATTAGGTATCACTGTAAAGCTGAGACTCTTGTGGATCCAAAGAGCCCAACTGTACTCCTGTGATGTTTCACTGCACTGAGACCATTAGTTCTGGACCGTAGGGGGCAAGCTGTACAAACACTGAGAGACTGATGGAGCTACATGATTGGTCGGCAAAGTGCAGGAGTATCCTCATTGGCCGTTGCTCTTTTGAAAAAGGACAAGGTGGGAACAGTCTGTTTTGCAAAAAGCCCGTCCAGTGTGACGCGCCCAGCTCACAAAACTTGGACCAAGCTGTCAAACTAGGCAATCCAATCTAAAATCGTAGCCTATTTTGTGCTTAAAATGTTCTCAGAAGTAGATTTTGGTGGATTGTTTAGATGGAATAATGCCATGAGGACCAATCAGGTGCATTCAACGAAAGGGTATGTCACTGCTTGAATGGCCACTTGAGTCAAAGTACTTCTCCTCTTTTACAATTTATTTTAATTAATCAATTAAATCATGTTTTTTTCTGATTTATGACTAGAACAACTTGTCACAGTGCTGTGATAGTAAATTAATCTTCATGTTCCCAGCTACCAGATCACCACTTCTATGTGGCATCTACTGTTGACCTGCTATCTCCCCCTAAAGAACCCTTGACCCCCCCTAAAATAGACTAAAATGGGTCTATTGTGGGCCTCAAAGAGTAAATGAATTATTATTTTTTTTACCTATGTCAGCTTCTTGGCTTTGTTGTAAAGTGAATCCACGACTTTGCTCATGTTCTGAATTGTTTCCAAGGCTGCTTCGTATGTTTTGTCCACTGGAGGCTCTTCGAATATGATCAAGACACCTTCACCTTGGTCAAGGATTCCTGCACAGAAAAAAATATATCACACACTGACAACTCTTGCTGTCTATGAGGTGCATAAAGGATGTCTGATATCCGTTTTTATTGGAACAGATGATTCCAATTACCGTGAAACTTTTTGTCAAGAATCATCTGCGATAATTTCCTCTCAACATCCCCCTATAAAATATAATAAAACACACATTAACCGATATAGATGATGATTTTAACACTCAGTACAAATTGGTTAATTGCAAATACACATACCTTTGACAGTTTGATTAGACCTGATATGTGTTCTATCTGAAAACAGAAAGAGAGAAACATTAAATAATCAATTTCTTTGTTAAAATGATCTACAATTAGTTAGTACTCTTAATCAAGTGGGATTACATAATGTAAACAATGACCTAAATCATGGGCACATCAGTAGGCTTGTTGCAGTAGTTAGTGTTACCGGTGTTACACGGTATTCAGGCATACACCATTACATTACTTGCCCACTGCCCTTTTGCTTTTTTTTTTTTATAGAAATACAACCTGTTTGGTTCATTTCCACATATCAGAGCCCTTGTTCATCAAGTAAAAAAACCCTAATTTGTAAAATACTAAGTGTGTTATCAATACATAGTCATGGATGTCTGCTTCGTACAGAGTCTCAGCTCAGAGCAGCAGGAGCCAGATTTCACATACGGGATGAGAGTCGACAGACAAGACGATTGCAAAGGGTTAGATGGCGAAGCAAAATTCAAAAGTGTCTATTTTGCAGTATTATGGATTTAAATGAGGAATGTGACGGTGAGGACATTTTCCCCACCAGTGTTACCGGTTACACCAGACATTTTACAAGAAAAGTTGACACTCATCATTACTTTGATTTTTGCTGTTAGATGGCTGTGTCTGGCCTCTTCGGCCCCGCTTTCATTGCAGGCTCCCACCTGGTGACGTCAAAATGAACTAAATGGGATTTATTTTTGTAAGAAAAAGCAAAGCAACACTGGAGCGGTGGGCAAGTAATGTAATCTGTGTATGCCCAGACACCGTGCAACACCGACTACCACAGTAAGCCTAATCTAAACCCAGTGCCAAATGTCATCATGTTAATCTGGAAGTCGCTGTGCGGAGGTCGGAGCAGTCACAGGCTGGTGTGTGGTGCAGCAGTACCAGGTGGAAACCTGCAGCCTCGCAGCAAAAGCCATACAACGTTCAAGATCAAAATAAAATGTCTGGTGTAATTGGTAACACTGGCTGTTGTCTCAAGTTTGTTAACTGGTGGGAAAATTTCCTCACCCTCACATCCCTAGTGATAACCGATCCTGTCTGAAGGGCATTAGAGTCTAATGTTGAGATACAAGGAAATGTTAAGATTTAGGACCTGGTAATAAATGCAGGAAGGTATAAGTGTGTAATTCTACATTGCCAAGTTTCCTTTGTAAAGCGAGGCCTAACACGTCCTTACCTGTACTCTAGAAAACGGTTCAATGACTCGGATGAGGTTTTGTTCCAGCAGGTTGTCATACAGCTTGGCCAGATGAGTGCTGATGATGGGATCGTCCCTCAGTTCTGCTCTGTACTCTGTTAGGGCCTGTTAGGGAAGACACATAACTCCAGCACTCAGGCAGTTTGTGTGGAAGTATGCTACAAAACTACTTCATTAAAATGCATGACATATTCAGAAACACTTGGAAGAAAGGTTT
This sequence comes from Pterois miles, assembly GCA_947000775.1. NCBI lineage: Eukaryota > Metazoa > Chordata > Actinopteri > Perciformes > Scorpaenidae > Pterois > Pterois miles. Next base: position 18,037,841 of record CAMQGK010000299.1, on the reverse strand, counting down.
TGGCCATTATATCAGCTGGTACAATCATCCTAAAAGTCAAGGAGCAAAAGCTAATTAGTGTGTGTGCGGCACACATCACCAAGCAGGAAAACAGAGCAGCAGACCACAAGGCTAAATGGAGATTTGCCTTGTCTGCATGAACAATATGATAGGACTGGATGGATTCCTACCTTTTCAAAGTCTGCTAATGATCTGTTCTTGCAGGCCTGGGCGACACATTTCAGTGCGTCTGTCTGGATGGATAAAGATTAAAAAGATAAATGTCATTTTACATAAAGCAGCTTAATTAAATAGTTTACCTGCACAAAAACGAAAAAAAAAAGATATCTATTATGTACAGTAAAGTTCATTTTATTCTAGAAAGACAGAAACAGAACCACAAATAACTGAAATACTGCAAAAAATACAACAAAAATAGAATATTTTTAATGCTGACAAGAGGCAGAAATTCATTTTTACTCATGCAGCATTCCAGGAGAAAAAGGCAGTATTTGTATCATGTATTTCATTTAGTTCAAACAGTATTTGTCATCGTATAGGATTCATCCTTCAGGCCTGTGCCAAACAAAGCGTTTTTTCCGGCGTTTGAAAACACCAGGCACTCTTCTGAAAACGCTCAGCTGGGAGCGCTTTGGAGACAAATCGTGTTTTTAAGCTGAGACACTTTGGTTTTCGTCTGGTTGCCATGATACGGAATATCTGTGGAAGTAAATGTCGGCACTGTTACGCACAAGGTAGTACTTGCTCTGAAAGAAGGAAAGGCTGAAGCAAGCAGTACGAGAGGAGAGACACACCGGTCTGTGTGGGCTCATGAGATTTTGTGGAAGTGGAAACATCTCTGTGAGTACGATCGTTTGGTTCAGATTCAGATTTATTGTCCCACACTGGGAAATTCGTTTGGTCCAGTGCTCCAGCCAGGAGGACAACATGAAGTCCACAGTAAAAACAATAGCATAACATATGTACACAATAAGGCTACAACATATTCATAATAAAACACATTTGATTAAGTCTTTGTGATCTTTGTGATTTGCCCCATCCCTCCTCCACTGCGATTGGACGGCTGGGTGAAAGTGACAGTAAGCTTGTTGGAGATGAGCGCAATCACCGCACAATGCATGATGGTTAGATCTGTGTCCGACTTGCTCTGACGTCATGCACACGTGGGCAATGATAACCTCATGAGATCGAGGTGGCCACAGTTTTTAGAGCCAGGCGCTAGGGACGTGACGGTGAGATGTTCTCACCTGTTAATAAACTTGTGACAGCACCGGTGTTACTGATTACACCAGACATTTTACAAGAAAAGACGACGTCAACATGTGTAGAGGAGTTTACTTCGCTCTTTAACGTCAGATGGCCGTGTGTCTGGCCTCTCTGGTGGAGCTTCCGCTGAGGGGCTGCAGGTTTCCATCCAGCACTGCTGCGCTGTGCGGACAATTACCTCATTAACGCTATGATTTCCTTATAGTATTGGATCTACATCTGAAATATTGACAAATAGGTGCTTTTGCTTTTTGCTTAGACACCAAATCCTCCGTCATCGTCTCTCATCCCGTGTGTAAAATCTGACTCTTGGAGTAGACGCTTTCACTTTCATTTGTAATGTCTACGGGGCGGCAGTAGCTCAGTCCGTAAGGACTTGGGTTAGGACGCGGAGGACGCCGGTTCAAATCCCCCATGGACCAAGACCAACTGGTTGCTGGAGAGGTGCCAGTTTACCTCTTGGGCACTGCCGAGGTGCCCCTGAGCAAGGCACCGAACCCCCAACTGCTCTGGGCGCTTGTCAGGAGCAGCCCCATCACTCTGACATCTCCATTGACGCATGTATATGTACTGTGTGAACAACAGAGTGTAAAACTGAATTTCCCCACTGTGGGACTAATAAAGGAATATCTTCTTCTTCTTCTTATTGTCCAACTACGCATTGATGACAAAGTGCTGATTTGCAAAAATTAACTAAATGGGTTTTTATTTCTGTACAAAAAGCAAAACAACGGTGAGGGTGGTGGGCAAGTAATGTAATCGCTGTGTGCTCAAGCACTGTTTAACACTGGTAATATCGACTAATGCAGCAAGCCTTCCAGACGCCATAGCTGCTCACCACTGACTGCAAGCCCTGCAGGGTATGATGGGAAATGGCTGGCTGTCACCTGATCAAAGAGCTGATTGGCTCTTAGTTTTAACAGCAGACACCATGTGCTGTAGAAAGTCCTACCTTTCTGTGTAATTGTTTGAGATTGTAGGCTATTAGCCCCATGTTGTGCAATGAAGGTTTCATCTGTTAAACATCTTGTGTGGTTGATAATTATAATAATTATAATAATAATAATCAAAGTTATTTATAAGCACTTATCAAAACAAGTGCTCATTACAAAGTGCTTTAAAAGCAAATAAATAATAAAGGATAGAATCTGCTATGAGTGGTAAATGATTGGTACTTGCCTGTCGGCCGGCATATCGCAGCCCCAGTTTACCACTGATCAGGGCTTGAACCTCCTCTGGTCTGAAATAATAAGACAGATAAACTCAGTAACGCTGATGCTTCAAAGTCACCACATGGATGTGAAAACAGTAAACCATTGTACACTGAGTTTTAAGCTCTACTCACAGGTTGAGGACAATTTTGCACAGAAGCATGTATTTGAGTGCTGTGATGGCTCTGGGGCTGTCAATGGAGTCGTAGCCCTCGAAGGCCTCAAAGAAGTAGGAGTAGGCTGTCTTCCAGTCCTTCTCCTCTGCTGCGTGGATGATCCCTGCAACGGAGATGACACAGTGTGATAGTTAACATCTACCGTCAAACCGCTGCAGCCACCGTGAAATACCAACAAAAGCTGGAAAAACTACACTGTAAGTGCTTTGTGAATGTGCAAATTAAAGAAATGTTAAAACCACCGTGTGATGGCTTTCGGTGAGTGTTGCCGTTCAAGAACCACTTATTCAATATGATGTAAATTGCTGGAGAATTAGCCAAAAGCTGCGTCTCTTTGTTCCAGTTCACACTGAGTTGTAAAGTCATGAATAACCATGAAACTATCATGCCTCACAGCTATTATGCATTCACACTGCTTAACTGTGTGACTTTAAGATGTTTTTTTTAGCATAAAATGAGCTGAGTCATTGCAGAATGCACCACATATTTATTTTCCAAGCAGCTGTTGAGTGTGTCATATTAATTATAATATACTAACCCATTTTAATACTTTGTGCAAGAGTAATACATCCTGATGATGCAGCACAGTATCACATGACTACCACTAAAGTTGAATTACTCTAAACACCCCCACTAGGATACGGGAGGCCTTCTTAACTTTAAGGGGTGTAAGACAACATTTCAATGTATAGCTGGTCTAAATCATCAATCAACATTTCATTCAACTAAATGAAATTGTGAATGGTTGGTAAAAAAAAAACATAACAGAGAATTGTATTCCAAGTCCCTAAAAAAATAATCACCTCGGATGCAAAATTGACAAGAAATAATCTCCTCAAAATTCCTCCAAATCACTTGTTTTACACAAACTTCCTGCAATTATTACGATCACTATTTGGGTCAATTGCACAGTTTATCAGTTGTTCTGTACTGGTATAGTGATGCATTGAATATAATATGAAATAAATATAAGTCACTTAAATAAGTTTAAAAAGACCAGCTTATAACAACACTGTCATGCTTTTTTAAAACTACGACAAAACGGTAGATTGAAAAATGTGTGACACCATCAAATAAAAAGACGCTGTGTGAAATTTGACCTCTGTACACAGGTCAGACTTGCCTGGCGCCCCCCAGTGGTAGAGTCAAATAAAGCTCCTTTTTTTTCCTACCAAGGTACCAGATATAAAGCTGACAAACAGCAATAAAATCCAAAATGATAATCAATATTTTGTCAAGTTTTTTTCCAATATTTTTTTTTTTTTTTTTTTTACATTTCTGTGATACTAATAATGCAGATAATAATTCTAATAGTATGACTGCTAAGTTGTCAGTTTCCACTCACAGAAACTGGACCTCTGTAGCCCGGTAAAGTTTTGAAGGTGAGAATAGCGAACACATCTGACCTGACTGCATGTCCAAAGCTGCCTGGAGCTTTGGAGGACAGTAAATGGCGTTGGCGGTGGTCCTGGCTGAGGTGAGGGCTGCGCGGGCCTTGGGCAGGTTACTGAGAGCGTGGTACGTCTTACTTTCAAGCAGCTGGACCTCGACCAGAAGAGCTTTGTCATCCATCTTTTTCAGCTCCAGGAGCAACTGGGTGCCTGGGAGAGTCAGAATGAAGACGAGTTAATGCCAGGCACATTACTGTGTAACACTAAGTAAAGAGCTAGTGGGGTAAATGTACAATTATAGCCCTGACATGTGCTGTTCTTTCACCTCTTTTTATAAATAAATCGTTTGTTTATAAGCTATCTAGCCTACCCGTTGATCAAGTCTCTGAGGAGGGAGACAGACAAAAATGTTTTGTCTCTTAACACTCACCAAGCGCCAAGGCCTCCTGGTATCTTTTGGTGTCAAAATAGAGTGAGATCAGTCGTGCCTGAAAGAAGAGAGAGTGCCATCAGACAAGCACAGAACAGCCACACCAATCAATGGCTTTGTAAAAAAGCTGCAACACGGACCTGAAAGACTAAAAACTACTTTGATATCACTTATAACTTCAGCTGTCAATCCATTAGTTCAAAATGCACCTTAAAGGGAGATTTGTCAAGTATATTAATAAAAATATTTAACACTCTTATCGACGTGGGAGTGGGCAAATACGCTTGCTTTATGCAAATCAAATCAATTAACAATGACAAACAATGACAGATATTGTCCAGAAACCCTCACAGCTACTGCATTTAACATAAAAAATATGCTCCAATCAGAACATGGCAAACTGCAGCCCAACAGGCAACAACAGCTGTCAGTGTGTCAGAGTGTTGACTTGACTATGACTTGATCCAGACTGACTGGGATTATCATAAAGTGGGCATGTCTGTAAAGGGGAGACTGGTGGGGACCCAGAGAACCCATTTACATTCACACATCTGGAGGTCAGAGGTCAAGGGACCCCTTTGAAAATGACCATGCCAGTTTTTCCTCACCAAAATTTATCATCCGTTTGAAGTGTTATTAAGCGACAAGCTAGCATGACATGGTTGGTACCAATAGACTCCTGAGGTTTTCGAGTTTCATCTGATCTTCACTTTAAAAACTGAAACCACAACAACCTAAAATCACAAGTTGCATTAACATGTTATTATCAGGTTAAATATGACAGCCATAATTCTATGCATAGTGATTAAGAAAACTATGTAATGACACTGTGGCATGTACGAATGAGTGAAAGCTGAGAAGAGGGACGCTCTTCACACAGGCCTCATCACACATTTTATGAGTCATGTGATAGGAGTAAAACAAAATTACAGGAAACTTTGTTAATAGCTCTACCATGAGCTCAAGCTGAGAGAGAGAAGTCAAAGTACTTGTATTTGTATTTTGAGATCAACATGACATTGTGTAAAGCAATTGGCTTGTCTGAAGAGCATCCCTCTTGTCAGCTTTCACTTATTCGTACATGTCACAGTGTCATGACAGACATGACATTCTTCTGCACTTTATACATAGAACTAATATAAAATCTTGTTGAGCCTGTATTTTGTGATTCAGCCAAAAGCTCCAGATATTCCTGACTGTGAGTGTGAACCTGCTGGCAGTCATTAAGGCCACTGAGTCCATTTTGGCTGCTATAGGAAGGTGATGTCATCATAGATGGCAGAGTGTGTTGTAGCCGCATTAGCATCTCTTGTTGCTACTTTTTTAGGCAAATTTACAACTTCGGTTCAACAGATTTAGCCGACTATGGTTTTAACCTAAGGTAATGCCACAGTGATGGTGTTGCATATCTACTAACAACCAAATACTGCACCATAATCTGTTTGAAATCATTGCATCAAGAGTCAAGACATTAAGCATTAAATCTGATCCCTCTCACGGCTGTGTTTGGGGATATCTTCTTTGTTTTCACTATCATTAATCATTAAGGGTGTTATATGTCAGTGCTAAGGAAGGTTGGGTTAAAGGACAAATACATCAGCTGTTGAAAATAGGCTGTACTCTGTATTTCAGCAATCAAGGTGTCAAACATAATGCAAATAAAGCTCTGAAAGCATAAATGGTGTGCTATAAGTTGTCGAAAAAATATCTGACAGCCTGATAACTTTTGCCTACAGAGTCTCCTCATTTGCAGCTCTCCGCTGAGGTTCTCCAGAAGATATCACAAGGGTTTATATTCCATTTGAAGGCTTTATATTTCAGTGATATTGTTGTAAATTTCTCCACTGTGGGACTAATAAAGGAATATCTTATCTTATCTTATATCTACTTGTATCTGTTTTCCTCTATGTTATATGTGCATGAGCTATTCCCAGTTAAAAAGGTGATGGTGGCCAGAAGGAAAAAGTTGCCCTATTGTCAGATTCTAGCAGTGAGGCATGCTGATATTGCATTGTTTTAAGAAAACATTTAAATGATGGGAAATATGATATGGCATATTAAACTACATTTATTCAGTATGATAGCACCCACAAGCTTATTCTAGACTTCCTTACCTCCAGAGCCTGTCGAAGGAAGGTTCTCTTCTCAGCTTTGGCCCACTCAATGCATTCAAGACACAGCTCAACCTCCTGCCCTGTCGCTGCCTCCATGTCAAGAAAGAGGTCCAGCAGAGAGCGGACCAGCCGAGCCGCCTTGGCTTTGCTGATGGAAATCAGAAAAGGCCTCACAAATTTCAGCAGACCCCCTAGTTCTGCAGACAGCCACACAAAAAGAAAGGACAAATATTTTAGAAAGTGGAAATGTAACATATAACGATCAGCTGTGAGTCTGGAACAGGGATTTTCAGGATGGAGGAGGAGGAAGATTAAAAAAGAAGGAGGATGAAGACAAATAAGAAATACAGAATGGTCCACCATCATTAATCCTTGAAGGCATTAACATCAAATTCTGCCTTGATCAGGTCTCAAAACTCACATCCTCAGACAACAAAGGCAATTCTTGGTGAGCTTACTACCTGGGGGAAACTACCACTTCACGCTATGACTGAGGCAATTGCCAGAGTAAAGGCATGTAAAGGTAAATTTCCAACTAATGTCAAAACTTCAGTTTTCGAGACAAACTTCTGAGAAGTTTGAAGTTGCAAAGTTGCAGCATATATGACTGATTTGTTATGAATTTTCAAAGTTTTAAACTTAAGACAGCTGCTGCAGCGTAACCATCAGGACTATTAGCCCACAAAGCCATTTGATGAAATCTGAAACAGGACTGGATCTATGTGCAAAGTTTAGTTTACTTTCATGCCTGGGAAGGCAGATTTCCTAGGGAGAATAATAATAGTCAAAAACATGATGGACCCAGTTGTTCTATTATGCTGTTTGTAGGCTTAGTTGTTAAGCAGTGAACAGGCACAGAAGGGGCAACAAACAAAGTTTGACCATTACCTGCAGCTTGTCCCGTCTTGGCCAAGAGTGTCCCCAGCTCCAGGATGCTCTGTTCTTTAACCCTGACAGCTTCCTCATCGTTCTCTTGGACATCTCTCCTCACTATTAAAGAAAGACACACAAGTTCACATCAGAAACCAGATTACTCACTGTATCTCACTTGATGCAATTTGTAAATTTTAAACGCCCTGGATGCCAAACTGAGAGATTTGTGTCATTAGTGTGAATCCTGGACTTTTTAAGCTTTGGAAAAACCAAGATCAAGCTTGGTCCTGTTTAATGGTTTTTCATGTAACATGATCCATTTTATTTATATTTAGGGCTAAAACAACAATATTTTCATTGTTGATTATTTCCTTGATTAATGGATTATTTGTTTGGTCTTTAAAATGTCAAAAATGCTTATAAATGTCCATCAGTGTTGATGATCAATGATCACTCAAACACATTGGTGCTGATTTCCACCTCTCTCCGGCACTTCCTGTGGAAAAAAAAAAAATAACTGTAGAAAAAGTAGGACCTGTCTGTAATTTCTTCCAAGAAGTGTCTGAGTGGCATTTCATCACCTTGCTGTTTGCCATGACTTGCTTCATAATGACTGACATTTTGAAGGGATAAAATAACAAGCTAAAACATGTTTATTCCATCGTGTTGGCCAAAATGTCAGTGAAATCTTTTTTTTTTTTTTTTTTTTGCGCAAAGTATGATTTAAACATAGCACCAGGTCCAAACCACCAGGTTTTTTATTTGTTTCTACATTCCCAGGGACTGAAGATGGAAATTAGCTACTAGCTAAATCTGGTACATCTCTTCCCTTCGTATGAGATAGGGCTGCCTATTTACAGGGCTACCTTTTATTTTCATTGTCTGCTAATCTGTTAACATTTTGTTGATTAATCGATTAGATGTTTGGCCTAGTTAACATTTTGCTTATTAATCGATTAGATATTTGGCCTAGAAAATGTCAGATCAAAAATGTGGATCAGTGTTTCTTAAAGCCCAAAATGACGTCCTCAAATGTCTTATTTTGTCCACAACTCAAAGATATTCAGGTTACTGTCATATAGGAGTAAACCAGAAAACATATACACTGAAGAAGCTGATATTAGACAAGCTTGACTTCTTTTTCTTAAAAAATTACTCGCACTGATCGATTATCAGAATAGTTGGTGATTAATTTAACACTTGACAACTAATGGATTAATCATTGCAGCTCTATTTATGTTATCTATTATTAATTACTGTGAATTTCCCCACTGTGGGACCAATAAAGGAATATCTTATCTTATCTTATCTTATTACTCAATTTTAGGTCCATGCACCAATCTGACAACTACGGATGTGACCAACTACTTTTATGTATGTATTCTTTAGTCTATAAGCGAAATAGTGAAAAAAACGCAGATCGAAATGCTTTTCACAAGTTTTTTTTTTCATAAAACAGATTTCTATGTAAGAGCAACAGTTTAAAACACAAATATTATATTTACAATAATATACAGCGGAGAGAAGCAGCAATGCTTCATTTTGGGTTGCTAAATGACTTTCAGGATTATACAATTTAAGTATATTTCTGTCAAGTTGTTAATAAATTGATTTTGCCCACTCCTGAGATCGCCATCAATTATATTTAAGAAGAATAAACAGTACAGCCGGACAGCTTGACAGCTAGTGGGCTGTAGTGACAAGGCAAATTGATTGAAACCTATGGGAAATGTAAGACCTGTTTACATTATGCTCGTGTGTTTGCGAAACCACAGACACACAACAAGCCCTGGCCAGTTAGTAATACATTTCTCATGATTAATAACAACATATGAAGGAGTTATATTTTCAGTCCGTCAGAGAGCAGCCTTTCACTGTGTTGAGAGCTTTATGACAACAAGCTAAAGACGTTAGCCACAACAGCAATCATGCTAGCATGACAGTCTGGAGTGAAGCTAATGGTAGTTAGCTTATAGACTGTGGTCAATGACAAAACAACACAAGACCCAGCTACACAGTAAAAAACACAACATTGCTGTTCGGTACTAACATATTTCACGTGCGGGCCTAAAGTTAGCAAAGTTGCTAGCGGGCTAGCTCGCTAACATCCACTAGCAGTTGCCGTTACCCACCGTTCAACAGTGAGTCAGCACGGCACACCACCGGCTCTTGCTATCGAACACCACTAGCTAGCATGCTAACCTCGCCGCCCAACACTGACCGAGAAACAGTAAATTACGGTGGTCGGGGAAATAATGTCCATCTCAAACCCTCTGCCGAACACCCACCTATTGAATGGAGAATGTCGATAGAGGCGTTGCGGTCCGTGCTAACGAGAGACTGGGCTCTCTGAAATTCAACCACTGCTGCAGCCGCCATCTTCCTTACGATTCAAATGCTGCTTGAATGAAAATTACGTGCGCGGACTACGTTGAGGTAACGTGTGTGACGGCAGCATGTGACAAGCATGTTGGGACTTCAAGGCTTATGGGAAATGTAGTAACATTAAAAAATGGGTCGTTAACATGAAGCACAGACAGTAGAATAACATACTATATACATTAGCAAAGTGATTGGCATATAGGTTACTGTAATTACCTTTCTCAACAAATACATATGGCCAGAAAAGCAATATTTGCTGGGATCGTATGAATCATTTGGTCTTAAATATCAAATTAAAAATCATTTTTATAAAATGCATGCCCAGATGTTTACTCATTGCCAATATATTATGCCAGTATTGAATAATTTGCATGAGAATGGGACAAAAATCAATTTATTCTGCATTAATTTAAGAACTTAAACATCTGAAGCAGTAGTTAAACACATATCAGAGGTTCCTTTACCATGTAAGTTATGCTATTATGTTGTTAATCACAGAAATCGGTCATTATGGGTAGTAGGACAATATAGTGTTATGCTGGTTGGACATGAATCATTTGGTCTTCAATTTTAAATAAAGACTCATACATTTCTATAAAATACACACCCAATGCCAGCATATTATGCCAATATTAAACTGTTTTCATGAGAATGAGACAACAATCAATCTATTCTCTTTTTTATTTAAGAATTTAAGAATCTAAAGCTGTAGTTCACCAATACACCTGTGAAACCAGGTCAATATGATTAAACTGCAGCATTGAGTCAAACTTAGATAGATAAATAACTTAGATAAATAAGATAAGATATAAGATAAGATATTCCTTTATTTGTCCCACAGTGGAGAAATTTACTATAATCATCAATAACAATAATAATTAATCTCCATCATATTGGTAAAGGATGACCGGCTGATACTGTCATCAGCTAAATTACAGTTTACAAATTTACATTTTGTAGTTTTATGCCTTAGACTATCATTTTGCTTTTACACTTACTTGTGTAATTCTCCCTTTCATATATACTGTACATATTTTATGAGCACTGTAGAAGGAACCCGAGACCCAAGATTCTCATTGCTAATGACTGATTTGTTGAAATTGACAAATAATATCTGATCAAATGGAAAAATGCTGCATTGGTCTGATCATTTTTCATAATGGAGTGCCACAGACACAAACAAGCCCCCACTAGAGGACTGTAGGAACACATAGACTACTACTGTGACAGCCTATATACGGAGATTCAAATAGGTCAATGCAATACAAAGGTATTATAGGATACTCAGGCTTGCCCACATAGAACTATAAAACTTACTTCATACGTAAGAGCTTAGGGGTGAACGGTGTTGATTAGACTGGTGCTAACGGTGTTATGAAGACAAACATCCTCGGAGTTCACTGGGTTCAGTTTACATGTGCACCTCCTGTGTGTTGGTCTATGGGTGGAGTTGTTTCCCAGCAGAGACAGCAGCGCGCACAGAGCGCAGAGCGGCGCCCCACCACTGCCTTTGCGCAAACCATCCTCCTCACACAGCCAGTCAGTCACACAACACAACATCAGCCCTCGCAGCATCCGCATCTCACGGCCAGGAGGACCAGGAGCACATCTTCATCCAAGCATCCATTCCACAACTGTCTACCATCGTCTGCGCACCGCCGACACCAGGCGTGCTCATCTACAGCTTGTGTGTGTTTTTTCTGTCTCGTCTGGGATTATTTCCTTTGCTGCATTAATATTCTCGGAGATGGTTTTATGTTTTTATCGCGTCTTGTGAGGAAAAACAAGGAGCATCATCGTTACAGCGCGATCATATTCTCATTACGCAGAAGATCCGGTGAGTCTCTTTTCATTTTTGGAACATTTTGGTGCTCAAAGTTCAGATTTGTGGATTCATTATATTTGAAAACAGATGATGCGCAGCAACAAATAATTAGGAAAATATGGCGATAGATTGCAGTAAATGAGGATGTGAAGTCACAAACAGCTAAATGCACCGACATATTGTGAGCTATTAACGGACAGGGGGAAACTATGAGGATTTTCTTCATTTCCAAGCCGCCGCCTATTATGGCCAACATTTTCATGTCGACGCAGAAGCTCAGTTTCAGCACCACGGAGAGCACCCGATGTACACAACTCCCTATCACACAGCAACAAGACCTACACACCGTGTAAAGCCCATTTTAGCCAAGTGAAGCCTCTCGAAGAGCTCATGTTTGGGAATTTCCTCCCATTGTGGAATCAAGATTGACAACAGGGTGATGGAATGAAGGATTGGGCAGCTTTGGATCCTGCGCAGGCGAGCAAAGTCGATCCATCAACAGTCCTTTAGGTACCGCAGCGAGGAGGAAAATATGTCGTGCAAAGAGAGAATCACACATCTCTTTGTTTATCTAGTTTTAACTGATTCATATATAAAAATAACCTTGGCTTTAATATGCCAAATCCTATATATGCATCAAACGCGACCTTCACCTGTTATTAAGGTGTTTATGTCTTCCATTTTAGTGCGAGTGGTGGCGCGTGGTTCACTCGGACTCGTCGGCCATTGCACATGAAATATGGATCCCTCGTTATACAGTTTTCATGAATTTACCATCAAGGATCAGGGAAGGATTGCCTACTGCAGATGAATATAAGATGAGGTACATTTTCACACTAAAATGTTTTTATATTAGGATGCTTATTACATTGATCACCTGCAGTAAGGAGGGATCTATACTGCTTGAATTAATTAGTAGCTGAAGGCTGATCCATTCCACCACTTACTGAGCCAGATCGATATAAACCATGAGGTTCAGTCAGATCGACCACTCAGCACACAATCATGAGGATATTACAGAGCTGATAACTGTGATATTATCTGATGTAAGCTGAATAATTATTAAGAAATGTTTGCTATTTGTAAATATCCACGGGCTATCTAAAGAGCCTTCACCGGTTATTTTTCTGATTATCGATCTTTTCTGCTTCCAGCAGTGGCCATCAGGAGACAGACAGAGAGCTGCTCACCGGATCATAGTCTACAGGCCTTCGATGCCCTGCGGCAGCCTGTAGCCGGGACCCTCAGCTCCCAGAAGCATAGAGGCTCTGAGACCCTCAGGATCCCCCCTGGCAGACCCTCTTCTGACCCAGTGAGGCTGAAGCCCCTGGACGCCTCCCCACAGTCACCATGGGAACCGTGCTGTCTTTGTCCCCTAGCTACCGAAAGGCTGCTCTCTTTGAGGATGGGCCGGCCACCGTGGGCCACTACACGGCTGTCCAGAACAGCAAGAACGCCAAAGACAAGAACCTGAAGCGCCACTCACTCATCAACGTGCTCCCGTGGAAACGGATTGTAGCGGTGTCGGCCAAGAAGAAAGGCTCCAAGAAAGTGCAGCCCAACGGCACCTACCAGAACAATGTCACCCACCTGAACAATGAGAACCTGAAGAAGTCGCAGTCGTGCGCCAACCTGTCCACCTTCACCCAGGATCAGAGCACTCCAGCTCTCACCAAGACCTCCAATAACACAGCATCGTCTGTCAAGAAGGCGCCTCTGACCAACTCCAATGCGGCCCCCGGGACCCCTAAGAGAGTGATCGTCCAGGCCTCCACTAGTGAGCTGCTGCGCTGCCTCGGGGAGTTCCTGTGCCGGCGTTGTTACCGGCTGAAGCACCTGTCACCCACTGACCCGGTGCTGTGGCTGCGCAGCGTGGACCGCTCCCTGCTGCTCCAGGGCTGGCAGGACCAGGGATTCATCACCCCTGCTAACGTGGTCTTTGTCTACATGCTGTGCCGCGACGTGGTCTCCTCTGAGGTGGCCACGGAGCACGAGCTGCAGGCCGTGCTGCTCACCTGCCTCTACCTGTCTTACTCCTACATGGGCAACGAGATCTCCTATCCTCTGAAGCCCTTCCTAGTGGAGAGCTCCAAGGAAACCTTCTGGGACCGCTGCCTCTCCATCATCAACCTGATGAGCTCAAAGATGCTCCAGATCAACTCCGACCCGCATTACTTCACTCAGGTGTTCGCCGACCTGAAGAATGAGAGCCAGAAGGAGGAGGAGAGGAGCCGCCTGCTCATTGGCCTGGACCGGTGAGGGGATGCTGGGGGGGAGCAGAGGGGTCAGGGGAGGGTGGGCATACTCCAGTCTGGCATTTTGACAAGTTTGAAAGATTAATTATGATTCTAGTTATTTATTATTGTCCAAACTGAAGTGGGATTAGGTCAGTTAGTAAGTATTTACAACAACTTTGTATCTGGTAAGACTGAATCTTTGGCTGGAAGTGATTTTCACAGATTTAAAATGTTTGTGTTTGAGGGATAACAGCTGCAATGGTCACCTAATAACGGGGTTTAAAAAGCAGGAGCACTCTTTTTGACTCATGTAATTATCAAGGCCAAATTTTATTTTCAAAGGATGGATTTTCTGACCCCGAGAATGAAAGCTATACACAAAAAATGCCAGACTTGGGTAAATCCTAATATGCTAATATATATATATATATATATATATATATATATATATATATATATATATATATATATATATATATATATATACACACACACACTGAAAATCTTAAAAAAAACAATTGAGACAAACATTAGAAAGGGAAGCGTAAATCTACAGCAATGAATGTGGAGAGGACTGAGGCTGCGGCAGCCTACCAGTGACCTTCTGACTGTTTGACGATGTGATGTCACTGCCTACTGCAGGAGGGTGAGGGCCATCGCCTGACTGGCTTTCTTCATGCATCATGGATGAGCAGGCGCCCCCGGCTGCAAACTCTGGCTCTTTGGACCGCCAACACCACGTCCCCTCCATTAATACGGATACCACTGGACGTGTTTTTGCTGCGATGCATATCTGAAAGAACAGCAGCAGCCATCAATGCTGGATCCATATTTTTGTGGGTTTCTGTACAACTGGACTTCTACTGCACGAGGAGAGACTGGATGGACAATAAGCAAACAGTGGGACTTTAACTACGGAGGACAACAGCCAGAGGATGTATGATGAGTGGTCATACTGTACTGTGTGTGTTCAGAAAGACCTTTATTTTCATCTAGAAAAAAATAAACCAACAAGTTAATGGATGTTTTACTCCCCAGAGGCTTACACCTACGGCGGCTTATTTATTGCTTTTTCTGGAACAAGTTTTCTTTCTTTTTTTTTTTTTTTTTTACTTAGAAATGTAACGTTTTGCACGTGTGCCATGCAATTTTACAGTTTTCCGGGGAGGGAAGGAACAATCTTCTTCTTTTTACTTGATTTGTAAACCAACTGCATCTGCATTAGAGAATGCTGTGAACAAAGTGACACTAGTTTATTTAGCTATGCTTGCTAAAATAGGTTATTTGTTTACCAGGGAAATTCTTTTTGTACTTTTGTCGATTTTTTGGAATGATTTTGTGCTTATAATTCAGCGTAGAAAATGTTATAAAAAAAAACAAAAAAACAGTGCCATATCTTTGGATGAAGACTCCCACAGGAACACTCTACTGTTTGTCCAGCTGTTGAACGTTGGGATGGATTTTCATCTACTACTAACTACTTACTGACACCTAATTTATTGCCATTTACGTATTTATTTAGGCACATTTAATGTAAAGAAAGACCACGATAAGAGACTTTGAGAAGGGAAGGACGTGAGGAGGGTTTCTGCTGGTACAGCAGGTGTGCTTATCTTTGGTGGGAATGAAGATTGATCTGGTTAATGCAAATGAATGTTGCAGGAATTACCTAATTAAAAAAACAATGTTGAATCTGACCATCACCAAAGTGACGTCATCAAGGACACCTTGACAGAACAACACATCATTGACCTTATACTCGAGAAAATGCCCTTAAAGGTGCAGTGTGTAAGATTTGGTGGTATCTAGCGGTGAGGTTGCAGATTACAACTTCTCTGGTGTGCCAAGCGTGCAGCAGAACTACGGCAGCCGACACAAAAACGCGACTTTCAATATCTAGAGCCAGTGTTTGGTTTGTCCATTCTGGGCTACTGTAGAAACATGGCGGCTATGTAGATATAAATGTCTCATTCTGAACTAACAAAAACACAACACTTCTTAGTTTCAGGTGATTATATACTGAAGAAAACATACTTATTAATATTATATTCCATCCCTGTCAATAAATCCCCCTAAATTTTACACACTGCTCCTTTAAAAAACAGCTTTTTTTGTCCTGCATAAAGAGCGAACCCAACCTGCTGTCCCACATATCAGACAGAAAGCACACATTTCCAGGGGAACAGATTATTTCAATGCTCAGCATCGCTGCAGAAAAGCACAGCTCACCTTGAGGATGATCCATCTGCATCACCTCTGCGTGATTCAAATGCGAGGCGGCATCACATCCATCTCGGGGCTGTAGGAGATGAGGCGACCTCTGCGAGAATAATCACGCTTTCAGTCGTAGAAACCACAAGACTAAAATGACAATGCTGCAGCGTGCAACAGCAACAACACGACAACCAAAACAGAAAGCATGCAGAACATTTGTATTTATATGGTACACGGGAGGCTAGTTCCTATCTCTGTAATGACTTGCAATCTCTGGAGAAGCTACAGTATTTCCATGAGAATTGTTTTTCACATCTCATCTCAATATAGACTAATAGTGCACTCTCTCTTTCTTTAGCAGTGTTCTGAAACTGAAACGGACCGCTGGTGCATAACCAAAGGCTTCTATCATGTTTTAAAGTTGTTCCCAGAGAAACGAAGCTGCTGTGTCTGTGTGAATCAGAGAAAACGAACACCTCTGCTGTGGGATTGTGCATCAGTGAGAGAAAGTTCATTTAGAGTGTTTGTACTGGCACAACAGGGGGACTCGCACTTTGGATGGGCTTCTGCTCCGGCAAATAAAAAGCAGGGTGTTGGTATAAAGGGCCTCAAGAAGAGACCCTGAATCCTTTTCTCTCTGTCCACTCCCCCTGACTCACTTGAAATGTGCCATTTTTTCCCCACTTTGCATCATTGAGTAGTTGTTTAAGACTTTCAAAAGCTTATAAAATATGAAAAAAGACTCAAGTGATAGTTAAAGATTTCTGTCAGATTCTTTTCTGTATCTTGTTGCGTACTTTGTAGATAAAAAAAAAACAAACGAAACAGTGGTTATGAAGTTCAAAAAGGGAGGCATTCAGCGGCTGCATGTGTGAGCGAATGTGAGCGTGAATGACGGTGTTTTATTTGTACAGAGGAATGTGTGACATGTTTTCTTATGGACATGGAGCATACACCAACCACACTGGTACTGTACTAGGACTTGGTTTTCCTTGGCGGGGTGAGGGACGGGTGTTGATGCTGTTCAATAAAAATGTTCTTTTTTTTGAAAAAGACAAAAAAGCTGTTACTGTAATTGAAACTTTTTTCAGTTAGTTTCTGCTTATTTTAATTTATTTTTGTACTGTGATGGAAAAATAAAATGCACTGATCGTTCAAGGCGGCCACTTGTCTTTCTGTGCCTCCAGATGAGACCTCGTTTAGTTTAAATCTGCACTTTGCAAACACAAGATGTGACATTTAACACCAAGTTGGGGGTTAAAGGCTTCGCTCAAGGGCATCTGAATCCACCTTAATCGAAGGGTTTGTGGTTCAGTCCCCACCTCTACATGTCAACAGGTCAAAGTGTCCTTGAGCAATGACACTGTGGGGAACGTTTAAGTTGCATTCGACAAAACAATGTAAGCATTAAAGACGGCAAAGGAATATGATTCCTTGTTCTCCAGATGTTCTCATTCTAACTGAACAGTGTAACATTTGATTTTTAACCATTTACCGATCATTGGTTTACATAGAACAGGAACGCCCACATAGATCGTTGGTTTATATAGAACAGGAACACCCACATAGATTGTTGGTTTATATAGAACAGGTACGCCCACATAGATCGTTGGTTTATATAGAACAGGAACACCCACATAGATCATTGGTTTATATAGAACAGGAACGCCCACATAGATCGTTGGTTTATATAGAACAGGAACACCCACATAGATCGTTGGTTTATATAGAACAGGAACACCCACATAGATCGTTGGTTTACATAGAACAGGAACGCCCACATAGATCGTTGGTTTATATAGAACAGGAACGCCCACATAGATTGTTGGTTTATATAGAACAGGAACGCCCACATAGATCGTTGGTTTATATAGAACAGGAACGCCCACATAGATCGTTGGTTTATATAGAACAGGAACGCCCACATAGATCGTTGGTTTACATAGAACAGGAACGCCCACATAGATCGTTGGTTTATATAGAACAGGAACGCCCACATAGATCGTTGGTTTATATAGAACAGGAGCGCCCACATAGATCGTTGGTTTATATAGAACAGGAACGCCCACATAGATCGTTGGTTTACATAGAACAGGAACGCCCACATAGATCGTTGGTTTACATAGAACAGGAACGCCCACATAGATCGTTGGTTTATATAGAACAGGAACGCCCACATAGATCGTTGGTTTATATAGAACAGGAACGCCCACATAGATCGTTGGTTTATATAGAACAGGAACGCCCACATAGATCGTTGGTTTATATAGAACAGGAACGCCCACATAGATCGTTGGTTTACATAGAACAGGAACGCCCACATAGATCGTTGGTTTATATAGAACAGGAACGCCCACATAGATCGTTGGTTTATATAGAACAGGAACGCCCAGTAGCTACTGACTTTTTTTTTTTTTGCCCAGTAACATTATTGTCCTGATTGTTAAATCAGTGGTTCTACATTTGGCTCTAGGTATGATATACAGTAAATCACATTTTGTCAAATTCTTTAATCATTTTACCGTTACAGTATATCTATCTCTCTTCAACATCCATCGATGCTGATAATGTAATGATGCTGGTAGCAAAACGTTGATTCTCTCTCTTTTTTTTTAGACATAGCAGGATTTAAAAGGAAGGAGCTGCCTCAGATCTGGACACTAATCTCAGGTATGGTTGCACTTTTTGCTGTAGGCGAGGTCGCTGTACAGAAATTTACTACATCCAACCTCCATGTGTCCACATAGCTTACGCAAGATAACTATTGACCGTGTCATAACATATGAATGAAGCTAATCATTTTTACTGTTGTCTGCTGCCATGTTTTGTGTCTTTACACTGAAGTACATTGAGAAAAAAGTAGAGAAGAAAAAGTGGACGTTCCTGTCATGTTCTTCAGGAAAGCCTCCTTGCTGCCGCAATCAGACCCATCTCAGATTGGAAGCACTAATGCCTCCACAACAGCTCTCAACATGGCGACGACTGAGCCGGCGGCTCGTAGCTAACAGTGCCAAGTGTGAAAACAATAGCAACAGTGCTGTCAGACATAACAGTGGGTGCTACGCTATCCTAAGAACCCCAGAACAAACCTAAATAGGAAAAAGGGGACAGTAGATTTGGTTTGCACTTGTATTATTAACTCTTGGAGTGGTTGAATCTAAAGGTGGCAACGGCTTAGGCCTCTATTTTATGCAATTAAAAAAAAAAAAAAGACTTTTCCATCATCTCTGCTCACTTGACTGTCTAGCTGGTGTTTGTCGCCTACAGATGACTGAGGCCGGTGGGAGGCTGGTCCTGCGCAGTCGCCCTTATTGGGGCTGGTGTTTACCAGGTCTGTCAAAGTTAATGCCATAATAATGTATTAGCATAAATTCATTTTAATGACGCTATCAGTCTTTCAGAGGTTGTAGAGGGCTCAGTTTCAAAGCTAGAAAACCGAAGGAATCCACTGGTACCAACCACGTCATATAGATTGTCAAGAAGGAGGTTACAGGAAGCTCTAGGTCTCTGGGTCCCCACCAGTCTCCCCTTTACAGACATGCCCACTTTATGATAGTCCCAGTCAGTCTGGATCAAGTCATAGTCAAGTCAGCACTCTGACACACTGACAGCTGTTGTTGTCTGTTGGGCTGCAGTTTGCCATGTTCTGATTGGAGCAGATTTTTATGCTAAAGTCAGAAGCTGGGAGGGTTTCTGGACAATATCTGCCATTGATTGGTGTTGTTAATTAATTCACAATAATAAATATATACATAAATTTGCATAAAGCAGCATATTTGTCCATGTTGATAAGAGTAGTAAATACTTTAGAAATCTTCCTTTAAGGTACATTTTCAACAGATAAAAAATGTGGTTAAAATTAAATATTTTTTTCCATTAACAGCTCTAGTGTTTACATAGCTCCTACATCCAAATTTGTGAATAAAACCAATGTTAGTTTTTTCCATAGCTTCTTTAGTGTTTCCATGTAGCACACTGCAGTGATGTTTCTCCAAATAGACTGAGCGCCCCCCCACCAGACAAATTAGCTTGGGTCAGTTCACTCTTTGCATATCACTCTCTGTCCATTAACTCCCATTTATTTAACCACCAGGTCAGTCAGTGCTTAGCCACCACCCTGTGGGGAAAAAACCCAGTCACTCCTCGTCATCCATCAACCAGTGGATTATTAACCCCTCCTGAGCTAGCTGGTGATGGGTGACGCCGTGGCAGCGGGAAGCAGCGTTGTCATGCCGACTGCAGGGGTTTTAGCTCTGTCGTCACCCGGGTGAAACAGCTGTTAGTGGGTGGATTACAGATGAGCTCTACCCAGATATTACCACGTCACACGTTACACAGTACGACTGACCTCGGGACACACTTGAGTCAAATGATGACTTCAAACAGTTTTACCTGATCACCCACACACCTGAAAACAAGCTGACAAAATGACTACAAGCAGCAGCTATTGATGCAAATAAATTTATTAATAAAACGATTAATGAAATATTTTTCATTATGGAACATCATGGAAACTGCATTCATACAGCATACATTTGCAAAGGTGAAGTTCCCTTTAGACTTGATCCGGATAATACAGGATATTTACGGCATGGAATCACAAAATATGCAAAATATAAACTTAATATAAAATTAGGCACATACTGAATGAACTGTGTTTAGGTACAGATTTTGCTCAAAGCCACAGAGTATGGAATAAATTATGGAAAAGCCTTTGGCTAACATGGACAGGCTTGATAATGGAGTTGTGCTGTTGTGAAGACTAGAGGAACAGAGAAGAAGACAATGGCACAAGTCTCCTAGTGTTAACATTCATATCTGACATTCTTTCAGAAAGGAGGAATTAGGAAAAGCTTGTGATTATTACACTTGCGGTAAAGCTGATAATCATTATAATGGAAAAGTGATCGTTGCTGATTGGGTTTGAACACCAAAAACAAAGTTTACATCTGATGATATTTCATATTCCAACAAGTATTGTGAATATCAAAGATCCCATCATGGCTCCTCTCTATTTCCTCTTCTTTGAGCAATGATAAACTACAGTGACCAGCTGTTTCAGGAAATTAATTATTAAAAATATAATCAAACTATAGAGAGGCAAAGTCCTGTGAATGGTAGTCAACGGAGATTTTTTTTTTTTTTAGTTGAGTTGTGCAATGAATGACACACATGATGTTTATCTAGAAAGTTTGTTGAAGCATCAGACTGTGAAAATATGTAATTAGAAAGACGACAAACCCAAAAGTCGCGTACGTGACGTCTCTCTCTCTCTGAAGCTACGATGTCTGTGTGTTTCCTACTGAGATGAACTCACACCAGCTACAGGTCTGATCCGTCTTTGGCTTCCCGGCTGAAGTCACTGATAAAACTCATCAGGTCAGATAACCATCTGTGGCTAAGTTAGCTAGCTAGCTAGCATTAGTGACGTACGTTGTGTGAGACAAGAGATGTAGTTTATTTAGCGGTTTCACACAAAACTAGATGATACTACAACACTTCTTCTTGTCTTGCAAAATTATCTTTTAAATTGATAAACGTGTGAATCATGGCGCAGGATCAAAAAATTATTTGTCTCTCTTCATTGACCACCATCCATATTTGTTCTAAAACAAGGTCCCATGGAGACCACCGGAAACGGCGGGACCTTGGCTGTCTATGTCTTTGTGAGCTTTTTTTTTTTTTTTTTTTTTTTTTTTAAAGATTTACATGTTCAGTTGGAACCAATGAGTTTGCTGCAGTGGCACACGCAGGTCAGGGAAGCTGATTTTGGTCTTTTCAGGACGATAATGTTGACAATAACAAACATATACTGTAGATTTACTTCTCTTATATTAGGTTTTTGAACCACAGTATTTACATTTTAGGTTAATATACTGAGCTTTGTCTCATATTTCTTGCTTTTGTTGCTGCATGATACTCCTATTGTTCGTCTTGTTTGCTGGTGTAGTTTCCCTTTTTATTTCCACACCTCCTGGGCATGGGACGGAAAGAAGGAAGACACAAAAAAAATAAAACAAGAAAACCTTCACTGCCCTGCAGGACGGTACAGTCAGCCCAACGGGGCGAGGAGCGAAGTGATTTGACAGAAGAAGGAAAGGAGGGAGGGAGGGAGGGGTGGAGATGAGGAGGCCAAGCGAGGCTTTGTTCAGAAACCCCCTTTTGCCTTAAGAAAAGGAAAGAGAGAAGCGCTGAAGTGAGAAGTGACACGGAGTCCATCCTAATGATGAGCGGTGAATAGCAGAGCAGCGAGGAGGAGAAGCCCTGTGGGAGATTACCGAGCCGAAGGATATGGAGAGCTGCAGCGTTATAGTCTGCACACACTCATCACACACACTGCTGCTGCGCTGCTTAGAAATCCATCTTTTAGAGCTACCAATGTCACTTCCTAAATCCACACTATGAATGCACCAGCTTCCCCAAACAACCACGTTCCTGCATCCAAGTGTCTTATCAAGGTCGGCCACCACAAAGCTGTGAGGTAGAATGGAGATTTGCTTCTTCCTAAGACACGGGCAAACTAATTAAGATAAACGACTCATCCAGACAACAATTAGAGTGCTGTGCTACTGTGGCTAAAGTGATCGCTAACAAGTTCCTGTTGGAGTAAAGTCGACAAGAGTGTCTCTGCCTCTTCAACTAGGCCAGACGCCGAGGGAGCTCTGATTCATAACCCTGGGCTGTCGTTCCTCAGCCCACAGCCTTTACTTAGTCTTCACTCCGAGACAATACAGCCTCGTCTCTGTGGGCAGAGAGATGATACACCTCCTATAGGATTTGTGACATTTACTATCACGTCATCATGGCGACCCTTTAATTAAGCAAATTCAAATAGAAACAGCTCCATTCTCCATACGAACAGAGACATCCATCGATACATCCGTTCCTTCCAAATTCAACAATGAGGATGTTCTGTGCAGAGGTAATAATTCATTTGCTGTTCTGGAGCTTTTGACCACATTATATGATCTTCATTAGTACATTAGGGGCCAGCAGGAGAAGCACTACTGCACATATTCAGTGGGCTGTAAACCCTGGAATTAAACCAGGAAGCTAGACAACATTCTTGGTGTAGGTGCCAGGCGAGCAATTCTCATTGGTATGAATAGATGCCATCTTGTGGACCAGTATTCAGTTCCTATAATACATCCATGGAACAGCAAAGTACAGGAGACGGGGTTATCAGGCTACATGACACACCCACTTTACTACAAGACACGCCCTGACATAACAGCCGGGATCCATTTATTACTTTTCATTTTACTTTTCAATCATTTCCTAAACCTAACTAAGCATTTTTTGGGGCCTAAACCTAATTGAGTAGTTTTTGTGCCTAACCAAGTAGTTTTGTCACCTAAACCTAACCAAGTAGTTTTTGTGGCTAAATCTAACCATGTAGTTTTGGTGCTTAAACTTTACCAAGCACTTTTGGTGACTAAACCTAGCCAAGTAGTTTTGGGTTCTAAATCTAACAAAGTAATTTTGGTGCCTAAACCTAACCAAATGGTGAATGTTTTAGGGTGAGTCATGTAGTAGGTGTGTCCTGTCATACTGTACACCTGCAGATAGACTAGAGAGAGTATTAGTGCGTGCTTGGCTGGCTAGCATGTTGGAAGTTAGCTCTAACATTCTACTCTTGTGGTGCTTTTTCAAGGTCAAGAATAAACTTCTGACCTTACAATAATTAGGTTGGTTATAGAGCAGCAAGCACATCTTGATATGACAACCCCCCCCAAGATATTTGCACTTTATGTACTGAATTTGGGGATAGATATTAATATTAAACACATGCTCTAAAGCCAGACATCTCCATCAGCTTCTGTGCTGCCACATGTTTTCTTTTTTGCAATGGCTGGAAAAAGAACATTTTGTAATGTGCCAACTCTTAACAAAGGGTGAAAATGAGTGTGTAGACATTCAGCACAGCTCTTGAGAACAGTACAAAGCTATATCTGAGTGTTCAAGTGCTGATGATTTGATTGGTGTGATTTGGCTCGAGAGCAGCGAAGGGAGTTTAGTGAGAGTAGATGAAAATCAAGTCTCCAAATAGTCATTTCCATCATTAGACAGGGAGGTAAACTAGGGCAGCTGTCTGATTCCAGACTTCACACCCCTCCGTCTCCACTCCGTCTCCAGACAGGCTCTCAGTCTCCGAGCCAAGAAGAGGAGCGCTAAGAAGAGCTAATCAACACACACACTGGCTTCCTCTCTGATGAAGAGGATATTTGTCAAATGGAAGTCTGTTCCAAAGGACCACCACATGTCATTAGGCTATTTACTCAACACAAAGACAGCAAATGAGATGATGTTGAGACAGAACTGGCCAGCAACACTAGAGCATGAAAGGTGATCAAAATTCAGATTCATGAGTCCATATGAACGCCTCCCTCTTGTGGTATTCAAGACCTCATAAGTGGAAAGTTTGGTGGAAGCCATGGAACTTCATTTTTCAATACTTAAGTTGTAATTTTAGTCATATAGTGTACTTCTTCATAATTTTTTTTAATATATCTGAGGAAAATGGTGATATTCTCAACGACCTCATCTTTCTCCTCTGTTATTGTGTCTTTACATTACAAGAGTGTATATTTCCAAGAAGTGAAAGTTAATTGTTTGCTCCATTGCAACATCAGCGACTAGCAGCAAAGCTGTGCTGCCACCATGTAAGTACTGGACGCCTAAAAAGTGCCAAAAAAAGTAAAACTAATTTATTTCCATTCTATTGTCATATTCTGCCAAAATAGCTGGTGTTGAACAATAAAATATTATAAATATAATAAATGTTTTCAGTACAAAATGGTGGCAGCAGCTGTCTCTTTGCTTCTGTGTCCATCACGTGATGCCATTGGGCCCAAAAAGACTTTTACCCATAGATTTACATTAGACAAGAGACGTCTGTTTCTGAGGTGAATAGCCCTTATTTCAATCATTAGGTCCTAATAGATGTAAAATGCACAAATAGCTGAATCCAGAGTCATTTTCCTTTCTCCATTCATGTTAATGAGAACCACACCGAGGCTGGACCGAGGGCTGGGAGGTGGAGTTAAAGGAGACGCTACTGCACCTGCTCTGTGGGCGAAGATCCAGGTACTTTTGAGCTTTTTTTTAGCTTCATGCACCACTGAGCAACTACTGTTAGCAGCTATTGGTGCTAACAAAGGCAACAGTGCTGACCGAGCTAACAGTGTTTACCTGAGGGGGAACTGGAGGCTGGTGCTACGCCTCTGTGACGACGCTGTTGGAGAGCGGTGGCGATTAGCTAGCCAGTGGGGCGCACACACAGGACTCACATGCATTCACATGCATGCACGGCAGGACCGGCTATGTAAACAAAGCAAAGAGAGCGACTTCATTCTCTGCTCAGGGAGACATTACTCCAACATATCTTTACATAGACATTATTTACTGCTCTATTAATGCTCTGAATTTCAAATTTAGCACCTTCAAAGACGCACCAAGCCGACAGTCGGCCATCAGTGAGAGTCTGTAGGTCTAGTTTTTCAGTGTGTCCTGCATCGGCTCTTGTCTGCCTGTGTTGGAGACTTTACGATCAATTCAGCATGTTGAACCACCTGCCGAGCTCATCTGTGACAGATATCTAATCAGAGCACGAGCAGAGAAACGGACGTGAGGAAAGCAAGCCGACGACTAAAGTCGAGAGGAAAAACACAGAAGTCTCTTCTCATTTTTCATCTCAACTGATCTTTCCAATACACAAATAATTTCATGGACATGGCCATCATCGCCTTCATTTCTGCCTTCTGTTAATCAGTTATCACCTTTTTTTATACTAAATGTAGTATAAGTGCTGCCACATAAAGTGTCTTCTAACTTTTAATATATAAGCAGTATTAGAGTATTATAAAAAGTACACACATTGCAGTAGAGAGTATACAAAGCAGGATTTAAATTAATAGATCTTTAACAGTTTGCATGTAGCAGGTTGCAATGTTCAGGATGTGCTCAACACATCCTGCTCAACATCTAACAACCTAACAATGAACTTGGAGTTTGTGCCTCAGACACTGACTGAACCACTGAATCACATCTCGCTGTTCTCATATGTGATTGTAAACATTTAATGAACTCTAAGTGGACGCGGCATTTCCTTTCATTTACCGTGTAGGTAGGTAAGTCTTCAATTAAGGTCATTAACATTATTATTCCTCAGAATACATATCACAAAAAGTGTTTTCTTCTAATTTAGAGCAGATAATCGATTGAGTATCTGAAAAATCAGAGTCATACATATATAAATATCTTTCTTTTCTGTTTCAGGGTTTCACTTTTGATCGGGCTCCTACACGGGGAGCTGCACGGATTCTAAACTCCTCCAAAGCCGTTGGAATTTTCTCCTATTATGCAACGTCAATGGTTGCAGCATAATCTCTTCTCACCTTGACTACCGCAATCTACGATAAAGTAAATATTGCACAAAGCAAATCACTTGAAATTTGGATTTTAAAAAGAAAGAACAGCACTTTGGTGGATTATCCTGTAGTGCATTTAACAAAAAACTCTGTTAAACTAATAACATCTTGCTTGTAGGCATATTGTACACTTCCTGTTTATAGTAACATTGCATAGAAATCTATAAAACAGGTCAAATTTGGCATGGCTTTGCATATTGAGGATTCAGTTACCACAATCCTCCTAGAGAGCTGCTATCTGAATCGTCACATTATCAGCAGCTCTGCAAAAAAAGAAGTGAATCATCATCATCATCATCATCATCATCATCATCCTGGCCTGGTTTGAAATCAGCTGTCACTGATGGCTTCTTTTAGTTGCCAGGAACAGCCAGGATGTAACCAGATCGGCTCTTGGTGAAGTCTGGCTGTGATTGGTTGATCTTGGGTTCGACGATGACCGTGCACTTCCTGCCGCTCATGCTGCACTGGATGGGACTCACGATGTTCACCTGCAACTTCCTCTTCTCACTAAAGAGAGACAAACACAAGAGATGTAGAGACAAAGAGGTGAGATACTGTCAGGTGGCACATTCTGTAAAACAAACATCAGGATATTAACATTCACTGATAATAGGGATGTTAATTTTGAGGAATTTTCTTAATTGATAACTGACCCTTGTTAACCGATTATTAACTGTTAACTGACAAGATCTGTGCCTCGCATGCATCAGTGCACCAGCTGTAGTGTATGAACACAACAGACAACTGAGTCAACAGTTCACCATCAGGAGAGCTACTGTAGCAGCCACGGTGCTGCGTTCACTGTCTCCAGTTCACCGTCAGGAGAGTTACTGTAGCAGCCACGGTGCTGCGTTCACCGTCTCCAGTTCACCGTCAGGAGAGTTACTGTAGCAGCCACGGTGCTGCGTTCACCGTCTCCAGTTCACCGTCAGGAGAGTTACTGTAGCAGCCACGGTGCTGCGTTTACTGTCTCCAGTTCACCATCAGGAGAGTTACTGTAGCAGCCACGGTGCTGCGTTCACTGTCTCCAGTTCACCGTCAGGTGAGTTACTGTAGCAGCCACGGTGCTGCGTTCACTGTCTCCAGTTCACCATCAGGTGAGTTAGTGTAGCAGCCACGGTGCTGCGTTCACTGTCTCCAGTTCACCATCAGGAGAGTTACTGTAGCAGCCACGGTGCTGCGTTCACTGTCTCCAGTTCACCGTCAGGAGAGTTAGTGTAGCAGCCACGGTGCTGCGTTCACTGTCTCCAGTTCACCATCAGGAGAGTTAGTGTAGCAGCCACGGTGCTGCGTTCACTGTTTCCAGTTCACCATCAGGAGAGTTAGTGTAGCAGCCACGGTGCTGCGTTCACTGTTTCCAGTTCACCATCAGGAGAGTTAGTGTAGCAGTCACAGTGCTGCGTTCACTTTCAAAATTTAGTTTAGATTAGCAGGTTGTCAGCTGTGTGGCTCCCCAGATTAGCGTGTTTATGTAAACAGTGTTTATGTTTTTGCTACGTTAGCATCTGCTAGCTGCTAGCGTTGTCGGTGGCTTCATGCCTGCTGTGGTGTAATTCCAGCGAGTTTCCGACAGACGGTGTGTGTGTGTGGTGGTGAGTGTGTGTGTGTTGGTGGTGTTATAGCTGTGAACGTAGCTGTAGCAGACAGTGTGTGTACAGTTTATTGTTGGTGAATAAATGCTACGAGGCTACAAGCTACATCTCCTCAGCTGGAAGTCCAGAGCTACTTCCTGGATCTGCGCTGGCTCTCTATTAAGGTGGACCAGCTTTTCTCCTTAAAGTAACTGATACCATCAAGGTATATTCATATTACTGCAACCCTAAAATACACACAATACTGTATTTAAGCAGCTTGCCTCGGTGGTGTCACATTACATTCAGTCATAGTTTAATACGCAGGAATAAAATATGCAGATTCATTAGTGACCTGTATGTGTGTGCGTGAGAGAGCTGGAATGAGAGGCTATTTAGACCATAAATCATACTTGCTGTCATACACGCCATCATAATCTCACAAATACACCACATTTACCCTCCCCCCCCCACACACACACACACATTACTACTGTATATTTATATGCAGGGTCATGCTCTCTCTAACACACACACACACACACACACACACACATTACTACTGTATATTTATATGAACAGTCATGCTCTCTCTAACACACACACACACACACACACACACACACACACACACACAATTACTACTGTATATTTATATGCACAGTCATGCTCTCTCTAACACACACACACAGTTTAGGCCCATAAATCACGCTGGATAACACACAAAAACACACAACTGTCCTTCGAACAAATCAATCATTCTCACACACGCACACACATGAACGCACACACACGCACACACACACTCACGCACGCACGCACGCACGCACGCACACACACACACACGCACACACACACACACACTCTTTTACAGTAGTAATATTAGACTGAGAGATAATGTTTATTATTTTGTGAGAAAACACTAGTTTTAAAGCCAGAGTAACAAGTAACTAAAGAGTATGTGAGATTTTAAAAAATATCCAAACAAAAAACCCACAGCAGCAGGCAGCATTAGCTCCAAAAGACCCAAAATCTAGCAACTCAGTCTGCAACACTGAGTCCGTCGCTTGAGGCCTCCCTCCAAATGATCACTGTGAAGGTAAACAACGAACAAATGGGGTCGTGTTTACCATGTTTACGGTCCATATGAACGGCCCCCTCATGTCGCATTCAAGACCTTGTAAGTGGAAAGTTTCGGAAAGCTTCATGTTCACGACTTGCGACATGTTTGTTGATCTTGTGAGAAATAGTGGAGCCCAGGGAAGTTCATTTATCGGTTACCGTTAACAAGCAATTTGCAATTCCTACACAGAGCCCCTTTAGATAAAGCCACTACAAGTTCAGGGACACCTCTTATACTGTATATAGTATCCTGAGAGCGTATACAGTAGTTGTTTGTTTTATGTGAGCGTATGTAGGAGAGTATGATACTGTGAGGATACAGGAGTGTGTGTGGGAGAGAATAATAATAGTGTATGTGCAGGATTATGCTGCATTATGTCTCTGTGTGCATGTTTCAGCACACACTAAGAAAATTAAGATGAATAACAGAGCAGAAATCAAGCAGGAGTGCTGCTGAAGTAATGATCCATATGTCGTTGCTGGGCTGGATTGGCTTTTAGTGCCTGTCACATCTAGTTAGACCCTTTCTGGGCGGACAGGCGCTTTGCCTCGTTTGCTCTTAAACTGGATCGATGGCGGGAATCAGAGAGTGTGGAGAAAGAGGTAGAAATTGTGAAGCTGCTTTTCAGAGAGAGAGAGATAAATGTAATGTGATGTAAATGTGAAGGGGAGTGAGAGGATGAACGTGATGACTGCTCTCTGGTTGAGAATGAGCGTAAAACAGATGTAATGTAAATGTAAAAGAGCTCAGAGAGGAGGGGTGGACACATGCATCTCTTTCTGTTCAGTCAAGAGCTCGTCGTGACACACTTTCTCACTGACACAGTTAACTGATCACGGCTGCCTTTGTCGTCTGTAAACAAATCTATTAATTGCAAAGCCGCCAATTTCTGCCCCTCAAATCTAAATTTAGGAGGTGAGTCGTGAACCTGACGACACCGACTTGTTGCGCAACAACAATAAGTCATAAACAACGAGCTCCCGCTGCCCACGCTGCACTCCTCTGCAGAACGAGCGCCTCTCTGTATATCGGGCTTATGCAGAGCTGAGAGGCTCAGGGTAGCGCTGATGCCGGTTTCCATGGAAACCCCCCTGTGAACTGAACTCCCCCATCTGTCATGGCTGCCAGCCAGCCAATGGTACTGTGTGTGTTGTGATATGTCTCTTTCTCTGGGCGTCTCTCATCCCTTTACTTCTCCATCTCCCTGAAAAGCCAGAGGGGGATGCTGTGCTGTGCTGTGCTCCTTGTGAAGGGCAAACAGGGTTAGGCTCACTTTCACAGAAACATACATACAATACAAATGCCTCCACTGGGTTCACCAGACAGGTCTACGACACCTTTCTGATCCGTCAGGGCCAAAGCTTGCCTCTGAATAAATATCTCTGGCATTCCTATAAAAACTAATATTACACTTCATCTCTGAATCTCATGGAAAAACATGATCAGTTGGGTGTTAAGGTCACTGGCTGGCCTTTCCCATCAGGATCCAGTCAGAGCCCCGAGGGCAGACTTAGTCCTTCACTGGATGGCCTCTCTCCGACTGGAAAATCAATTGTTTCTTTCTCCCTACCCCCAGTTCCCTTTGTGTGTCTTTGCCCTTCATGCCATGTGAGTCCAGGCTCACTTGCTCCCAAAAGATCCTCCTCTTTACTTGGAAGGATGGAGGATAGGAGGAGAAGGGGGTTGGGATTAGGGAGGCTTGTAGTGCCCAACACTTTAATAATTTCCTGAAAATTAAAAAAAAAAAAAAAATTGCTCTTAACATGATCAAAAATGTAATAAAACTAGGGCAAATATTAAAATAGTTCTGATAAGATAAGATAAGATATTCCTTTATTTGTCCCACAAGGAGAAATTTCCAATCACATGACTGTCCATAGTTAATCCTGATTAATTGCAAATTAATCTCACATTTTTATCTGTTCAAAATGAATCTTAAAGGGAGATTTGTCAAGTATTTAATATGCTTATCAACATTGGAGTGGGCAAATATGCTGCTTTATGTAAATGTATGAATATATTTATTGCTGGAAATCAATTAACAATAAAGCAATAACAGATATTGACCAGAAACCCTCCCAGGTTCTGACTTTAGCATCAACAATCTGCTCCAATCAGAACAAACTGCAGCCCAACAGGCAACAACAGCTGTCAGTGTGTCAGAGTGCTGACTTGACAATGACTTGATCCAGACTGACTGTGACTATCATAAAGTGGGCATTTCTGTAAAGGGGAGACTGGTGGGGACCCAGAGAACCCATTTACATTCACATATCTGGAGGTCAGAGGACATGACAGTTTTTCCTCGACAAAATTTAGCACAAGTTTAGAACGTTATTTAACCTCCTTCACGACAGGTTAGTATGACCTGGTTGGTACTGATGGATTCCTTTGTTTTTTAGTTTCATATGACACCAGTATCTTCACTCCAAGTTTAAGCCCATTACAGCCTAAAAATCACAAGTTGTGTTAATACATTACAGAAATTAGTGCTGTTAAAACAAATTTGCTGTCAAAGTTATACATTATTGTGTTTTATTACATTTTTGATTAGGTGAAGTGCAAGGCAAAATTAGGGGTTAGGGTAAATTATTATATTATTGGGTGCTACAAGGCTCAAGACAGAGTTAAAGGAAAGTGAAAATGGAAAGAAGAGGGTCTGTGGAGGTGCTGAAAGCTTTCAGAGTGAAGAAAAGTACAGCGAAATGAGAATGGAGGGAGAGGACGAGCGTGAATATTTTGAGGTGGAGGAGCCAGGATTACCTCCAGTCTGAGGAGCCATCCAGTCCCACCTCTGAGTCATCCCTCTAATAGTGTACCTGGCTCTCCCCCAAGACCTCTGCTGCTGAAAAATATATGAGTGCTGCAGGTGGAGGTGGAGGTGGGGGGCACTCTGTAAAGCTGATTTGCCATAAAGACTCAGGACTTTCAGGAGGTGATCAAAGTTGGATCTGTCCTCACTTCCAACAAAGATGACGGAGCCAATTTAGAAGCTATTAAAGGAGCTAAAACACTGAAGAATCTCATTCCTGCTCTGGTAAAATCACTGAGCTGCTGCCAGGGGGCAACTCCAGGTCTGAGGAGTGAAGTCAATGCTGAAGTGTCTTAAACCTGTGTTGTTTCTCATATCCAGCAGTCTGATTGTATAGAAGTCAATGAGAAAATGAGTCTACTTCTTACTTGATTTATTACCTCAGTAAACATTGTAAACATGAGTTTATGGTCTCAATCACTAGTTTCAAGTCTCAGTTGATGAAAGTTAATTATAACCTTTTTGGTCGCCTAAAAATGTCTTGAGTTTGATTGTACTTAGTGCCACCCTCTCGTGTTACTTCTGGATGTAAAAAAAACAAGATGGCAACAGCAAGGAAGATACTTAACACAAAAACAATAGAAACAGACCTGGATTGTGCGAATCTAGAGCAGATTCTGTGCCAAGAGAACGTAAATACACAACAAATATACAGTCCAACCTGAAGGAATGCACTAAAGACACCTGTACTCCAGGAGGTTAATGAGCCCAGGCCGTTGATCTGTCAGAGACAGATGCCAATGCCTCCTCACATCAATATTTCAGTTGGTGAGACCACGCTGAGATTAAGAAAGGAAACACAAGCAGTGAGGAGAAAGCATGCACACATGTAGTGTATACTGTGTGTGAAGGTCAGGCACCGTGGGGCAGGACTGAGGGAGCACACACTGCAGACAGAACCATGCTGCCTTTATGACTGATGGATAGCCAGGCTTTCCTCCAGACGCCTGGTGCACATTAAAGATCCACGTTTTCTTCAGCCACAGCAGGATCAGACAAAGTCTTTTAAAACAGCAGATCATTGACAGTATAGAGACGGCTAATTTAAGAGATGGCTGTGCTGCAAGAGAGTGAGAGCATTATTACATCTATGTATACGTTTCAGGAAATACTTTTAATTTGTGTTTAGTTTTCAAAGCATCTGCTCTAGAGTATATCAACCTGTTCTCACCTCTAACTTGTCAAATACCGCCGTCTGGGCAGCCCCCTTGGTATCGGAAACCTGTCACTCCACATGACAGACCTGGACCTCCGTCCTCCAAGAGATGGAGCCTCTATGGCAAATGACTTCGATGCAAGGGGGCTTCCATTTACATCCATTAACATCACTAAGCAACGGTGATTTAAAAACAAATTTCTGGTCCTCTCTCAAGTTCCATGGTGGAGAGGAGGTTGTGTTGCTCTGGCTCGTTTGGCATCGCCGGGAAGCTGACTGACATTATCCTGGATCCATTTCTCATACAATTATGTTCACATTACATGCATTAATTTTTTGCCATATGGATTGTCTATGCACGGTTATTCTACAGTCGGTACAAGTGATATCGTATTAATAGTGTGAGTCTACTCATGAGATTAATATAAATTTGTGAAAAAAATTTCATGGAAAATTATCAAATAGTTAAAGAGACATTTCAGCACTAACAGAAAAGACTGGAAGAACAATAACAATAAATGGTGCTAGCATGGAAAAAAATAACTAAGGTATGTTTAGATATTTGGGTTTAGGTTTAAGGTTATGAATGTTTGTATGTGTGGGTTTGGTGTGGTTCAGGTCAGAGATGACAGTAAATTAAGGTTTGCTTGCTTTTAGACAGAAGTGTAAAACTAACATTGTGCAAGATGCCGTTGTTTTAAGTCCATGTTTCTGTATCCTGTCGCTCTTTCTACATTTCTCTCTTCCTTCATCACTGCCTACTTAACTACATGAATTTGCATTAGCAGCAGACCTGACACAGCAGCTCTTCCTCTCGCTGTCACACCCTTTCTGTGTCTCACATGGCTGCATCACACGTCTCACGTGCTGCCGTGTGCTGCATTCACACCGGAGAGGAAACCGAGAGGAAAGATGCACACGACGAGCACAAACCTGAAACCACATCTGAATCTAGATCTGGCTTTTAATGGGAGGAGAAGGTATTATCCTGGACGAATATGATTCACCAGTCTGGACGGACTGAAACTGAACTGGCCTGATCTGCCCCAGTTTAAAGTGTGAAAACTACCTCAGAGGCTTTCAGAGTGCAGGTCTTTAATTAGCGTCACTGTTCCCAAGTTATACAGTCTTGCTAGTACTGCAGCTGCAGATGTGGTGTTTGAGTAACTGAGAAATGTAGAGAGAAAGGCAGAACTCAAGCTGTGTTGATGGCATGGTGGGTGTGCAGATTTCAGATACAGTCATGGTGCTTTAGCTCAGTGTTCAAAGAGGGCTGGAGGGATAAATCAACAGTCAGGCTGTTCTCATACACCGATCGCAGCTACACCTACGAAACGTACTGCACCGTGATTCATATATGGCCCATCTAATCCATGTAATTGTGAATGAGGACTGCACGATTTTGAGAAAATATTTAATTGTGGTTAGTCATTCATTCATCGTCAACCGCTTATCCCGTTGGGGGTCGCGGGGGGGGGGGGCTGGCAGCTGGCATTGGGCGAAGGCGGGGTTCACCCTGGACAGGTCGCCAGTCCGTCGCAGGACACATAGAGACAGACAACATATAGACAGACAACCATTCAAGCTCACATCCACACCTACGGGCAATTTAGAGTCATCAATTTAACCTAAACAGCATGTCTTTGGACGGTGGGAGGAAGCCGGAGTACCCGGAGAAAACCCACGCTTACACGGGGAGAACATGCAAACTCCACACAGAAGAGCCCTAAGCCGGAATCAAACCTGCGACCCTCTTGCTGTGAGGCGACAGCGCTAACCACTACACCACCGTGCAGCCCCCCCGTGGTTATTTTGACTGAAATTGCAATTGTGATATGATTTGTGATATTTCAGTAAATGATCAGCGTCACAACATTAATCTCATTTTCACTGAATAACATGAAACATTAAGATAAGATAAGATATTCCTTTATTAGTCCCACAGTGGGGAAATAAAGTGATTATGGTGTGATTTTTGCGGGAATGTTTTCTTAAGTCTGTAGAATAAGGCCAGGACATCTCTGCAGCACCACAATATTTAATTCAAAATGCTATTTTGACACTCCTGTGATGGACTGGCGACTTGGCCAGGGCCGCGACCCCTAACGGGATAAGCGGTTACAGATAGATGGATGGATGGATGGATGGATGGATCGATGGTATTTTGACACACATTTCACCTTTAACACATATTGTGCGTCCTGTGATTTGAAAAATGCAGTAGATCATATTTTGATTTTAATAAAATTTGTATTAATTGTGCAGCCCTATCTAAGTTGTTTCCTGTGAAGATGGAAATTTATTTTGAAAAGACCGTATGCCTATAACAAATGGAAACTGACAGGTGTTCCTGGACATTGTTAGGAAAACGCACAAAAAAATGAAGAATAACTTTTTATGAGATGCAAGACAAGAGTGCAGACGTTATATCAGTGAAAGTTGGACTCTTGTCAATACTTTACTAATAAATAATGCTATCAAAGCTAATGCTAATGCAAATGCGAGTGAAGATACTGGCATCATATGAAACTAGAAAACCTAATAAATCCATTGGTACCAAACACGTCATACTAACTTGTCGTGAAGGAGGTTAAATAACGCTCCAAATTTGTGCTAAATGTTGACAAGGAAAAACTGCCATGGTGATTTTTGGGGTCCCTTGACCTCTGACCTGGATCATTTCTATTCTGAGGAATATTTATCAGTGTTTTGTATTGTTAATTGATGGCCAGTAACAAATATATACAAACATTTACATAAAGCAGCATATTTGCTCCCATGTTGATGAGACTCTTACTTGACAAATCTCACTATAAGGTGCATTTTGAACAGATAAAAAAATGGATGATTAATCACAATTAAATATTTGAATTATTATTAAAATCTGATTGACAGCCTTAATAATAACCTACTATTGTGGCTTCTAGATTGACAAAAGCCTCTTTATTCGGTCTTGTGGAGCTCGAGACAAAACAGCTGCAAACTGCAGAAAATAAAATGTTTAAATGGGGGAGGAAAAACCCTAAAGACCAGATCTGAAAACCGTCTGCAGCAGTCGTCATGGGTTATTTCAGCAGATTTACTGCATCAGATTATACCATAAGGCAGCCTTTACTTGCAGTATTTGCTAAGCTAAGAAAGCGCAGTGAATCTGGGTATGAATATCTCTTTTACCTCCCTCTAATTGTCCGTTCCCTTTCTGAGTTCGGGAGAGATTACCAAGTAGGTCACTTAAAGAAGGGGGTGAAAACGCACCGACAGCAAAAATGGTATTGATTAAAATGTGTGTAGAAGCGAAAAGAAAGAAAGAAAGAAAGAAAGAAAGAAAGAAAGAAAGAAAGAAAGAAAGCGAGAAAGAAAGAAAGAGGGAGGTCAATCTACCAAGACGTGGAGTTCAGAGGTGGAGCTGCTGTTGGTTGGTGGCTGTTAGCGTCATCAGCGCTGCTCCGGGCCTCGACATGAGACGAAGAGGAGAGAGGTCAGGAGCTGTGGACGGGTTCATCACGCTCACAAACATGTGAGAAACCGTCTCATTCAGCTTTACAATATCATGAGTCTCCAAAACTCCCACGAGGCTCCATTTGAAGCTGGATCAGATAAGTACACATGAGCTCTTCTTGTTAATATGCAAAGCTAGAGCTTCTGCCTCTTTGTGCACAGTAAGCGATATCTGGGGTGCTGCAGTGGCTGACTATCAAGGGCCCCCGAGGGCCCCTGAGGTGTCTTCAATAAAATGCCTTTTGTGATCCTCAAGTGTGAGAGCATAAATATTTCATACATTTATTTCCCAGTTTTCTGGTTTTTGGTTGAAATCCCTCAAACTGAAAACAAACATACTGCAGCTTTGATAAAAACAGACGCAGCAGCTGCTGTTATCTGATGAGAACTGTAACAAGGAACAGCTCAGTTAGTCTCCTGTGTTTCATCCTCTCCATCGCACAACGTACACAGATATAACAGATTCTCAACAGAGGGCTACTGATTTGAAAAACTGGCAGGTAAATAGCTCTTTCAGGCGAAACTATTGATTTAAATCAGGAGTTATTATCCCATAAACCAGGGGTGGGCAATTATTTTTCCTGGGGGGCCACACGAGAAACTCAGATAACTGCTGGGGACCAAACAAATACTGTCAGATATAACCTCTATTTCATCACTATAGAAAACATGCTGTTATTCTTATTGTTCAGCATTTATTATACTGAGAATAACTCCAATCAGCAGATTATTAAGAAAATGACATTATATACAGGAGTCTTTGAACCGTACAGGACTGACTGTTTAGGGTAGGAATGTTTCTGTTACACTTACCATTTATTTTAACATTAACACTTGGATTTAACATTTAACTTAACATTAACACTTACATTTAACATTTAACATAACATTAACCCTTCCCTCTCCTCCTCTGGTCCATGCAGCTTTGCAAAGTCCTCTCTGCTTTAGTATCTCAGCCAGCAGCCCCTCGGCTGTCCTCTCCTTCTCGTCTCCAGACAGCTTTCTGGATTTTTCTGCATGTTTTGTCTCAAAGTCATAGTACAAGTTTTATTCTTTGAATAAAGCCACGTTTGTTACAAACTAAGCACACAGCTTTATCACCAACCTCTGTGAAAAAATACTTATCAGTACATGACTTATCATAGACGTGCCGCCTCAGCAGGTGACGCTACTTCAAACATCACTCGTCAATTTACATCAATGTCAGGTGTGAGAGAAAGAAGCACACTAACAATACACGAGCATTTCAAAACAAAAGCTATTTTCTTTACCGTTTTTGTTTTTAGCTTCGTAAGTAAAATTGTGTGGTTTGCCTCAGACCTCCCGGGCCGGGCAGAACCATCACGAGGGCCTGGATGTGGCCCAGGTCTGCTATAAATAAATGTGTGGAGTGTGTTTGAATTATGTATGTATAGACAAGGATGTAGTTGAGATCTAGTGACATTTGGAACTGAATTTATTGAATTAGGGCAATGCACATTAATCCACCAGCAATATGCATGAATGTAAATATGCTGGGATTAACACAATAGCTAAATTTCATATGTCGTCCAAGGCAGTTACCTACAAAAACATTAAGCTAATTTTACAATTACAGGATACCTCGCAGGACAGTCCATGAGGCAGCACACATACAAAATGGACATATTTGTTATATTATAAATAAAATATCATCATATAATAAGCTGGTTAAAACACAAGACGAGCCTGTGTGATACCAAATGTGGCCATTATGTTAAAATCACCTCACAGCCCAGTTCTGTTCCCATCAAGACAAACCTCCTGGGCCCGTAATTCCTCGCGATACCATTAAGCAGAGCCGAACATGTGGGGCTGACCACTGGTGGGTTGTCCACAAGGCATCTGGAGATATATTCTCTCCTTTTCCCACTGGACAGCGGATAAATGACGGCTATCAATAACAGCTAGTTGTGCAAGCTGTTCTGAGGAGTCCAGTGTTCACAGATGTCCCGGTTAAACAAAAGGACACACTCCTCACCTCTACGTCTCTCTGTTTAACAGATCAGCGGGAGACGAAACACAACCGGAAACGTAGAAAGCAAAGGTCTGTGTCTCTGGGGGACACTGTAGCTGCTCCACAGATGGTGGAGGCTGTCTCACACTGCAGAGCCATTATAGCCACACAGCAGGACAGTTAAACAAGCATGTGTGTGTGTGTGTGTGTGTGTGTGTGTGTGTGTGTGGGTGTGTGTGTGTTGTTGTTGTCTTTGACCAGCGAGTGAAATCTTACTCATTGATGAGCTGCACGTTTGGCCTTTCAGAAGGACTCTCCACCATCTCAAGGATGAATGGAGTTAAAAACACATCAGGAGAATCAATGAGCTGGAGTCAAAACAGAAAAGAAAGACAGGCTGCATCAATTAGTTGCTCATTACTGAAGGAAGACCGCTCACTTCTCAAGTGGCAACGCCTCCAATTCTGCTTATTAAAGGTAATCAATACGTCAATCAAAGGTTCATCTGTTTTCATCTACTGACATGCAGCTGTTTTCTATTGAGTGGTAGGAAGGTTTGGATGTTCAGAGTGAGCCACCATCAGGGACGAGCATCTTCTGGGTGGTGCTAGTTACTGTAGCAGCCACTGTGCTGCGTTCACTGTCTCCAGTTTACCGTCAGGAGAGTTACTGTAGCAGCCACGGTGCTGCGTTCACTGTCTCCAGTTCACCGTCAGGGGAGCTACTGTAGCAGCCACGGTGCTGCGTTCACTGTCTCCAGTTTACCGTCAGGAGAGCTACTGTAGCAGCCACGGTGCTGCGTTCACTGTCTCCAGTTTACCGTCAGGAGAGCTACTGTAGCAGCCACGGTGCTGCGTTCACTGTCTCCAGTTTACCGTCAGGAAAGCTACTGTAGCAGCCACGGTGCTGCGTTCACTGTCTCCAGTTTACCGTCAGGAGAGCTACTGTAGCAGCCATGGTCAAGCTACAACTCCTCAGCTGGAAGTCCAGAGCTACTTCTTGTATCTGCGCCGGCTCTCTCTTAAGGTGGACCAGCTTTTCTCCTTAAAGTGACGAACCGCTCCTCTGAGTTTTTCTCAGCTTTTCAATTTATTTAATTTATATTTCTTTAAACCGATAGCACAGGTAAAGGTAGAATGCTTAATGCCAGTTATCAGCTAAATGGTTAATTTTAACATCCCTGGTTCACACTAATCAATCAAACCGGACTTTGGGGTGAAGTGTAGTCTTAGGAGAATCCGACTAATTAAGACTAAAAAAAAGTTAATGTGATACATATAACAACAGATTAGATTCTCATCTTTCATGTCATTGTGGTTATTTAAAAAAAAAAATAACAACAGAGTTTACAAATGAAATAATTCTCCAGAACTAGAAGGGTACTCGGAAACTGCTGACCTCCGCCAAGGCCATTTTCCAGAAACGAAAAATAATGCGGGTGCCCGTGATCCGGTTCCGCTCCAAAAGTCTTCTTCCTCGGCTCATACTACAACCTTCAACTGCATTTCATGAAGATCGGATCTGTAGTTTTTCCATAATCTTGCTGACAAACAGACAAACAAAAGACTGAACTGTAAAAATAACCTCCTTGACGGAGCTAATAATAAATTACAAAAATATAATTTGCTGTTGTTGAGCGAACAAGGGAAAGAGTTTTTAAGTCCTGATGTAACCTCTTCTATCATTCATACTCATCACTGAATTTCTCTAGTAAAATGTCCTTGTAAAAATCTCCTTGTATGTGTTTTTATTTGTGTTCAGCTGCAGATTTGTGCCTTGAACTGCCGGCTCTTTTGGTCACGAGTATTAAAGAGTATTATGTTGCTCAGTGAATTAGTTCTACTTTATGCTGGATTTAGACAGCTTTATACAACTAATAAACGTAGACATTTTTTGTTACATGAATAATATTTGAGTATTTTCCTAAAGATATAGAAATATATAGCATTTACTGTATGTCCTGCGCTGTAAATACAAATCGGAGACACAATTTAGTAGGCTTAGAGTGAATCATTGTTTTGTGCACCAGTCGATCCTAAACAAACAAACAGAGGCTAATAATATAATATAATATAATAAGATCACATGTACGTGGTAATGGTACGTCTGTCTGCTGTGATTTTAATGGCATGTCAAATGTAATATCCTTGTTTCAATTGATGTTGTAAATGGAGCTGCTGGGATGCAGAAACGTTTCAGACTTTATCTGACAATAAAGTATTATTGTAATTTAGAGACTTCTGATTCAATCTGAAGTCTTTCAGGTGTTTGAAAACCTAAACAGTGCCATTAAGTCAGTCTGTAATGATTTGTGAACCCCTCTGTGCTTCATCTGACTTAGACGTTTTACTATTTGCTCGATCAAAGTCGCAGTCAAAGTAGCTCTTTGTGCAAGCAGCCCCGGGTCAGAGTTGATTTAGCTCGGGGCTGGAAGGTAACTAAGGTCTGATAAAAAGCACAGATTAATGGATGACGTGGAAGGATATGGAGAGGAAGCAAGGTGACGAAGGGATGGAGGTGTAATGAATGAGCGATGTGAAGGAGATTAAAGCACAGGAGTGAAGGGAGGACGAGATGAAGGGATGGGAAGCAGAATAAAGGAGTGTGATGAAAAGACGTTCGGTGGGAGATTAATGACAGGTGGGGAATGAAGAACGGAGGTAGAGACAAGAAGACTAGATCAAGGAAGAGAGGAGGTGAAGGAGGCCGCGGAGGGAGGAGAGAGCGTGTGCCAAGGCTAATCATCATTGGCCTGATGGTGGGAGATGGTGTGGTGCTGTTGCTGGGTGGAACATGTGTGTTTGGGGGGATGGGGGGAGGATTATGGGATAAATGTAGAGGTCACTGAAGAGATGCAGTCAAGGCTCCTACTGTATGAACACATAACTGATGCTGTTATCCAGAGTGACAGTAAGACGCTACATGACAGTAAGTGCATACATTATACTGTATACATAGACTCGGTATGAGGAAAGATCCTTTGGGAATGGAGAGGCAGCTACTCTGAGAGTGAGTGGCCCAGTAGCAGATTAAATATAGCTCACACCAGCACATGCACAAGGGTATATACAGTATTTATACACACAGCATTTTAGGGCGGGGACGATACACCCATCTCCTGATCCAATACTATCAAGTTACTTGGGTGCCGATTCGATAATAATGGGATTTTTAAGTATTGTGATTTGAAATTGCAATTTATTGCAATTATTGTTAACTTTTTAAACACTAGGCCATGGAAAAGAAAGTTGAATCGTAAACTTTTTCTTTGGAAAATATCTAAATTAATGCAGTAAAAATGTTTGATTTTCAGCATGTATGTAGTCAGACATGTCCTGAAGTCAAATATATCCAGTAACCAGTAATATATATAAGCAATATATCCAGTAAGACATAAATCATAAATAAACAATAAATATCATAAATTAGTGGTATTTTTTTTTTATTTATAAGGGACATGTAATATTTTATACTTCTGGTGAATGTAGTCCAATTAATCTTATTTCCATAGATGTATTTTGTATATACATTGCTTTTTACATTTACAGTCATTATTTTGAAAACCAGACATTGTTGCACGTCTGCTTCCTAAAACGTCTCCATTCTCTTTATCCATCCATGTTCAGCTCCATCTGGGCCATTTGAATGCATTTAACACCGATGTCAGTACGTGGTGGTCTACAGTTGTGGCGTCGGCCCAGTTGACCACGGAGACGAGAGTGACGGCTGGCCGGACCGCACGTTACCGCCATACGATAGCATTCCCTGTCCAGGACAGAGTTAGCATGTAGCTTTAGCCATGATGTGTGAAACCCAAAGTGTTTCCATCCTTTACTGGATGTTTCGTGTTTACCACGCTGGATTTAACATGGGAGGCTGCAGGTCGGATCCACGTCGACCCTCCAGTGTTTTCTACGTTTTGTTATGGCTCGCGGTTTGTTTGGTTGACAGATACAGAACGGATATGACGTCACATTAATCTGGCTACAATAATAAA
The DNA here is from genome assembly GCA_947000775.1 of Pterois miles. Lineage (NCBI taxonomy): Eukaryota > Metazoa > Chordata > Actinopteri > Perciformes > Scorpaenidae > Pterois > Pterois miles. The sequence continues at coordinate 17,995,157 of CAMQGK010000299.1, read as the reverse complement.
AGCAATCCTGTATATATATTCTAAAATTAAAAAACGGAGGTTAACGCTACTACGTGGAACTTTCTTTTTATGTTCATTTTGGTGGTCCCTGTGGACAAAAGCGGTAGTGTTTCCGAGTCCCTTTAAAAAACCTCTCATTTTACTGCAGCAGGGTCTGATGGTCTGCCCCTCGCTGCCCTGGTTCTGGTTCTCCCGAGCCTCCCTTCACTCCAGTGGTACGGCCTGGACCTCCAACAATGTGGCGGCGGAGCAGCGAGACGAAGACCTCCACCTCCCGCCGGAGCTCTGACAGCAGGTCAAAGGCTGCGGCAAAGCTGGATCTGGGTCTGTCTGCTCCGCTAGAGTCTGAGCTGAAGGACAGTCTGGTGAACCTGCGTGTTGTAAATCATTATGTCTAATTTCATGGGGAATTGGGCCGAGGACAGGCCAATACTCCCGCTGATGCTCTTGTTAACTTATGTAGGTCACAGAGAGGCATCTGTGTTTAATTGAGACAGTTTGATTAAGTTAAAAGTTCCTCACAGTGGCTTTAAATTAGAAGCAAAAAGGTTCCAGTAGCCAAAACGAGCAGCTTACATCACATGTACATGCAGCATTTAGGGTGCTAATCCTGAGAAATACTAATCTGAGGGTACGAATGACTCACTTTTAACAGACAACAACAACGCCATGATTACCGATACATTCATTAAAATGATGGAGTTCTACTAAGTTGGACAGAAATCGTACATTCTGCTTAGAGCTGCAGCTGATTTTATCAGGAATAATCTGCCGATGATTTTCTCCAGTTAGTTTGTATTGTAGAGTAAAAAAATAAAAAAATGTCATCACAGGTTCCTAACGATCTATAACCCAAAGATAATCCATTCAGACCAGGAAAAACATATTTCAGCACTTTTCCATGAAAAGTGACTTAAACATTTACTTAATTATAAAAATATTTGCTGATTAATTTTCTGTTGATTCACTAATTGATTAACCGACTAATTCCAGTACTAGTCTGTGACTATTTTGACCAACTAAAGAGATTAATAACAACCTAAAAATGCAATAATTCATATAATGCACATATAATAATATATACAGAAATACACAGTCATTTATTATACGTGCCATTTTAAATATTCATGCAAAATAAGACTGAAATTAAACCCAAAATAAAACAATAACATTAATAGAAAAACAGAGAGGGCTTTATTCATGACATGAAATCACGAGGCAAATGTGCACTGAGCTTTTCATTCAATTTGCACTCGCGATCTGTTTGTAATTAGCGTCTGATTTACTAAGATGGAAACTAATTATGCAATCAACGGCTGGGCCTGCGTTTAAATTCGTTTAGCGTTTGAGGGGGAGGCTAAAAGGCAAAGTTCACAGTTGGGATTTTGTCTGAGATCAAAAAGCTCAGAAATAAAATCATGTTCATTTATGGCATTCCAAATATTGATCATAATAACTGAGGCTGCAATTAAACTTCAGAGGCTGAGAATTTTCCATGTGAACTCGATCCCAGTAAAGAGTGTGAACGTCCGTAAATCCAGGGACACTTTCATCTCCTCCCATTAGAATGCATTTGAATCGAGGCTTAATAAATCTCTCCCCGAGTGCAGAATCTGTCAGACGGTCAGAGCTAATTACAAGAGTGCAATTTTGTTCTCATGCATCATGAGATTTCATGCATTATTGCAGTGCTGGAGGATGTGATGATCTTTAGAGCAGTGAGCTGCACAGATGAACCAGACGATGATACAACGATACAACAGAACGACCAGCAGCTTTCTGGTAACAGTCAGTCTGTCGTTTGGTCTATAAAGTGTTAGATAATAGTGACATATACTCAAGTTGTCAGAACATCAGGTGATGTCTTAAATTTGCAACGATATGTCCGTCTGATAAGCTAAAGTCTGACATTTTTTGTTTGATAAATGCCTTAAAGGAGCAGTGTGTAGGATTTGGCAGCTCTCGCGGTGAGGTTGCAGACTACAACTAACTTAAACTTCTGCCGTGTGCCAAGCGAGTGGAACTACGGTGGTCGACTCATAAACATGAATGTCGCTCTCGAGAGCCAGTGTTTGGTTTGTCCGTTCTGAGCTACTGTAGAAACATTGCGGCTGTTAAATGTAAGTGTTAATGTTAAGTTAAGTGTTAAGTTTTGCTAGCGCCGTACGGTTAAAAGACTCCTGTATATAATGTTATTTTCTTAATAATATGCTGTATGGAGTGATTTTCAGTGTAATAAATGCTGAAAAATGTGTGCCCAGTATTTCTGACTGTGATAAAATAGAGGTTACGTCTGACAGCATTTGTTTGGCCCCCGGTAACAATCTGGGTTTCTCATGTGGCCCCACAGGAAAAATAATTGGCCACCCCTGTCCTATATGCTACTGTACACAGTGTTCATTTAAAAATGAATCAACAATCTCAACAGTTTGTGTCAGTCGACGAATCAACTAATTAAGTTGTTTCAGTTCACTATGAAGCTTCCACACATTCATCTGTTACTTAAGCTCGTGCCAGTGTCTGTGCTTATGTTATAATGAAAGCACAACATGGTGCTATCAGCAGGGTTAACACTCCACTGAGTGTGTTTGTCCTTGTGTGTGTGTGTGTGTGTGTGTGTGTGTGTGTGTGAGAGAGAGAGAGGGTTGTTTGGCTGTGATGATTCTGGGCCGGCTGCAGTAGAAAAGTAGGTCAGACCGAGTCGCGCATTCACACTGTTTCATTCATGCACAACCTCTGACACATGCTGCACATTGTCACACCTTTAAATATTATTATCTCTAACGCATACTTACACAGTCAGCATGCACAAACACGCACTCAGGCCTGGCCACTCGCCATCCATCACTCCACCCAGCCGGCCTCCTCCTCCCCCAGGCTGCAGCACGGTGCCAACGGGAGGAGCAGGACTCCCGCTGGCTCACATAGCAATGACTCGCAGTGTGCGTACCACACTCTTTTATGTGTGTGCGAGAATTTGTGAACTCGCATTGCAATTTGACTTGGCAAATTGGAAGTTATATAACGACTCTGCAGATAGATTATCCTTGAAGACCCCTGAGTGGAAGGCTGCTGCACAACTTCAGCATAAAGACAATGACGTTTGTCTGCACAATACCTGGTTTTTGATACCAAACAATACTTTTTTGATACCTTAATTTGAGAAATGTTCTACGTAACCACCTTCTTTCATTTAACAAAAGAAGCCAAGTTCATAAACATAAAACGCCATCTAAAAACAGCAACACTCGATGCTACGGACACACTGATATCCTGCCCTAATTGTCCAAGTAAAGCTAAAATACGAGCTTGTGCTGATTTTCTCTGACACAAATTACATCCTCCTTTTGTTCAGCATCTTTCTTTCTCTCTACTCTTTATATTCCTCTCGCATTCTTCCTCTTCTATACTCCACTCTGCCTGTGGTCTGGGATGAGATGTGCTGTTATTATCTCCAGCCAGCAGGGTTATTAATGGATCGCATACGTATCAGACAAACATGGATCCAATGGTTGCCATGGGAACTGCATCCGCAGCGCCCCAGAAAGGAGGGAGGGAGCGGGAGGGAGAGAGGAGGATGAGGAGAAGTGGAATGTGAAGAGAAAAACAAGAGGGGGAGGGAGCAGCACTGGGGAGGGTGATTAATGGAGAAAGAGGAAATGGAGAAGGAGGGATGGAGGGAAAGAGGAGAAGAGAGAAGCTCACTTCTATCAGTTGGAAATATTTGATTCAGCAGAAAGGGTGACCTTGGTGAGGAAGACAAAGGCAGCATGGCTCTTTCTTTCTCTCTCTTTCTCTTATCCTCCTTTTATCTCACTGTTATATATCATTTTAGTTTCATCTGCAGCTATAAGAGAAAATACACTTTGACACAGTCATTTAACAACAGTTTTTTGTTATTAAATATTCATTACTCTCTACAGCTAAATGGCTCAGCAACAGATGTAATTCTTCCACAAACAACATGAATGGATGGCCTTACTTTAATTAAAGGACCATACCAGTGTTTTTTTTTCTTTCTTTTTTTTGTACTTTACATCGCAGCTACCGAACAACCAGAGATCTCTTCCAACCAAATGTCTAAATGCAGTTGTTGCTAAAACGGCGGCTAACAATCCTCCGGCCCTTACATGTCCTGGATTTCGGAGAGGCCGATTACAGCTGTTTACCTACAGGCGTGAGGTATCAGGGTCCCATGTGGGGATAATCTGCTATCGGTTGACGTCGTCTAGGATGTGGTTCCGGAAGGGAGAGCTGGAGATTCTGGAGGAACTACAATTACCGCCTCATGGTTGTATGCCTCCGCCAACCAGTCAAGTTGCAGTTCACATCTTCGTAACATATCACCACTTCATCATTTTATCCTGTTCGACAACGGTGTGAAATTATCATAATTAACATATGAATTCTTGAGTTTTGGCTGAAAAACGGGTTTTGTGAGGTCACAGTGACCTTGGCCTTTTACCACCAAAATTTAATCAGTTCATTCTCGAGTTTCTTTCACAAGACTGGGACGGATGGATGTAGAGTAAAACATTAAGCCGCCGGCCACAGATTTCACCAGCGTGGAGCAGTTGAAACCACCCATCTATCTATCCATCTGCAACCACTTATCCCGTTAGGGGTTGCGGGGGAACAGCTGGAGCCAATCCAAGCCGGCATTGGGCGAAGGTGGGGTTCACCCTGGACAGGTCACCAGTCCATCGCAGGACACATAGAGACAGACAACCATTCACACTTATGGGACACTGAGAGTCATCAATTAAACCTGCATGTCTTTGAACTGTCGGAGGAAACCGGAGAGCCTGGAGAAAACCCACACTAACACGGGGAGAACATGCACACAGAGGAGCCCCAAGCTGGATTCGAACCTGCAACCCACTTGCTATGAGGCGACAGTGCTAACCGCTAACTGCACCACCGTTCAGCCATGTGACTAAAACACAGTCAAACACAGACAGAAAGGAAAATAATGAACAAAGCACATTGATGCCGACATGTCTGATGACAGAAGCTTACTACTGCAGACTGATGTGACTCCTGATGGGTCACCTGAACTGCAGGTATATCAGATTTGGCATTCGCGGATCAATACAAGAGTGCTGTTTTTTAAAATACTTAACATGATAATACCTCCCTCCCTCTTTGCTCACTATTCATGACACACTGACTAACACTTTCTGTGTTTCCTCTGTTCTAAAATCCACTTCGTCTCCCCCGAAGCCTTCGGGCTTTACACTTCTCCAAATCCCTTCTGCAGTGTCAGCAGCCGACGGGGCGGGGGCTAAACGTAATGTTCAGGTCTTCAGGGAGGGGAGGCAGGAGGCCAGGGCAGAAACAGAATATGACCACATCACTGACGGATCAATGAAGGGCTGTGTACTGCACACTACTGCTGACTCATGACTGTTGGGGGGAGGAAGGATGGGAGCGAGTGGGAGGGAGGCAGAGAAGGACAAAGGGCGGTGGTGGAGGTTAGAGGAGAGGAAGACAGAGAAAGTATGAATGGATGTAGGCATGCTTGAAGACAGATATGAGGGAGGTAAATCTATAAACATCTGTCACAGAGACAGATGTGGACAGTTTACAGTGGGGGAGGAAGTCTGAGGAGGAGGTCCTCATGCTACCCTGAAGGCTTTAAGCACCAGAATAAATCACCAGGGGCTGCAACAAACTTCAGTTCATTACATTTTTGCTTAATCCAGAGATTCCCACCAGGGTGGTGTTGAGATGAATGTCAGCCAGTGGTTCTCAACCTTTATCATGATACACATTACGTCACGGACCCCCATTTAATTAGCTTTCACTTCAGGGATCTCCATCTGAAAGATTTTGGTTGTTAGATATCACAGACAGCAGCCAAATGCTGGTAAAATATGCAAGTGGCAAGCAGCAGCCACAGTGGCAAGTGGACAAAAAAGTTGTGACGACCCCTCCACTCCACTAGGTGTCCTTTTGCTGGTTCTTCTTTATTTTGTAGGGTGAAGGGTCGTCAGGCTGATGAGCTGCTCCTGGACTCGGTGCGGATAGAAAAGTTCCCTAAAATTCCCAAATATCTGCACCATCAATAATATTTGCATCAGCCTCAGCTGTTTGTGTTTAGAGCCACTTTGCAGATGTTGGCATGTTAATATAATAAACTAAGCTGGTGAAAAAGGTAAATAATACACCTGCTAAACATCAGCATGTCAGCAGCGTCATTGTGTACGTTAGTTTACAGACGTTAGCATCACAGCTCCACTGTGTACAGCCTCTCAGAGCTGCTAACATGGCTGCCGACTCTCTGCTGCTTCTCATAAAAGCCTTTATAGTTTTACTACTTCAGACGGAAAAACTACACACAACTCAGCCATTTACTTTATTCTTTTCATTTTTAATCTTTGTTGAGTCTATAAAATGAAAGAGAACAGAGAGAAATGCCCATCACAATTTCCCAGAGTCCAATTCACCATTGTTTTAATATCTTTTTTATAGGCTTTACTGTTGTACTGTTAGGTGTGCTGTCATTGTTTATCTGTGCTCTGCTGCAAGTCGAATGGCCTCCAGTGGGACAATAAAGAACTGAACTGACATCTTCAAATTGCTTGTTTTGTTCGACCAGCCATCAAAAACACAAAGATATTTAATTTAAAATGATAAAAAAAACACAGAGAAAAGCAGCAGATAGTCACATTTGAAAAGCTGAGAAGCTCAGTGAATATTTAGAAGTTTAGGACTCAGTAAAGGACTTACGATTTTTATCACAATCATAGCTGATCCCCTTTTTCACAGTTTATTTATTCGACTTTAAACTTGTGTCGGTGTTGCACCTGTTTTATTTAGGAAAAGTTTTAGTACAGTTGGTTGTGATTGAACAATATATAAATACTATTTGGGCTTATGTTTATAAATAATAGTAATAATATATAGTAGGTTTATAAAAAATACTGTTTATTTTTCTCAAAGTAATATCAAAAAAGTGTAGTAAAATGATAACAATAATAATTCATGAAATTTATATAGCGCTTTTCAAAATTCTCATACATACAAATTAATAAAAAAACAAGCTTTTTAATAAAGACAAAAAAAGATAAAAATTAAAATGGTGTCAACCAGGACATAAAAACATGGAGGGGGATTTTTGGTAATAACATCTGTACTGACAGTCAGGTATTGTATTGCCACAAATAATAAAAAATTGTAAATGAAACCCATCCATCACAATAGTTGTAAATTTTCTGTCCGTCGATTAATCAATTAACCGTCTCAGCACTAAAACCATCAATCTACTCGATGCACCAAAATGCACACAGAGGACAGCTAGCGGGGGTTAATGAAGTCCAGTCGATGACTCTCGTCTCCCACACACAGCCGCGTACTTCTATCTTTGTGAGGACAAGCACTGACATAATGCATTCCCTCAGCCCTTACCCTAACATTAACCATCACAGCTAAATGCCTGAGCCCAACCCTAACCCTCACCTAAACCTAATTCTAACCTGGACCTTTAAACCAAGTTTGAACCTTCAAAAAGGCCTTTGAAGGTCCGTCTGAAGGTGAGGACTGGCCAAAACACACACACACACACACACACACACACACACACACACACACACACACACACACACACACACACACACACAGATCAATGGAGTGCACAGGGTTTTTCATTAGTCACTGTGGACGCTGACAGCAGTCGGTGGAGTTAAAACCAAGCTGTTGCTACAGAAACAATCCTCAGTGCTTTTCTAAGAAACCCATTCCGGCTCTACAACATGGAAACTACGACAACGGGAATACAGAGGAGATTATCTGAATCAGGGATTTACAAGCGTCGGTCATGGGGCAACTTCGTCATTAGGTTGACTGACACATACCGAGTGAGCAGAAAGAGAGAAAATCTGCAGCACACAACACAATCTAAACACATCTAACGTCACTCTGACCTGTCAAAAACATCCCACTTTTTCTTTAGTGACAAGAACATTCCTGCATCAGTATGGTGTTGTGTTGATGGAGTGACATCTTTAAACTGCAGCGCAACACCTTTGAGAACTGAGGATGTGGATGAATAATTCAACTCGGAGCTATTTTTACTTGCAGATCTCAGCGGGAAAGGCGTGAAGCAGAGTGGAAGTGTGTGTGATGGAGAAATAAACCACCGGAAATGTTGGAAAATGGAATAAAAAGATAAAAATGATGAAGTAAAATGGATTCATGGATTCAACGTAAAGTAATAAGACATTTGAAAATATAGTGTATTATACCTGAGCATAGAGTTCTTGCTCAAAGGCACTGCAGTTTATTTTCCCTCTTTGTTTAACTGGCAACGGTTTGTGCTCTCATAGTATTACAGGGTATCTGCATGTTTCAACAAGTCAAATTTAAGACTTTTAAAGACCTTCTAAGACCATTATGAACCATGATGACTTAAGACCACTATGGATGCAATCTAAGACCTAACATCAATATGGTCATTGCTGCTATATGACTGATGCTTCGTTACAGGGTGTAAAGTCCAGATCAGCTCAGCTTTTAGTGGAGGTGGAGCTCCAAACGCTGTCTGGAGGTCGACTGGAGCTGCTGCTCTCAATCCTGACATGGAACAATACTGGCTGATTGCAGCCAGTATTGTTCCACTTTTCAAAGTTTTCTTGCAGAGGATGCAACGAGCTTCAAATACGTTTCCAGGCACCGACTTCAACTACACACTAAATTCACTGTCCTCTCACTATAGCTAACTGAACGCGCATTTACCCATTTGTTACCCGGTTTTAGGTCTCTGACCTGAAGTTTGACGCAAGCAACGTCAGCAACGTTACTCAGCTTTTCACTTTCCACAAGGTTTCTCCAGTTCATGAGAACAGCACTCCCCTTGACTGTATGTGACATGGGTGTGCACCAATAAATTCTATCCCTGGAGCACAGCTACACCCTTTTGGTTCCGCTTCATAGTTTTGTTATGGCGTGGTCAAAAACCAAAACATTTAAAAGTCTATGAATGTTCTCATTCATCCAGGTCATATTCATTCTGGCAACAATTGAATCGAAGGCAACTGGACTTAGATTTGTCTCTGAAAACGTTTCCCCTCTTATCCAAGTGGCTTCATCAGTTCATAACGCTACAGTCTGACTAGTCCCCACTAGTCTGACGAAGACTAGTGACCTATTGGTTTGTGGACTGCTATTCTGAGGCGGTATTCTGGCCGACACCATCTTGGTTTTTTTGGAACCAGAAGTGACACAAGAGGGTGGAGCTAAACACAACCGAACACTGAATAAGACGTTATTAGGTGACCAAAATAGTAACTTTGAAGAACTAAGACCACAATGTGAAAGGGTTAAAGTCCTAAGACAAAAACGTAGACAACTCTGTGGTAGCGACCTGTCAATCACAAAGTAGCCCCGCCCTAAAGCATCCCCTGCTTTATGGTCTATCTGACTCTAAATGAGACCATAATTTACTAAATGAACATCATGCTGGATTGAAGACTTGAAACTAGTGATTGAAACCATAAACTCATGTTTACAATGTTTACTGAGGCAATAAATCAAGTGAGAAATAGACTAATTTTCTCATAGACTTCTATACAATCAGACTTCTTTTAGCAACCAGAGGAGTCGGCGCCTGCTGGATATTAGAGAGAATGCAAGTTTAAGCACTTCAGCACTGGCTTCACTTCTCAGACCTGCCTGATCAGATCCCTTATATATCTATAGCTGGCGTCTAGAGTCTGGTATGATTTATGTTTTGTGGTCGAGCCACTTGGAGTTTAAAGAAAGCAATTCAACGTAGGAGGCTGATAACCGGCTTGTAAATTACATTTTAGTACTTTTATTTGACTGACTTTGTACTGTTTTCTTTTTAACTCTCCCTTGCAAACAATCCATTTGTATAATGACACTGATTACAGAAAAGTGAGCCATCAGTACAATAATACCAATCTGTGCTCTGAGTTTCTGTTAACTGAAATCTAGTATCAAGAATTACACTCGCTGACCTGATGGAAGGCTATTAATGTGAAACATCTGGAATTATTACAGCGGAAATGTAGATTATCCTAAATTTAGACATAAAGACAACAAGTTAAAAACATGAACTGGCTATTTAAACATGATATATCTACACGCAGGTAAATTGGGAATGTTTCTAATATTTCATACAGGCTAAAATTGTTCCACTAGCAGAGCGTGGAACGTGCAGGAAGGTCTTTTAGGTGGCCTGAATGTTTTATTGATTTTGCAGTTTGCGTGTGACAGATGCAGAGGGTCTGCTGTGTTATGTCGGCAGCCGACGGTGGGAGTGCTGCAGTCGCTGCTGCGTGGAGTGCATGTCAACACACACAAACCAGAGGCCGAGAGAAAGGGGGTGGTGGCTCTGTCTCATCTAAATATAGGCCTCAACAGCAGCACAGCCTTAAATATTTCATAGCCTCCTCTCCAGAAATGAAGAAGGAGGGAACCAGGGGAGGAAAAAAGGGAAAGATTGAGAAGGAGGCACAGAGAGAGATGAGGAAGTGGACGGGGGGCCGCCAGGGGTTCATGAGACTCAGATCAGTACAAAAGGGATGTAGTCAAAAATAGGAGGCAGAAAAAGGCATGAAAGAGGGAGAGACGGAGGGAGGCTGGAGGCATGGGAATCTAATCCCCTCCCTTTTATGCTAAATAAGAATGAAGTACTTCTGAATTTCTCTAGACAACTGGTGCGTCATGGCCGATAAGAGGGTTATCTTCTTATGTATGCCTTGCCGAAATCTCTGAATCACTGAAGCAACTTGGTGTGGTATTGATAAGTCTGAAATACGCCAGCCTTGACACTATCTCAGAATTAGAACAGCTTCACTCCTCAAGTTCATAATAACACAAAAAAACAGATTAACGCCAAACAGATTTGGAAACTGTCAAAAACAAATCGCGGAGAACTCAAGTAACCAGACGCAGCTATGACAAGAGGAGGGTTTATTCCCGGCGGCCGTGTCACTCTGCTTTGGCCTCGCTGTCACTTTGAGGAGGATAAAGTGTTGCTTTGTTGCTGCTGTAAGCTGCCCTTCTCCCTGCTCGCTATTGTGCATATTGTGCACTGTGCTGCATGCTGAAGGGGAGATAAAGGTTAAAGCCACATCTACATGGAGCTGCAGCGGCGGGGACGCTGCATGCAAAGATCATACGCAAACATGTGGGCTGCCCCTCAGGAATGACTCCCCATGCACGTTAATGCAGGAGGAGGAGCGCACACACATTTCTGCACATGCCGTGTGCCCTTTGTTCTGTCAGCGTTGTACAGTGATGGATGAGTCGGCATGCGGAGCACATGGAGGGTCATTACAGGAGGCCCGGTGGAGGCCTTTCTCAGCCCGACTCCTACAGAGAAAACGGGCTCCACAATGGAACAAGATAACATCACACAACAGCAAGGATGAAGCAAACACACTGACTGACTGACTGACTGACTGACACACACACACACACACACACACACACACACACACACACACACACACACACACACACACACACACACACACACACAAAATCAATACGTGTGTCAGATTATTGTGGAGGAGACAGTTCAATAATCAGTGAAATGAGCGATGTCAGTGATCTAAAAACATGCTCCATCAGTAAAGAGCGATCAAAAGAAAACAGGGCTGTCAGTGTCAATGTGATAATAAGGCCTTAATGCCGAGTTATTTGAACGCCACTACTTTCTTTAATGCGACTTGTGATTTTTAGATTGTAGCAGCTTTAAAGCTACAGTGAAGATACTGGTATCATATGAAACTAGAAACCCTAATAAAGCATCGGTGCATGCGTCGGTTTCAACCAGGTCAGACTAGCTTCTCGCTAAATAATGCTCCAAATTTGCCCTAAATTTTGTCCATTTTCAAAGGGGTCCCTTGATCTCCAGATGTGTGAATGTAAATGGGTTCTCTGGGTCCCCACCAGTCTCCCCTTTACAGACATGCCCACTTTATGATAGTCCCAGTCAGTCTGGATCAAGTCCTAGTCAAGTCAGCACTCTGACACACTGACAGCTGTTGTTGCCTGTTGGGCTGCAGTTTGCCATGTTCTGATTGGAGCAGATTGTTGATGCTAAAGTCAGAACCTGGGAGGGTTTCTGGACAATATCTGTCATTGATTTGTGATGTTAATTGATTTACAACAATAAATATATACATACATTTGCATGAAGCAGCATATTTGCCCACTCCCATGTTGATAAGAGGATTAAATATTTTAACAGATCTCCCGTTAAGGTACATTTTGAACAGATAAGCAACATCTAGCTGGCTAGCTCATCATGTCTCAGTCTAAACCGAACACACTAAAATACAGAGAGGAGTGAATTAAAAAAAACACCAAGTAACTCCTCTGCATCTGTGATAAATGCTGCACAAAAGTTTCATGTATTCGATATGTAGTTTATACATTATTTTATTTTAAAACGTAGATTGGAGAGACAAACCATAGGTGTTGTTCAATAAATGTTTACTGAAGTTGAGAAATTTTGTGTATCATTTATTATTAAGCTGTGATGTTTTATCAGATGGAGGAAAAAAAGAAAATCACCCAAACATATCATAGAGGGAGATCCAAGGGTAATTAAATTACACTAAATAAACTATTTAATTGAATAAAAGTGGGCCCAACGTTAGCAGGAGTCATAAGAGTGACTACTCTGATCATGGGTTTCACTTCCTCAACTATAGTTGGCAATTCTGGTCTTAATCTTAAATAATAACCAACATCTGTCCAGATGGAGGTGAAGGTCTGTGACCCGATGTGCAGTAATTTATGAGTCCTTGAACCACTGCTGTCGGGACAAAGTTTCGACTAGGACAGAACTTTTTCTCTTTGCAGTAAATAGAGGAAAGGAGCTTAAACTGTCTGACACCCACAGGTCATTTCAGTCAACAAACATGACCCTGAAGCACCAACAGGACTCACAGTTCTCTACAACACAAGCCTGTAGCTTCTATATGCCTCCTGAGGGTTAATACTGTGAGCTTTTTCTCACATTTCAAGAGCAATTTGTGTCCCTTTTTTCCCCTTTTCTGCATGTGAGTGTTAGTTAAGGTGACAGAGTCGTCCTCTCCTCGGATTAAAACACAGGATGAAAGAGGAATAAATGAAATCACTTTATGCACACTTCACTTTTAGCTGCAGCTACTTTGAGGGTGTTAGAAGAAAAATCCTGCAGCAAGTGTAAGCTGCTTGTACTGATAGAGAAACAGTACTCCTTAACATTGGCTAAATATTGTGATGCAACACAATTAACAGCATATGACAGCATCTTACTTTATTATGCAACACAACAACCTTTAACTTGAAGCGGAGGATCGTTTTATAAACCGTACAGAGAAAGAGTGAAGTGAGGACGAGTCAGGTGTTGAAGGAAGTGGGTGGGCGCTTTTTTTTTCCTGATGCAGATTTACTGCAGTGAGACAAACCTCATCTGAACTGTACACAAGTAAGAGATACTACCTCATATCCACATGCCAGTACTCTATTCACAAGTTTTACCTTGTACTGACCAACACATTCTGTACTAGAAATGTACATTTGAATGAATTCAATGGGTTGTTATTTCTGCCCATTCTTAAATGTCTTAAAGTGATAAAGGTACACTACATATGTATAAAAAGTATTTTACATGTAAAATGTCTCAATCAATCAATTTCAAGTCAACTTTGTTGTCATGATGAAAGCATAACGAAAGTGCAGCTGCATCAGCTTCAAACAGCGCATCATATTAAAAGACTTCACAAATATTTACAAGAAATAAATAAAGCGCTAATGTGAAAAAAAGATTAAATATCAGTGATTAAAAATGCAGAATCTACAGAACAAAAATATAAGTAATATGAAAATAATACAATAACATAAAACTAAAACTTGGTTTACTTAATAGTGTCGACATTATTTATTTTACTTTTGGGCAGCTTTGAGTGAAGATTATGGACAGAGGCAGAGGGAGATGGGGGAGGACTAGTGGTTCCTCAACCACCTTTATTCCCTAGATGATTATATCAACATGCTATCCTGTTGACAAAAAAATAGATTTAAACTATATTTACTGTAATGGTCAATATAATTCAGACGGCAACCTTTGGGTCTGAAAAGTGAAGCCAATGCTGAAGAGCCTTAAACCTGCATTCTCTCTAACAGCCAGCAGGAGGCGACTCCTCTGGTTGCTAAAAGAAGTCTGATTGTATAGAAGTCTATGAGAAAATAAGCCTACTTCTCACTTGATTTATTACCTCAGTAAACATTGTAAACATGAGTTTATGGTCTCAATCACTGGTTTCAATCCAGCATGATGTTCTTTTAGAAAATTTTGGTCAATTTAGAGTCAATAGACCATAAAGCAGGTGATGCTTTAGGGCGGGGCTACCTGGTGATTGACAGGTTGCTATTATAGCGTTGTCTGGTCTTGGAGTGGTCTGTGATTTGTATTTTTTTCTGTGTTTTCATGTATACACTGAAGTGGCAGCGGGTTGGCTGTATTAGTGTTACCCTCTGTGCGGTTGCATAAAGAGATTCTCCATCTCATAGTCCCGGGCTGATTTTCAGCTCCAGTCTGGCCCTGGATCATGAGGCACACTCATATATAGTTACACTTTTCTCATGAATACCCACAGTTTTTTTTCTGGCTATGTTAGTGATTGAAATAACGTGAATGCTAACCTGAACAGCATCCTTCCTGGAGAGATCTGTGAGCTCAGATTAATATTAGGGTTCAAGTGAGGTTCGCTCTGACCGTGCACTTTATCTGACCCATAATCCTCCTGCAACAAGTCACATCTGAGCCAATACTGCTGGATTTGACGTGTTTCACTTGTACAAAAACGCCATTGTAGTTTTAGACTACATCTTGTTCTGCAGTACTGCTGGAAGTTAAAACTAAATGAAGGTTGCTGGGTTTAAGTGGAACTAGAGGCCGACCGATGGTGGATTTTTAAAGGCCGAAATGATAACGATAGTTTGGAACAGGAAAGAGCAGATAGATGATTAATGGGCTGATATCTTCTTTACTTCTGCAGCAGCCTAGCTGACTTCTTTTGCATATGTGGTTTTCAATTAATCAGTTTTTGGTATTACAGATTATCTAATTTGGAATAGAGAGAGCATCCTGAAGTGTGATGTGATGGAATAAAACATTGGAAAAGGTTCTTTG